>CP106727.1:27546610-28746610 GCA_025506655.1 Gossypium rotundifolium
GCACTTGTCTTTGTCAAATTTTTAGTTGGTTTACAACTACGATCGATAGAAGTTCATCGCTTATGATTTTAATAGGAATGACCAAAATAGTGAATTATGTAACATGGATGCTCGAATTGCAAACCTTTTATTTTAGGTACCTAAAATGAAAATTTTTAATAGTTGAGTGACTATTTGTGTAATTTACACTATTTTCTACCCTATTCTATTGGCAATAATAGCAATAATAGTTGTCTTGAAAAGAGTGGGATCCACTTTCATAACGAGAAAAGGTGCTAGTAAAGGAACCAAGACAAGAACCTAAGCTAGAGCTAAAGAAAATAACCAAAAATTTCCTGATTTCCAAGCACAAAATTAGTGTGCTTTTGGATGGGCGGTGCAGTGCGTTTATCTTACTTTTTGTCTCATGCTACAGTATCGCTACAGTATCTAATCTCACAGACGCTGCTATTTTTACACTAATAGTAAGCAAATGCACCGCCCATCCAAACCCACTCTAGATAATTTGGTGGATCTTTCACTAGGAAACTACCAGAACTCTGCAACTATATTTTCTCCAACTAATCAAAAGAGTTGAGACCAGTGCTAATTTGGTGGATCTAACCAGGAAGTCTACCTGTCTTCTTCGTATCTTGCTCTGTCTTTGGCTAAAAAAGTTAGCTTCTTTGATTTCCTTGTCTAGGTATACACTCTGTGGATCTGCTTGCTTTATCTTTACTATCCATAATGAAAGCTCTAAGGGTTGAAACCCCGTCTTCTTTAACTTTAGTTGGTGTGCATCCTCTTCATAATTGTGGCACAATCGCCTACGACCTCAATCTATTGAAACCCTATCTTTAACTTTATTTTTATTTGACTTTTCCATTTTACCTGACTTTATTTTTAACTCATTCAGAAACAATTCATTTTGCATTCACATCTCATTTGTTTCCTTTATTTTATAATTTATGTACTAGAATCATGGGCAATTGCTACTCCGTATAATGTAGTTTCAAGAATTTCCTTCTTCGTGGTTGTAATTTCATTATTAGCCAACCTAATTATTTCTGCAAGCTTAAACAAACGCTTCCAACTTTATCTACTGCTTTTCAAGAACTGAGGACGTAAATAAATGGCGTGCAACAAGAGGTTGATGTAGCTGAACAATGACTGTTGAAGCCATTTGAGCAAGTCCAGCTATGGCTTTCAACAGTAGACCCTATAATAACAAAGGTGGAAAATTGGTTTCAAATGGTCCTCAACAAATGAATAACTTGTGCCTCAGTGGTTGCATTTCCAAGAATTGCTTGCTACAAGTTTGGTAAAAAAGTGGTCGAAATCCTTCAAGAAATAAGTGATCATAAGAGTAAATGAGCTTTTGAAAAAGTAGTAGAGATTCATCCCACAAATTTAATGGAAGTAATACATGTAGAGCAACCAGTTGCTCTAGAATCCACAATCCAAAAGGCATGGAGTTGCACCATAGAAATAGATGTGGGGACCATTGGCGTCTATGGCTTGGGCGCATTGGCAAGACAACACTGTTGAACAAACTCAACAAGTTTAGCACCACACTGAATAATTTTGATGTTGTTATTTGGGCGTTGGTGTCTAAAGATTACTATGTTGGAAATATTCAAGATAGGATTGGTGGAGATGTTGGTTTTTCAGATGGATCCTGGAAGAATAAAAGTGTTTAACAAAAAGCCATAGATATCTATAGGGTCTTGAGTAACGAGAAATTTGTTGTATTATTGGATGATTTATGGGAAAGGGTAGATTTTGTTGAAGGTTGGTCAGCATGCAGCACCAAAGGCAGCCAAGAGACATGCCTTGCAGCCTGAGACATGCAGAACCTGCTAATGCCAATGTAGCTATTAATGTTTTGTTTACTATGTAACCTTTAGTTAATGTAATGTAATTTGGTTCATTTTGAACTATGTTAGGTTGATATTTGATGTAATATTGATAGTGATTGATTTGTTAATTCAGCTTTGTTCATGTGTACAAGTTAATTTTCTTCAAGTTTCAATGTATTAGTGGTAGTAGGTATTGGTTAGGTTACCATACCGATCTTGACAAGCTGAAAACTTGGTTTATGTATTGGCATTATGCCATTATTCATTTTGAATGAACTCTTGCTAAGTTTTTCTTCCATATGCTACTCTTCTTAGCTTTGCTTTTGTTTTCTATTTGAGTTTCTGCTTTTGTTTCTTCTACAAGTCTCGAGCCTTGCTGCTCAAGTTTCAGCTGAGCTTGTTTGCTTGTTGTTCATAACACCAACAATTGGTATCTAGAGCTGTAATCTTAGTGGACCTGTTATAGTTCAACACTTAAAATCATGGTTTCATCAGGCTTTTCTCCAGCTGCACCACCAGTCTTCAATGGAGCCTACTTTCATATCTGGGTGGTCAAAATGAAGACCTACCTGCAGGCTTTCGACCTGTGGGAGGAGGTCAACTCAAATGTTGAGCCAACACCTCTTAAAGCCAACCCAAAAGTGGCTCAGATCAGGAACCATGCTGATGAAAGAACAAAAAGGCACAAGACCATGTCTTGCATACAAAACTGTGTGTTAGATGTGATCTTCACAAGGATCATGGCCTGTGAGACACCAAAGCAGGCCTCGGACAAATTGAAAGAGGAGTTCTAAGGAACTAAGAGAACAAGATAGCAACAGCTATTGAATTTGAGAAGGGATTTCAAGAATTTTAATATGAAAGAGGAAGAAACTATTAAGCAGTATTCAGATAGGATCATGACTATGGTAAATAGCATAAGGCTCATTGGAGAGCAATTTAGTGAAGCTAGAATAGTGGAGAAACTGATCTCTACCTTACCTGAGAGGTATGAAGCAAAAATATCTTCCCTCGAAGATTCAAGGGACTTGGCCAGCATTTCATTGACAGAGCTGATCAATGCTCTCTATGCACAGGAGCAAAGGAGTGCTAGTAAATTGGAGGAGCACCAAAAAGGTGCCTTCCAAGCCAAAACCAAACCTTTCTCAAGCACCACTGCCTTCAAAGGTAAAAAAGCTTGGAGAGACAAGCCTAAGTCAAATGCTGCTAGAAGAAGGGATCAACCTTGTAGGCATTACAAAAGACCTGGACATCTAGAAGCAAATTGCTAGTTTAGGCCAGATGTGCAGTGCCAATACTGTAAGAAAATAGGCCATGTGGAAATGGTTTGCAAAAACAAAGGTAAGCCAATGCGGATTCAACATCAACAGCCAAAGGCTAAAGCTCGAGTAGCTGAAGAAGGCAGTGACAATGAGGAATAAGTCTTTACAGTCTCATGCTCAGCTGCAAAAGAAAAAGCTAACAAAGGATGGCTCTTAGATAGTGGTTGCACTAACCACATGACACCAGATGCTGCCATTTTCAAGCCAATTGACAGAAGCTTCAAAACAAAGGTGAAAATTGGTAATGGCCACTTTATCAAGGCAGAAGGTAAAGGTGATGTGTTGATAAACACTCCCACAGGTAATAAGCTTGTTTCAAATGTGCTGCTAGTGCTTGAGATTGACAGAAATCTGCTCAGCATAGCTCAGTTGCTAGACAAGGGCTATACAGTTGTGTTCAAAGGCAAAGAATGCCAAATTAGTGATCCACATGGATCTAAAATCATGTCAGTCACTATGGCTAATAAAAGCTTTGTTGTTGACTGGACAAATGACTCAGATTCAGCTTACACTGTCTCCTCAAATGAATCCAAGCTTTGGCACCAAAGACTTGGTCATGCCAACTGTAGATCGATGGACCAGCTATCCAAAGAAGATCTAGTTGAGAACTTCATCAAATCAGTTGAAAAGGAGGAGGTTTGTGAAGTATTTTAACTAGGAAAGCAGGACAGGCAACCATTTCCTCAAACAGGGCCTGGAGAACCTCAGAAAAACTTTAGCTTGTGCATACTAATGTCTGTAGCCCCATGAAGACTCATTCATTGAATGGGAGCAGGTATTTCTTTCTATTCATTGATGATCACTCAAGATTTTGCTAGATTTACTTCTTGATGCACAAATCAAAAGTGACTTCAGTGTTTTGGAAGTTCAAGGCTGCTGCAGAGACTGAAACAGGTTGCAAGCTTAAGGGTCTAAGGTCAAATAATGGGACTAAGTACACCTCAGCTCAATTTCAAGCCTTTTGTGATGAAGCTGGTATTAAACACCATCTCACCAACATCTATACACCTCTATAGAATGGTGTGAGTGAAAGAAAGAACAGAAGCTTGATGGATATGGCTAGGTGTCTCATGTTTGAGAAAAATTTGCCCAAAACCTTGTGGGCTGAGGTAGTAAATATTGTTGTCTATATTCAAAATAGGCTTCCAACCAAGGCTTTAGATCAGAAGACTCCATTTGAAGTTTGGTATGGATTCAAGCCATCACTGGCTCACCTCAAGACCTTTGGCTGCATATGTTATGCACAAGTTCTAGCTGTGAAAAGAGGCAAGCTAGATAAGAAAGCTCAAGCAGGCATTCTAGTAAGCTATAGCACAATCAAAAGGGCCTATAGAATCTTGGATCTCACAAAAAAATAAAGTTCTAGTGACCAGGGATGTGGTGTTTAATGAAAAAGTAAGCTGGAATTGGGAGAAGAATGAACCAGAGCAGTTTCTGAAGATCTTACATAAGATCAAGTTGAAGCTGATCAAAATGGTCTTTAAATGGACACAGATGATGAACCAGTCAGGGGCACTAGACCGTTGGCAGAGATTTATGAAAGAGATCAAGTACCTATAGTAGAGCCAAGCTACTTTGAAGAGGCTGAATCTCAGCAATGCTGGAAACAAGCCATGATTGATGAAATCAACATGATTAAGAAGAACCAGACTTGGGAATTGGTTATCATTGGGGTGAATTGGGTCTATCGAGCCAAACACAATGCTGATGGGATCTTGAACAAACTCAAAGCTAGGCTAGTTATGAAAGGGTTCAGCCAAAATTTTGGTGTAGATTACCTAGATACTTTTGCACCAGTGGCTAAACTTGACAGCATTAGGCTGCTAGTTGCTTTAGCAGCTCAAATAAAGTGGAGAATCCACCAACTTGATGTGAAGTCAGCCTTTCTCATTGGATTCCTTTAAGAAGAGATCTATGTTGAGTAACCTAAAGGCTTCAAGGTGGCTGGTAAGGAAGAAATGGTGTACAAGTTAAACAAAGCCTTGTATGGCTTGAAACAAGCAAAAAAGGCCTGGTACAGTAGAATTGATGGCTACTTGGTTAGTTTGGGATTTGAAAGGAGCATTAGTGAGCCAACATTGTATGTCAAAAGGGAAGGAGTGCAAACACAGCTCATTGTGTCCTTATATGTTGATGACATGTTGGTGACAGGAGGAGACCAAGCAATGTTGGTCAATTTCAAAACTAAAATGCAACAAATGTTTGAGATGTCTGACTTAGGGCTAATGTCCTACTTCCTAGGCATAGAAGTAACACAAACTCGGGAAAGAATTTATCTACGTCAAAAAGCTTTTGCTATGAAGATTTTAAACAAGTTCTAAATGCAGAATTGTTAAGCAACTAGCATGGCAGTTTCTGTTGGAGAAACGCTATAGAGCCAAGGTGCTTTTTAGAAGGTATGTGAATCAAGCTACAGAAACCTAGTTGGTTGTTTGTTATACTTGACTGCCACTAGGCCAGATGATTGTTGTTTTGTCGAGTTTTAAAATTTATAAAGAGTGATCGAACCTGAAAACTAACTCTGACAACGACTTAAGGCAAGTGCACCTATCGAACAGCAGTATAGCTTAGGCAAGACTGGATTATCGAATCGAAAGGAACTAAAAGTACTAAAACTAACCTTCTTTCTTTTATTTAGCCTAAATATTAAGTGGTTGGTTGTTTAATCTAAATTAACTAACTACTAAGCTAAAGACGCAAAGACAAAAAGAATGAATTGGGGAAATACTGTTGGGAAAACTCAGTTGATTAAGACGATACCCTTAGGAAGAATCCACCTAGACTTCACTTGTTATCTAACACTGAACCAGATGATTTATTCACTTGACTTGATCTGTAAGATTCCCTAATTTATATTGAACCCTCTCTCGAGGCGAATAACGTCTAACCCTAGGTTGATTAATTGAAATCTCTTTCTAATTAAAACCCCTAGAATCACATTAACTCGATCTATGGACTCTCATATTAGGTTTCACCCTAATCCGGCAAAATCTCGTCACCCTATCTCTAGGCACGTGATCAACTCCACTTAATTATGCTAGATCTACTATTAAGCAGAGACTTTTGCTCCACCACCTAAGCAGATTCGACTTGAATCAATATCCCAAAAATATTAACTCAAGAATTAAGCACACATAATTAAGAACAAATCAAGTATTTATCATATAGTTAGAAAACAATAACAAGATTGATCTAGATTTCATACCCTTCAGGTATCTGAAGGGTTTAGTTCATAATAATAAAAGAAAACATCTCAGAAGAAAAGATAAAACAAAACATAAGAAATCCCTAAAACTCCCTGAAGGAATTGAAGGAGAGATCCTCCGTCTTGAGTGTAATTTTGGGTTGTTGAGATGGATCAACTGGCTATCTTCGAGTGATTCCCACAAATCTGACCTGTCTGGCTCGGCTCCTTGGCCTAGCTAACCGCCTCGACAAAAGCCCTGGTAGAAGGTTTCTGTCGAATTCCTTACTTAAGTTTCTCCCTAGGGTGTTTATATAGACGTTGAGATTCTTTTCTTGGCCCTTACATATCCTAATTCAAGTAGAATTTTTACAAGGGTGTTTGAATAGGCTTTGAAATGTGTTTCTTTACCTCTAAGTACCCTATTCCAAGTAGAACTCCACTTGGCATGACACGACACGCCCATGGGCACACGCCCATATGTTTCATGGCCAAGGCGTATGCGAGCACATTGATAAGGTATGGCCGAGTGAATCATGGTCGGTAGTGTTCGGACTTCTCTTAAGAGGCACCATGTGGGCTTAAGTCCAAGTCATCGATTTTGTGATATAGCCTATTTGGTCGATTTAGGCCTGTTTCTCATTCTTTTCATCCTCGATTTTTTCACAGTATAAAACATGAAAAGAAAGGATTAAGAGCACCTTTTTACATAAATTAAAGGATAAATCATCCAAAAGTATGCTAAATGTGGGATTAAAATATGTTACTTTTACGGTTTATCAAATACCCCACACTTAAACTTTTGCTTGTCCTCAAGCAAAATTCTCAACTTATAATTAAAACAAACTTTCCACAATTCATAATTCTCATCAACAATGTCTCATCATAATTCATAGATAATTTATACATGGATAATTTAACTCAAAAACTCCTAAAGATTCAAACAATTCTAAGTCATATATTTGTAGCATGAAAACATAGGTGTCTCCTTTATCTAAATAATTACCATTAATTCAAAACCGACAAGGATTGACATCCTCATAAAAGATTCACTCAAATCACTCAAAATGTTTAAGGTCCAAGAAAAGAGCACTCATAAGTCGAATCAAAAGTTAATCCCATAAACTTGCTTGAAAATCAAATCTCCACAAGCGTAATATGAGATGATACACAAATCAAAAAGTCTTTATCGAGGTTGTATGAGGGATAGGGTTAAAGGTGTAGATAAAGGCTGAATTGGAAGGTTTAAAATCGAGATTGAATTGACAAGTTACCTAAATTTAAGAAAAGAATTGAACTAATAATTTGAATAATTATATCACATGAAAATTTAAAATACTAATAATACGAGCTTCTTCTTCAAGATGTTGAATTTAAACATACAAGCTCTTAGAACATAGAACGATAATGAATGTACTTCATTTCTTTTAAAGAAAAATCAAATAAATACATAATATAAGAAAGAACTTTATCAAGCTGAAATAAAGTAATTAGGCAAGCGATCAAATCAATTCTCGATAGAAGGGTAGTAAAAGGAATGGTGATAACAAATACGAGCGGGGTTTTGGGTTAATTTTATTGGGTGAATTAATAAAAAGGGTTGTTACGATCAAAGGGTTCACTAAGGGTTAGTTGTGAAGGTAAGCTTTTTAGTGGAGTGAATGGGTTAAAACCTAGGTGCCTTTATCATCTCAGCATATCAAATCAAAAATGTGGTCTTGACATGTATAATCGAGGCAAGTTCTAGAATAACAATCAGTGTTGACACACTCATAATCAGTAAAGTGAGCATGGAAAAGATATATGATCTAAAGGGTTCAAATCTCACAAAAATTATGGGTATTTGACATCAATCCCTATAAATTTCAAACTTCAAGGTAATATTCAAATCCAGTTCGACAACCAAGAAAATTTTTTTTATTCTTGAAAAATAGACTTATCATGCTTGATTCTCTAGTATCTTAAAGTATAAATCATCAATGCACAATTAATTATGACTTACTCAAATATAAATCATCAGAAATTTCATCCTAATTAGTGATATGAGAAAATTACTTAAGAACTAGATATAATTCAGGGATTTGAGAATAATGCAAAAAGTTAGGCACTTTTACCCCCCACACTTAAGATGTACATTGCCCTCAATGTACAAAGATAGATAAATAATTATGTGATACTAAAATCAAAAGAGAAGGGGGGAAGTGACACTTCCTGAATTTTTTTTGAGATCACTATTCCTGGCCCGATTTGGAGGAGGAGGCAGTGGTGCTGTGGTGGATGCCAACAGTCACTATGCTAGATGAAGAAATTGGGAAACTCATGATGAATTAGCCAGAATTAATAATAAAGATTCAAAATATCTGAAATAAGTATTTAAAGAAAAGTAAGCTAAAGTGAAGGAAAATAAAAGGAAAATAAACTTATAAGAATAGGTAAATAGACTGAGGAGTCCTTATTGTTGGATGGTTCGTGAGGTGGGTGTGATTTCTAATGTCGTGTTGAGCCGGTGGTCATGGTTCCGGTGTGATTCCCTAATAGCCTTTAGAACCTAAAACTAAGAAACTAAAGTAAAATAAACTAAATTAAGAAGAAGAGAAGTAAAGATAAGGAAATTGAAGTAAAAGAGAAAAGAAAAATAAAATCGAAAAGGTCTCGAAGACCCTCGGTGTGTTGGAAGGTTGAAGCGGCCTGCATGAACTTACGTAGATCGGTCTCCCACAGAGAGATTGTGTTTGAATTCTTCCACTTCTTTTACATCGTTATAGTAGCGCAGGGCTTTGTTAGGAGAAGAATGGTGGGGATAAAAGGTAATGAGAAGGGGTGAAAAGAGGGAGGGTGGGGGTTTAAATAGAGTTTTGAATCTGACTCCCCACACCCATGGATTATGGGCTTGTCGATTCACACGGCCACCTCAGATGGTCGTGTTGTGAGGCGTTGTTTCCCCATGCTTTTCATACTACCATGCACATTTACGAGAGGTCGATGTCGACCACGATTAGCGTCACACTGCCATAGTGTTCTATCGATGCCCGTGGGTTAGTGGTTGGGTCCGTGACTTCAAAAATTAGTTGGGTCTAATTTGTACCATCTCTGCCATAATAGTATGGAGATTTTGTACTTCCACACACCATGGCTATGGCCGTGTACAAGGCCGTGTGGTCTGAAAATCTGCAGTTTTGGTTAGTTTAAAACTAGGTGTTTAAGATAATAAAAGAACATAAAAAAAGTGTAAAGTACTTAAGGTTAGTACTCGGGTTGCCTCCAGAGAAGCGTTCATTTAAAGTCTTAAGCTGGACTTTCCCTTCGTTTGTATAATCATGGTGGTTTGAAGGTTTGAACATCTTCCCTCATACTATCAGTTTTATTTTCATGATAAAGTTTAAGTTGAGAAGCGTTTACCTTAAAAGTGTCGAATGTTGGATTGCTTACCTTGACTGTTCCATATGTGATGATATTGCGTACCTCAAGAGGGATTCCTTCAGTTGTATTTGGGTCTGATGGGATTATTCGAGGATCTTCTTTTTTCATCCATACATTATCTCCTATTTTGAAGTGATTTGATGTTTCTATGAGTTCTTCTAGGGCTCCTTCAGTTTTATTTCGTGTGGCTCCAGTTCTTCTTTAAAGTGTGTTTTCCACTCATCTGGTTCGTCGACCTTAAGGCTTCGTTCATTATATAGTTCTTCTTTATTTGCACAAGGTCTATGATCTAGCTCAGGTCTATGGCTTTTTCGTGGATCATGTGGTAAAAGGTGAACAAATTGGTCATCAACTGAATTTACTTTCTCACTTTCATCAATTGATGTCTTGGTCGAGTCAAGAGCTTGTAGACTGATCGATTCGTCACCTACACGAAGAATGAGTTCTCCTGTACCAACATCAATTTTAGTCCTTGCAGTTGCTAAAAAGGGTCTTCTTAAAATTAAAGGAATTGAATTATCCTTATCCATGTCTAAGACAACAAAATCTACTGGGAAAATGAATTTATCAATTTTTACGAGAACATCTTTGATAATACCCCTAGGAATTCTAACAGTTTTATCATCTAATTGTATATTCATCCTAGTTTGTTTGGGTTTCCCTAGACCTAGTTGTTTAAACATTTTATAGGGCATGACATTTATACTTGCCCTAAATCATTAAGGCATTATCAACAGTTAGTCTACCAATTAAACATGGAATTGTAAAACTCCCTAGATCTTTTAGCATCCGCGGTAGTCTAGTTTGTAAAATAACTAAGCATATTGTGTTTAGCTCCACATGCGACTCCTCGTCTAACTTATGCTTGTTCATCAAAAGTTGTTTTAAAAATTTCCTCAAATCTGGCATCTGTGAAAGAGCTTCAAGAAGCAGTAAGTTAATATGTAATTTCTTTAATAGTTTAAGAAACTTACCAAACTATTCCTCTGTATCATCTCTCTTCAACGCTTCGGGATAAGGTATGCGAGGTTGGTATTCTTTGATTACCGGTTTTGGCTTTTCTTGGGTTACCTCAGTTTTACCTTCTTCTACCTCACTTTCTTGTATTGAATTGGGTTCATCTAACCTTACATTTTCTGAATTTGTTATGGCTTGGATTTGCTCCTTTGGGTTGATCTCGGTGTTGCTTGGTAGATGCCCTTGCGGTCGTTCGAACATTAACTTTGCAAGTTGTCCAACTGACTTTGTAATTTCCCCGACTGACTTAGTAAGTTCCCCAACTTGGTTCTTGATCCCTTCCATTGATGTTTGTTGGTTTTTAAGTGTTGCCTCAATGTCTTGGAGACGGTTTTACGTGGTCATTATGAATTTTTTCAACATCTCTTGAGGTTAAACTTTTTTCTTTTAGATATGGCTTATTTTGGAAATTTTGAGGAGGTTGTTGTCTTTGATTTCCTTGACCTCCCCATGAAAAATTTGGGTGCTTCCTCGAACCTGGATTATAGGTATTACTATAAGGGTTATTATTAGATCTGAAATTATTACCTATATAGTTCATCATTACGCTTCATGCTGATTGGTAGGGTGGGTACTCGGGATTCGCGAGTTCCACTTGCGTTACCTTTGCATTCTTGGATGTACTGTGAGGAACACAAACTATCAAGCTTTTTATTCATCATCTCTACCTGTGTTGATAGCATGGTTATTGCGTCGAGGTTGAAAAATTTGGCTAATTTGGTTGGTTTTGTCCTTGTAACTTGCCACTGATAGTTATTCAGCGACATCTCTTCAATAAATCCGTAGGCTGCCTCAGGAGTTCTGTGGTTCAGGGTTCCACCGGCAGTTGAATCAATTAGTTGCCTCGTTGAGGGGTTTATACCGTAATAGAAAGTTTGGACTTGGAGCCACAAGGGTAAACCATGGTGTGGACACCTTCTCAAGAGATCCTTGTATCTCTCTCATGCGTCGTATAATGTCTCTAAATCCATCTGCACAAAAGAAGAGATATCATTCCGTAATTTGGCCGTTTTGGCCGGTGGGAAATATTTTAATAAAATTTTTTCGATCATTTGATCCCATTTGGTGATTGACCCTCGTGGTAACGAGTTCAACCACTGCTTGGCTTTATTCCTTAATGAGAAGGGAAATAATTGAAGACGTATGGCATCATCAGAAACGCCATTTATTTTGAAGGTATCACAGAACTCTAAAAAATTAGCCATATGAGTATTTGGGTCTTCATCCTGCAAACCATCAAATTGAACAAATTGTTAAATCATTTGTATAGTGTTAGGCTTTAATCCTAACAATACTCGATTCTGCTCCTGTTAAATGAGGTTTAGCATAATCATACATAGTACGTGGAGCATTGTTTTCTGCCACATCTTGTGGTACTGGATTATTCTCGCCCATCCCTTCAGTAGGATTGGATCTGCCTTCTCGCTCTTTTTTTGTGTAATTTAGGGTTCGCCTAATTTCTCTGCAATTCCTGTGAATGCTAGCTTCAATATCACTGTTATATACTAGTGGTCCTTTCGGGTTCCTTCTAGTCATAAACTAGAGGTACCTGTGTTGGAAAAGAAAGAAAGAAAATTAGCAAGGTTAAAACTAGAATAAAAATAAAATAAAAAATAAATTGTGGAAAAATAAAAATAATGGCTAAAGTAATAAAAATAGGGCTTTCTTAATATTTTAGTTCCCCGGCAATGGCGCCGAAAACTTGATCGTTATTTTGTCGAGTTTTAAAATTTATAAAAAGAATGATCGAACCTGGAAACTAACTCTGACAACGATTGAGGCAAGTGCACCTATCGAACAGTAGTATAGCTTAAGCAAGACCAAATTGTCGAACCCAAAGGAACTAAAAGTACTAATACTAACCTTCTTTCTATTATTTAGCCTAAATATTAAGTGAATTGGTTGTTTAATCTAAATTAACTAACTACTAAGCTAAAGATGCAAAGACAAAAAGAATGAATTGGGGAAATCTTTGTTGGGAAAACTTCGGTTGATTAAGGCGATACCCTTAGGAAGAATCTACCTAGACTTCACTTGTTATCTAACACCTGAACAGACGATTTATTCACTTGACTTGATCCGTAAGATTCCCTAATTTATATTAAACCCTCTCTCGGTGAATAACGCCTAACTCTAGGTTGATTAATTGAAATCTCTTTCTAATTAAAACCCCTAGAATCACATTAACTCGATCTATGGACTCCCATATTAGGTTTCAACCTAATCCAGCAAAATCTCGTCACCCTATCTCTAGGTGTGCGATCAACTCCGCTTAATTATACTAGATCTACTCTTAGGTCGAGACTTTTGCTCCACCACCTAAGCACATTCGACTTGAATCAATAAATATCCCGGAAATATTAACACAAGAATTAAGCACACATAATCAAGAACAAATCAAGTATTTATCATATAGTTCAGAAAACAATAACAAGATTCATCTAGGTTTCATCCCCTTCAAGTATCTGAAGGGTTTAGTTCATAATAATAAAAGAAAACATCTCAGAAGAAAAGATAAAACAAAACATAAGAAATCCATAAAACTCACTAAAGGAATTGAAGGAGAGATCCTCCGTCTTGAGTATAATTCCAGCTTCTTGAGATGGATCAACTAGCTATCTTAGAGTGATTCCCACAAATCGGCCTTTCTGGCTCGGCTCCTTGGCCTAGCTAACCGCCAGACAAAAGCCTTAGCAGAAGGCTTCTGCCGAACTCCTCACTTAAGTTGCCCCCTAGGGTGTTTATATAGACTTTGAGAGGCTTTTCTTGGCCCCTACATATCCTAATTCAAGTAGAATTCTTACTAGGGTGTTTGAATAGGCTTTGGAATGTGTTTCTTTGCCTCTAAGTACCGTATTCCAAGTAGAACTCCACTTGGCAGCGACAGGGACACGCCTGGTAGACTGCCTGTGTGTTTCATGGCCGGTAGTGTGTGAGCCTATTGATGAGGTGCGATCGTGTGAATCGTGTTGGTAGTGTTCGGACTTCTCTTAAGAGGCACGTAGTGTGGGCTTAAGTCCAAGGCATGTCGATTTAGTGATATAGCCTATTTGGTCATTTTAGGCTGTTTCTCGTTCTTTTCATCCTCGATACTTTCACAGTATAAAACATGAAAAGAAAGGACTAAGAGCACATTTTACATAAATCAAGGATAAATCATCCAAAAGTATGCTAAATGTGGGATTAAAATATGTTACTTTTATGGTTTATCACCAGACATAATGTGTGCTGTAAGTTTACTCTCTAGATTCATGCATTGTTACAATGAAAGTCATTTCAAAGCTGCCAAGAAAGTGCTCAGATACATCAAAGGTACTTTGAGCTATGGCATGTTGTTTAGCAAAGCTGAACATTTGAAATTGGTTGGCTACACTAATAGTGGTCGAAATTTGGTTCAGTGGATGACATGAAGAGCACCTCAAGGTATGTTTTCACCCTTGGCTCAGCCATATTTTGCTGGAGTTTGAAGAAGCAAAATGTAGTTGCTCAGTCAACTACTGAGGCTAAGTATGTGGCAGCTGCTAGAGCTGTCAATCAAGCCATTTGGCTTAGAAATATATTGGCTAATCTTAATCTTACACAAAGGGAAGCAACAGAGATAATGTGTGATAATCAATCTATTGTTGCAATTGCAAAGAACCCAGTTTTTCATGGAAGAACAAAACACTTCAACATTAAACTCCATCTTTGTTAAGGAAATGGAGCAAGCTCACTGATAAAAGCGGTTCATTGCGATTACGAAGAGCAATTAGCTGACATTTTAACAAAGGCCCTTAATGTTTCAAGATTTCAACACTTGAGAGCTGAATTGGGAATTTGCAACATGCTAAGCAAGGAGGAGTGTTGAAGGTTGGTCAGCATGCAGAACCAAATGCAGCCAAGGGACATGCCATGAAGCCCGAGCCATGCAGAAGCTACTAATGCAAGTGCAGCTATTGATGTTTTGTTTACTTTGTAACCTTTAATTAATATTATGTAATTTGGTTTATTTTGAACTATGCTAGGTTGTTATTTGATGTAATATTGATAGTGATTAGGCTGTTAATTCAGCTTTATTCATGTGTACAAGTTAATTTTCTTCAAGTTTCAATGTATTAGTGTTAGTAGGTATTGGTTAGGTTACCATACTGATTTTGACAAGCTGAAAGCTTGGTTTATGTATTGGCATTATGCCATTATTCATTTTGAATGAAATCTTGCTAAGTTTTTCTTCCATTGCTACTCTTCTTAGCTTTGCTTTTTTTTCTGTTTGATTTTTTTCTTTTGTTTCTTCTGCAAGTCTCGAGCCTTGCTGCTCAAGTTTTAGCTGAGCTTGTTTGCTTGTCATTCATAACACCAACAGATTTAAACCAAGTTGGGATACCAAAAACAAGCCTAGAAAATGATTTCAAACTTATTTTTACTACTTTATCTTAGGAGATATGGGGTGAAATGGGAACTCAAAAAAAGATCAAAATGGGGTGCCTAGAACCAGAGAAAGCTTGGGAGTTGTTCCAAGACAACAGCAGAAATGAAACTCTCAATAGCCATCCCATTATTCAACAAGCCCTCTCGGTTAGAGTGAACAAACACTGCGCACCAGGTAGGATTCCAGCAAAGAGGAGGTGATCCGTTAGGGCCACTTAAATACCAAGCTCTCCCTGGATCCAATCCTAGACATGCGTATGCCTGTTACCACACCCTAACCCTGTGACTTGTTTACAAACATGTTTAACTAGAAATTAAGTCTTATGAGATTTGAAGAATTGTTTATACTAAACCTAAAGTCCATAATCTCTAGCATACTAGCCTACGTCCCTATAGAACCCATCAAGCCCAACATGCATATCACATAATGAGTTTAGAATACTTACCTGCGTGGATCGGGTGCCAGTAGACTCGAAGGCTATATCTCAACCGAATTTTCCTCAAACTTACATCACTTTTATAAATTACTACTAGACCCATTTCACAGCTTGAGTTTTGAACCGGGCTCTGATACCAAAAATGTAACACCCCAAACCCGACCCATACGTCATGACCAGATCTGGTATGCTACAGGTTGAATGTTGAAAACTTTGCTTTAAAGGGGTTTTGAAAACCTCAGTTTATTTTAACCGACTAATCAGTAATTGTGATTTATTATTTTTTTTGAAAGGAACCTTAACATTCGCGTTGAATGTGCTCGAAAAGTCCATTTTCATTTTACTTATAATTAAGACTTTGAAAACATAAGCTTATAAATTGTAACATAAAAAAAATTATAGATCGATAACCTAAGTTATGGAGGCCTTATTACAACAATAATCCCAAAATTAAAACTCAATGAAAAATTGAAAGCATCTATGAAAATAAAAGATTTGATGGCCCTCAAGTGCGCTTTCGGCTCCCATGTCCACGATCTCTTTGCTCATCGAAAAGTTGGGAAAAGTAAAGGGGTGAGTCACCAAGACTCGATGTGCAAATCCAAAAACACATAAAAGCCTTGAGGCCCACAAACATATTATAGACCTTGGCCCATACACAATGGCAGCAGATTATTTTCATGCAACATGGCCCATCCCAAACCTAGAAGTCCATCCTCTACACACCCCATACCAACCATCATCTGGTGGGATTTCTACAATCAACCCTCCATCCGCTACACACCATATCGATAATTTGTCTTTGCTTATCATAAAGACCGATCATTATGTGACCTATGTGGCAAAGCCACCAATCGCTATCGACCTTAATAATATATCAACAATTTGTCTTTTTGTCATAAAGACCGATCACTATGTGACCTATGTGGCAAAGCCACCGATCGCTATGCGACCTGATCCCATTCATCATATCAATCCTATCCCATGCATACATACATGTAAGAATCAGAACATTAAACTACCTAAATAGATCACATACTTTCACATACTTTGATACACATAGAGAAGTTTCTATGATTACATACCTGGCATCCCTTACCTACCCTTTCTAGGTAATACGACTGTTCATACAGCCTCATTTTTTGGCTTTTAGCCCATAACATATACATAGTACAGTTTAACTAGTGTGATAGAGATCTACACACTTGATTATAGACAAGACGATATTGTCTAAGTTGACACTATCAGTAGCCACTACGACTGCTAACAGTCTAAGGTTTTGTTCTGAAGTCGGTCCACAACCCTACCGCCAATCTGAACTCACGACCTTGCTTGTTTCTTAAACTTAGGGATTGGTTTCTGGATCAATCCCTCCTTCGCTTTGATTGACATTTGATTCCATCAAAAGACCTTATCAGTTGCTACTAGCACAACATATAGTTGTTAATCCATAACATATGGTTAAGATTATAAACACGATGAACGAACCTAATGAAAATCTAAAGAGAACCCCTTACCTTGAAATCTCGAAAAGAGATTGAGACTCAGAGACTAGTAGGTTTTAGCTTTTAGATCTAAACGATCTACTTCGATTCTCGACGTTGCCCAACAAGAAAACATCAAACCATTAATCAAGCGTCAACCTTACCAAGCCCATTAGCCTTTCGGCTTTAGCTTCCAAAAACTGAAAGAAACATGAAGAGAAGAAGATCGGCACTTACCCTATCACAGGAGATTTGGCTACTCCTAGAAGATTTTAGCTTTTTGCAAAAACCAAAAAGAGAAGATGATTCAAAGAATCTATGGAGATTTGGCTTCTTAATGAAGAAATTGGCAGGAAGAAAAAAGAAAAGAATAGACACTAAGGCATTCGGCTATGGAAGAAGAGAGTAAAGAGAACGAATACTTAAGGGTTTCGGCTTATAGAATGAATCAAAAAAAGGTGTAGAGAAAGGCTATGAGGTTTCGGCTTTAGCAGAGAACGAAGAAGAAGATGGAACTTTAGGGGTTTTCGACTTTTTGAGAAAAAAAACAACTAAGAGAAGAGAATGAGAATAAATGCCGAAATTAAGAAGTACCCTATTTTCTAATCAAATTTTGGCACACACACTAACCAAAAGCGAAATTGCCCTTTTTGAAAACTAAAACCAATTAATTAACAAGGAAATTTGGCACCCTTTAGCCTCATCAAAACCGATTTCCTCCTTCCCCAGAGTTGGAAATTAAGCCACTCTTGTGATCAATAGATAATTCCTATACTTTCTCCCTTATCCATATCCGATCATACCTTCACAAGTGGCCTAGATAACACCACCTCTTCCTTCTTTTTATCTGCTTCATTATCCACATTATCCACTCACATAAACCCCCTATTTCTAAGCCTCGTTGATGTCCCACTCTACCCACTTAAATGCTGAAAATTAACTAGATTAAATTAAAAATAATTGGGCTTCATGCAATTTGAATTTGGGCCTCCTCTGTTGATGCCACTTCTCTGCTCTCTCTAAATGGCGCCACTTTGCCACTGGGCCACAAGCCCATTTTGTATTTTAAAACACAGATAACCTCTTTTAAGCCCTAACTTATCAGGCTTTCCACTAGAGTGTCCAAACAGAAAATTTGATTAAGGCCTCGGCCCAACTTCGAGCCCACTCTGGACCCCTAAAACATTCTAACAAGCATAGTAAGCACAACCACACATATAGAACACATAGGCCCATTAATTCAAGATGTTACATGAAAAGCGTATAGAGGAGTTGAAAGGTTTGCAACATTTTAATATACTAACGATATTGATAAAAAAGCATGTTTTTTCTACAAAGATCCCTAAGCTTTATGTGTTTCGATGTAAAACCCAAGCATTACAACTTAGAGATTTTAGAGAACCAAAAGTGTTTAATGTTTTATGCTTAGAAAATTTGGAGCATCTACATACACTATGTTTCAGGGATATTGAAAATATGGAGGAGATGAAAATGGAAAAGCTGCATACTTGGATTTCTTCAAGTATTAATTATACTTTATGCTTTTACACATTGAGCATAGTTCAAATTTTTTACTGTCACCATTAGAAAGACATGACCTGGCTGATTCTTGCTCCAAATTTAAGAACCCTTTATATATGTTGGTGTGCAAAAATGGAAGAAATATTGAATGAGGGAAAACTTGGTAAAGTTGTAGGTGTGATTGGAATTCCATGCCCTAAACCATTTTTGAAGCTTGAAACACTTGACTTATGTGATCTATTGAAATTGAAGAGCATATTTTGGGATGCCCTACCCTTCCCATGTTTGAAACGTATTCGTATAGCTCACTGCCAAGAAATTAAGAAGCATCCTCTCAACTCAGATAGTGCAAAAGGGAATTTGCTCACCATTGAGGGTAGCAAAGATTGGTGGGAAACAATAGAATGGAAAAATGAATCCACTCGATATGCTTTTATCCCTTCTTTTGTTGAATGAAATGTACAAAATCCTAAAAGTCGCAAAGTGCTTCATTATTGTGTGATGTTTGAATTTAAAGAAAAATTAACTGTTGGTTTTTTCTGTTTTGCTATGAATATTCCATTAGTCCTGAAGGATAATGAAATGTATTAGCACTTTAATTGATCAAATATTTCATTTCATTCTAACAAGGTTTCAAATGGTTCCACACACACCCATTAAATCATCAACTAATCATGAAAGGCTTATTGAACCAATTGAAGAACACCTGAGCTTAGTGGAGCCAAATGTTTTCATTCCTTTTTGTTGAAAATTAGCCAAATTCCATCTTAGGTTTTTTAATAATAAAAAAACTTTGAAATCTTCATCATATATTGAATAAAGAGATCTTTTCAGGCTACTTCAACACTGGCATAATTTGAAATATAAGATTAAATTTTTTTTCAAACTCATATCTATTTGTGAATATGTAACATCCTGAGTTGTTGGGCTTGTGCGTTTAATGTGTGATTGTGTTACATAATGTGTGATTGTGTTTCATGTGTTAATTAGAGTGTTAGGGGTCCAGAATGGGCTCAGGAATTGGGTCGAGGCCTTAATCAAATTTTTTGTTTGAACACTCTAGAGGGAAGCCAAATAAGATGGGGCTTAAAAGATGTTATTTGTGTTTTGAAATACAAAGTGGGCTTGTTGCCCAGTGGCAAATGGCGCCACTTAGAGAGCAAGGAGGTGGCATCAACTGAGGAGGCCCAAACTCAAGTAGCATGCAACCCAATTCTTTTAATTAAAGTTAGCTAAATTTTGGCATTTAGGTGGGTAAGGTTGGACGGCAACAAGGCTTAAAAATAGGGGGATTTTATATGGATAATAAGTTTAATAATGTGCTGATAAAGGGAGGAAGAGATGGTGTTATCTAGGCCTCTTTTGGAGGTGTGCTTGGATAAAGATAAGGAGGGAGTTTAGGAGCTATTTAGGAGGCAAGTGGTGGCCGAATTTGGGACACTATGTGCAAAGGGGGGACGGCTAGATATGACTAAGGGGTGCCAAAATTCCCCTTGTTTATTAATTAGTTTTAGTTTAAAAAAGAGGGCAATCCTGGCATTTGGTTAGTGTGGGTGCCAAAATTCTCTTTAAATAGAGGGGATATATTTGGTCCCTATTTTCTTTTTTCATTCTCTCATCCTCACTTTTATGAAAAAGCCGAAAGTCCATTATTCTGTTCTTTTTTCTTTCCAACAAGCCGAAACCTCTCAATTGTTCATAACATCTTTTCTTTCAAAAGTCGAAACTCTGAACTCACTTCTCATCTCCATAGCCAAATACTTTTATTCCCTTTTTGCCAATTTCTTCACTAAAGCCAAATCTACATAGACATCTTCCTATCATCTTTTCTTCTGATCTTCTCAAAGCGAAATCTCTAAGGGATAGTCGAATTATTTGTGTTAAGATGAGTGCCGATTTTCCTATCTCTTTACTTTTTCTTTCGATTTTTGGAAGACAAAGCCAAAAAGCTAATGGTTTAATGGTTTTATATATTTTCTTGTTGGGTGACATTCAGGAATTTAGATAGATCACCTAGATTTAAAAGCCAAAAACACTAGTCTCGGAGTCTCAATCTCTTTTCGAGATTTTAAGGTAAGGGTTCAATTCTTCCTATGTTGTTTAATTGGGTTCTTTTTCATTATTCATGCCTTAACCTAATGTTGCGTTAAGCAATCATCATATTATCTTCGACCAAAGATCACTCATGGACTCTAATGTCGAAAATCAAAGGAAGGGTTGGATCGTAGTTTCATTTAAAGTTCAAGAAGCGCGTGGTGTCGATTTGGGATTGGCCGGGTTGTGGACCGACTTCGGAGCAAAACCTTAGGCAGTTAGCAGTCGTATCGACTTCTAATAGTGTTGACATAGAAAGTACTATCCTGTCGGTAATCAGGTGTGTAGATTTCTTTCACACTAGTTAATCTGTATTATATGTATGTTATGGGCTAAAAGCCGAATAAAGAGGCTGTATGAACAGTCGTAATACCCAAAAAGTGTAGGCAAGGGATGTCAGGTACATAATCATAGAAACTTCTCTATTTGTATCGAAGTATGTGAAAGTATGTGATCTGTTTAGATAGTTTAATGTTCTGATTCTTGCATGTATGTATGCATGGGATGGGATTGATATGATGAAGGGGAGCAGGTCGCAAGGCGATCGGTGGCTTTGCCACATAGGTCACATAGTGATCGGTCTTTATAATGACGTAGCATTGTTGATATATTATTAAGGTCGCATAGCGATTGGTGGCTTTGCCACATAGGTCACATAGTGATCGATATGGTGTGTAGCGGATGGAGTGTTGATTGTAGAAATCCCTGGTGTGATGGTTGAATGCAGGGGTGTGTAGAGGATGGACTCTTAGGTTTGGGATGGGCCATGTTGCATGAAAATATATTACATTTCCATTATTATAGCCAAGGCCCATAATGTGTTTGTGGGCCCAAGGCTTTTATGTGTTTTCGGATTTGCACTTGAGTCTTGGTGACTCACCCTTTCATTTTCCTCACTTCACGGATGAAGCGATAGATCGTGGACATGGGAGCCGAGGCGGACTCGAGGGGCCATCAAAACTATTATCTACATAGACTATTTTTGTTTTTCATTTGAGTTTTAATTTTTGCGAATATTTTTTGTAATAAGGCCTCTATAACTTAGGTTTTCGATTTATTTTTTTCATTATGTTAAGTTTTTATACACTTATGTTTTTTTCCAAGGTCTTAATTATAAAATGAAATGATAAATGGGCTTTTTAAACACAATCAACACAAATGCTTAAAGTTGTTTCAAAAATTTCACATTTAATTGATTAATTGGCTATAATAAATTAAGATTTTTAAAACCCTTCAGAGCAAAAGTTTTCAAGATTCAACCCGTAGCATACCAGGTCCGGTCATGGCGTATGGGCTAGGTTTGGGGTGTTACATTTTAGTATCAGAGCCCATTTCAAAACTCGGGTTGTGAAATAGGTCCAGTAGTGATTTGTAAAAGTGATGTATGTTAAGAAAAATTTAGTTGAGATATGGCCATCGAGTCTACCGGCACCCGATCCATGCAGGTAAGTATTCTAAACTCATTATGTGAAGTGCATGTTGGGCTTTATGGGATGTAGACAGGTATGCTAGAGCTTATGGACTTTAGGATTAGTACAAACAATTCTTCTAATCTTATAAGACTTAATCTCTAATTAAACATGTCTGTGAACAAGTCATAGGGTTAGGGTATGGTAATAGGCATACGCATGTCTAGGATTGGATCCGAGAAGAGTTTGGTATTTAAGCGGCCCTAGCGGCTTACCTCCTCTTTTCTAGAATCCTACCTGTGCGTAGTGTTTGTTCACTCTAACCAAGAGGGCTTGTTGACGGGCCAAAACTTATAACTAAAACCCGAAAGGGACTAGCCACCTTATTTTTGTAAAAATTACTTATGTCCCTAGTTTTGTAAAATTTTCGAAGTCCCCTTGATTTTTGAAAACTTCCCAAAATAACCTGGATTTGTAAAATCACCGAAATACCCCCGATTAACAAAATTATCGAAATACCCTCGATTGACCAAATAACGAAATACCCTCATATTGTAAAATTACCGAAATACCCCTATTTTGTAAAATCACCAAGAAACCCTATTTTAGAAAATTAAGAAATTACCCCTGTAGGATAAAATTAAAAAAATACCCCTGGGTAGTGAAATGACAAAAATACCCTTACGTGATGAATGTGAGTTCATGGATGCTACTTGTATGTTGATGTGTGATGGTGGAATGTATGTGGATCCTAGAGCTAGGAAATCTGACACAGAACCTGAACTTTGTAGATAGAGTTCGAATTTGAAAGAACTATTGTTAAAACTATTTTCCATAAGATTGTTCGTTATTAATCAGTGGAAGGAATTAATAATTCATAAAATTCTTAATCAGATAAACACGGATCGATAGAATGAGCACTAAAGGATGTGGTGTACGTGGTCGAGGTAGAGGCAGGATTGCTATGTCGGAATCAGTAGGGTCCGATCATGAGTCGGGGAATGAGGTACCAGTGCCACCAGCTGTGGAGGCAAAATTCCAGGATCAGACGGTCGGAGATGATGCGGTATCTTAGGCTATGTTGAGGGTTTTAGAGAGGGTAGTAAGCGGGCATGGGCACGGGAGCGAAAATCAGACTGAGCGACTTAGAGCTAACAGGCGAAGTGTTTAGGGAATTTTGGGATAGCCAGAGTCTGGTTGAGTATTGGTTGGAGGCAGTCGAATGCATAATGGATTATTTAGATTTTACGGGAGAAGAGAAGCTAAAAGGAGTAGTGTCCCTTCTTCAGGATGAAGCTTATCAATGGTGGCTTACGGTTAAGGATGGTACCATGGCTAACCATATCACCTGGGATTACTTCAAAGCAGCGTTCCAGAGCAAGTACATTGGAACGAGCTATGTGGATGTGTAGCGTAGAGCGTTCCTGAATCTGGTTTAGGGAAGTAGGTCGGTGGCGGCGTACGAAGTGGAATTCTTGTGCTTGAGCCATTATGCTCGAGGGATGGTGGCCACAGAACATGAACGGTGTGTTCAATTTGAAGATGGCTTGAAGGATGACCTACGTGTTTTGATAGCTTCATAGAGGGAGGGGGAATTTGTTGTGCTTGTGGAGAATGCTAAAATAGCTGAGGAGGTGAGACGGATGGAAAAACTGAATCGAGATAGAGATAGGGGTGGAGGTAAGAGAAATTTTGGATCATCAGGGACAACTGAGAGTACTCAAAAAAGACCTAGGTCGGATGGACCGAGACGGGCTGAGAGACCTGCTATTGCTAGCCAAACATGGAAGTGTGCTCGATGTGGTAAATTCCATGTAGGTGAGTGTTGGGTAGGCAGTGGGAAGTGCTTTAGGTTTTTGGATTGGAAGCCGCCCAGGTCTGTGGCAAAAATTCAGAGTTTTCTTGGTGCGGTGGGTACTATCGAAGGTTTGTTGAGGGATTTTCTTTAATTAAGGCACCATTGACTAAGTTATTACGGAAAGGAGTTCCGTTTATTTGGTCTAGCAAGCAGCAAGAGAGTTTCGAGAAGTTGAAAAGGATTTTGACGGAGGCTCGGTATTGATTCAACCGAAGGATGGAAAGGAATTCATAATATACTGTGATGCATCACACACGGGACTAGGATGCGTGTTGATGCAAGATGGAAAGGTTGTTACGTAAGCATCTTGGCAGTTAAGACCGCACGAAGCAAATTATCCCACCCATGACTTGGAGTTGGCGGCGGTGGTTTTTGCTTTAAAGATTTGGAAACATTATCTGATGGGGGAAAAATCATTATTTATCTGATCATAAGAGCCTAAAATACCTCTTGACCAGAAAAAGTTGAATCTAAGGCAGAGAAGATGGATCGAGTTGTTAAAGGACTATGACTGCTCGATCGAGTACCATCCGGGTAAAGCTAATGTGGTGGCGGATGCCTTAAGTCGTAAGGTAATCACTGACTTGAGAGCAATGTTTGCTCACCTTAGTTTGTACGATGATAAGAGTTTATGGGCTAAACTTCAAGTGAAACCCTCTTGGGTCAGTCAGGTTAAGGAGAAGCAGCAGACCGATGAGTTGCTAAAATATAAGTTTCATGTAGGATCAAGTGATGGATCGACAGACTTCAGTATGAATGAGGAAGGATTGCTATGTTTTCAAGGGAGAGTTTGCATGCCAAAAGATCAGAAATTGAGGCATAGGATTTTGCAAGAAGTGCATGGTAGTCCATACACTATGCACCCTGGAGGGAGTAAGATGTATCGAGATTTGCAGGATCGATTACGGTGGTAGGGCTTGAAGCGTGAGGTGGCCGAATTAGTGAGTAAGTGTTTGACACGCCAAAGAGGGTGAAGGCGAACATCGATTACCATCGAGGTTGCTGCAGCCAGTGAAGATTCCACAATGGAAGTGGAAAAGGATCACAATGGACTTTGTTAGTGGGCTACCCTCACGCCTACTAAAAAGACTCAGTTTGGGTAATTGTTGATCGCTTGACAAAGTCTACTCATTTCATACCAGTATGGGTCGATTACTCTTTATAGAAATTGGCTAAGCTATATGTAGCAGAGGTAGTGAGATTGCATGGGTAACAGTATCAATCATATCGGACAGGGACCCGAGGTTCACGTCCACGATTACGGAAGGCTATGCATCAAGCATTGGGCACGGTTGGATTTCAAGATCTGACGTTTCATCCTCAGACCGATGGACAGTTTGAGCGGGTGATTCAGATCTGGAGGACATGTTGAGGGGTTATGTCATTAATTTCAGAGGTGGTTGGGAGGAGTTTTCACCATTAGCGAAATTTGCTTACAATAACAGCTACCACTCTAGTATTCAGATGGCGCCCTATGAAGCATTGTCTGGGCGGAATTGTCGTACTCCTACCTGTTGGACGAAATTAGGGGAACGTCAGATTTTGGGTCCAAATTTGGTTACCGAGACAAAGGAGAAGGTTGAGTTAATTCGAGCTCGATTAAAGGAAGCGTCAGACCGACAGAAGTCCTATGCAGACTTGAAGCGTGAGGTCATAGAGTTTGCGGTGGGTGACAATGTGTTCTTGAAGGTGTCGCCATGGAAGAAAGTGTTAAGGTTTGGACGGAAGGGTAAATTAAGTCCCAAGTTTATTGGACCTTATCAAGTGTTGAAGTGAGTAGGGCCAGTAGCCTATCAACTAGAGCTACCTTAGGAGCTAAGCCAGATTCACAATGTGTTTCATGTCTCTATGTTAAGACATTACCGTTTGGATCCGTCTCATGTGGTGCCTGTGGAAGAAATCGAGGTGAGACCTAACCTATCCTTTGAAGAGGAACCAGTGGAAATCCTGGATCGTGATGTCAAAGTGTTGCGAAGGAAGACAGTTTCATTGGTTAAGGTTCTATGGCGGAATCACAGTTCTAAGGAGGCTACATGGGAATCTGATAAACCGTAAAAGTAACACATTTTAATCCCACATTTAGTATGCTTTTGGATGAATTTATCCTTAATTTATGTAAAAAGGTGCTCTTAATCCTTTCTTTTCTTGTCTTATACTCAGGAAAGCACCCAAGGATAAAAAGAACACAAAACGGGCTTAAAACGAACCAAAGTGGGCGGCCAAGAAGTCAGCACGGCCTAGACTTCATGCCACACGGTCGTGCCTAAATCGACAAGATGGAGAAACGGGCTGGACCATGATTTACACGAGCGTGTCAAGGCCGTGCCCCTGCCACGGAAAAGAGCAATTTCACTCGGAATTGGATGCTTGAAGCCCAAGAAACGTAATCCTAAGTCCACTCAAACACCTAGGACGAATTATACTCGAATTACGAGTACTTAGGAGCCAAGTAAAGCATCCCAAACGTCTATATAAACAATTCAAGGCAACAACTCAAGGGCATCAGGTTTTAGCAGAGTTTTCTGCCAGAGCTTTACTCGATTAGGGAATTACTCGAAGATAGCCAATTGATCCATCTTGAAGAGTCAGAGTTCTACTCAAGACGGAGGATCTCCTCTTCAATTCTTTCAAGGGGTTTTAGGGATTTCTTATGTTTAGTTTTATCTTTTCTCTTGAGATGTTTTCCTATTTTATTATGAACTAAACCCCTCAGATACCTAAAGGGGATGAAACCTATGATGGATTTTGTTATTTAATTCTTTCAGTTTATAAGATAAATACTTAGTTTGTTCTTAATTATTTTGCTCAATTTAATCGATGTGCTTAGGTGGAGGAGGAATAGACCACCCTAAGAAGATCTAGCATAATTAAGCGGAGTTGATCGGGCACCTAGAGATAGGGTTATGAGATTTTACCGTATTAGGGTGAAACCTAATATAGGAGTCCATTGATCGATTTACTACTTCCTTGGGGAGTTATTATAAGAGAACAAGAGTTCCACTAATTAACCTAAGGTTAGACGTTATTCGCTTTGAGAGAAGGTTTAATATAGGTTAGGGAGTCTCATGGATCAAGCTAAGCAAAAGAAATCATGTGAATTGGAAGTTAGATAGTAAGTGAAGTCATAGGTGGATTCTTCCCGAAGGTATCGTCTTTATCAATTGAGTTTTCTTCAAAGTCTTTTCCCAAAGTTTTATTCTTTTGTCTTTGCATTTAAGTTTAAGTATTTCATCTGTTTTTTGTTTAATAAACTAATCATTCCATATTTTAGGCTAAATAATAGAAAGAAAGTGAGTAATAGTACTTTTAGGTTCCTTGGGTTCGATAAGATATTCTTGCTCGAGCTATACTCTTTGCTCGATAGGTGCGCTTGCCTCTATCGTTGTCACGATCGATTCTGAGTTCGATCACTCTTTTATAAATATTAAAACTTCATTTGTTTTGACCCGATCAAGTTTTTGGCGCCGTTGCGGGGACCTTCTAAAATATTATTCTGGCTCTATTTTATTACTTTAGCCATTATTATTATTATTACTCGCTAACTTTTCTTTTATTTAAATCTTTGAGATAATTCTAGTTTTTCAAAAGAATGGCCGAATAATTATCGGTGGCAAGGCGTGGGGATAATTCCTTCTGAAGCAACCAGTATCTTTAACATCGACGTGGTCACCAGGTTATCCAATCAGTTCGAAATAATGAATAAAAAGATTGATGGTTTGAATAATCTCTTGCAGGTACACCCAATAATGCAATATAACCCGAATATGAGAGGCGTGGCAAATCCTGAGTACCCACCCTACGGATATGGCATGAAAAATGAACAAGTCCATTATATAGGATGGGGGTACCATCCCGACTTCTTGTGGAATGATCAAAGGTAGGATTTTCCTCCAAATTTTTAACAACCTTCTCCACAGGAAAGGGAATCAAACCTCGAAGAGATTATGACAAAATTGGTGACAGCTACAAACTATCGTCTTCAAAAGGCTGAAGAAACACTCGATGATCAACAAAGATTAATCGAAGGAATCAAGATTCAGTTACGAGAAATCATCACGTCAGTTGGACTACTTATTGAAACATTATGTGAAATAAGGACAGAGATTTTCTCAAAAGACGCCACAATGAGTAAGCGATTACACTAAGGAGTGGCAAAGAGTTAATTGAACCACAAAGAACGACACCACATGAAACTACCAAGAAAAAGAGTGTAGAAGGTGAGAACGATAATCCATTGCCTACAAAGAATAAACCACAAATTCCATATCCAAAAAATTGAAGAAAGAACAATTGGATGCTCAATACGGTAAGTTCCTTGAACTCTTTAAACAAATACATATCAACTTACCTTTCGTTGAAGCTATTTCATAGATGCCGAAGTATGCAAAATTCTTAAAGGAACTTCTTACGAACAAAAGGAAGCTTGAGGAGGTGTTCATGGTGGAGCTTAACAAAGAATGTTCAGCCCTTCTCCAAAATAGACTACCACAAAATTAAAAGATCCAGGGAGTTTCACTATTCCTTGCTTAATTGGCAGTTTAAACATCAAGAAAGCGTTAGTAGATTTAGGTGCTAGTATTAATTTGATTCCTTACAAATTATTTAAACGGCTAAATCTTGGGGAACCCAATCCCACTAGGATGAGTATTCAATTAGCCGATAGATCTATCAAATATCCTAGGGGAATTATTGAAGATGTCTTGGTCAAAATTGATAAATTTATTTTTCCTGTTGATTTTGTTGTGTTAGACATGGATGAAGACATTAATGTTCCTTCAATCTTACGGCATCCTTTTAGCTTGCTAGAGCTATTATTGATGTTGGTAATGGTAAACTAGCTCTGAGGATAGGTGATGATGAAATTATCTTTCAACTCTGTGATGCCATGCGATATTCTAATGAACAAGATGATTCCTGTTATTTCGTCGACACTACTGATCATATTATAAAAACTTCATTACAAGAAATTATACAAGGTGACACCTTGGAATTGTGTCCGGCTCAAGAAGAGGGAGAAGAAGATGAAGACAATGAGTCAAATCTGAAAATGTCATCATATGAACAACAGAGAGAAGAAGGCATCAAGAATGATAATGAAATAAAACAAAAAAAACCTCCATCGTAGAACCACCCAAATTAGAACTCAAACAGTTACCAAAGCACCTAGAATACGTATTCCTTGGAGACAATTCTACACTACCAGTAATCATCTCCTCAGAATTAGAATCCAAAGAAAAAGAGGAACTGATAAAAGTACTAAAAGAACACAAGAAAGCCATACCTTGGAAAATTTTCGATATCAAGGGAATAAGCCCCACATTCTGCACCCACAAAATTTTGATGGAAGAAGAATATAAAACATATGTGCAACCGCAGAGACATTTAAACCCCAACATGAAAGAAGTGGTCAAAGCCGAGGTAATTAAACTTCTAGATGAAGGAATAATTTATCCTATTTTTGACAGCACTTGGGGAAGTCCTGTGCAGGTAGTCCCAAAGAAAGGAGCAATGACGGTAGTACCCAATGAAAAATGAGTTAATTCCCACAAGAACGATTCTGAGGATGGAGAGTCCGCATAGACTATAGAAAGTTGAATGATACCACCAGAAAAGATCATTTTCCTTTGCCTTTCATAGATCAAATGCTAGAAAGATTATTCGGGCATATGTATTACTGCTTCTTGGATGGTCTCTCCGGCTACTTCCAAATCCCCATAGCTCCTGAAGACCAAGAAAAAACAACATTTACATGCCCATATGGTACGTTTGCTTATCATAGAATGCCTTTTGGATTATGTAATGCTCCTGCTACTTTTCAGCGTTGCATGTTGGCAATCTTCGACGAACTCGTGGAGGACATCGTGGAGGTATTTATGGATGATTTCTCAGTATTCGGTAATTCTTTCCATCTTTGCCTTAGAAATTTAAAACGAGTTCTAATGAGATGTAAAGAAACAAACCTTGTTTTAAATTGGGAGGAATGCCATTTTGTTAGAGAAGGGATTGTATTAGGACATAAGATTTCTAGTAAAGGAATTGAGGTAGATAAAGCAAAAGTTGAAACCATAGAAAAATTACCTCCCCCTAGTTCAGTCAAGGCTATTAGAAGTTTTTTAGGACACAGGTTTTATAGAGGATTTATTAAGGATTTTTCTAAAATAGCTAAGCCTTTGACAAAATTACTAGAAAAAGATGTCCCTTTTAATTTCAATCAAGAATGTTTAGATGCATTCAATATCCTTAAGGATAAATTAGTAAATGCACCGATTATAATTACACCTGATTGGAACTTACCCTTTGAATTAATGTGTGATGCAAGTGACTTTGCAGTAGGTGCAGTTTTTGTACAATGCAAGGACAAGCATTTTCAGTCGATCTACTATGCTAGCAAAACATTGACACCCGTGCAAGAAAATTACACCACGACTGAGAAAGAATTGCTAGCTGTAGTTTTTTCTTTTGACAAATTTAGACAATATCTAATATTATCTAAAGTTAATGTTTACACTGATCATTCAGCTCTTCGTTATCTTTTAAACAAACCTAATGCAAAACCTAGACTAATTCGATGGATTTTACTCTTACAGGAATTTGACTTGGAAATAAAGGATAAAAGGGGAGCTGAGAATCTTGTGACAGATCATCTTTCAAGACTCGAAAATCCACACACCAAAGAACTTGATGAACATGAAATAAATGATTCATTTCTCGAAGAACAACTCTTTTCTATAACACATTCTAAAGTACCCTGGTTTGCAAATATTGCAAACTATTTAGCAACTAACATCCTACCATGAAAATTGACGCATCACCAAAAGAAGCGATTTTTTGCTGATGTGAAAAATTATTTTTGGGAGGATCCCTTTCTTTTTCGCATATGCACAGATCAGGTAATTCGAAGTTGCGTTACAAGGACAGAGGCAAACAAAATCCTGGAACATTGTCATTCAGGACCATCAATAGGACACTACAGTGGTATCAAGACCGCACACAAAATACTCAAATCAGGTTTTTACTGGCCTCCCCTATTTAAAGATGCCAACAAGTATGCTACCTCGTGTGACAAATGCCAAAGAACAGGTAATATCTCTAAACATGATGAAATGCCTCAAACATATATGCTATCATGTGAAATATTTGATGTATGTGGTATTGATTTTATGGGACCATTCCCTAGTTCCTTTGGACATAAATACATCCTAGTAGTAGTTGATTACATGTCAAAATGGGTAGAAGTAGAAGCCTTACCTACCAATGATGCTAGGGTAGTAGTTAAATTTCTCAAGAAACTATTTTCTCGATTTGGGACACCCAGAGCCATCATTAGTGATAGGGGTACTCATTTCTGTAATACATAATTTGAAAAAGTTCTAAAGAAATATGGAGTATACCACAAAATAGCCACCCCATATCATCCTCAAACTAGTGGGCAAGTTGAGGTAGCAAATAGAGAGCTTAAGCACATTCTAGAAAAAACGGTTGAATCAAATAGAAAAGATTGGGTAGTTAAAGTAGATGATGCTTTATGGGCTTACAGAACAGCATTCAAAACACCTCTAGGGACATCCCCATACAAGCTCGTATACGGGAAAAGTTGTCATCTACCACACGAGTTAGAACTCAAAGCTTTCTGGGCAATAAAATTTTTAAATACTAACCTCAAACTTGTAGGAAAGAAATGAATGGTGCAGATAAACGAGCTGGATGAATGAAGAACGGAAGCCTATGAGAACTCAAAGCTATACAAAGAAGCAACAAAGCGACGTCACGATGCTCACCTCAAAAGATCAAAACATTTCGAAGTAGGGGACCTACTCCTACTATACAATTCAAGGTTTAAGCTATTCCCTGGGAAGCTAAAATCCAGATTGTCAGGACCATTCATGATCAAAACAATATTTCCATATGGAACCATTGAGGCTACTCATCCCACTAAAGGCACGTTCAAGGTAAATGGTCACCGACTTAAAATTTATAATGGTGCAGATTTTGGAGATACGAGAGAGGAGTTTATGCTCCATAAGCCTTCCTTTAGAACTGAAAATAAGGAGAGTCTAGCTTAGGACTATAAACAAGCGCTTGTCGGGAGGCAACCCGAATGCTAACCGCATTAACATTGTTTTGTAAAAGTCTAAACAAAAATGCAGGATCCTTAACACGGCCTGTAACACGGGCGTACCGATGACCGTGTACAAATAGGGAAAACCTCTCTTCTTTAACATGGGCTACAACAAAAAAAGACACGGCCGTGCCTCATAACCATGTGAGGTTACTGACATATCGAGCATGGCTGGGCCACGAGCGTGCAAAGTGACCGTGTGAACATACTGACTTATCAAGAACGGGCGTGTCAAATTATCACACGGCGTACTAAAAACCCTGAATCACGCCCAATCCTAAGTAATCGCAAAAAGCACGGGCATTTCAAAATTCACACGGTCGTGTCGGGTGGCCATGTTCTACTCCCTTATATAAGAAAACTAACCGAAACCTCCCCATTTTAAAACCCTAGATTCTCAGCCTCTTTCCCCAAAAATTTCCACCATACCCACACCCTCCACCACCCAAAACTATCTCTCCCTAACTTCCCAAAGCATAACCAATCAAAACCCAGTCGCACGCCAGTAACACAACCGTGCTACCACAAGCCACGTCGCTGCCACTGCCATGCCCCACCCGTGTTCGTCGTATACAACCATCCCTGGTTTATTTTCCTGCATATTTTCACTTATTTCCCCTTTATTTAAGAGTTCTTTTGATTTTAGACTCAAAAATCTAATTCATTTAGTTTAGTTTTCTAGTATTTCTACTTTCATATTTCTCTTGATTGATTTGTTAATGGTTTTATTCCAAGTCTTTTTCATATATTCTTTGTGTTAACATTAGTCTTCTTTTATGGTCATTGTAGACTTGATATTCTATTTGCTAAATGTAGTTATCTTTGTTAATGTATTCAAGACTTAATCATGGTTTTAGTTAAGAATTGTTCTAAATGAATAATGAGAGTATGATTTAAGTATTTGTTCTTCAAAGAAGCATCTATATAGGGCTATTAACTTTAATTATTATTAGGAAATTCATGGTTGTATAAAAGAGATATATATTCTTTGATTATGCTACAGGAATTATGTCATCATCACGTATAAAAATGTTGTTCCAAGCAAAAAGAGGAAAGGGCTTGGATCATCATCCAGAACTGTCGACACCAAACTCCGACATCCCTTTCTCAACTTTTCCCAAGCAACACAAAAAAAGCGTTACATGCAAATCAGAAAGAGACCTATTGGTACCGGCAGGTGCATTGATTGGGATGCCCTAAAGTAAGTCGGACTTAATGAGGATGTTCAAGCTCTCATCTCAACAAAACCATGGGAGAGATTTTTTATGATCATAGAGCCCACATACTTGGAACTCACTCTCGAGTTTTATACCACATTCACCTTACAGACGGTCATGACCCAATTTGATGACCCCAGCACAATCCAGTTCGCCTAGGGGGCAATGTACGTCTACTGAGCGTGCCTCAATTTGGATCGACACTTAGACTCTATACGCCAGAATTTATAGAGGAAAACCCATTGGACAACTTGAACTGAGAGCTCCACTATACCCCTATCACATGTTGGCGCAGCCTACAACCAACCAAACATGATTATAATCCAAGTCGCTCCAAATCGACTGCCCTTCTCCCCGCTCTCAGGTACCTTCATGCCATTCTTGCTCATACTATTACAGGTCGCAAAGATAGCACCAGTGTCGTTAATAAACAAGATGTTTATTTCCTGTCATGCATGTCTGAGGGACATGTCTTTGACGTAGCATATTTCATTGCATGTACAATGCAGCATCAAACAGAGCAGCACCAGAAAGGAATCCTGTCAATGGGCCCTTACATCACGAGACTAGCTCGGCATTTTAATCTCCTAAACATTGACAATCAGATTGCACCTCTCACATTGATAGGGAATATGGCACCACAAGGCATACTACCAATGCTCCACATGAAGATGATCAAGCACAAAAGAGGCACTGATCCCCCTCAATATCGATTAGTGACACCTACAGCAGAAGAGGAAGCCGAGGACATTCCTGATAATGTCCCACCACCATCGAAAGAAGCACAGACTCAGTACCACCAATATCGAGCAACACCTTCACTTTTAGACATAAATGCTCACCTCGACCAGTTCGAGTTTTATTTTGTTGAGAATGCTCGACGCCTAGATAGAATGGATGCCACCCTTCAACAAATCTGTCATCACTTTCACATATCACCACCCGCACCACAACAGGATCCGACTACTGATGAGGACTTTGAGGTCCTCATAGTACATAACATTTAACTTTTATTCACCATTTCGTTTTGTTTTTCATTTTTTTATTTTTTATTTTATTTGCAGGCATATTTTTATGTTTTAAATTAGAATTGCTCTTTATCGTACATTATTTTCAATTGGTTATCTAATCTTAGAGTATGCCTAATTTACATTTCATGGCAGCACTAAGTTATTTCAATAACGACTTCAAAGCTACAAACACACACTCCACCTACATAGCATTAGGAGTAAATCAACGCTCTCAAAATCACCAATGCTAAATATTGGAGCCATCCAAAAATTCAGGAAAGTGTCGCTTTCCCCCTTCTCTTTTGATTTATCCCATTAATTTCATTATCTATCTTTGTACATTGAGGGTAATGTACATCTTAAGTGTGGGGTAATAGTGCCTAACTTTTTGTATAATTCTCAAAACCCTAAAATTAGTCTTGATCTTAAGAATTATTCTCATATTATTAATTAGGATGAAATTTCTAATGACTTATGATTCTTCTTGAGATGTTTTAGAGTAAGTCATAGTTAATTGTGCATTGATGATTAAAATTAAAGAATACTAGAGAATCAAGCATGATAAGTCTATTTTTCAAGAATAAAAATTGATAGGTTGTCGAACTAAATCTGAGTACTACTTTGAAATTTGAAATCTATAGGGATTGATGTCAAAAACACCAATAAATTTTGGTGAGATTTTGAGCCATATAAGAGCATATATCCTTTTTCATACTCACTTTAATTGATTATGAGTGTGTCAACTTTGAACTGTTATTCTAGAACTTGCCTTGTTTATATATGTCAAGACCACATTAATGATTTGATATACTGAGATGATAAAGGCACCTAGGTTTAACCCATTCACTCCACTAAAAAGCCAACCTTCACAAATTAACCCCTAGTGAACCCTGTTGAAACCTAACAATCTTTTTATTGACTCACCCACTAATATCAACCCAAAATCCCTTTATATTTGTTATCACCATTCTTTTGACTTCCCTATAATCGAGGTTTGATTTGATTAAATTACTGAATTATATTAGTTCCGTAATTACATTTATCATTTATGATGTAATGTTTTAGTTTGTTCTTAAAAAAAATCAATCAATCAAAGTTTAGAGCTCATGTATCTAAATTCCAATTGTTGAAGAAGAGCTCGTATTGAAGTATTATAGTATTCCTATTATCTTTTAATCGATGTAAGTAATTATATTAGTTCATTGTTTCTAGTTAGGTAATTGGTTAATTCAATCTCGATTCTAACCTTCTAATTCAGCCTTTATCCACACCTTTAACCCTAGCCCCGTTACAACCCTAATAAAGACCTTTTGATATGTTTATCATCTCATATACAGTGGTGGAGATTTGATTTTCAGGCAAGCCTATGGGATTATCTTTTCAAGTTTGACTTTTGAGCACTTTTTCTTGATCCTTAAACACTTTGAGTGATTTGAGTGAATCTATCTTTAGTGAGGATGTCGGTCCTTGTCAATTTTGAATCAAAGGTAATTACTTAGATAATTGGAGACACCTACGGTTCCAGGCTATAAAGGTATGACTTATCGTAATTGAAACTTTAGGGCACTTCTAGTTAAATCATCCATGTATAAATTATCTATGAATTATGATGAGACAATATCGATAGGAATTATGAATTATGGAAAGTTTGTTTTAATTGTAAGTTGAGAATTTTGCTTGAGGACAAGCAAAAGCTTAAGTGTAGGGGTATTTGATAAACCGTAAAAGTAACACATTTTAATCCCATATTTAGTATGCTTTTGGATGAATTTATCCTTAATTTATGTAAAAAGGTGCTCTTGATCCTTTCTTTTCTTATCTTATAATCAGGAAAGCATCCAAGGATAAAAAGAATGAAAAACGGGCTTAAAACAAACCAAAGTGGGTCGACCCAATAAGTCAGCACGGCCTAGACTTCATACCACATGGCCGTGCCTCGATAATCATCGAGACCACGGGCTTACCCCAATTCACACGACTATTTTCCCATCGATAAAGTTCACACACGGGCGTGCCTAGTGTTCTACACAGTCGTTCCCAAAATGGCAGAATCGAGACACGGCCTCTACCCATATATTGCACGGGTGTGTCATAGCCGTGCCTAGATCGACAGGATGAAGACACGGGCTGGACCACAATTTACACGGCCGTGCCCTTGAAAAAAGAGTAATTTCACTCAGAATTGGATGCTTGAAGCCCAAAAAACGCAATCCTAAGTCCACTCAAACACCTAGGATGAATTATACCCGAATTACGAGTACTTAGGAGCCAAGTAAAGCATCCCAAATGTCTATATAAACAATTCAAGGCAACAACTCAAGGGCGTTAGGTTTTAGTAGAGTTTTCTGCCAGAGCTTTACTCGTTTAGGGAATTACTCGAAGATAGCCAATTGATCCATCTCGAAGAGTCAGAGTTCTACTCAAGACGGAGGATCTCCTCTTCAATTCTTTCAAGAGGTTTTAGGGATTTCTTATGTTTTGTTTTACCTTTTCTCTTGAGATGTTTTCCTATTTTATTATGAACTAAATCCCGCAGATACCTGAAGGGAATGAAATCTATGATGGATTTTATTATTTAATTCTTTCGGTTTATATGATAAATACTTAGTTTGTTCTTAATTATGTTGCTCAATTTAATCTGATGTGCTTAGGTGGAGGAGGAATAGACCCTGCCTAAGAGAAGATCTAGCATAATTAACTAGAGTTGATTGGGCACCTAGAAATAGGGTTACAAGATTTTTCCAGATTAGGGTGAAACCTAATATAGGAGTCCATTGATTGATTTACTGCTTCCTTAGGGGGTTATCATAAGAGAACGATAGTTCCACTAATTAACCTAAGGTTAGACGTTATTTGCTTCGAGAGAAGGTTTAATATAGGTTAGGGAGTCTCATGGATCAAGCTAAGCAAAAGAAATCAAGTGAATTGGATGTTAGATAGTAAGTGAAGTCATAGGTGGATTCTTCCCAAAGGTATCATCTTTATCAATTGAGTTTTCTTCAAAGTCTTTTCCCAAAGTTTTGTTCTTTTGTCTTTGCATTTAAGTTTAAGTATTTCATCTATTTTTAGTTCAATAAACCAATCATTCCATATTTTAGGCTAGATAATAGAAAGAAAGTGAGTAATAGTGCTTTTAGGTTCCTTGGGTTCGATAAGATATTCTTGCCTGAGCTATACTACTGTTCTATAGGTGCGCTTGCCTCTATCGTTGTCACAGTCAGTCTACAGGTTTGATCACTCTTTTATAAATATTAAAACTCGACTGTTTTGACCCGATCAGAACCAAAGGAGATGATGCGACAGCAGTACCTGCATCTATTTTGATCAGGTAATTTTGAGGATGAAATTTCTTTAAGGGGGTAGAACTATAACATCCTGAGTTGTTAGGCTTGTGCGTTTAATGTGTGATTGTGTTTCATAATGTGTGATTGTGTTTCATGTGTTAATTAGAGTGTTAAAGGTCCAGAATGGGCTCAAGAATTGGGCCAAGGCCTTAATCGAATTTTTTGTTTGAACACTCTAGAGGGAAGCCTAATAAGATAGGGCTTAAAAGATGTTATTTGTGTTTTGAAATACAAAGTGGGCTTGTGGCCTAGTGGCAAATGGCGCAACTTAGAGAGCAAGGAGGTGGCATCAACTAGGAGGCCCAAACTCAAGTAGCATGCATCCCAATTCTTTTAATTAAAGTTAGCTAAATTTCGGCATTTAGGTGGGTAAGGTTGGACGACAACAAGGCTTAAAAATAGGGGGATTTTATGTGGATAATAAGTTTGATAATGTGCTAATAAAGGGAGGAAGAGATGGTGTTATCTAGGCCTCTTTTGGAGGTGTGCTTGGATAAAGATAAGAGAGGAAGTTTAGGAGCTATCTAGGAAGCAAGAGGTGGTCGAATTTGGGACACTGTGTGCAAAGGAGGGGACGGCTAGATTGGACTAAGGGGTGCTGAAATTCCCCTTGTTTATTAATTAGTTTTAGTTTTCAAAAGAGGGCAATCCCGGCAGTTGGTTAGTGTGGGTGCCGAAATTCTTTTTAAATAGAGGGGATATCTCTTCAATTCCTGTGTTTGGTCCCTATTTTCTTTTCTCATTCTCTCATCTTGACTTTTATGCAAAAGTGGAAGTCCATTATTCTGCTCTCTTTTCTTTCCAATAAGCTGAAACCTCCCAATTGTTCACAACATCTTTTCTTTCAAAAGCCGAAACTCTGAACTCTCTTCTCATCTCCATTGCCGAATACTTCCTATTCTCTTTTTGCCGATTTCTTCACTAAAGTTGAATCTACATAGACATCTTCCTATCATCTTTTCTTCTGATCTTCTCAAAGCCGAATATCTAAGGGGTAGTTGAATTCTTTGTGTTAAGGTGAGTGCCGATTTTCCTATCTCTTCACTTTTTCTTTCGGTTTTTGGAAGAAAAAGCCGAAAAGCTAATGGTTTAATGGTTTTATATATATTCTTGTTAGGCGACATTCAGGAATTTAGATTGATCACCTAGATTTAAAAGCCAGAAATACTAGTCTCAGAGTCTCAATCTCTTTTCAGGATTTCAAGGTAAGGGTTAAATTCTTCCTATGTTGTTTAATCGGGTTCTTTTCAGGATGGGCCATGTTGCATGAAAATATATTTTGTTGCCATTGTTATGGCCCAAGGCCCAAAATGTGTTTGTGGGCCCAATGCTTTTATGTGTTTTTGGGATTTGCACACTGAGTCTTGGTGACTCACCCTTTCATTTTTTCTCACTTCACAGATGAGCAGTAGATCGTGGACATGGGAGCCGAGGCGTACTCGAGGGGCCATCAAACCTATTATCTACATAGACTATTTTCGGCTTTTCATTTGAGTTTTAATTTTTGGGAATATTTTTTGTAATAAGGCCTCTATAATTTAGGTTTTCGATTTTTTTTTCATTATGTTAAGTTTTTATACACTTATGTTTTTTTTTTCCAAGGTCTTAATTATAAAATGAAATGATAAATGGGCTTTTTAAACACAATCAACGCAAATGCTTAAAGTTGTTTCAAAAATTTCGCATTTAATTGATTAATCGGCTATAATAAATTAAGATTTTCAAAACCCTTCAGAGCAAAAGTTTTCAAGGTTCAATCCGTAGCATACCAGATCCGGTTATGGCGTATGGGCCGGGTTTAGGGTGTTACAGAATAGTTAATCAAAATCATTTTAGGCCTACATGTATATATGTTTCATTTTTTAAATTTCATCACTTTTAATTTACTAGTATTTAATAATTTTTATTTTTTTATTAAAATTTTATATATAGACAACTTAACATGTATTTTAATGTTTTACATCATAATATTATGCTTATTGGATATTTAATTTTATGTGATATAAGCTACATAGTATATAAAAATAAAATAGTATATCATGAAAGTACAAAATGGTTGGGGCTCAAGTAATGGATGTTGGAGCCCACATTCAACCTATATTTTAACTTAACCTTAGGCCAAATCCTTAGGTCAAATAATCTATTCAAACAAGACCGTAAATTTTTCCAAGTCGTAGATATGGCCTATATTCATTCTAAGGATGACCACATTGCCCTCTAATAATAAATGACTTAAGCTTGGTTGGATATCAAATTGCCTTATAGAATTTTCCTCACTAGGCTTTGGTGTCACAATTCCTAATCTTTAGTGTCACAAAAATTTCAATAGTCAGCTTTAGGGGTTGTTTGGGAAGCTTCAATATTGCGACTCAGTAGTCAGGCAACCTTGCTTCCTTACTTTGATGTCTAGGCTCTAGGTTGTAACTTTGGTGACTTGGAATCGCAACCATGTAGATTGGTGTCACGACATCACTCCTTTAATGTCACGACTTCAAAGGCAACCCACTTGTGTTGTAATTTGTTGAAGTCCAACTCCTCGAGTGGTCATGGAGGCATTGGTGTTGCGACACTAACACAATGGTGTCACGACTTTGGCCATAGTGGAAGCTCTTCTTTGCATTTTGCAACAACCATATTCCTTTAGAAGCATTTTTGCATTTTGGCTAGATATTTCATCTAGCGATCCGTGCGGCCTTAGGTGATCCGCTCATCCAAACTCGCCTAAGTCAGCCTTTACTCAAGTGAGGATTCATTTAGAAGTCCTTCAAGGCACCAACTTGTATAGCGGAAGCGATTTATGCCAAAAGAAGCAACAAAAAAACAACAGAAAGAACACAGACAAGGTGTTTGAGTAAATGCTCTCAATATTCTCTTATTCACAAAGAACAATGAAACAATGAATGAATGGAGTGAGTACAAATGATGGGAGGCTCTCTATTTATAGTTGAACTCCCCCAAAACCGACGGTCAAGATACATTCACATCAGCTGAATGAGATTAACTATATCCCTTGATTTTAGGGATTTATAAGATATGCCATATCAAATCTGATCTAATCTTTATAAGATATGATTTTATCAATCTTCTCAAATTAGTTACCAAAATACCCTAAGTTGCCATATCTTCATTATCAGGCTAACCATGGTTCAATATAACTGGCTTCTCCAATAGGTTATCGAATCGAGCCAGTTCTTGTAGGCCAAATAATCCCTATCTACATAATAGATCTCCATTGCATGTATTTTCTCGTGATGGTCACAGGCTTTAAACTGCGACTTGTGGCATTCTCCCCTACCCATTCTTGCAACGCCTCGTTGTGACTTTCGAATGGCACTGACTTGATTCGCCTCGGTCTCATCTCGATGCCTTAGCTTTTCCCTTCCTTTGAAACTTTTACCTCTGCTTATGTCACTTCTTAACTCGAATCGTCCTACTCGTTGCATTTACTATGGTCAACTAACCAACTTGCATCACATCTTTTCCTTTGAAGTCCGATGCATCACCCACCTCTCCCATAGGTGGAAGCCTTGTCGATGACTCAGCCAACTCCAACACTTCACTCGAATTGAGCCTCATTGGTTCCAACTTCACTGTTTTCATCGCAAATTTTTCCCCTAAGTTCGATGACAAACTTACCTCTTCCTTGGGTGAAAGCCCCTCCGACGACTCACCAAGATCAAACGTTGCCTTACCTTTGACTACGGCTTGCTTTGGGCAGTTCCACAACTCATGCGTACCACGGCACAAGAAGCACTTTACTCACTTCTTTTTGCTCCTCTTTGCCCTCTTGGCTTCAGCTTTTCCCTTGCTCGAACCAAGCTCCTTGGGCTCTTTGTCTGCCCCATCGTCCCCTTCGACGACAGATGTCTTCGGACACTTTCACAACTTATGCGGACCATGACATAAGAAGCAGTCCACTAGCTTCTTCTCGCTTTTGGCCTCCTTGGCTTCGACACCCCTTGCCCTCGAACCAAGTCTCAAGGCCTTACCCATCGGCTTTTCTTTATTAGAAAGCGCAGATTTCTTGGACATTTCTTCAATATATGTGGACCGTCACAGAGAAAGCATTTCAACTTGTCCCTTTTCTTGTTGGGTTTCTTCTTCCCAACTCGTGGTTTCCCATTACCATCATTGTCGTCATTGCCTTTGCCATCAATAACATCTTCCTTGTGATCCTTTTCACATACACCCATTTTCTTAGACTTGGAAGACCCAAGCTTGTCTCTCCCTAGACCAAGCTTGACCACGGATTCCGCTACCGTCATGGCTTCCGACAGCTTTGGGACACCTCTTTGTTCCACCTCATGTCTGACCCACGGCTTCAATCCATTCTGAAAAGAAAGAAATGCTTATTTCTTAGTCACATCTGAAACTTGGAGCATGAGTTCCTTGAACTCTCGAACATACTCCCCCACTATGCCCCGTTGCGTTATCCCTTGCAAATTTTCCCGATCTTCTTCCTCAACAAATTCTGGGTAAAATTGTCTTTTTAACTCACATTGGAACTCTTTCCATGTCCTAGTCTCACCTTGCCTTTTATCTATAGTCCTGTCTCGCCACCATAAAAGCCCAATATCAATAAGAAACATTGAAGCAGGGTTTACCTTAACCGCATCATCCATGATGCCTCCACAAGAAATTGTCCACATCGCATGCAGACTTTGTCCCTACAAACTCTTTCGGTTCGGGACATCTACATTACTGAGTGTTGCACTTGACACTGTTTTCCCCACAGCTATTTGGCACAAGGCTAGCTCTCTCTTGAGCTCCTCTATTCTTGTGCTCAAAGCCATCGTCGTGGCCATTGTTTCCTCCTTCAAAGCCATCACCATGGCCTCGAGAGCATTGTTCCTCTCCGTTAGCTTCTTCCTTTTGGAATATAGCAACTATTGCATGCTATCCCTATTGGAAGTGAGACACATGGTCACAAAGTCCCTGGACTGCTCCCTCAAGTCATCTATGTTTTCCCCAAGCGCATTTTCTAACTCTTTCACATCCTCTATGGACTTCTCAAGTTTACCTACGCGTTCCTAAATAGCCGACAACATCTCCCTCAAAGACTTTCTGGCCCACCTTTGTTCAAACTCTTCTTTCGACATCCCAATTGTGCCTTTGAGCCAATATCTTGGATACCACTTGTCACAGGGCTAGATCTTTCATCTCGTTATCCATGTGGCCTTAGGTGATCCGTTCGTCCAAACTCGCCTAAGTCAACCTTTACTCAAGTGAGGATTCCTTTAAAAGTCGTTCAAGGCACCAACTTTTATAGCGGAAGTGATTTATGCCAAAAAAGAAACAAAAGAACAATAAAAAGAATGCACACAAGGTGTTTGAGTAAATTCTCTCAATATTCTCTTATTCACAAAGAATAATGAAACAATGGATGGAGTGAGTACAAATGAGGGGGAGGCTCTCTATTTATAGTTGAGCTCCCCCAAAGTCGACAGTCAAGATACATTCACATCAATGGACTATATTACCTATACCCCTTGATTTTAAGGATTTACAAGAAATGTCATATCAAATCAAATATAATCTTTACAAGATATGATTCTATCAATCTTATAAGATTAGTTACCAAAATAGCCTAAGTTTCCATATCTTCATTATCGGGCCAACCAAGCTTCTCCAATAGGTTAACAAATCGAGCTAGTTCTTGTGGTCCAAACGATCCCTATCTACACAATAGACCTCCACTAGATGCATTTGGTGCGATGGCCACGGGTTTTAAACTGTGGCCCGTGACACTTACAGAAGCTCAAATCAATTGTTAAAATTTTCAATTTTGATTCCAAACATATGAAAAATTCAATAAAACTAAATCAATGGAAAGAAATAAAAACAAATCATAAAACACTTGAGAACAAGCTCTTTAAGTGCCTAAAGAGTTTAATTTGACATATCAAAATATGATAGATCACTAGGCTTCGCAAACATAGGGAAACCAAACTATGTAAATAAACCTTGATGCTCTGTGTTTTTTGTTTGCACAATTTTCACAGTGCCAACCCATAATGGCCACTATAGTAAAACACTTTGTTGGGGATAAACCCGGTTAAGCAACAAACAAGTAAAATAATGAAGAAATTGAAAAGATCAAAACAAATATTTTATGTGGAAAAACCCCTTTGAAGTAAAATAATATCACTAAAATGAAAAAAACAAATAGTACAAAAGATGGAGATAAAACTAAACCTTGAAACTTGAAATAAAAACCCTCAAAACATAAACACAAAATTCTCTGAAAACTTGTAAAAGCTAATACTTAAATGTGAAATGAATTATATTTTTAGGGTGAAAAGAGACTATTTATAGGCTAAATTTGTAGGTCAAATAATATTAAAATAATCTACACTAATAAGAGTTTAAGTGGGAAACTAATATTAAAATAACCTACATTAATTAGAGTTTGAATGGTAAACTAAAAATAGAGTTTAACTAGAGAAGAAAAGCCAAAAAATTTGATGCATGACTCCACAAATCTCCACCTTGACTCGTATTTCCACAGTGCCTACTTTGCCAAATCCCACCATGGGCTTATCTCGAACTATGTAGGATATTAACTAAGTAGAAGTTGTGTTTAAAAGTTGGAAGTCTTCTAGTCTTTGACTTGTGCACTACCAAATCAAAACTAATCGGGGTCTAATTTCCATGAACGCAATGTCCTATCTTTTTAAAACCTACATCCAAAAGAGAACCTCTCTTATACGAAATGGTCATACCTTTTTCCCTCCTATGACCAAGTTGTCTCTGCTTCAAACAAGTCAACTTCGATGAGGGAAATCCTATTTCACTGGTCACCATTGATCCTTCCAGAACATAAAAACTATCCTTTTTACCTTTCATCAAAATGAGAGCCCCACGCGATACCTTAATGTCATTTAACTCAGTGTTAATTCTATAATCCTTCGAGTCCAAAATTCCTAATGAGATAAAATTTTTTCTTTAAGTCAAGCACATGCCTGACATCTGACAGTGTTCTAATTGTCTCGCCATGCATCCCGATATGAATAGTACCAATATCGGTTACCTTACTGGGTGAACCATTCCCCATGCATAGAACTCTACCTTCAACTCAACTGTATATGGAAAACTAGTTCCTGTTGGGACACATGTGGAAAGAACACCCCGGATCTAGAATCCATTTAGACGTAGGCTTTGAGCTTTCACTTGTTGACATCAACAAAAAATCATCACCCTTTTCATTGGACAAATTAACACCGGTAAATATTCCTCGTTGCTCTTAGTAGCCCTTTTAATTCACAGTTTGTAACCATCTACCTTGACGTGACCTAATTTCATACAATAGTGACATTTCTTGTCTCCCTTCTTTAATGCTATTCAAACCAAAATTGTAACACCCTTAACCTGTCTCCATTGTCAGATTAGGGTTTCAAAGTATTACGACATATAACAAAACAAATAATAACATAAAACCTTTCAAATATTAATTTAAATACTAAATATTCAATATACATATCATTCATAGCATATTTACATTTATAGACCTTAAACTAAGCTTACATGACCTTAAAATAGTTTGGGAACAATCAGGGACCAATTTGAATCAAATAAGAAAAATATGGAAAAAATTGAAAATTTTAGAAACAAGGGTCACAGCCGCCGTGTGACTGAGCCTAGACCATGTGGCTCAAAAACAGGTTGAGTGGCCAAACCATATCCAATTCAAAGTATAGGTCACACGGATGTGTCTCAACTCGTGTGCCCACCCATGCGCAATTCGAAATAAGGTCACACGGTTGTGTCGCAGACCATGTGCTGGACCATCTTCAGCTCGAAGTAAGGTCACACGGCCATGTCTCTAGGTCATGCAACAACCTATTGCCGTGTGGAAAATCTTGCACTTATAAATCAAAATTACATACGGTAGTGTGGTGTGACCTAGAACGACGAAAATGTGCAAGTGTAAACAATCGTATCAAGTAATAAAGTGACAAGTAAATGTTGAGTTATCGTACCCATAGGGACTGTGAAAGAAAAATATTTATGATATGTAAATCAAACAGTTTGGTGATGGGAAAAATATGTTGTTTTGGAGAAGTGATTTAAAAACTAAAAATTAACTAAGTAATAAAAATATAAAGTAAAAATTCCAATGCACGATTTCAAAAAGATGAGTTTTAATCAATATGACATAATTGTGTTGGATCAATTACATTTCTTAACTTAGAATTACTAAACTCATGTTCATGTTGTTACTAATATTTTCACGACAACTTGGTAATTTGTTAACTACTGCACATACATACTAAATTAACCAATCTATTGAACATTTCTCAGTGTCAATTCAAACAATTAATCAATCTTCATAAGCACGTGTAAGATTAAGTGAGGTAACAATATAATTTTATATTGAAACAGTTTAATCACAATAATCTTGCAAGTTATGCAAGGCTAATGTATCACTTACTACCGTCGCTAATTTAACCATCAGCTACCTTAGAAGATTAAACATGCACCAATTAAATATTGTGTCAATTAATTACAATTTCAATATGTTTAATAATTAATTCATTTGTTACCTTACATTTTATATTTCAAGTATAACATAAGCATGGTTTTATTTAATTGAATAACTTACCAAGGCCTATAATAACACAAACATAATTTTAATAATTTAAGTGGACAAAATGCAAGAAATCTAACATGAATTAAGTTAACTCATTTTAATTAGAACAAGAACAAGAACACGACAATTATTCACATTCATAATCACAACATAAACAAGAAAATTAAAGAGAAGGGAATTAGGAAGCAAATCCAGCATTTCTCTGAAGCCAGACTAATGCGTTCCTCTTCTTCTCTACTCATTCTGTTGAACCAAGGCCTCCACGAAAAATTGAATGTTGTTATTCCAAGGTAGAAGAAAGCTCTTTTTCAATAGGTAAATTGGCAAGGGAAATGGGAAAACAAGGAAGGAAATGGAAAAGAGAAAGGTAAGTAAAAGAGAGAGATATGTGGGAATAAATGGTGTGTTGAATGAGGAGGGAATAGGGGTATTTATAGGTGTGAATGGCTGCTAAAAATAGAAAATAAATTTTAGCCATTCACTCTTCCTTGGCCAGCCACATATGGTGCAAAGTTTAAATGTTTCAACTTTGCTATATTTAGCTTGGGGCAACAAGATAAAGGCATAGAAAGTGGAGGGGTTTGAATAGCATTTAGGGAAAGTTCAAGGGATGTTTTGCAAGCATAAAAATCAGAAAAAATTAGCTGATTGGATCAGCTATAGGGATGGTTTTGGGCTACCAATTTGCTTGGTGGATCAATCTTCTATACTTAACATACTAGGTGTAACACCCTTAACCCGTATCCATTGTCGGACTAGGGTTATGAGGTATTACCGGTCGAATCATAACATTTACACCACCAAGGCTCACACAATAACAAATCATAGTTAATTAACAACACAAAGTCCCTTTGGAAGGTCTACGAGACCATAAACATGCTTTCAAGAAGACTCGGGACTAAACTTATCTCATACAAAAACTTGACGACACTTAGAAAATATTTCATCTAAAACAAGGCACACGCCCATGTGGCTGGACCGTGTACCTCACACAGCCATGCCTCAAACCATGTCTTACCCCATGCGCACTCTGACTATAGTCACACGGCCTGTCACATGCCTGTGTGTCTGGCCCGTGTGCAACACTGACTTGAGTCACACACCTGTGTGTCTGGCCCATGTGCAAGTCTAGCATACTTTGAAAATGGACAGTAAAGGACACGGTTGAGACACACGTCCATGTGCTCACCCGTGTAGGCAATTATAGGTCATTTACTCAAATCCAACATAAATAACATACAATTCATTCACAATCCCCAACTACTAATCAAGTATGAATATACCATTTCAATATCACCAAAGCATACCCTAATGGCCATTCACACAAGACCATATTTACACATTACTTACACCATTTTCACATAGAAAAACATGTACCAAAAATCATTCCACAATCTCACTAGCCTATACATGTCATATACCATAAATACAACTTCCAAAAGGTACCAAAATAGATGTCCGATAGTGTGATTGAAGCGCTGAGATCCTCGGATCTGAGCTAGCTTTAATGACACTGTAAAATAGAGAAGACTTCACACAGAAGCTTTAAAGCTTAGTAAGTTCGTAATATAACACAATTAACTCAACATTTCAAATTCAATATGCAAAATTAACTAACACTTAGATCAATTCACATCAATACTCAATCTCACCCATTGCTATTACTCACTTTCATACCACATCTATAGGTTCACGTACAAGCATTTATAATACTACCCAATCCAATCCTTTTTATCATTCATTCACATAATAATCCATCTATCTCATACACAATATAATCAACCACATAGGTTCTGTACATACTTGTACCATCACATATTTATCTATCACATTTACCACGCAATGCTCGATGCCATAATTCATTTGATCTTCTTTAAATGTTCGATGAACTCGCACACTTAGTGCCAATTACTTAGTCGAAGCTATAATAATATCGCACACTTAGTGCCATCAATTAAACCAAAGTTATCTCAATATTCCACACATAGTGCCACATAATATAGCCAATGCTTTCTTATTCTCGCACACTTAGTGCCATTTATCAATGTAACTATTCTATTTACGCACACTCAGTGCCACATATCTTTGAACTCACATTTCACCTTATCAAAACTCCACAATCACATTTCTATTCATTTCATCACATATAGACATTGTTTAAACAATACGTATTATACATGAACTTACCTCGGACGTAGAAACAACGACACTAGTCGATCAATGAGCACTTTGCTCTTGCCTCGATCTAGGTCTGAATTTCTCTTTTCTTGATCTATATAATATCAAATTCAACTCATTAAATCTCTTTTTCATCCAAAATAATCCATAAACACATAGTTAAAGCATTTTACACTTTAGCCTTCATAATACCACATTTTGACATTTTAATCCCTATTTCACAATTACACAAAATACACATAATTTACTCACACCCAAGCTTGTCCGAATTTCATACTAGTCCCTAGCAACCCATTTTTCACATTTATTTCACATTTTTGCCCCTCACTTTCTCATTTTCATAATTTAGCCCATAATACTCAAATTCATCAAAAATCCAAATACAAAACATGTTAACCCAACACATATCTTTCACTTTTCATCAACTAACATCATAAAACTCATAATTTCATCAATGGAATAACTCAAAATCTTTATCAAATTCAGAAATTGAGGAATATGCTAGCTAGTACTCAAAGCAACAATCACAAAAACATAGAAATCATCTAAAACAGATCAAAAAGCATACCTTAATCAACCAATATTATTGCCGAAATGTTTGAGCATTCAAACCCTATTCTTTTTTTTATTTTTCAGTTAAAACAAAGATGAATGAAGCATTATTTGGCTTTGTTTAATTAATCATTAACTTAATTAACATTTTACTAGATTAACCTTAGTAATATACACATAAAATCATCCATTATAAGGTCATTTATGACCAATCTCACTATCCATGGTCCAATTACATAATAAGGACCTTGCATTCAATAAAACATAACATTTAAGCACTTTTAATTATTAGCATGTAACATTCTGTAATTGGGCCTAAGAGAATTGAGCCCAATGGGCCTTAGGCGTAGTAGCCTTTAGATCGGCTTAAGTGCAAGTAAGACCTTTTAGATAAGTGATTTTGTAAGGTTAGAGGGCTTCTATGAAGTCCCGGGATCAAATATTGGCTTTGGGGAAATTTTGGTTTTAGGTGAAAAAAACCCCGGAAGTTGGCAGGTAGGCCTTAAGAATAAAATGTGGAGGAAAATGACACAAGTGGAGTGTGTGGTGTAGTGGCAAAGTGACACCACATAAGAGGCAATGGGTGATGCCACAAGGAAGGAAGGAGGTCCAAGGTTCAAGTCTTGGCTTTTGCATTTTGGTTTTCTTTTTTCTTGGATCTTAGAATTTGGCCATAGTTTATATTTAGTTGCGCACGGTTTAAGACACAAGAGGAGCTGGTGGCTTAGTGGCAAGTGGCGTGAATTGGCTGAGGGGAGAGCTTGGTTGAATCTCATGAGGAGCAATAGAGTATTTATTTTGCAAATTGACTGACAAGAGTTTCAAATTGAATTTAAACTCTCTTGTGAAGGATCCCACATGGAAAAGATACAAGGAATGAAGGCGAAGAGCTAGCTATATAAAGAGCATGCCAGGAGGAGAGTTAACATACCTTGGTGGGCGTTGGGCACAGGAGTGGTCGCAGTGCGGTTTAGCACCAGAGTCCTATCAAGTGTGTAACTCTCTTTACTCTAGTTGTAGAGCGGCAAATGTCGAAGTGCCAGTCATGGCAATAGTAGCCACGAGCGTCTGGCGCATGTGTGGGGCTTCACGATAGTTGAGGCCATCAAGAGTATTCTTGTGGGTTAGAATTTGCTTGGGTCACGATGGGCCAAAGTGGGCCCAATAGGCCGTGGGCCCAATTGAATAAATTGTATGATGATATAGTATATAGTGAACTAGACTAGGTGGAACCTATATACGTGGCTAGATTTGTGTTAGGTGGGCCACACGAGCGTGTGGGCTTGAATGGGCTGAAATCGGGTTTTAGGCCCAATAGTCTAGTGACGACCGGAAATGGTAGCCGAGTCGCTTAGGGTAACATTAGACCTTGGGGAGGGCTATTGCAGGTGAAAAATTATGAAAATACCCTTGGTGGGTAAATTACAAAAATACCCTTGGTGGGTAAATTACGAAAATACCCTTGGTGGGTAAATTACAAAAATGCCTTTGGTAGGTAAAATTACGGTTATACCCTTAGAGGTTGATTAGTTTGATTATGTCGGATTTGTTATTCTAATTATGATGGCAATTCATTTCATACGTTATCTTTGATATATAATTTGCATACATGTCATACTACATACACAATTATTATGACCGATGAACATGGCATGAAAATGGGTATGATGAGAGGAGGGAAGGATGATTTAGACTGTCACCGATGGTTTTGACCACACAAAGGGTTGGCCCCACTTTCCTTATTATTTGTGACTAGTCTCGATGGTTTTGACCACCAAAGGTTTTGACCACATGGATATTATTGTGACTACGGTCACCAAAGGTTTTGACCACATGGATTATTGTGACTCGTCCCAGTTGGTTTGGTCCACGATGGGTTGGCCCACATGTTGATTACTGAGATTGTCATCAATGGTTTTGACCACACGATGGGTTGGACCCACCATATGATTTGTGACTACGGTCACTAGTGGTTTTGACCACACTTATATGATTTGTGACTACGGTCACGGTGGTTTTGACCACGGTGGTTTTGACCACACGGGTGACACAGGAGTTCGGTTGGTTAGGTTGGGTTTGCATGATTTGCATATTGACATATCAAATGTGTAAGTGCCTTGTTATTATCGGGATGGGGATTTGCACACTGAGTCTCACCGACTCACCCGTTTCCTTTACATTTGCAGATAAGGCATAGATCACGAATGTGGAGCCTGGGGTGGACTCGAGGTGGCCATGCACTATGTTTTCGGTTTTATTTCAATTACTATTTTGGGTTAATTTACTTTTAAATTTGGTTTTGTTATTTAATAAGGCATTGGGTATTTTATTTGGTTTCAGCTTTCAATTTGGTTACTGCTTATTATTAAATGATCAATATGGGATTTTCCTAAAATGATAATAAACCGTTTCTTATTCAAAATTACTTAAACTCGATTTCTCACAACAACTATAAAGAATCGAGCTTTTAACAAACACACGCTTTTAGACATTCCTTTCATGTGACATGCCAGATCTGGTCGTAACGTTTAGGACGGGTTTGGGGTGTTACAAGCACACAGCTTTTGCATTTTTACACGATTAAGTCCTTTTATCGAAATTAACTGTACAAACAATAAAATTATCACACGAAACTTTAACACATACTTTATCACATACCGTAAACATCAAAAATAATATAAAATTATTTTTTTGACCTCAAATTTGTGGTCCCAAAACCACTGTTCCGACTAGGGTCTAATCCGGGCTGTTACACTGGGCCACTTTCTCCTTCAAGCTTTATATTAATTTTAAACCCAATTAATTTTGGATAAAAATTAAATATAAAGTAAATAAAATAATTAACATTTGGACCATCCTTGGCTGGAAAAATATTCAGTCTTGCTCTTGGTGCAATTTCTCTCCACAAATGTAGGTAGCACATAAATATGAATGGAAAGGTCTTTTAAATAGGTCGTAACGTGACTAGGCTAGGGGTAGGTAAAAGATAGATAAATTTAAGCTAAAAACCCTAGACTTAGCTTGCATGGGACCTTCAAAATAAGTACTTTCAATAATCCAACTTATTTTGCTTTCACATGCTCTTTTGTACATCTATTTTTTTTAGTACATATGCTCTCTCTCTTTTTTCACGAGCATTTTACTGTATATACTACAAAAAAAGTTTTAAGCATTTGATACTTCTTTTCAACTCCCCCAAACTTATTTTCAGAGATTATCTTGGATAGATTGAGTCTAGTGTTTAGGACAATTTAAAGATAATTATGATAGAAGTGATTGCTAAATATTGCAAAGGTTCAAATAAAATTTGGTCATATAATCTCAAAGTTAGGTTTCAAGGGATAAATATTCATTAACGTTGGCTTAAAAGGCTCAAACGGTTCAAACAAAATTTCCTTGAGTCATTTTCAAAATTCCATTCTTCTTAGGATTTCACCTCAAGAAATTAGTAAGTCAATTCTAGAGACTTATACTTTCATGCATGCCTAGTTCTCCCAAAGAATTAAAATTTTATGGTATGATTTACAAATTTTATTAAAAATAACATTTATGTCATAGTTTAGATAACATAGTACTTATTAAGAATAATAGAACCTTATTTATACTAGAAGTTGGCATAATTAACAAACATTCAATTTTTTAACAAAATACAACTTAATCATAATTATAAGAATAATGTATCTTTGAAAAAAAACAATTTCAATTTTTAATCCCCCTACTTAAGATGTACAATGCCCCCATTATTAAAAACAATAGAGAGAATGAAAATATAGAGGTGAATAGATATTGTACACTGGTAAGACCCTAGGAAAAAGAGGTGAGTCAAGTTTAACTGCTTAAATACCAAGCTTTTCCAAGGTAAATCCAATCCTAGACATGTACATATCTATTGCCACACTTCTTATTTTGCAATTAGTTCCATTTTATTGATGATTTCCACATCTTTTTTTATTATACAAGAAATAAAATCCTAAAAACTTTAAATAGCCTAAGAAAGAAAAAAATAAAGTAAAGATCCCCCCTTCTTATTTATTTACAGATCCCTCAGAATCTAACTCATCTTTTGCTCCATCGTCCTTGTTTTTGCTTGAATCACTTTGTTCCCTCTTCGATTCTGGACTCTATGGTTCAAATATAAAATCTAGAAAATCAGGCACAAAAATAAGTGGGTCATGGAATATTTTTGTAAAAGCACTTCTCATTGAGTCATCCCGTATTTTTGAATATCTCTAGTAAGCTTGTTGCTGCCACTACATATGTTGCATTAGGTCCATCAATTTTGACAACTCATTACGAAGATATAGGCAAGGCGAATGAGTTCTAAATGTTGAGGTCGCCATGTTAGGTTCGGTCATTGGTTTAGTTGGTTCTGCCTTTTTATGGATTTTAGCTGACTGCATTGGTTTGATCTTTGTGGGATCTTCTTCTTCTTCTTCTTCTTCTTCTTCTTCTTCTTCTTCTTCTTCTTCTTCAGGATCCTCACTCGATTCAACTCGTTGCTGCGGAACATAATCTCTAGCTACTCAGTATAGGTCCCAATTTGTGATTGTGCCTTGGTTATAATCTGTTTTCTTCACGTTTGCAAGAATTTTAGCTTTTAAGCACAAAATTGTTCTCGTAAAGGGAAAGTATGCTGGTCCAGAACGTCTAACGACACAATTTTGAATTTCCCTTCGCTAGTGGTGTCAAATATTCTCCACAACAAGTATGAGTTTCATGCTTTGACACAGTCCATTTAGAACCTGGAACTGTAAGTTCCTCGAGAATTTTTTGCAACTTTTTTGCCTCAATATTTTCCATTAAGGAAGAATATTCATTGTTTTCAAAATCAGGTAAGTCAAATAATTTATTAATAGTGTTTGAGTTTATTGTTACCTTGATTCCTCGGACAGAAACTACTGCTAGTTCACTTGAGGTTAAATTTGCATAAAATTCATGAACTAGCTCTTCATATGCACTAGGACTTTTCTCAAAGAACACTTCCCAATGTAAAGCTTCAGCAGTTTTTCTAATACTCACCATAAAATTAGTGCAATTGCTTTCTTTCAATGTAAAGTCTTTTTCTGGGAACATTTTTTGATTTTTTAAAATACTGTCGTATCTCACTTTGGCTCCTTCACAGTGGAATTTGTTTTATGATTCTTCAACTTGGAAAAAGGCACAAGTTCTTTTGCGAAGCGAAGCATGATTGACCTGAACATAAGATGGAAATGAATATTTTCTCAAAATTTCTATTTGCATAAAATAATTCAATAAATTGAAACTCAAATCATTAAATTAAATTTAAATTTTAAGAGAAAATTTTCTTACCACCTTTGTATAGAAATTAAGAACTCAATAAAATAAATAAAATGTGAAGCTAAGATTTAGGGTTTGTTGGAGGGTGATCGGTTGGTGTATTTGATGGTTACAGCAAGGTGGTGGCATGGTGCAAAGGATAAAAGCGCGTGAGCAACTTGTATGCGTGAGCTGGGGGTGCGCGAGGACTTGGGGTAGCAGCGACATGCAAAGGCTAAAGAGTGGGCAGTAGTGTACGAAAGGGAGTAGCAGTAGCAATGACGCACAAGGGCTAGGATGTGCGATCAGTAGGGTGTAAGCAGTGGCTGGAGCAAGATCAGCAAGGCGTACAGAAGGAGGCTGTGCTGATGCATGCGTATCTAGGTTGTAACACTCCAAACCCGGTCAAAACACTACAACTGAATCTGGCATGCCACGGGAAAGAAAACATTTTGAAAATCGATTTGTCGACTTGTTTAAAGAGAAAACTGTTGTAAAATTTTAAAGAAAACGTCATTGGATCTTGTGATGTTTAAAACATATTGAAACTTGTTTAGAAAACTTAGTTGCGTTATTGTTACTCCGTACTTAGTACTTAGTCAGTGTACACTTTAGGAAACAAGTATTTATTTAGGGTTTGAAAACAACCAATTCATAATTACCAAGTACGCTTAACGAGAGTTAAAGAAACAGCCAAATAAAATGCCCCACAATAATACTTAAGTGGCCTTATTACAGAACTGAAAACCCAAATTAAAGAAAACAACTAAGTCCATATGGAAAACATTGAAATAAAACGAATGCTGAGCATGGCCACCTCGAGTCCATTCCGGCTCTATATCCACAATCTATTGTTTATCTACAAAATATAACGGAAGGGGTGAGTCACCTAGACTCAGTGTGTAAATCCCCATCCTAAAAAAAGTTGTACTCTTACACAAATTCATATACAAATATGCAAGTCGTGCAACCCTTCCAACCTAGATATCCATCCGAGTCTCCCAAATCTACCCCTTGTGGCACCTAACCACTAGTGGTACCTAACCACTAGTAACCGAAGTTACAAAAATAAGCATATGTGGTACCAAACCACTGGTGGTCCCAAACCACTGAGACTTAGTCACAATATTATAATATGTGGGGCCAACCCACTGTGTGGTACCTAACCACTGGTGACAGTTTGATAGATCATACTTCTCCTTCCTCTCAACACCCATATCACATGTTTATGTTATGAATACCAATATGATCATGCTTTATATATATATAATAACGTATAAAGAACATCATGCACTCATAGATCACATTTAATGCTAGCAACCATAACAAACTTACCCGGCATCCTCGCGTTTACCCACAAGGGTATTTTAATAACCATTGCCGTCACTCCAGCTTTTATCAACACATAACATTTGACATATTAAGTAAAGAAAGTGTGTAAGAGTTACACACCTAGTTTCCGTACTAATGCTCTCACTGCTTCTACGCTACTGTCACTTAAGACTAACACTATCGGCCTACGATCTACTTTCGATGTCGGCCCACACCCGGATGGCCAATCGCGTACTCCTGACACAAATCGCTTCTTGTATTTAGGTACTAGGTTTACAGATTCAACCCTTCCTATTGCTTGACTGTTCCATAATAACTCCTTGGTCACTAAACTGAATGTAAATGATGAGATCCAATTAATTAAACACTTATAACACTTAAAACGAACCCTTACCTAATCTATCAAATCCTGAAAGTCCTTAAGAAAATGTCACCTTCCTACCTACATTCGGCCATCACCAAAATATTAGACCAAACCACTGATCGTAACCAACCGAGTACCATATGACACTCGGTAAAAGAATAAAGGACAAGAGTGTGGCCATTCGACCGAACCTACCACCCACCTACCTTCGACTTTTCCTCCAATCGGCACAAGAGACTATAGTAAGACAAATTTGGCTTCTGAGCAATAAGAGTGATCATCAATGAATGTTAGAGGAGTGATTTGGTTTAAGGTCTAAAAATAATACCGATGAAGAAAAACAAAAATCTTACCAAACTAGAAAGGAGTATTCGCCTATGGTGCACCTTCGGGAAAAAGAAACCACTCTTGTAGATTCGGCTATGGGAGAAGAGGGTATGAACAAGAAGAATTTAGCTTTTAGAAAGAAAATATTAAGGAGAGGAGAGCTAGGAAGTTGCGGTAAAGAAAAGGAAAGAGGCTCACAAGAGAAAACAAATTCGGATAGCAGATAATAGGTGAGAAAGAAAAGAAAAAAATGAAAGGAAGATGAACACTTGGCTTCCAATTTCGGCAATTCAACCCCCTCTCAGAGTTGGATTTTTGGCCAACTATGCTATCACTTGATAGCCTTTATCCTACTAGATAACTCAATCATTATCCTCCCTTTAGAAGAGACCACCTTAAAACCAACTCCTCCCTTCCTTATTATCAGCTTTTAATTAACAAAAATTAAAAGAATTAAACTCCTAAATTCTAGCACATGTGTCATCCCCTCTCCCCCCTTAGAGTGCCGAATTTTTGCCCTAAAACACTTGGGCCTCAAGCGGCCACACTAGGCCCAATCTCTCTCCTAAGTGACGCCATCTCCATGCCCACTTATAGCACTTCCAAACTTTGGGCCACAAGCCCAACTTGCTAACTAATCACAGACACCTACTTTAACTATGAACTAACACTATTTATAAGTAATTTAACCTAGGTTTAAGCCCAAACCTGAGCCCAATACACACCTCAAAGCCTCCACCTCCCAACTTATCCATACAACATACCCAAATGCACAGACCCACCAGATCAGGATATTACAATTCTACCCCCTTAAAATAAATTTTGGCCTCAAAATTTACATGATCAAAAGAGTTGAGGGTATTGCTGTCGCATGATATCCTCCGGTTCCCAAGTCACTTCTTTTGATCCATGACTTCGCCATAATACCTTCACCAAAGGGACTAATTTCCTACGCAAAACCTTAACATCCTGATCCAGGATCTGCACTGGCTCCTCCTCAAAAGACAAGTCTGGGCTCACCTCAATTTCCTCTATCAGCACAACATGAGACGGATCTGAGCGATAGCGTCTAAGCATGGAAACATGAAACACATCATGGATTTGACTCAACTCTGGTGGCAACTCAAGCTGGGAAGCTACTGGTCCCACTCACTTCCACACTCGATAAGGCTCGATAAATCTAGGGCTTAACTTGCCTTTCCTACCAAACCTTAGAACCTTTTTCCACGGTGACACCTTCAAGAAAACTCTGTCACCTTCTACAAACTCTATATCCTTCCGTTTAAGATTGGCATAAGACTTCTACCTATCCAAAGCTTCTTTCAAATGAGCTCGAATCACCTTCACCTTATCTTCTATTTCAGCAACCAACTCCGGCCCCAACAACTGCCGCTCCCCCAACTACGTCCAACAGATAGGGGTACGACACTTCCAACCACATAACACTTCGTATGGTGCCATCCGAATACTTGCCTGATAACTATTGTTGTACACGAATTTCGCCAACGGTAAAAATTCTTCCCAACTGCCTTTGAAATCCAAGACACAACCCCTCAGCATATCTTCCAAAACTTGAATCACCCTCTCTGATTGTCCATCTAGACTGGGGATGGAATGTCGTACTAAAATCCAACCTCGTACCCAATGCCTGGTACAAAGCCTTCCAGAACCTTGACGTAAATCTAGGGTCTCTATCTGAAATAATCGACACTGGCACACCATGCAACCTCACAATCTCCACTATGTACAGTCTCGCTAACTTTCGAAGAGAATAATCCATACGTATAGGTATGAAATGTGCAGACTTCGTCAGACGGTCCACAATTACCCAAACTGAATCCTTTTTAGTGAGTGTGGGGTAGCCCACTAACAAAATCCATCATGATCCTTTCCCACTTCCACTATGGAATCTTTGTCGGTTGTAACAAACCCGACGGTAGCTGATGTTCAGCCTTGACTTGTTGACATGTCAAACACTTACCTACAAATTTTGTTACCTCACGCTTAAGGCCAGGCCACCAAAACTGCTCCCGCAAATTCTTGTACATCTTACTACCTCCTGGATGCATAGCATATGGACTGCTATGTGCCTACTGTAAAATCTTCCGCCTTAGCTCCACATCTTTAGGCATGCATACCTTCCCCTGAAAACATAACACTCCATCGCTACTCAGACTATACCCCTCCAATCCACCATTATGCAATTGCAAACATCGTGCACTCAAAACTTCATCTACCAGTTGTTTCTTCTTAACCTGATCTACCCATGATGGCTTTACATGCAGTTCCGCTAATAGGCTTCCGTCATCATACAGACTAAGGTGGGCAAACATGGAACTTAAATCTTCCACCACCTTACAGCTCAAGGCGTCCGCTACCATATTAGCCTTTCCTGGGTGGTACTCAATCGAGCAGTCATAGTCCTTCAACAACTCGATCCACCTCCTCTGCCTTAAATTTAGCTCTTTCTATGTAAGAAGGTACTTCAAACTCTTGTGATCCATGTACACTACAGACTTCTCTCCATACAAATAATATCTCCAAATTTTTAGGGCAAAAACCACTACAGCCAATTCCAGATCATGCGTCGGGTAGTTCACCTTGTGAGGTCTCAACTGTCTAGAAGCATACGCTACTACTTTCCCTTCTTTCGTCAGCACACATCCTAATCATGTATGCGATGCATCACAATAAACTGCAAACTCTTTCCCTACTTCAGGTTGAATTAACACCGGAGCTTCCGTCAAAATCCTCTTTAACCTCTCAAAACTCTCTTGTTGCGTGTCTAACCATACAAACGGAACCCCTTTCCTTAGCAACTTAGTTAATGGCACTGCAATTAAAGAAAATCCTTCCACAAACCTTCGGTAATATCCTGCTAAACCCAGAAAACTCCAAATCTCTGCCATAGACTTTGGTGGCTTCCACTCCAATACAGCCTCAATCTTCCGAGGGTCCACTCTAATTCCCTCAGCTGACACCACATGACCCAAGAAGGTAACTTCCTTCAACCAGAACTCACACTTACTAAACTTTGCGTATAAATGCTTTTCCCTTAAAATCTGCAACACCACCCGCAAATGCCCGTCGTGCTCCTCCTCTGATCTCGAGTACACCAGAATATCATCTATAAACACTATGATGAACCGATCCAAATATGGCTAAAACACCCGATTCATTATATCCATAAACGCTGCTGGTGCGTTCGTCAACCCAAACGGCATTACCAAAAATTCATAGTGCCCGTATCGAGTACGAAACGCGATCTTATGGATATCCGCCTCCTTTACCTTAAGTTGGTGATACCCCGTCCTCAAATCTATCTTGGAGAAGACTGACGCCTCCTTAAGCTGGTCAAACAAGTCGTCTATCCGAGGTAATGGATACTTGTTCTAAATCGTCAATTTATTCAACTGACGGTAGTCTATACACATTCGCATCGACCCGTCCTTCTTCTTAACAAAGAGCACAGGCGCTCCCCAAGGTGATACACTTGGCCGGATAAAACCCCGATCCAATAACTCTTGAATCTGCACTTTCAACTCCACCAACTCCTTTGGCACCATTCTATATGGGGCAATGAACCTTTGTCTTTGTTCTCGGTAGAAGATCTATACCAAACTCTACTTCGCGATCCGGGGGCAAACCCAGAAGCTCTTCTGAAAAAACATCGATAAAATCTTTCACTGTTCAGACACTTCCTATAGTCAATTCCTTACCTTCCAAAGCACAAACATAGACCACAAACGCCTCACATCCTTTCCTTACCATCTTCTCCACCTTCAGCGTAGACACCACATTAGATAGGTAATTCTTTCTCTCACCTATCATCACTAACTTTTCACCTTCGACTAATTTCAAAGACCATGCGCTTAGTCGCAGTCCGATTCGCTCGGTGCTTAACCAACCAATCCATTCCTAAGATTAAATCGAACTCCCCAAAGGGTAGTTCCATCAAATCAGCTTGAAACACTACCCCGAAGTTCTAAGAAGTTCCATCAAAGGGCTTATTACTGACATCTTCCTAGCAGACATCTCATAAGCTAAGTTCAAAGTTCCCACTATACTACTAGCAACATAAGAGTGCGTCGAACCAACATCAATCAAAGCAGTATAAGGTAACTCAGAAATTGAAAATGTACCGGTTATAACGTCCAAAGGCGTCACCCTCCTCTCGACGCTCAACAGATAGACCAACCCAGTTGTCGGCATTAACACCTCCAAAGACCTCGGCCAGTGCTTCACGCCCCACCACTACCATTACCACCCCTAACTGCACCTCGGCCCCTTTGCGGTTGTTGGCCATCTCCCCTAAACTGAGCACGTCCTTGACCCTTAGCCTGTGTCCTAGCTGATTTCTGCAGACAATCCCTTATCCGGTGCTCCATTGACCCACACTCAAAGCACCCTCTATTACCAACCCAACACTCTCTCAAATGAGACTTCCCACATCGAGCACACTGAGGTGGCCATCGAAAGCAAGAAGAAGAGCTTTACAGCTCAATTCGGTCCACCAAAGCTAGCCCTCTTCTGAGCCCTTCCAGCAGACCCTGATGGCCCAAAACTCCTTTTATCCTTACCTCTATCCTGGTTCTATTTCTTGGTTCACTTCACCTCCTCAGCTATTCTGGCCTTTTCCACGAGAACGGTAAATTTCCTTTCCACGAGGTGCAATCAACACCATGACTCATCTCTTAGCCCATCGAAACCTAACATAGCGCTCATGTTCAGAGCCACCATACCCCGAGCATACCTACTTAACCTCAAGAATTCTACCTCGTACTCGGGTACCAACTTACTCCCCTAAATCAAATTCAAGAACGCCCTACGTTGCGCATCAGTATAACCAGCCCCCACATACTTCCTTTGGTAGGCCACCTTAAAGTAATCCCAGTGATATCATCGGCCACTGCACCATCCCTGACCGTGAGCCACCACTGATACGACTCATCCCAAGAAGAGACACTATCCCTTTCAACTTCTCCTCAACCGAGAAATCTAAATCATCCATTATACGCTCTGTCGCCTCTAACGATCTTCAACAAAGTTGGGAGCTACACCGAAACCCCCCTAAACACTTCTGCTTCGTTAGCCCGGAGTCACTCAGCTACAAATTTTTGGGCTCTTGAACCCACGCCTGCCCCGGCAACTCTCTCCAAAACTCGCAGATTGCTCGAATCTCGCATCATTACCACCAGCTTGGTCTCAAACTCTACTCACTGCCGGTGATCCGGCATCAAGTTCCTCGACCCATGGCGGACCTGCTGGCTCTGACAAGGTCATCCTACCCCTACCACGGCCACGTGGCGGACGTCCACGACCTCTTGTACTCATTCTTCTCGATCCGCTTATCTGATTAAGAATTTTATGAATTACTAATTACATTCACCGTTTATCCACGAATAATTTTATGAAAGATAGTTTTGAAAGTGATTCTTCAATTGAACCCATCTATAGTTTCAGTTTCAGGCTTATCTCCTAATTCTAAGTACACTCATCATACAAACAACATCCATAAGCCACATTCAACTTGTAGGGGTATTTTAATCATTTCACTACTCGGGGTTTTTTCGTAATTTTTCCAAAATAAAGTTTCGGGTGATTTTTTAAAATAAGGGTATTTTGGTAATTTCGTGAAGTAGGGGTATTTTGGTAATTTTGTAACTCAGGGGTATTTCGATAATTTGTAAGTCGGGGTAATTTGGTAATTTTACAAACCAGTGGTACTTTGGTCTTTTTTTTCAAATCCAGGGTAGTTGTTACAAATCAAGGGGTAATTTGGTAATTTCAAAACTAGTTTTTTTTTTTTTTACAAAACAGGGTGGTTAATCCCTTTTGGGTTTTAACTATAAGGTTTAGCCTGTGAACAAGTCCTCATGGTTAGAGTGAACAGTCACTACGCACCAGGTAGGGTTCGAGCGAAGAGGAGGTGAGTCACTAGGACTGCTTAAATACCAAGTTCTCCCTGAATCCAATCCTAGACATGCGTATGGTTGCTGCCACACCCTAACTCGGTAACTTACTCATAGGTTTGTTTGATTAAACTTAAGTCTTATGTAATTAAGGAGTTGTGTAAACTAGCCCTATGGTTCATTAGTAATATCATGCCCAGCTATGTCTAAAAACCCATGAAGCCCAACATACATACATCACATCAAAGGTTAAGGTACTTACCTGGGTGGATTGGTGCCGGAGACTCAGATGCCATGCTTTCCGAGATATTCATCACCCTAAAAATCATTTCACAGACTCTTAAACCATATTTTGTGCCTTAAACCCACAACTGAGCTTTTGAACCGGGTTCTGATACCAAAATGTAACACCTCAAACTCGGTCAAAACACTACAACCGAATCTGGCGTGCCACGGGAAAGAAAACGTTTTGAAAACTGATTTGTCGACTTGTTTAAAGAGAAAACTGTTGTAAAATTTTAAAGAAAACGTCGTTGGATCTTCTGATGTTTAAAACATGTTGAAACTTGTTTAGAAAACTTGGTTTCCTTATTGTTACTCCTATTTAGTACTTAGTCAGTGTACACTTTAGAAAATAAGCATTTATTTAGGGTTTGAAAATAACTAATTCATAATTACCAAGTACGCTTAACGAGGGTTAAAGAAACAACCAAATAAAACGCCTCACAATAATACTTAAATGGCCTTATTACAGAACTAAAAACCCAAATTAAAGAAAACAACTAAGTCCATATGGAAAACATTAAAATAAAATGAATGCTGAGCATGGCCACCTCGAGTCCATTCCGGCTCCATATCCACGATCTATGGTTATATGCAAAATATAACGGAAGGGTGAGTCATCTAGACTCATTGTAAATCCCTATCCCAAAAGAAGTTGTACTCTTACTCAAATTCATATACAACTATGCAAGTCATGCAACCCTTCCAACCTAGGTCTCCATTCGAGTCTCCCAAATCTACCCCTTGTGGCACCTAGCCACTGGTGGTACCTAACCACTAGTAACCGAAGTTACAAAAATAAGCATATGTGGTACCAAACCATTGGTGGTCCCAAACCACTAAGACTTAGTCACAATATTACAATATGTGGGGCCAACTCACTGTGTGGTACCTAACCACTGGTGACAGTCTGATAGATCATACTTCCCCCTCCTCTCAACACCCATATCACATGTTTATGTTATCAATACCAATATGATCATGCTTTATATATATAATAACGTATAAAGAACATCATGCACTTATAGATCACATTTAACGCTAGCAACCATAACAAACTTACCCGGCATCCTCGCGTTTACCCACAAGGGTATTTTAATAACCATTGCCGTCACTCCGCTTTTATCAACACATAACATTTGACATATTAAGTAAAGAAAGTGTGTAAAAGTTACACATCGGTTCCGTACTAATGCTCTCACCGCTTCTATGCCATCACACTCGAGACTACCACTATCGCCCACGATCTACTTAGATGTTGGCCCACACCGGATGGCCAATCACGTACTCGACACGCATCGCTTCTTGTATTTAGGTATCGGGTTTACTGATTTAACCCTTCCTATTGCTTGATGTTAATTGGGTCCATAATAACTCCTTGGTCACTAAACCGAATGTAAATGATGAGATCCAATTAATTAAATAGTTATAACACTTAAAATGAACCCTTACCTAATCATCAATCCCAAAAGTCCTTAAGAAAACGTCACCTTCCTACCTACATTCGGCCATCACCAAAATATTAGACCAAACCGCTGACCACAACCAACCGAGTACTATATGACACTCGGCAAAAGAATAAGGAACAAGAGTGTGGCCATTCCTGAACCTACCACCCACCTACCTTCGACTTTTCCACCAATCGGCACAAGAGACTATAGTGAGACAGATTCAGCTTCTGAGCAATAAGAGTGATCATCAACGAATGTTAGAGGAGTGATTCAGTTTAAGGTCTAAAAATAATACCGATGAAGAACAACAAAAATCTTACCAAACTAGAAAGGAGTATTCGCCTATGGTGCACCTTTAGGAAAAAGAAACCACTCTTGTAGATTCTGCTATGGGAGAAGAGGGTATGAACAAGAAGAATTTGGCTTTTAGAAAGAAAATATTGAGGAGAGGAGAGCTAGGAAGTTGCGACAAAGAAAATAAAAGAGGCTCACAAGAGAAAACAAATTCGGCTAGTAGAGAATAGGTGAGAAAGAAAAGAAAAAAATGAAAGGAAGATGAACACTTGGCTTCCAAATTCAGTAATTCAACCCCCTCTCAGAGTTGGATTTTCGGCCAACTCTGCTATCACTTGATAGCCTTTATCCTGCCTGATAACTCAATCATTATCCTCCCTTTAGAAAAGACCACCTTAAAACCAACTCCTTCCTTCCTTATTATCAGCTTTTAATTAACAAAAATTAAAAGAATTAAACTCCTAAATTCTAGCACATGTGTCGGCCCCTCTCCCCCCTTAGAGTGCCAAATTTTTGCCCCAAAACTCTTGGTCCTCTAGCGGCCACACTAGGCCCAATCTTCCTCCTAAGTGACGCCATCTCCATGCTCACTTATAGCACCTCCAAACTTTGGGCCACAAGCCCAACTTGCTAACTAATCACCGACACCTACTTTAACTATGAACTAACACTATTTATAAGCAATTTAACCTAGGTTTAAGCCCAAACCTGAGCCCAATACACACCTCAAAGCCTCCACCTACCAACTTAGCCATACAACATATCCAAATGCACAGACCCACCAGATCAGGATATTACATAGGTACTAGAGTGCTTTGTGCATCGGCTACTAGTGGTGGCAATTGTAGTTTGCAGTACTAGGGAGTTTTGGAGGATGGAGGGTGCTAGGGTGCTAGGGCCGACGGTGGAGAAGGTGTATGGGAGTTGATGGTTTGGTGGATGATGTGCATGAGGGAGAAGGGTGGTGGTTTTTAAAGTGACAAAATGAAAAAGTTTGACTCAAACTCTTAGAAGAAATAATAATAAAATTCTATAACTCCTAATCGTATTTAAAGACAATAACACTTAATATATTATATAAATTGTATAAATATATTACTTGGTATTATGTTATTTATTAAAATAAAAACTCTTAAATAAAATATTAAATAATTCTAATCCTATATAAAGTTGATAACAATTAATATACATTATATAAAATATAATTATATATTACTTGTTATCATCTTATTTATTAAAAGGAATTAAAATTTATATATTAGATGTTTTAAAATATTTATAGAAAGAGACAACTAATTTTAATATTTATAAAAGAATAGTTAATTTTTGTAAATAATTCAATTAAGTCCTTGGACTTAAAGATAATTTGAAATTTGAGTCGCAGAATAAAACTCTGATAAAAGTTGACCCTTTCATTTGAAAATTTGAAAATTTATTTTGTCACTTAGGAAATATTTTCTTGGAAGTTTATGTTATAATCAATCCCTAGGAAATATTGGAGGGGTCATAAGTGGTCTGGCTTAAGTTCCAATCTCCTAGAAAAAATTTATTTTAACATACTAATCCAGAAAATATAGCCTAAGTCATTTATTTATAAGAGAAATAAAATTTTAAGTATCCAATAAAATGAATGAGGTTTTATCCGGCTCGATTTTATCCCCTAGTAATGTTTTAAGTGCTGAGCGTTAACTTTGAAATTACCTTCCTTACCGTGAAGTTCAACAACCCCATATGGAAAGACTTGATGAATAGTGAATGGACCGGACCAACATGATTTTAACTTGCCTGGAAAGAACCTTGATCTAGACTTGAACAACAAGACTTGCTGACCTACTTTAAATTCCCAAACTCGAATGTTCTTGTCATGCCATCTTTTTAGTCTCTCCTTGAATAGTTTAGCATTTTCATATAAGAACCTTTGGAACTCTTCTAACTCGTTAAGTTGAAGCATTTGTTTCTCTTTAGTAAGTTTGAGATCTAAGTTGAGCTATTGTAGAGCACAGTCAGCTTTATGTTATAACTCCAAGGGCAAATGACAGGCTTTCCCAAATACCAACCGATAGGGAGACATCCGTAAAGGTGTCTTATATGTTGTCCTGTAGGCCCATAAAGTGTCATCCAGTCTTTTGGACCAATCTCGTAGGTTTGGAAAAACTACCTTCTCAAGTATACATTTTATCTCTTTATTCGCCAATTCAGTTTGTCCATTCATCTGCGGATGGTAAGTTGTGGCAACCTTATGCTTCACTCCATGTCTATCAAGCAACCATTTCAACCATTTGTTCAAAAAATGGGACCCATAATCATTGATGATAGCCCTAGGATTTCCAAACCTTGTGAACACATGTTTCTGCAAAAACTTCATCACAACCTTGGCATCATTCGTTGGATATGCATCAACCTCAACCCACTTAGATATGTAGTCTACTGCTACCAATATATACTTGTGACCAAAAGAAGGAGGGAATGGACCAAGAAAGTCAATACCCCAATCATCGAATAATTCTACCTCAATTATGTTTGTTCGAGGCATCTCATTTCTGTTGGTCATGTTTACACCCTCTAGCATCGATCACAACTCTTTACGTAGGCATACATATATTTGAATAGTGTTGACCATAAGAATCTGGCTTATAGTACTTTGGCTGTAGTACGTTTACCTCTGAAGTGTCTCCCACTCGGATCTGTGTGACAATGATATAAAATCTTATGTACCTCATTTCTTGCCACGTATCTCCTGATCATTTGATCTCCACACTTTTTGAATAAATATGGCTCTTCCCAAAATAGTACTTCACATTTTGAAGAAAATTTTTCTTTTATTGATACGTCTTATCAATTGGCATTAAACCCCAAGCTAAATAGTTAACAACATCAGCAAACCAATGGGTGTTATGGACATGATTTACCTTAAGGATGTGCTCGTCAGGAAATGTCTCTGGATGGGTACAAGAGATGAAGTTCCTTCTTGTGGCTCCAATCTGGATAAGTGATATGCTACTTGGTTTTCTACCCTTTTCAATCTTAAATTTCTAGATTGAATTCTTGGAGTAGAAGTACCCATCGGATCAATCTCGGCTTGGCATCTTTCTTGGCAAGTAAATATTTAATTATTGAATGATCCGTATAGACAGTCACTTTGGTACCCACAAGATAAGACTAAAACTTGTCAAAAGTGAAAACATTAGCAAGTAACTATTTTTTATGTTACTGTATAACTCAGTTAAGCTCCCGTCAGAGTCTGACTTGCGTAGTAGATGGGATGAAAACCTTTTTTCCTTCACTAGCCCATCACAACTCCTGTCGTGAAGTCACTTGCATCACACATTAAATCAAATGGAAAATCTCAATCCGGTGTGACAATAATTGGTGCCAAAACTAACCGATTCTTCAGAACATTAAACACTTTTAAGCATTATTCATCAAAGTTAAATATCATGTCCTTCTTCAATAATTTGCATAAGGGTTTAGTAATTTTGAAGAAGTCTTTGATAAATCTTCAATAGAAACCAGCATGTCCCAAAAAATATCCTAACACCCTTTACAGATGTTGGAGGTAGGAGTTTCTCAATAACAACTACCATTTCTTTATCTACCTCAATTACTTGTCGTTATTTGGTTCCCCAAAACAATACCTTCTCGTACCATGAAATGACATTTTTCCCAATTGAGTACAAGGTTTTTTCCTTTGCACCACCTTAGTACCGTGGCTAGATTGGCTAAACAATCATCATAAATGTCTCCAAACACTGAAAAAATCATCAATAAAAACTTCCAAATACTTCTCAACCATGTTAGTGAAAATAGCCATCCTACATATTTGAAATGTAGCAGGTGCATTACATAAACCAAATGGCATGCGTCTAAATGCAAATGTACCATATGAGCATGTGAATATTTTTTTGTGTTGATCTTTCAGTACTCCTGTGATCTGATTATACCTTGAGTAACCTTCGAGAAAATAGTAGTAGTCTTGCCTTGCAAGTCTACCCAGCATCTGGTCTAAGAACGGTAAAGGAAAATGATCTTTCCTAGTCGCCTTGTTCAACTTTCGATAATCTATGCAAATTTTCCATCCCGTAACCATTATGGTCGATATTAATTCATTATTTTCATTCTCAACGACCATAATACCTCCTTTCATTTGCACGCACTGGACCAAACTTACCTATGAATTATCTGAGATGGGATAAATTATACCCGCATCTAAATGATTTTATGCATGTAAATGGATAAGCTAATACCACAAATATTAGCTATGGTCCATCCAATAGCCTTCTTGAATTGTTTCAACACTGAAATAAGTTTCTCTTCCTACTCTTAAGTTAACTTTGATGAAATAATCACAGAAAAATTTGAAGCGTTACCTAAATAAACATATTATAAGTGCGTGGGAAATGCCTTAAGTTTTAATTTAGGTGGTTCCTCAATTGACAATTTCAGTTGAACATAATCTCTGCTTTCTAATTCCAAAGATTCAAAATGGGATTGTAGATTAGATCCCTTCTGGTTAGCTTCTAGCAAATTGTAGATTAAATCCCTTCTGGTTAGCTTCTAGCAAAGCTAAGTTTTCCTCCCCCTCTTCATCACTTGGAGGGTTTGACATCAAAACTTGTTCCAATGGGTCCTCAATAGAGTTGTGTTCCCATTCTACAGCTAAATCCTCTAACTCAGATACTTTAGAATAATCATCAACTGTGTTAGGGAATCGCATAGACTTAAAAACTTTAAAAGTTATCTGATTGTCCTAAACACGCATAGTAAGCTCTCCCTTCTGCACATCAATAAGGGTCCTTCCAGTTGCTAGGAAAGGCCTTCCTAGGATGATTGGTACCTCTTTATCTACTTCAAAGTCTAAAATAAAAAAGTTAGAAGGAAAAATAAATGTAACATCCTAAATTTTTGGGCATATGCGTTTAATGGGTGAATATGTGGAATGAGTTAATTTAAGTGTTAGGGGTCCAAATTGGGCTCAGGCTTAAGCAAAGGCCTTGATTAAAATTATTTGTTTGGGCATTATAGGGTTTAAAAGGTAGTATCTATGTTTAAAATACCAAAGTGGGCTTGTGGCCCAATCTTAGAAGGTGATGCCACACAAGGGAGTAAGAGGCCCAAATTTAAGTTTCATGGAGCCCAATTCTTTTAATTTAAGTTAGCTAAATTTTGGGCATTAGGATTAGGTGGAGTGGATGGCAACAAGGCTAAAATTTAGGGGTTTTAATGTTTAAAATATGTGGATAATAAGCAGATAAATGCTATTATTTAGGAATTTATTTTATGTGGATAATAAGCAGATAAAGGCTAAGATTTAGGGATTTTAATGATTAAAGTATGTGAATAATATGCTGATAAAGGAGGGAGGAGTTAGAGATAATTAAGTCTCTTTTAGATGAGCTAGTAGATTAAGATAAAGGAGAAAAGTTAGGAATTTATCTACAAAGAGAGTGATGGCCAAGAATCCATCACTGAGAGGAGTAAAGAAACCAGCTACTACATGGAAAAGGGTTGTCGAATTTCCTATAAATAGAGGGGCTAGCTCCTTGTTTCTGACATTAAATCCTCCCCCTTTTGTGCCGAAATTCCCTAGCTTCTTTTCTCCAAATTTCTTTCTCTAATTTCTTTAAAAGCCGAAACTTTTCCCCACTTTCTTTTCCCTTGTGTCGATTTCTCTAAAAAGCCAAAGCATCCATCATTTTTTTCTTTTATTCATCCTATTTGAGAAATTGTTCTACACTTCCGGCATTTAAATCTTCCATCGGCATTACCGAATCCTCTCCCTAGTGCTAGTCGAATCTCCTAAGCTAAGGTAAGAGTCAAATTTTGATTAGTTCTCATAATCTATTTTAGAAAGGCAAAAGCCGAAAGCTAATAGTTAATGGTTTTATGATGGGAGGCAATTTGAGATTTGAAGGAGGCTTAGTCGACTAGATCTAAAAGTCGAAAATCATAAGTCTCCAATTTCGGGATTTTTAGGTAAGAAGATTATCCCTAGATTTTTATTAGATTCGTTCAATATATATATGATCTTAACTCTAAAAGGAGGATTAATGATTAAATATTGTTATAGTAGCTCGATAAGGATTTGATGGAATTAAATATGGATCGGATAAAGAAAGAATCCCTAAGTTTAAGAAATGGCGAGATTCATTGTTCGATATTGGCCAATTGGTTGTGGATCGCTTCGAACAACACCTTAGGTAGATAGCGTTATGTCGACTAAGGATAGTGTCGATATAGAAAGCCTCGTTTTATCGGTAATCAGGTGTGTAACACTTCCCCACCGTCTAGATCTGATTAATAATAAATATATGTATGTATATGAGTTCATAAGATTTACATGTTACATTAAAAGTTGAAATCTCGATTTAAACGACAAACCCTCAGGTTAGTAAATAATCTGACTATATGTTACAAGTAAACTGTTGTACATGTTTTAAATTATTGTGCATGTTGCATGGGGTGGGTGATGAAAGGAGGAAGTTATATGTACATATGAGCAACGATTTTTACCGTGAATTACTGTAGCAGTTAATACCGTGAACTGTTATACGGGCTTCGGCCATTATATGTTATAAGGGCTTCGGTCAATATATGTTGATGAGCAGCTTGATCGCCATCTTGGAGAATAGCGGTGTGGGTTGATTGTAGAAATCCCCAATGGTGTGTTGGTTGGTACAGGCGTGTAGCGGATGGAAACCTAGGCAAATGGGTGGGCTTTGCATATTATATGTTTCCATGTAAATGAATTTATTATTATGTTTAATGAGGCCCAAATCTAGTGGTGCATGAGGGTTGCACATGAGTCTCGCGACTCACCCCTTTAAACTAACCTTTCGGTGACGATTAGTGCATCGATCGGGCCGAGTGGAGCGCAAGGTGGCCATGTAAAGAAGGTGGATCCGTGACAAAGTTTCCCATATTAGTTTTTTTTTTAAAAGTACTTTATATGATGGATTTAAAATACATTATAATCAGGCCATAGGCCATTTGTTTACATTTTAGATTTAAAATGGGCCTTTAGTATTTATTCTTGTTTTAATTTCTTTCAAGGACATGTAATTAAGTTTTGGGCTTTTGATTATTAGGGCACACTTTATGTAATTTTCTATTTGGGCTTTTTGTCAACACGATTTGATTTACTAAAAATTTTCTTAGTGACAAACCAGATCCGGTAGTAGTGTTTGGGCGGATTTGGGGTGTTACAATAAATTTGTCTACACGTACCATTACATCCTTAATTTTTCCTTATGAATGTGCTAAGGATAGATCTGCTAACTGAAGTGTAACCTTAGTTGGTCTAACTTCACCTATCCCTAATTTTTAAATATGGACATGGGCATCAAGTTAATGCTTGCACCCAAATCACATAATGTCTTACCACAATAAGTTGCTCCAATGTTGCAAGGTATGGTAAAACATCCAGGGTCCTTCATCTTTATGAGTAGTTTATTTTGAAGTTATGCACTACATTCTTTCGTCAGGGCTACCATCTCAAATTCTCTAGTCTTTATTTCTTGGACAGGATATCCTTCATGAATTTGATATAGTTTGGCATCTGCTCAAGAGCTTCTACCAATGGAATGTTGGTATGAAGTTGCTTGAGTACGTCAAGGAATTTCTTGAACCAGACTTCCTGCTTCTACTTCTAAATTCTTTGAGGGTTGGGTGGTGGAGGATTCTTAACTTGAATTGGCTAATTCATCTTTTGTGGCAATTTTGCATCTAACGAAGTTGTTAGTTTATAGGAATTGACTGGTTCAGAAGTAACCTTATTGGGTTTTGCAGATTCTGATTCTGGTGAAGTTGGAATTTCAACACTTGGTTGAACTTCCACTTTATCTCAAGCATCAACTTGCTCTTCTTCAACTTCAACATTGTTAGGCTCTATCGTATTTCCACTCCTTAATGCCAATACTTTATAATGCTCTTTCTAAAATTTCTCAAGTTTTCCGTATCACTAGGTAAAGCACTTTGTGGTCTGTTCTTAAGTTCAGTTGCAAATTGGCCTATTTGGTTTTCCATGTTTTTCAATGTGGTTGCTTGGTTTTGGATTTAGGCATCATTTTTCATTATGTATGCCTTCAACAGATTTTCTAAGATGTTGGAAGGTTCATCTTGAGGTTGTTTCTAAACTTGTTGGTTAAATATAGGTGGCTAGTCGATCTAGGTTATGCATAAGTGTTACTGGGTCTAGCCCCTTGGTTACTCTAAGAGAAATTATGGTGGTTTCGCCAAGATAGGTTATAAAAATTAGATTGCAGTCCTTGCCTTCCTCGGTTCTAGTTCTGGTTACTCATGTAATACACGAATTCTGGGTTTGATGGGCATTCTTCGAATAAGTGCCCTTCCCCACAATAAAAACAAGCTACATTTTCAAATTGATTCGATGATTAAGCTGCAAAATTATTAAACCCATTAGTAGTAAAGTTTTTAATCATTAAGGATATCGAGGATACCGAGACGCAAGTGAAGTAAGAGTGTCCACTTCATGTACTCTAGCGACTTGTCTTCCTGACACTACTCGATTGGTTGGCCATTGATAATTGTTGCTGGCAATCCTCTCAATGATTTCATAAGACTCATTATAAGACTTAGAAAGGAGAGCACCATTAGCAGAAGCATCCACTACCATCCTCATATGAGCATTGAAACCATCATAGAACGTCTCTAATTGTATGTACTGAAGAATTCCATGATGAGGGCATCTTCGTAATAGTTCTTTAAACCTTTTCCACACCTTATACAAGTAATCGTCATCCATATGTTGAAAGGTAGTGATCTCATTCCTCAACTAAGCATTCTTGCTAGGTGGTAAGTACTTCATAAGGAATTGTTCTGCTAACTCTTGCTATGTGGTAATGGAATTTGGTGGCAATGAGTTCAACCAAGCTCAAGCTCCATCCTTTATTGAATATGGGAACAACTTCAATCATAGTGAATCTTTGGGTAGTTCATCTAATTTAAAAGAATCACTCACCTCCATAAACAATCTTAAGTGAAGGTGAGGATCTTCAGTAGGCATTCCACTGAATTGGCCCACTATCTGAAGCATCTAGAACATGACTGGCTTCAGCTTGAATTGTTGTGCCTTGATTTTGGGTATCCTAATACCCGGATTAAGCTCATGAAATACTAGCACGACATACTATCTTAGATCTCTATCCCTATCATCAGCAATAAGGATAGGATTTTGAGCATGATTGGCTCCATTTCCTTGATTCGATTTTCAAAGTTCATCTCTTTGGTCCTTATATGATTTGTTTATCTTCTTCTTTGTCGAAAAGTCCTTTCAATCTCAGGTTCTATGGGGAGTAAGTCGATAATTCTATCAATACTCATAAACACCTTAAACAATCACAGAAAATATGATTAAATTAAAATTAAACAGAAAAATAAACCAAAATGCAAAATTAACAATTTCACAAATAGTGTCTTTCAAAATAGTCCTAGGCAACGACGCCAAAAACTTGGAACGATGAAAATGTGAACCGAGGCCTCCATGAAAAATTGAATGATGCTATTCCAAGGTGGAAGAAAGCTCTTTTTCAATAGGGAAATCGGCAAGGGAAATGGGAAAAAAAGAAAGGGAATGGAAGAGAGAAAGGTAATTGAAAGAGAGAGATGTATGGGAATGAATGATGTGTTGGATGAGAAGGGAAGAGGGGTATTTATAGGTGTGAATGGCTGCTAAAATTAGAAAATAAATTTCATCCATTCACTCTCCCTTGGCCGGCCAGTCGTGGTGCAAAGTTTGAATGTTTCAACTTTGCTATATTTAGCTTGGGGCAACAAGATAAAGGCATAGAAAGTGGACGGGTTTGAATAGCATTTAGGGAAAGCTCAAGGGTTGTTTTGTAAGAATAAAAATAGAAAAAATCAGCTGATTGGATCATCTATAGGGACGGTTTTGGGCTTCCAATTTGCTTGGTGGGTCAGTCTTCTATACTTAGCATACTGGGCCACTTTCTCTTTCAAGCTTTATATTAATTTTAAACCCAATTAATTTTGGATAAAAATTAAATATAAAGTAAATAAAATAATCATCATTTAGACCGTACTTGGTTGGAAAAATATTCAGTCTTGTTCTTGGTGCACTTGATGCAAAAATTACCCCAACAATTCAAGCCTTTCGAGGTGTCTGTCGAGCCAGTTTTCACCTTTTGTGCAAAACTGTCGAAAACAAACCAAATTTGTGAAAATTTATTATAAAAACAATTAAAATTCAATATGTTAATAATTTAAGTCGAAATTAATTATTTTATAATTAAAGAATGAATTTCAAAAAAATTTACTACGAAACTACAAAAATTAGAGCTCAAAATGTGCTAAAAAAAGTCAATATTTTTGTGTTTTTATGACCGTGTGTGGCACATGGCCGTGTGATAGCTCGTGTCCTAGGCCATGTGCTCCTAAAATTGCTTCCAAAACAAGCCAAAACAACTTCCTTAATTACCAAGCCAAAACCAAATCATCCATAAACATGCTTTCAAACACATATAATCAAGCCTAAAACATACCAAAACATTCAACCTAAGTCCTAACCAATATGCCATCATTTGGCACCATAATTCATACACCAAATTAATGCAAATTCAATGCTACAAGTTCATACCCTAAACATAAATCAAACACTCCAATTTAATCATTCCATTCACTTTCCGTTCCACCATATCCTATTTACTTTCAAAAGGCATAAATGAAGTGACCAAAAACACACATACATAGACATTTACAAGCCAAAAATCAAAGTCATATATATACAAGTAAGTTAGAAGTGAGTTCAAACCACATCATATTAGCAAAAATATCATAAAAGCTCCTAGTACATGTCATTTATAACCATCACCAAAATAACCAAAACATCTACCAAAATGATGGACTGATAGTGTGTTTGTGCTCCGACTAGGTTCCAACCGTTTGAGCTTTCCAATGGTCTAAAAAAAAAGAATAAAAACAACTAACATAAGCAACTAATGCTTAGAAATCTCATATAAATCTTAAACGTAAACTTACCAATTAGGCTCAGTTTATATAATTCATGCATATTTTCATTGGCATGCTTATGAGATTATTCATTTCCTAATTACAACACCAATCTCACAAGTTAGTGAGTTTAATAACGAAACATAAAATATATACATTTCATGAAACATATACTTGAAACATATCCATATACATTACATTTTTCACACCTTCAATATGTAACATTCATATATTTCAAGCATTTTTACAACCCTTTCCATTTCATTCATTAAGGTTACACAACATATCATGTAATTTCAATTATTCGATCAAGCTTTTATTACCAAACTCGGCAACACAATCAAGATGCTCATCATGTTCCACTTGGACTTAGAATACACCAAGATGTCGCCTATGACTACCACTATGAACCGATCCAAGTAGGGCTGAAAATTCGGTTCATCATATCCATAAACACAATTGGGGCATTCGTCAATCCGAATGGCATTACCGAAATTCATAATGCCCATATCTAGTTTGGAAAGCCATCTTATGGATATCCACTTCTTTCACTTTAGTGATGATACCCGACCTTAGATCAATCTTTGAGAATACCACGACTCCCTTAAGTCGATCGGACAAGTCGTCGATCCTTGGCAAAGGATACTTGTTCTTGATGGTCGACTTATTTAACCGCCGATAGTCTATACATCCTCATCGATCCGTCCTTCTTTTTCACGAATAGGATTTGGTGCTCCCCATGGAGACACACTAGGTCGGATGAATCCACGATCAAGCAACTCTGAATCGAGCCTTAAGCTCAACCAATTCTTTTCGGTGCCATTCTATATGGAGCATAGAAACCGCGCCGCTCCGTGCAAGCATTTATACAACCCTTTCCATTTCATTCATTAAGGTTACATAACATATCATGTAATTTCAATTATTCGATCAAGCTTTTATTACCGCGACCTCTACTAGAACCATTGCCCCTTCCATTTGGACCACGACCTCTTATCTGGTTCCACCTCTGTCGGCATGATTAGTTGAACCAAATGATTACTAGAACTAGCTTCCGCTACTCGTTCTAAAACTCGCAAGACAACTTGTGATTCACCACCTTCATTTTGTTCTTGAAAGTCCGCCCCAATGGTGGAGCTTCATTCTCGAACCTTGACCAGATCGAACAACTCGATACTGTTTCAAACACCGCAAACCCGCCCAAAAAGCCTAACAAGAATTTGGTATGTTCCTCGAGTAAAACTTTAGCGGAATCACATTGTAAAGAAATTTTGTCTTTTGAAACATTGTTTTTAGGAGGATTAATAAAATAAAAAACCAAACTTAAGAAAAATTTCTTTGAAAACATTTATATATTAGTGACAAAACCTTTTAATTAATTATCGGATACAAATGTCCATCCGCTACACACCCCTGTACCAACCAAAGACACCGTGGGATTACTAAATCGACCTCCATCCGCTACACACCATCAAGGCGATTCTTTGCAGTCAACATGCACATCGCCTTATTGTGGCAAGGCCACCAAAAGCAGATGTGACCGAAGTCACCGATCAAGTCCAAATTTCATATACGTGACCAAGTCACCAGATTCACATACATGACCAAGTCACCGAGTCAAATATGTGACCAAGTCACCGAGTCAAATATGTGATCAAGTCACCGAAATGTGGTAAAACCACCGAATACTTCCTCCATTATCAATATACCCATATGCCCATGAACCATGCTCACACAAAGTGCATTTGTATTTGTAACTATAACTGCAATTGTAATGCTCACACGAGCTATGGTTCGCATCTTAACCACCTTGATGTTGTTACTTGCTTACGATGCATTCACTTAATTAATGCTCACATGAGTCATTCAATTAAGTGGAGAATCCATGTAAAAATGCAGGACCTCAGCCAAAGGTAGGACATCTAAGACCAACACCCGAGACTATATAACCCCTAACGGCATGTCATTTGTATCCTACATATTCACTAGGTTCAAACGGGAAACATTACATACTCAAATCCTTTATTTTCATTCCATTATATCATGTCAAATATACATCCATGAAACTCCTATTTCAAACATAATCATCAATTTGATTAAGATTATAATTAAATCCAAGTCACTAGTTAACATTTATCAATCAACTAAAGCTATATAAAGCACAACATTAATCAACAATTCAACCAAAATAATAATTAACCAACTTAATCAATATACGAACTTACCTATATAAAAACGATTACTAACACGAACCGATGACTACTCTACTACTTTGGCTTTTTCGCGATTTGAGTCCAATTTATTCGTTTCTTGATCTAGATAATATTTTTTTTCAATTAAACAATTCAAACAGCTTAAATAATTATTATAAAGTTATAAACCTTATCAAAGTAAATTTACAAAATTGCCCTTATTATTTTAACCTTTATACAATTAAGTCCCTAAACCCGAAACTTTCAAATTAACCACAATTAACCAAAATCCAAGCAAGCTAAATTTCTTAAAGTTCCTAATCAACCCATTTTTATCATCATTTCAAAAATATTTCCATGGAGTTTTACTATTTTAACAAATAAATCCTTAAACATTAAAATTACTAAAAATCACTTAACAAAATACCTATATTTAGCTATCAAGTTCATGAATTTTTCAAATAAGTTCACAAAAATATATAAATCATTCATGGTAAGTCCCTAAAATTTTAACAGTTTCACAAATTAACCCCCCGGGCTAGCTAAATTAAGCTAAAACGATCTCAAAAATATAAAATTCATTAAAAACAAATAAAAATTACATACCATGCAAGATGAAATTAACCTAGTGAACCAAGCTTCTTCGATGGTGTTTTTCTCCCTTAAAAATTTGGTAGTGACTTTCGAAGATGATAACTTATTTTTACTTTATTTTGTTTTAGTTTTATTTATCTAATTACCATTTTACCCTTAGTAATTTAATTAACAAATAACAAAACATTGTCCATAAATGTCCAGTATCTATATATATGGTATTTTTACCTTTTAAGTCTATAAATTTACATTTCTATGGTCAATCAAAACTTTAACAAATAGATACTAACTTTTATAGGTTTTATGATTTAGTCCTTTTTACTTAATTAACTATTTAAACGTTAAAATTTCTTAACCAAATCTTAATATGACTCTAATAAACACTCTTAAATATTAAAATAAATAATATTTATACTTATCAGAATCATGGTCCCAAAACCACTATTTTCGACACCACTGAAAATGACTGTTACAAAAATCATTGTCGAGTTTGTCTTTACTCAACAAATGACTCTTCACATTATCGAATGAAAGATTATCTCTACCATAAATCAGGGTTTCCCTTTATTCATGCTGAACGTGTACAACCGTTGTTTCAACATTAATCGGTTAGCCAAAAACTTTGTCACATAAAGGGTTTCTAACCTTTTCCATAAGGTGAATTTTGTTTTCTCCATCAAAACCTCCTGCAACACATTATTTGTTAGACCTAATTGAATCGTGGATAGAGCCTTTTTATCTACCCTATCACATTATGATTTATCCAATGTTTGTAGACTTCTTCTCTGTAAGGACCTTTTCAAGATCGCCATGAACCTTGCCATAGATTGAAATTTGTGATTCTATCAAACTTATCAATATCAAACTTCGTTGCTATCATCTCTAAACGGATTGATTGCAAAAATCGAATTAACTCTTGATACTAGTTTATTGGGGATAAACTCAATAAAACAACGAACAAATAAAATAATGAAGAAATTGAAAAGACCAAACACAAATATTTTACATGGAAAAACCCCTCCAAAGAGGATAGAATATCACGGGCAAAGATAATTTCACTAAAATGGCAAAAACGAAGAGTACAAAATATGGAGATAAAATTAAACCCTGAAATAAAAACCCTCAAAACATAAATACAAAATTCTCTAAATGCTTGTAAAACCTGGTACTTAAATGTGTAATGAGTTTTTTTTTAGGGTGGAAAATGGCCTATTTATAGGATAAATTTGTAGGTCAAATAATATTAAAATAACATACACTAATCAGAGTTTAAGTGGTAAACTAAAATTAAAGTTTAATTAGGAGAAGAAAAGCGAAAAATAAGAGGCATAACTCCACACACTTCCATAAACTATTTTGAATTTCAGTAAATAATAATTGTAGGTAGCAATAAGCACTAAGGATCAAAGGGGGTTCGATACCATGTTTCGGTGTTCGATCATTTATATATGGAAATGCCTAAAATGAGCTAAAGGTGAATTTTAAAAAATTAAATTATTTTAGCTCAACTAAAAAAATTCTTAAATATAAATCAAATCATTTGAAGTGAAGTATTAATGTATGAAATATAAAAACCAAGTAATGAATAAAATGTTGAGGCAATTCTACGAGACAAAGTTGAGAGGATTGATGTTGTTGAATGGGAAGGTTGGAATTACTTGGATTATATCTTAATAACATAATAATGCCATGGCAAAATCTTGACCAAATTACTGCTCAAGGTATAACTACTGCATTTTGCTTCTTCCGAGAGCTAGAATTAAAGTTATCATTCTAAGTCTTTGTACATCTACAACTCTCAAGAACAATACCTAACAATATTTTTCCTCACTCTATACATATCACAACTTTATGTCTAGAGTCCTACGAGTATTCGCTCGAGTACTCGCTTGTATCATTCGATCACGATCCAACTTATTTAACCTTTTCAGAATTAAATCAAGTCTAAGGGTATACCATGCATTCATCTATGTCTAGGTCTTGCATGCATATGTTTAAAAATAATCCAAACCGAATAAAATAGTAGATCTACTCAAAATATCATGATCATCAAATATATCAAGATAGATCTAGTAATTCCAACCCAAATGAAATTAGCTCATGGGTTGGGATTTAACATCCAAAATCAGAATAACATTCAACATCATCATTAACAGTTTAGAAATCACAGAAATTAATTAACATAATGAAGGTTGAGCTACAGGAAGCTTTCGCCACTCTAGCTTTCACATCGACACTGCTAAACCATGTAGGACCCAAGGCTAATTACTCATCCCTTTCCTTGCATCTCTACTCTTCTCTTAAGCTGCTACCCTCTCCTTTTTCTCTAGAATTTTTCATGAGTTTTTCTGGAGAGAAAACCGCTCTCCAAATCCCCGTCCAAAATCCTTGTGTCCTCTTTCTTTTCTCTTTCCTCTTTTATAGGGTAGGTCCCCCTCTCTCAGTACACACTTTTCTCCCTCTTTTTTAGGTAGATTTATCTAGTACATATCCAGCTGGTTGAGAGTTACGAAGACTGAGTGCTGCATCAACATTTTCTGGGCTGCCATGGCATTTGTGTTGCCAATCCATCCAACCTTTTGCCATGGCAATATTTCACTTCCTTCATTCTCTTCCTCCTTTTTCTCCTTTTCTTTATCCTTTCTGCACCTGTTGCATACAACAACCAATTCCCTTCTTCCCAACAATAAAAGTAACATGAAATGACATTAGAGGCACAATCCAAGCATTATTATGCAATGTTCTAAAAATAACCTAAAAATGAAAATATTTCTATTTAAGTACAAGCATTTAATCAAGCTTAGAGGTTCGAAATATAACTCTTTTCAAGAGTTATCATTAAGCAACGAAGTAAAATAACAAAAAATTGAAAAGATCAAACACAAATATTTTACATGAAAAAACCCCTCCGAAGAGGATAAAAAACCACAGGCAAATATAATTTCACTAAAACGGCAAAAACGAATAGTACAAAAGATGGAGATAAAACTAAACCCCAAACCCAAAATAAGAACCCTCAAAACATAAATACAAAATTCTTTGAAAGCTTGTAAAAGCTGATACTTAAATGTGTAACGAGTTATTTTTTTAGGGTGGAAAATGACCTGTTTATAAACTAAATTTGTAAGTTAAATAATGTTAAAATAATCTACACTAATCAAAGTTTAAGTGGTAAACTAAAAATAGAGTTTAACTGAGAAAAAAAAGTAGAAAAATACAAGTTACAACTCCACACACTTCTATAAACTATTTTGAATTTCAATAAATAATAATTGTAGGTAGCAACAGGCGCTATGGATCAAAGGGGGTTCGACACCTCACTGTTCTCAAAAGTTCATTTAGCTATTAAATTTCATGAGGATTGATACCATGTTTGGGAATTCGATCATTTATATATGGAAATACCTAAAATGAACTAAAAATGAGTTTAAAAAATTAAATTATTTTAGCTCAACTAAAAAAAATTCTTAGATATAAATCAAATCATTTTAAAGAAGTGCCTTTGGGTTTATTTTGAACTATAAAATATTTTATGATTTTTCAATAATATTTTATCAAAATCACTTAGAAATAAATATTAATGGTACATGTTGTCATATGAAGAGTTTAGTAAATTAAAACTAACAATAATTTGCATACAATGTTGTGCATTACATTGTAACACCTTCATGGCTCATTTGGTTACTAGTGTAGTAACATTAAGAAAAAAATTATTTATTGCATAAGTATTATAATAGTTAATACAAATTTAAAATTAGAATGATGAGTAAAAACTCTTTTAAAAATAAGACTTTTTCAAAATAAGTAATTTTTTTCTCTCTTTGCTAAAAGCAAACCATTAAGAGTGACTAAATATTAACAATTGAATTAATTGATTATTAACTCCTATACTAAAATATGCATAAAAATAATACTCCAACCAAATATAATATCAATGGTATTTTGTTAAGATTTTGATATATAAATGTAAGATTTATATTTTTTAATCCTCATTATATTTCATAGTTTATATTCATATATGAGGTGCATATAAAATTTTGATTAAAGCTAAAATGTTTGATTATTTTTAATAAAAAATGATTCTTAACTATATAAAAAGGATTATTTTTTTAGTAAATTACGCCTATTATCACCTTAAAATAAAGTTTCTTTTATTTATTTAAAAATAAATTTTAAATCATTATAAACACTCGCGTTAAAAATTTCAATTTTTCTTTCAAATCGTTGACACTCGGACCTTTTCTCTCAAACCATTAAAGCTATCCATGGAATCCTTCAGCTTCTTCCTCAACCAGTTGACCACATACGTCCTCGTCCGATCTGAAGATGCCACCACTCATTTGGTAGTGGATACTGACGACAACGATGATGATGATGGACATTTCTTTGACTTAGAATTTGCAGTACCTAATGAGGATGAAATAAAGGAAAACGAAGAAGATAATGTTGAAGATAAAAGAAAGTGAGGCCTCAACAATTCACTATCTCATTGTTGAAATCAGCTGCTAAAATTGGAGTTTTTTTTTTTTTGTTAAGGTCTATGAAGCATGGACACGGACACGTAATACGGGTACAACACAATACGGATACGGCGACACGATAATTTTTAAAAAATGAGGATACAGGAACGATAGGATACGAAAATAAAAAATATTTTTATTATATATATATATATTTATGTTAAAATATTCAATATAAATGAAAATAATGGGAAAACCAAGAGTGCTCTCTAAAAGAGTCCTAGAGAAAGTAGTTACCTTCTGTGGCTTGGGATGGCAGAGAGTGGTGGAATGGAAAGGGAAAGCAATGAGGAGATCTCATTGTTGGTAGAAGAACTCGTTCAATTATCAAATAAAAGATCAATGGTAGTGCCGAAGCGCAAAGCCGACCCTAATTTGTTCGGTGTGGACGAAGAAATCTTTTAATACAGAGAGTTTTCGGGCACAATTGAAAAGTATATGGAAGACTAAGAAGAAATTCGATATACAAGTCGTTGGACAGAATCTGTTTTTAATCGTCTTTGATTTGGAGGAAGATCTAGAGTCAATCATAGAAGGACGACCTTGGCTTTTTCGTAAGTATCTTATTCTATTTGATAGATTATTAAATCCAATTGAACGGGATAGTATTAGATTGGTTTCATCACCATATTGAATTAGGATTGGGCCATGTTCACCTGAGTACAACAAGAAGGATTTGATGCATGTTATTGGCAGTACCTTTGGGGGTATTCTTAGATCTGAGATTAATGATGATATGTGTAGACTCGGGGTTAATTTGGATGTTCAAAAACCCCTTAGAAAAGGTATTTTTGTTTCTAGTGAGAATAATGTTAAGCCTTGGATTCCCTTTAAATTTGAAAAACTTCCAATTTTCTGTTTTGGATGTGGGAGAATGAGTCATGGCTTGAATGACTGCCTATTGATAAATCCTGCAGAAAAGGAAAAAGTTAGAGAAGATCCTCCTTATACAACAGCTTTAAAAGCTGAATCAAAAGTCGTAGGTAGGGAAAGTCTTAAGTTTAACGCTTTTGCTAAAAAAATAAGGCTACAGCGTACTTACACTGGAAAATTAACAGAACAAATCGAAGCAGGAAAATATTGCTGACACCAGTGTTATGGAGGGTACTTTAATAGGGAAAAATTTTAGCCAGTTGGGAAGATGGACTGAAAGATCAGGTGGGAAACAGAAATGAGCTGGAGTTAAGATCACCGGACGGGAAACATAATAAAACAGAGAGTTGTTCGGCAGAATCAAAAAAGTCAACTTGGAAGAGGAAAATCTTGAGGAATAAAATAGATTACAGGATGTTTGGTCATGCTGGATCCAAGAGAAAAGACTTTGCTGAAGAGGATGGGATGGAAATTATGGATGAATTATGTAAAGATGGTGTAAAAGGTTAAAAAATGAGGATCTTCACAGGATGGTAGATGAGGATACAGAAAGCATGTGTGTTGCTGGGGATCAAATACTCGCTTCAAATTCTAAAAGATCGGTGACTGACAATAAGTCAACTGACCGGACACAATGAAAAGCTTAAGTTGGAACTTTCGTGGGTTGGGGAGTCCACGGGCAGTACGGAGGTTGCGGCATTTAATCAAGCAACAAAATCCCCAACTGGTCTTCTTAATGGAGATGAAGTTAGAAAAAAGGCGAATTGAAAAAGCCAGGAAAAGTTGTGGCTTGCTAAACGGCATTGAGGTTGAAGCTGATGGGACTCGGGGTGGTTTGTGTCTAGCCTGGAAAGACAACATTGACATAAATTTGAGAATTTTCTCAAAATGGCATATAGATGTTGTGGTAAAAGAAGACAGTTAGGAGGAATGGTGGTTTACGGGTCTATATGATTCTCCGTATTTAAGAGATAAAAATCAGGTGTGGAATTTACTTAAGAATTTAAGTCAAGAAAGAAATTATCCATGGCTTGTTGTTGGAGATTTCAATGAGATCATTTATTCATTTGAGAAAAAAGGGGGACTTCCAAGAGATCATAGGAGAATGGAGGCTTTCAAAGATACACTACAAGAATGTCAATTAATTGATATAGGGTATTCGGGAGTATGGTATACATGGGAAAGGGGAAACCTTCCAGAGACTAATATCAGAGAAAGATTAGATAGAGGGGTGGTAAACGATAAATGGAGAAATCTGTTTCCAATGGGTAACATTCATCACCTTCCCTATTCAACATCTGATCATTGCCCCTTACTCATAAATACAGATCAGACTCGTAGACATTCAAGAAATAGAGAATCCCATTTTGAAGCCTGGTGGACTATGGAGGAATCATTTGAGGAGACTCTTAAAGATCTTTGGGAGTTGTCATCAGATCCGATAATGGAAAATTTGAGGAAGTTACAAATTGGCCTAACGAAATGGGTAAATACAATCAAGAGCAAAAAAGGGGAACTCCAAAAGAGGCTAACAGATAAGCTTGAAACTTTGATGAAAGCAGAAGCAGATGATGAGACGTTGGTAGAGATCATTGATACGAAAATCCATCTAAATATGGAGATCGAAAAAGATGAAGCTTACTGGGAACAGAGAGCTAGAGTGAATTGGCTACAGTTAGGGGATAAAAATATAGCCTATTTTCATAATTGTGCCACAACCAGAAAACGAGCAAACTTCATTAACAAACTGGTACAAGATAATGGCAGGGAACTCACTAGGGAGTCAGAAATACAAGAGGAAGCCAAGATCTATTTTGAAAATCTGTTTACATCGCAAGGGGTTATTTATCCGAGGGAATTCTGGCAGGGATTGAAGGAAGCATTTCAAATGAGGTAAATGAAGGGCTACTATCTCCCTTTAGGGAAGAAGAAGTTCGAATGGCACTAAAGGGGATGGGACCCACTAAGGCACCCGGACCGGATGGAATTCCAACAATGTTTTTCCAACAGTACTGGCACACTGTAGGAAAAGAAGTATTAGAGTATTGTTTGGGAGTGTTGAATGAAGGAATAGAAGTTGATTCAGCCAATACTACTAATATTGTGCTTATCCCCAAAATATAGAAACCCGCATCTCTTGTTAATTTTAGACCGATCAGCCTTTGTACTATACTGTACAAGATTGTGGCAAAAATAATTGTAAATAGATTGCAGGATGTAATGGGTACATGCATTGATGAGATTCAAAGTGCTTTTGTACCTGGTCGGTTGATATCAGATAATATACTCTGGCTTATGAAATTTTATACACGTTCAGGCAGAAACGAACAGGGAAGAAGGGGTATATGGCAGTAAAACTGGATATGAGCAAAGCGTATGATAGGGTGGAGTGGGGTTTTATCAAAGAAGTAATGAACAAAATGGGGTTTGCAAGGAGTTGGGTTGAACTGATAATGAAATACATCAATAGTGTCTCATACACTGTTAGCATTAACGGAAGTAGAGGCAGAGTTTTTAAACCATCGAGGGGATTAAGGTAGGGTGACCCGTTAAGTCCTTTTCTATTTGTCATTTGCAGTGTGGGGCTCTCTTCTTTGTTGAGATCAATGAAGAAAAGAAGATTGATTAAAGGGGCGAAAGCAAGTAGGAAAGGGCCAAAAATTTTGCACCTTCTATTTGTAGATGATTGTATGATGTTCGGTGAAGCAACAGAGGGAAGAGTAAGGGTTCTGAAAGACATTTTGAAGGTTTAGGAAAACTGCTCAGGGCAATGTGTTAACTTCGACAAATCCACAGTGTTTTATAGTTCAAATAAAAATACGGAGGCAAAAGATACAATCTCGTCACTGCTAGGAGTCAGATGTTCGTCAAGCCCGAAAAATATCTAGGTCTTCCTAATATGGTAGGTAGGCAAAAAAAAGCATTTCATAATCTGGTGGATAGAATCGCTTCACGAATTGAGGGGTGGAGTTCCAGGCTATTATCTCAAGGAGGGAAGGAAATTTTCATCAAGTCTATATTTCAAGCAATTCCTACTTTTGCTATGTCCTGTTTTCTTTTTCCTAAAGTTCTTTGTGAAAAAATTGAGAGTATACTTGCAAAATTTTGGTGGCAGAAAGGTCCTAGACAACACGGTATACATTGGTGCCAATGAAGGTTTTTATGCAAACCAAAGGAAGAGGGGGGCTTGGTTTCAGAAAAATGACTCATTTTAATACTTCTCTCTTAGCTAAACAAGGGTGGAGATTGTTAAACTTTCTGAATTCACGGTAGCACGAGTGTTTAAAGCAAAATATTTTCTAGAAACTAATTTTCTAAACTCGAGTTTAGGGAATTCATGTTCTTATGTGTGGCGAAGCATCTGGGCAACAAAGGGTATTCTTGAAAAAGGGCTAATCTGAAAGGTCGGTACGAGGTCGCATATTTCAATTAATCAAGATATTTGGATTCCAAATTACGTTAATGGTAGATTATTGTCCAGTTTTGATAATTTGCAATGCGATAAAGTAGCAGATCTCATTTGCAATACTAAAAGAGAATAGAAAAAAGAGTTGATTGTCAATACCTTCCTAGAAGATGTAGCAGACTTGATCCTCAGTATCCCACTGTTGCTGGAACCCCATGAAGATTTTATGGCTTGGAGTGGAGAATCGTCAGGGGTTTTTTCCGTAAGGAGTTCCTATAAACTATTACAGAGCTTAGATCCTATAGCTTATGCTTTACAAAACAACTATAGGGATTTTTACAGGAAACTATGGAGGGTTGAACTACCCACAAAAATCAAAATCTTCATATGGAAGATTTAGTGGAATTACTTAGCAACTAAGGTGAATATGAATGCTCGTAGACTGGTCAACAGCAGTTTATGTCCTCGGTATGGTGGCAAGGAAGAAACGATGAATCACCTCTTTCGTGACTGTCCTGTTTCAACAGAGGTATGGAGAGGGTTATCTGATGTGGTTTCATCAGGCTTCATAAATGTTGAGTTTGTTGATTGGCTTACCTCGGCAGTGGTTTCTTTGTTACTGGAGAAATGCAGGATCTTTTGTTTAGTTCTGTGGAGTATATGGGGTGACAGAAACTCTCGGCTTCATGAAAAATCAAACAGATCGAGCCAAGATATAGTTAGATTTATTCGCAATTATATTCAGGAACTGGATGGAATCAGAATTAATATCAAAAGAAAATCAACTATTCAGCTCAAATGGAAACACCCACCTGGAAACTGTTTCAAAATAAATTTTGATGGGGCCTTTGATGAGAGAAGTGGAGTCTCAGCGTCTGGGGTGGTTGTTCGTGACAGTAGTGAACAGGTTCTTCTGTCAATTGCAGAGATTCATAGTGGGGTTTCCAACGCGTTCACTGTTGAAGCCATTGCATGTCGCCGCGCTACCCAGATAGCACTCAAGATAGGGGAAGAAGAGATCATCATTGAGGGTGATTCATTATCAGTGATTAAAAAATGCAAAAATACAGATAATGATAGATCTAAGATAAGCCTATACATCTATGATATTCACAGCATGAAATCCAGAAGTAGAAGGTTGAGATTTGAATTCATTCTAAGATCAGCAAATGTTTTAGCCCATGTTTTAGCAAAGGAAGCACGAAAATGAAAGGAAGGTTTTTACCTGTGCAGAAAAGTTCCTGATTTTGCAGCAGACCAGGCAAAGATCGACAGTGTGAGAGTGCCAGATTGGAAAAAGAAAGAGGAACGGACGCAGAGGAAGGGTTTACACGATTACAACAGACAGCTTCAAGAGGTATGAAGAACTCCTTTGGAAATGTGAAATCATCTTTAAATGTTGAAATGATAAAAGAAAAAGCAGATTGGAAATGAAAGTGACAAGACGAATATGGAGTCTGAAAAGGGATATCAACAGGTAAAGAAAACGCTCTCTTTGGAAATCTGGAAGTGTCTTGATGAAGCAATGGCAGACTGAAAAGACAAGACGGCAACAAATCGGTCCTGATTGGGCAGAGTAATGGCGTGTTTAATGCATCTCTAGAGTCTTCTGTTTTTAATTTTCGTTTTTGATTTCTTCGGGCCACATTCTAATTTGGGCCTTCTTTTTCTGTTATTTATTATTGGGTTTGTTTTTTAACTTTCTTTTATTTTGCTTTGTCTTGTTTTAGGCCAAATGTACTATTTGGGCCTTTCTTTTTTGTTTAGCTTTATGTTTTTACATTTTTGGTTTATCATAATAAAGCCCAATCTGATTATTAGCTTCAAAAAAATGAAAATATTGATATTTTAATGTAATAAATACATTAACTAGACAAATATTATATATATTCTTATTATAATGAGTCTCGTATATTTATAAATTAAATTCATAGGTCAAATAAATTATACTAATAAATGTAAAAAATATTATACTAATAGATATTAAATCTTCTAGAAAAAAATATATTTTGTTTAACTTGACTTACAAATAATGTCTTATTTTATTTAACAAGAATTTAAGTCACACATATATTTACTAATTTATAATTAAAATTAATTTTTTAATTATTTTAAATCTAATTTATATGGGTCTCACATATTTTTCTTATATTTACTTTAACTATTTTTATATTACTATAATTTATTTTTACTTTCTTACCCCATTATAAATTTATAATTATATAAAACAATACATTAACTAATTTTTTCACAACATTAATATTTTTCTTTCTTTTTACATATCATTAATTGTAGGTATTAACTTTTTTTCAACATTAATTATTAACTTTTTTTTCAGCATTAACTCTCTTTTCTTTTTATGCAGCCTAATTTTTTTCCTTCCCCATTTACCCCTTTCTTCCTTTCACATTTACCATATTTGCCTTTTCTTGCTTTGTTTTTCAATCTCTGCAAATAAAACCCAGCAGACTCGGGAGTGTCATTGTTTGACACATTTCAAGGCGTGTTCGGTACGTATCCGGTCGTGTCAGCGGCGTGTCCGTGTCAAACACCGGTACCACATCGGTACGAGATGATTTTTGCCGTGTCGGTGCTTCCTAGGTTAAGGTTGAAGAAGACAAAGCTTAGGTCAAATGAAAAACAGAGCCACCAAAAATCAAGAAGGAAGCGACGGTAACAAGAAGTACAACAAGAACAGGTTTTTACAGTGAAGTTTTAGGTTGAAGAAGTTCCAATAATGTTTTCTGTTTTCCAAAGACAACGGCAAATCACAAAAATAGCAAAGCTCCGACGATTCTATTTCCGATGAAAAGAGATTCTCCAAAGATGTAATGTAACGATACTTAAAGCAAGTCAAGCCTCTTTATGTTAAAGGTTTCGAGAAGGTATAGTGAGAAGTTAAGGTTTTCAGGACATTTAAACCCACCGTCCACAGCGGATAAATAATCGGTTGGGGAGAATCAGGTGAACGTGAAAAGCACCAAGCGTGTGGATGTTCCAGCAGGACTAAATGTCTTTTTTTTTTACAAAGAAAGGCCCGAAGGCCACAACCTCAAATTAAATTGCATCAGAAACTACAATGTTATGGATATCACTAGGATAATCCATCTCAAAAGACAAATTACAACAATCAGAAAGAGACCAAGCACAAAGAGAATCGGCCAATTTATTACAACCGCGATCTACCAAATTGACGTCGGCTTTAGAGAAAGAATCAAGCATCTTGCAGGCTCCCTTGATACAGTGACCAAGAATCATGATATCCTCCTTGTGTTTGCGAAAGCGATTGACAATGTTAACACTGTCCGTTTCGAAAATAACCTTATTATAATTGAGCGAATGAGCAAGCCAAAAACCTTCGATAAGGGCATCCAATTCCGCCCATTCAGAGTTAACCACCCTGTTAATAAAAACCACTTTACTACTTAAAACAAAGCCATCAGAATCTCTAGCAATAATGCCCAATCTCGTACCATTAGCATTCGCGGATGCATCAACATTCACTTTAGTAACACCCTCCGACAGTTTTTCCCATCTGCAACTTCTAGGGACCCGAGGTAAGATCGGCTGAAAAGAAAAGTTATGAATCCAAAAGTCATCGTTGAGCTTGCAGGCTCTATCACAGATCACCCCTACGTCCTCATCCTTACCTCTAAAAATAACATTGTTTCTGTTGTTCCAAATGTTCGATAAAGTAGAAATGAAGTCCTCAAAGGCTTTTTTGTCTAAGATATGCATAGAGTCTTCAATCCAATCAATGCAAAACTCATACTGATTAATCAGTAATCTATTGTCAAAGTCGCTCGCAATAAGGACATCCCGGGCTTTAGGGCAATCTCTTAAAGCATAAAGCATTGTTTCGTCCCCACCCCTACACCTCGAGCAAATCGGATCGACATGGCATTTAATAGCCGAGATCTTAACATTAGTGGGAAGCAAATCATGACCAATGCGCCAAGCAAAAACATGGATTTTAGGGAGGACTTTAATCTTCCAAGTTAATTTCCAAAAGAATCGATGTCGTCCAAACCCAATACTTTTAAGTAACAACCAAGAGTAGGCCAATTTGGTTGTGTAAAAGTAGTGGATATTATGAAACCAAATCATCCTATTGTTTGGCCCATCGGGATATCACAAATACGGCTAGCCAAAGAGTCCCCTTATAGCTCGCAAACGCGACCTACATCCCAACCACCATGGTGTGATAACAAAAGATCATATACGTTCACCTCCAGAAAAGCGTCGTTCAGGAGTTGTAAGGCATCACCACTGAGACCCACAAAGCCCTATTTTTCCTTATCAAGTCGAACACTACAGCCATCCCCCAATTGCTAACCAAAACCCTTATCAAGAGCTCTAGTCGCTGTCAAAATGCTAGACCAAGTGAAGGAAGGTTTGTCGACCTTTTTGGGAAGAAAGAGATCACCATCAGGGAAGTATTTCAAGCTCAGAACTTGATAGCACAAAGTATCCTTCTGCGAGATGAGCCTTGTAACATCCCTATACCCGACCCAATCATCGAGTCAAGGCATCAAGATGTCGATTCGTTGCCGAATCAACTATTGAAAATTTCAGATCAATTTATCATATTATTTAATTAATGTATATCATTAACTCATTTTAGTAATAATTGAATTTACGATAGAACTAATAATGAGTTAAAGGAGCTCATTAAAACATCCACAATTGATCAAAGGCCAAACTATAAAGTTCATAAAAATTTCTAAACTGTCGTCGCGACGTTAGGGTTTCCACGTCGTGACATGGCGAACTTGTCATCGTGACGTCGTCTCCATTTTCTTACAAGTTCCACGCTTTATTTTTATTTATTTATTTTTATATATCATTACCTGAATATATATTCAGATGTCATAACCGCCACTTCATTTTACATATCATCCACTTACATCTATTTCTAATATCAAGTCCTCATAAAAACATGATATTCAATCAAAGATAACAAAGTATATAAAATTAACACAAATATTAAAGTTTTACAAATAGACCATTGGAGGACTTGAACTTTCAAAAGTAGTTTACCCCACTTTACGATATTTCATATTTATTTCTAAATCATGCCAATCAATTTAATTCTTCAAAAATTTTAAAAAGAATTCAATATCACATCAATTAACAATTATTCACTTGTAATTTTATCAATTCGTTTAAACATACTCACATGTATTAATCATTCCATCACTTACAACCATTTGAAACATTTCAAATTCATCTACTATATATATATATATATATTCTTATTTTATCCTCTTCCTCCTCTCCATTCCACATCCTTTATGTATATATTTGTTAGAATTTTTAACTTTTAGTATATAAAATGCTTATATATGTAACATTATCTATAATTCCACTATTTACTTATGTGTTCATATCAAAGCTTTCCACTTGAGCCATAGTCACTAAATTATTTATATCTTGAGCTACAGAATTCGAAATTAAGATCCGCTTGATGTTTTTCAAACTAGACTCAAATATATTTATACCATAAAAATTTTAGAATTTATGACTTAGCCAATAAGTACAATAAATTCTTCAAATTTGTCCCTATTCTGCTATTTGACGGTTTCGATCTTTCTTTACTAAAAATTAATTATCTCTTATTACGGGGTTTGGGTGATGTTTGCATTTATTTCTCTTGAAAATAGACTCATTAAGAATTTAAAAATTTAAGAATTTAAAAATATAAATTTAAAACCCTAATAATTTTTTATAATTTTTATGATTTTCCAAAGTCAGAACAAGGGAACCCGAATACACTTCGACCTTGTTTCACGAAAATTAATAGAGCTCAAACTATAAAATTCTGCTTCTTTCACCGTTTCTTCCATATGAAACTAAACTCAGTAAGATTTAATAACATATTTAATTCAATCTCTAAATAAATTTAAATATTTTTTGGTGAATTTTCAAAGTTAAGTCACTATTGTTGTCCAAACTATTTTAATGAAAAAAATATTTTCTCTTCCATGGTTGTTTGCACTATCTTTCATTCATTCACACATAATTGCCATGCTTTTGATTACTATACAATTTAGACACTTATTTTTATGTGTAGATTACATATTTATTTCTTAATCTTAGTACTTTTCACCATACAAATCACATTCTCTCTTACCAATTTAGTGTTTTAAGTCTCTATTCTTCATCAAATACTTTCTATTTCTAGTATTTAGATTAAATACATGTTTCATACATCTCACTCAAAACATTTTTAACTCAATCTATTGAAATACAAGTAGGTTTAGTATGAAACTTACCTCATTTGTCAAGAATTTCTTTATTTCTTCTTCATTTCCATACATGCAACACCCCAAACCCGGCCCAAACATTACGACCGAATTTGGTATGTTACAGAGAAAATGTTTTGGAAACTCCTTGTTTAGTCGATTTAATTTAGGGTAAAAGATATTGCCTTGTTTTAAAAAAAACAGTTGAGGTGTATAAAGAAAATGATACTTAGTTTGCTTAAAAATTTATTAGGTCAGATTGTTACCAATTTCAGATGTACCCGATGGCACAGAAAACATTTTCGTTTGAATTTTAAGAAAACTTGTGAAATCGTTTTAAAGTCATTAAGTGATTTAAACAAGTTATTCCAAACATGTAAAGTAGCAAAAATAAAATTTTAGAAGGCCTTATTACAACCTGAATAAATAAAACCAAAATAAAATATAACAATTAAAAGTCCATCTCGTCCATAATTTCACTGCATGGCCACCTCGAGTCCATCCAGCTCCTCATCCGCGATCTACGTGTCACCTGAAAAATGTTAAAAGAGAAGGTGAGTCACCAAGACTCAATGTGTAACCCTTCCCCGATTTAGTGCACCAACATACACAATTTATAACAAATTAACATGCACTAAATTATGGACCCAACCTAGCCATCCAAACACCTTTCTCTACCTCGTGGTACCAAACCACGGTGGTGCCAAACCACCGTGACTTAAAGTCACGATATTCATCAATAATTGTGGTGCCAAACCACCGGTGGGGCCAACCCACGTGTGATACCAAATCACCGGCGTCGATCCCATAATATAATCCGTGGGGCCAACCCACTGTGGTGCTAAGCCACTGGGACGAGACACTATGAGGTGCCAAACCTCTGGTGACCGTAGTCACAAAACGTGGTACCAAACCACTGGTGTCCGTCGACACGAATATTACTTCCCCCTCCTCTCATACAACCCACATCAAGCAATGATATGCATATAACAGGAATCATGCCCACATGTTTATTTAACTACATACCAAATATGTCATGCTTCCCAAAAGCATCATTAAGTAAACTCATAACAACAAGGACTTACCTGATTCCTTGCTTATACCATGATGGTATTAAATCCAAATCTACATCATTCCAGATTAGCACACACAACGTATTTAGCACAGTTATTAATTATAAAGTGTGTATGTACACACCTGATGCCAACGATAACTCTAAATCCCGAAGAAACCAATCGGCCACACAAGATTCCCTTGCCCTATATTCGGCCATTACCTAAAGTTAGTACCAAGGCCATTCGGCCAAACCAAAATAATTTCAAGGGGTTATCATTTGAAACCCGAGACTTTACCTACACGTCCCTTGAATACAAGCCACCACACCAAGTGTTTCTGCTTCCCTATAATCGGCAATCACATACTCATGTTAATAGCCTTCGGCTTTCGAACACTAAATAAATAACTTACTAAGATAGATCCTTACCACCACTTACCTTAGGAGAATAGATCCCGAAAGCTTCCCTTAATGGCTATGGCTTTCCTACAATTGCCTTAATCGTATTAGTAAGAGTCATAGGCCATAACTTTAATTCTAAAAGAGATGATTACCCCTTACCACACTTATTGAAAATTGGCAGCACCTTGTTGGAGATATGAGATTCGGCCTAATTCACAATTGGAAGGCTGGAATTTTAGAGAAGAGGAGAAGGGGTATTCGGTTAAGAAGAAACAATGATGCTGGAAATTCCTGAGCAAATTTTGGCTAAGAGTTAAGGGAGAATTCGGCAGCACAATGAAGGGAGAAAGAAGAAAAGAATTTGCTGGAAATTTTCTCTTAAAGAGGAGGTATATTCGGCTAGAAGGAAGCAAGAAGAGAAGAGAATTTTTGAAGAATTTTGACAAGAGAGGCTAGGGAAAAATTCGGCAGCAGCAACTTGGAGAAAAGAAAAGAAAATTTTGAAGAATTTTGGCCTCTTCCTCTAGGTGTTAACCGAATATTGACAGCCCCCAAGGAGTCCCAATGCTGGCCAATTCCTCCCTTTTAGGTGATAAATTCCAGCTTTTATTTAAATTAAATTTATCTATTGTTATCCCTTAATCACCTCTTTAGCAAGTTTAATGGAATTTAACTACTGATACTACTCCCTTCTAGGAAAAATTAAGCTTTATCTCTATCATTTAAGGAGTCCAAATGGCAGCCAACACCTACTCTCCTTCACGCCAGCAGCAAAGAGGAAATAAAAAAAATAAAACCATGCTGCTTCTTGGGCTCGAACCAGCGACCCATGCCGCAGCCTCCCCCTTAAGCGCCCAGACCAACTCTCCCAATTGACTTTCATGTCAATTACCCCTTTCATTTATTTATAAGACCTTCTTCTTGGCCCTTTTTCTTCTAACGCAAAAAGCCCAAAAATGCTCCTCGTCCCTCGAACCCGAGACCTGCCCCTTCTAACTCTTAAGTGGTGCCCCAAGCCACTCCTACCACCTGGACTTTCATGCCATGATCCTTCACCAATTAATTTTAAAGCCTTCCTACTTAAGCCCATCACTTTTAAAAAAACAAAACGCAGAATGCTCCTCCTGCCACTCGAACTTGTGACCTGCGCCCCCCCTTCACCTCCAACACGCATGGAACCACTTAGCCAACTAGATCCTTGAGTCAAGTTCCTTTTAAAAATTTTCTTAACCCCTATCTTACCTAGCTTCCCTCCTTTAAGCACTTATAAAGAAATTTTTAACCCTAAGTCAGGCCTAGCTCGGGTTAAATTCTAGACCTTAGAACATGCCAAATAAATCATAACATTTATTTCTTCAAGCACATGGGAACAGATAATTAAATTTTCAACAACCCCTAATTCAGGATGTTACAGTTCTACCCCCTTAAAAAAATTTTGGCCTCGAAATTACCTGGATTAGAAGAGTTGGGGGTATTGCTGCCACATCACATCCTCGGGTTCCCACGTGGCTTCCTCTGCACCATGGTTTCGCCATAGTACTTTCACCAAAGGTACTGACTTCCTACGTAGAACTTTGACATCACGATCCAAGATTTGTACCGGCTCCTCCTCAAAAGACATGTCCGGTTTACTTCAATTTCTACCACCGGCACAACGTGTTATGGATCTGACCGATATTGTCTAAGCATCGACATATGGAAGACGTCATGGATCTGGCTCAACTCTGCCGGCAACTCAAGCTGGTAAGCTACCGGACCCACTCGCTTTAACACTGTATAAGTCCCGATGAAACTTGGGCTTAGCTTCCCTTTTCGCCCAAATCTCAATACCTTTTTCCAAGGCGACACCTTCAGAAAAACTTTATCTCCTACTGCATATTCCATCTCCTTGCGCTTAAGGTCAGCATAAGACTTCTGCCTATCTGACGCTTCCTTAAGACGAGCTCGAATCACCTTAACTTTATCTTCGGTTTCTGTTACCAATTCTGGACCCAAGACTTGTCGTTCACCCAACTCCATCCAACACGTAGGAGTACGGCATTTCCGTCCATACAGTGCTTCATATGGTGCCATCTAGATACTCGCTTGATAACTATTGTTATAAGCGAATTCTGCTAGCGGTAAGTACTCTTCCCAACTACCACTGAAATCTAGAACACACCCTCTTAGCATATCTTGTAAAATCTATATGACCCTTTCTGACTGCCCGTCAGACTGTGGATGGAAAGCTGTACTGAAATTCAATCGTGTACCCAAAGCTTGAGCAACGCTTTCCAAAACCTTGACGTAAATCTGGGACCCTATCTGAGATGATCGATACTGCCACACCATGCAACCTCACTATTTCGACACATACGACTTAGCTAGCTTCAAGTGAGTAATCCACTCTTCTGGGTATGAAGTGAGTGATTTAGTCGACGGTCCACAATCACCCAAATCTGCGTCCTTCTTCTGGGCGTGAGGGGTAGCCCGCTGACAAAATCCATCGTGATCCTCTCCCATTTCCACTGAGGGATCTTTATTGGTTGAAGTAAACTCGATGGTAACTGATGTTCAGCCTTAACCTGCTGACACATTAGACACCTTCTCACAAATTTTGTTACCTCGCTTATGACAGCCACCGAATTGTTTCCGTAAATCTCCATACATCTTGCTACCTCCAGGATGCATAGCGTATGGGCTGCTATGTGCATCCCGAAGAATTTTCTGCCTCAATTCCACATCTTTCGGCATACAAGCTCGCCCTTGAAAGCATAATACTCCATCATCGGACAAGCTATACCCCTCCAAACCACCATCTTGAACTTGCAATCTCCGTGCATTCAGACTTTCATCTACTAATTATTTTTCCTTAATCTCCTCGATCCAAGTTGGCTTAACTTGCAGCTCTGCCAGAAGACTTCCATCATCGTATAGACTCAAATAAGCAAACATCGCCCTTAAGTCCGCCACGACCTTCTGACTTAACGCGTCAGCCACCACGTTAGCTTTGCCCGGATGGTACTCAATTGAGCAGTCGTAGTCCTTCAATAGCTCAATCCACCGTCGCTGCCTCAAGTTCAAGTCCTTCTGAGTTAACAGATACCTCAGACTTTTGTGATCCGTGTAGACTATCGACTTTTCCCCATACAAGTAATGCCTCCATATCTTCAAAGCGAAGACCACCGCTGTTAACTCCAAGTCGTGAGTTGGATAATTAACCTCATACGGTCTTAGATGACGGGACGCATAGGCCACTACCTTCCCTTCCTACATCAATACACATCCCAACCCGTATGGGGCGATCACGATAAAGCGTAAACAACTTCCCTACCTCGGTGTGCATCGAATCAGACTTACGCCGAATCTTCCTTAGCTTGTCAAAACTTTCCTGCTGCTTCTCCAACCATACAAACGGAACTCTCTTTCTTAATAACTTAGTTAGTGGGGCTGCGATTAAAGAGAACCCTTTCACAAATCTTTGATAGTACCCTGCCAGACCCAGAAAACTTTGAATTTCTGCCACTGACTTAGGCGGTTCCAATCCAACACCGCTTCAACCTTGCGAGGGTCCACTCTAATCCCTTCCGCTGACACCACGTGACCTAAGAAAGCCACCTTACTAAGCCAAAATTCGTACTTACTGAATTTGGCGAATAACTGCTTTTCCCTCAAAACTTGTAGAACAATTCGCAAATGCTTGTCATGCTCCTCCTCCGTCTTAGAATAAACCAATATGTCGTCTATAAACACCGCGACAAATTGATCCAAGTACTACTGAAACACCCTATTCATTAAGTCCATGAACGCTGCAGGTGCATTGGTCAACCTAAATGGCATCACTAGAAACTCGTAATGACCATACCGAGTAAGGAACGCCGTCTTGTGAACATCAACCTCCTTTACCTTAAGTTGATGATAACCTGACCTAAGGTCTATCTTCGAGAATACCCATGCACCCTTCAGTTGATCAAACAAGTCATCAATCCGGGGTAACAGATACTTGTTCTTGATTGTTAACTTGTTCAGCTGACGGTAGTCCATACACATCCGCATTGACCTGTCTTTCTTCTTGACAAACAGCACAGGTGCTCCCCACGGAGATATACTTGGTCGGATAAACCCTCGATCCAAGAGTTCCTGAATTTGAGCCTTCAGCTCCACCAATTCCTTTGGTGCCATTCGGTAGGGTGCTATAGACACAGGTGCCATTTCGGGCAATAAGTCTATACCGAATTCAACTTCCCGATCTGGTGGCAGACCCGGAAGTTTCTCTGAAAACACATCAGTGAATTCCCCTACCTTTCGGACCTTCTCAACTACTGACTCCTTAGCCTCCAAGGCACATATTCGAACCAGAAATGCCTCACAGCCTTTCCTGACCATCTTCTCTGCCTTCAATGCAGACACCACGTTGGATAGGTAATTTCTTCTATTACCTATTATGACTACTTCATCACCCTCAGCCATCTTTAGAACCATGCGCTTAGCAGCGCAATCCAACCTTGCCTGATGCTTAACCAACCAATCCATGCCAAGAATTAGACCAAACCCCCAAATGGCAGTTCCATCAGATCAACCACAAACACTACCCCTTGGAGTTCTAGGGGTACATCTCTAAATAGCTTGTTTACAACTACAGAGTGACCTAGAGGGCTAATTACTGTCATCTCCCTAGAAGTAGTGTCAAAGTCTATGTTCATAGCCTCTACCACATTACTAGCAACGTATGAATGCATTGAACCCACATCAATTAATGCAACATATGGAAGACCAAAAATTAGGAACGTATCGGTTATGACGTCCGGTGCATCACCCTCCTCTCGACGCCTCGCTGCGTAGACCAAACCAGGTTGCCTTGCTTCAGTGTTGCCTGCCCCTCTTCTCGGGTTCTCGCGACCTTGATTAGAACCATTGCCTCCTCTACCATTACCACGACCCCTCTGTGGTGGTCCTACATTTCTAGCCTGAGTACGGTTCTGACCCTCTAGCTGATTCTTTGCCAACTTCTGAGGACAATTCCTTACACGGTGATCCAAAGATCCACATTCAAAGCATCCCCTTTCACCGGTCCAATATCCTCCCCAATGTGATTTCCCACAGCGATTGCACTGAGCTGGTCTCTGATTAGTAGCCACGGGCCTTCTTCCCTGATTTGGCCCACTCTATCGAGCCCTTTTTTGTACATTACCACCCGATCCGAACGATCCAAAGCCTCTTTTCTGCTTGTTCCTATCGTAGTTCTGTCTTACGGACTCCTTGACCCCTTCGGCTACTTTAGCCTTTTCTACCAAAACAGCAAACTCACGCTCCTGCTGTGGAGCAATCAGCAGCCTCAAATCATCCCTAAGTTTGTCTTCAAAGTGGACACACCGTTCATGCTCTGTTGATACAATTCCCCGAGCATAGCGGCTCAGCCTCAAAAATTTCACTTCATACTCTGACACAGTCTTATTTCCTTGTATCAACCCCAGAAAGGTTTTCCTCTGAGCATCAATGTAGCTGGTGCCCACATACTTCTTTTGATAAGCAGCTTTGAAGTATTCCCAAGTAAGGTCATCTGCCGTAGCACCATCTCGAACCGTGAGCCATAACTGGTATGACTCATCCTTTAAAAGTGACACCGCTCCTTTCAGCTTCTCCTCATTCGCCGATCAAGATCATCTATGATCCTCTCGATCGATTCAACCAAGATTCCACACCGGGTGCCACACCCGATACTCTCCGGAATACCTCAGCCCGTTGGATCAAAGTCGCTCGGGTACAGACTTTCGAGCTCCCATACCTCCACTCGCCCCAGCCACCATCTCAAGAACTCACAACACAGCTTGCGATACTACCTCACCTCCCGTCTGATCCTGCTTCTCAGCTCTAAAAATTAGGGGTGGTGGTGGCGGTGGTACCTCATTCTCCGATCCCTGACCCGACCTCACGGGTTCTGACACGGTTATCCTGCCCCTACCGCGTCCACGACGGCCACGTCCTCTAGAGCTCATTCTAACTATTGCGCTTTAATCTGATTAAGAAATTTTTATGGATTAGTATTTCACTTGGTTATCCGCGAAGAAATTTTATGATAGGAGTTTTAAGAGTGGTTCTTTCGTAATCAAACAAGCACACAGTCTTTCATTCATTCATTCAAAGAGACGTTGTAGTTTCGTTGTGATTGTTTTTCCACTACCCAGGGGCATTTTCGTAATTTATCCTACAGGGGTATTTTTGTAATTTTTCAAAAACACAGGTTCTCGGATGATTTTGTCAAAAATTATTTTAAATCTCTTAATTTCCCGGGGTATTTGGAAAATTTTAAAATTCGGGGGTTTTTCGGTGATTTTAAAACTCAGGGGCATTTTGGTAATTTTTCACAATTCAGGGTGAATTTGTAAAATTTGATAAATCAGGGATGTTTCAAAAGTTGTAAATCTTTGGGAGTTATTTTTAAGAATTTGTCTTCCACTTTGATGGTGTTGCAAAAATTTTGAAAACCAAGGTCATTTTGGTAATTTTGTTGGTTAGGGCAATTTTGTAATTCTACAAAATCATGACGTTTTCGATATTTTACAAAGTAAGGTTTTTGGGCACTTTTTACGTGATGAAATTTTTTATTAAAACTGTGGGTATTTTGGAAATTTCATGTTTCAAGGGCATTTTCGTAGTTTTACCCCTAAGGATATTTTAGTAATTTTTCATATTCAGGGTGTTTTCACAAAATGACTTTCAAAAATTGGGTTCTAAGTGATTTACAAATGAAGGATATCTTGAAAATTTCTATTTGAAATTTTTTTCATACGGAGGGTATTTTGGTAATTTACAAGCTAGGGGTATTTTGGTCATTTTTCAAATTGAGGGGTATTTTGGTCATTTTTCTTTTTTTAAAAAAAACAAGGTTTTATTTTCCTCAAAAACAAAATGGATAATCCCTTTCGGGTTTTAGTTATCGAGTTTAGCTTTGTGAGTGTGTCGTCTCATTAGGATGAGCAGATTACTACGCACTGTGTAGGATTCAAGTGAGTAGGAGGTGAGTCACGAGGACTGCTTAAATACCAAGCCCCCACCGAATCCAATCCTAGACATGCGTATAACGATTGCCACATCCTTTGCTCAGTGACAACTCACGTGGTTTTTTAGAGAATTATTAAATCTTATACAATTTTTGTTGGGGTATGCTAGCCCAGGGTTCAACAGTTTCTACTCTAGTAGTCTACGTTCCCATTTTACCCTTCTACCCTTATCAAAAGAATTCACGAAATTGATAGAAGTACTTACAGGCGGATAGGTGCTTGGAGACTCGGTGCCATCTTTGTTCATGCCAAACAGTTTCTCAAACATCATAATAAGGCCTACTATCCAAAAACAAAACATTTTGGGCCTTGGGCCCCCCACAGTCGACTTTTGAACTGGGCTCTGATACCAATTTTGTAACACCCCAAACCCGGCCCAAACATTACGACCGAATTTGGTATGTTACGGAGAAAACGTTTTGAAACCCCTTGTTTAGCCGATTTAATTTAGGGTAAAGATATTGCCTTGTTTTAAAAAAAAAAGCAGGTTGAGGTGTATAAAGAAAATGATACTTAGTTTGCTTAAAAATTTATTAGGTCGATTATTCTTGATTTCGGATGTACCGATGTACGAAAAAAACATTTTCGTTTGAATTTTAAGAAAACTTGTGAAATCGTTTTAAAGTCATTAAGTGATTTAAAACAAGTTATTCCAAACATGTAAAGTAGCAAAAATAAAATTTTAGGAGGCCTTATTACAACTTGAATAAATAAAACCAAAATAAAATATAACAATTAAAAGTCCATCTCATCCATAATTTCACTGCATGGCCACCTCGAGTCCATCCGGCTCCTCATCTGCGATCTACGTGTCACCTGAAAAATGTTAAAGGAGAAGGTGAGTCACCAAGACTCAATGTGTAACCCTTCCCCAATTTAGTGCACCAACATACACAATTTATAACAAATTAACATACACTAAATTATGGACCCAACCTAGCCATCCAAACACCTTTCTCTACCCCGTGTGGTACCAAACCACTGGTGGTGCCAAACCACTGGTGACTTAAAGTCACGATATTCATCAATAATTGTGGTGCCAAACCACTAGTGGGGCCAACCCACATGTGATACCAAATCACTGGCGTCGATCCCATAATATAATCCGTGGGGCCAACCCACTGTGGTGCTAAGCCACTGGGACGAGATGCTATGAGGTGCCAAACCTCTGGTGACCATAGTCACGAAATGTGGTATCAAACCACTGGTGTCCGTTGACACGAATATTACTTCCCCCTCCTCTCATACAACCCACATCAAGCAATGATATGCATATAACAGGAATCATGCCCACATGTTTATTTAACTACATACCAAATATGTCATGCTTCCCAAAAGCATCATTAAGTAAACTCATAACAATAAGGACTTACCTGATTCCTTGCTTATACCATGATGGTATTAAATCCAAATCTACATCATTCCAGATTAGCACACACAACGTATTTAGCACAGTTATTAATTATAAAGTGTGTATGTACACACCTGATGCCAACGATAGCTCTAAATCCCGAAGAAACCAATCGGCCATACAAGATTCCCTTGCCCTATATTCGGCCATTACCTAAAGTTAGTACCAAGGCCATTCGGCCAAACCAAAATAATTTCAAGGGGTTATCATTTGAAACCCGAGACTTTACCTACACGTCCCTTGAATACAAGCCACCACACCAAGTGTTTCTGCTTCCCTATAATCGGCAATCACATACTCATGTTAATAGCCTTCGACTTTCGAACACTAAATAAATAACTTACTAAGATAGATCCTTACCACCACTTACCTTAGGAGAATAGATCCCGAAAGCTTCCCTTAATGGCTATGGCTTCCCTACAATCGCCTTAATCGTATTAGTAAGAGTCATAGGCCATAACTTTAATTCTAAAAGAGATGATTACCCCTTACCACACTTATTGAAAATTGGCAGCACCTTGTTGGAGATATGAGATTCGGCCTAATGCACAATTGGAAGGCTGGAATTTTAGAGAAGAGGAGAAGGGGTATTCGGTCAAGAAGAAACAATGATGCTGGAAATTCCTGAGCAAATTTTGGCTAAGAGTTAAGGGAGAATTGACAGACACATGAAGGAGAAAGAAGAAAAGAATTTGCTGGAAATTTTCTCTTAAAGAGGAGGTATATTCGGCTAGAAGGAAGCAAGAAGAAGAGAATTTTGAAGAATTTTGACAAGAGAGGCTAGGAAAAATTCGAAGAACAACTTGGAGAAAAGAAAAGAAAATTTTGAAGAATTTTGGCCTCTTCCTCTAGGTGTTAACCGAATATTGACAGCCCCCAAGGAGTCCCAATGCTGGCCAATTCCTCCCTTTTAGGTGATAAATTCCAGCTTTTATTTAAATTAAATTTATCTATTGTTATCCCTTAATCACCTCTTTAGCAAGTTTAATGGAATTTAACTACTGATACTACTCCCTTCCAGCAAAAATTAAGCTTTATCTCTATCATTTAAGGAGTCCAAATGGCAGCCAACATCTACTCTCCTTCACGCCAGCAGCAAAGAGGAAATAAAAAAAATAAAAACATGCTGCTTCTTGGGCTCGAACCAGCGACCCATGCCGCAGCCTCCCCTTAAGCGCCTAGACCAACTCTCCCAATTGACTTTCATGTCAATTACCCTTTCATTTATTTATAAGACCTTCTTCTTGGCCCTTTTTCTTCTAACATAAAAGCCCAAAAAATGCTCCTAGTCCCTCGAACACGAGACACCCTTCTAACTCTTAAGTGGCGCCCCAAGCCACTCCTTCCACCTGGACTTTCATGCCATGATCCTTCACCAATTAATTTTAAAGCCTTCCTACTTAAGCCCATCACTTTTAAAAAAAACAAAACGCAGAATGCTCCTCCTGCCACTCGAACTTGTGACCTGCGGCCCCCCTTCACCTCCAACACGCATGGAACCACTTAGCCAACTAGATCCTTGTGTCAAGTTCCTTTTAAAAATTTTCTTAACCCCTATCTTACCTAGCTTCCCTCCTTTAAGCACTTACAAAGAAATTTTTAACCCTAAGTCAGACCTAGCTCGGGTTAAATTCTAGACCTTAGAACATGCCAAATAAATCATAACATTTATTTCTTCAAGCACATGGGAACAAATAATTAAATTTTCAACAACCCCTAATTCAGGATGTTACAATACATTTCTCATCTTTACCACTTTCCTTCCTTTTTCTTCTCATTTTCTCCACTTTCATCTACTATTTTCTTGCTTCTAAATTGATGAACATATTCTCTAGAATCTCTACTTCATCTTCTCTCTTTAATATCTAAGAAAATTTTCAAAAATTTTGGGTAAAAAAGTAAGTTTTCATGGTAAATGACTAAATTATAAAGAAAAGAAAACTTCTTTTCTCATCCTTCCACTCACGTCGGAAGGATGATCCATTTCCTTCATCCTTCCTCTCTTTTTATACTACCACTTTTCTAAATAAAATAATAATAAATATCTAAACAAAATATTAATAAAATAATATTTAACTAATTAATTAATTAAAAAATCACCAAAATATCATCAACATCATCATTACATTCTAAAACTTTCCTTCTTGCTAATTGACCATTTTTCCCTTTATGATCTTTCAAAATTTCATCCTTGAATCATCACTTAATTTGGTAAAATTGTGATTTAGTCCCTTACAATTCTTAACCTATTCAATTTGATCCCTACATGCCAATTCCATATCTTAGTAAATTGGATTATTTTCACTTTTGGTCCTTCAACTTCCTCATTTTTACACTTTGATCCCCTAAATTTTAAATATTTACACTTGAGCCAAAAACTTTTCACATATTTACGATTTAGCCTTTGCTTTAAATCAATAAACTAAAACCTACTTATTAATCATCATCATCATCATCATTATTATTATTATTATTATTATTATTATTATCATTATTATTATTATTATCATTATCATTATTATATCATCATCATCATCATCATCATCATCATCATCATCATCATCATCATCATAATGATATCATTATTATTATTATTATTATTATTATTATTATTATTATCCGCTTTATATCATTTTCTCATTTTACCAAAAATCAATTATACATTATTCAATTTATTACTACTTTTATTATATATCAATTATAGGGATGTTACATTTATGCTTGTGCCATAGAACTTTTTGCATATTTGTAATTTAGTCGCTTCCTTAATACATCATGTCATGCTTCTTGATTTAACTCTCTTTTGATATAATATAACTTTCATTTCCTTTGATCTTATACTTTATTTCGCTAAAATTTTATTTCATATTATTTACGACCAAGGGGGTTTTGAGGTTGTTACAAGCCTCCAAACTTGTTGATTGATCAAAGCTAGGTTAAAGAGCCACAGATCTCTAAAATCGATTCCTATCATGCACTTAGGAAGGAAACTATTATCTCACGCAAGCATGGCCCAACCACGACCCTTTTCCTTGCTTGTCCACAACCATCGACGGATTTTCGAGGTCATCTCCTCCATCGTTCCCCTAAGAGCGAGAAAAATAGACATAGCATAAGTAGATAATGATTGTAAGATATATTTGATAAAAATCTCTTTACCACCATAGGAAAGTAAACGCTTAGACCAACTATTAACCCTGTTAGAAAAACGATCAAGGATATGCTTAAAAGCCCTCGTCTTTTGCTTGCCAATAAACAAAGGAGCCCAAGGTAATGATCCAGGTTCTCAACCACCCGCATCCCAAGCATGTCACCAAAAATTTGCTTCTGATTCCATGGGGTTTTGGGGCTAAACCACACCATAGATTTAGAAAGGTTAATTTTTTCCCCTGAAACACGCACAAATTATCTAAGAATATGAACAGCAGTGCCAACTTCCTTGCTCTTATTCTTGACAAAGAGCAATGCACCATCAGCAAAAAACAAGTGATATATCCTAAGGACATTTTGACTCGCCCTAATACCACGAATGTTTCCACAAGCTTGAGCATCACAAAGCAAACGAGATAAAGCCTCTATGCAAGAAAGGAAAAGATAAGGCGAAAGAGGGTCCCCTTAACAGAGGCCATGCTCCGGGATAATCTCCTCGGACAAAGTCATATTGCACTTGATAACTGTTAGGATCGACCTGATTTAGCAACAAGTAAAAAAATAATGGAATAAATTGAGAAATTGAACACACATTTAACGTGGAAAAACCCTTCCAAAGAGGATAAAAAACCACGGGCAAAGATAAATTTACTATAATGACAAAAGAACGAAGAGTACAAAAAGATGGAGATAAAAACTAAACCTCGAAAACCCGAAAACAAAGAACCCTCAAAACATAAACACAAAATTCTCTAAATGTATTATGAGTTCTGATCTCTAATGGTTGTATTTTCTAAGGTTGTAAAAGAACCTCTTTATATGCTAAATTAGTAGGGCAAATAAACTATTCTAATAAATGCTAAATATATTATACTAATAAATACTAAATCTTCTAAAAAGAAAATATATTTTGTTTAACTTGACTTGCAAGTAGTCTATTAGAATTTGGGTCACACAACTTTAACAATAACATATTTAAATGAATGGACACAATGCATATTCAATTTCCCCCAACCATTCGCAAAACCCATCCGAAGCATAACATTTTCAAGGAAGTCTCACTCTACCCTGTCATAAGCTTTACTCATGTCAAGTTTGATTGCCAAACCCTTATTAGGCCCATTTTTGGAACTCTATAAACAGTGCACAAGCTCGTGAGCAATCAAGACATTATCATAAATCATACAACTCGAGACAAACGTGTTCGATTTGGGCTAATGCAAGAGTGAAGGATCGTCATGAGTCTATTGGCTAAAACTTTAGAAATGATTTTGAAAATGACCATAGAGAGGTTGTTGGGCCGAAAGTTAGCCATGTCCCTAACATCCTTAATTTTAGGAATAAGCATAAGCACCATGTCATTGATCTCCTTGATATCTTTCTTTCCTTCTAAGACATCATGATAGAACTGGAGAACATCCTTACCAACCACATCCCAATTTTTCCAGAAGAAGAGACTTGAGAGACCATCGATACTAGGGGCCTTATGGGGGTCCATTTGAGCGAAAGCGTCCATAATTTCCTTATCAAGAAAACGGCCCAACAGGCCCAATTCATTTATGAGGAGATACACCTTCTAACATGGCTCATAACCCTCTCGTCATTCACAGCCTCAGACCTAAAAAATTATTAAAATAATTCCAAGCCACCTCACTAACGTTTGTCGTCCCCTTGACCCAATTTCCATCCATATCAGAAATACCTTCGATCTTATTCTTCTTAAATCTGCCTGTCACGCGAACATGAAAAAACTGAGTATTTATGTCCCCCTTCTTAAGCCGAACGATACGAGATCTCTAAGCCCAATAAGATTCTTCCTCTACATAAAGGCGACCCAACTCTGAACGACTCATTCTGAGCAACTCAGTATTCGACATTACATTAGGCTCGTCAATGAGTCTGTCAATCCTCTTAATCAGACGATACATGCGACTCTTCAGCCTATTGTATCGAGCGTGCTGTTAAAGACCGAGACTCGAACAGATTTTTCAAGGCACTCCATGAAATTACAATTATTTTTGTTAACATCCCAAACTCTTCTGACAAGATTTTTAGCGTCTTTATCTTTCCCCAACAAGCCTCGAATTTAAAGGGCAACCTGGAGTCCTTAAAATCATTATTAGGCTTACGACCCTCTAAATCAATGAGAACAGTGTCGCAATCCGAACAACTTTGTCTCACAACCTTAGTAGAAAGGAAAGGCATTTTCTCTACCCCCGAAGCCGAGACCATGAATCTATCCAAATGTTCTTTGACAAAACTGGATCCGTCCCGATTGTTGGACAACGTAAATCAACCCTTATCTATTTTAATATTAATCAAAGCCAGCTCGTCTAGAACTTTTCCAAACTCTTCCATACCAACCTTCTCCCCATCATTCAAAATGGCATTAAAGTCCCCGCTGAAGATCCAGTCATCATGAATCAAACTACCCACTCTTCTTAACAATTCCCACAATTGCTCGTGATTATTTAGGTAAAAAAAAAAAAAAACCATAAAAACACATGAAACAGAAACAATCCATCCCCTTAATAAAAACCAAAGAATCAATATGGTGGTTAGAGAAATTCTTTATAGTAGCCTTAGTCTCATTTTTCTAAAGGAGAGCCAAACCCTCAACCAAAAATACCCATCCATGTCGCATTTGATTCTAACACGCTCCACCTCACAAGCCTTAGCTTTATAGTCTCGCTCAAGAAGATAATAAAGAATATGAAAGCTATCGTAACAAGCGCTACAAAGGACTTTTAATAACAAGGAATTGTTTCAAATCACGAACTGTCACAAGGTTTCCGAACTCACAAAAGTTCCAACAAAGAATTTTCATGGTTCTGGGAGGGGTTGATCGCCAGCCACCGCCTTGAATGGTGAAGCACCATTCGAGAGTTTCCTCCTTACCATATGAACTGGACTCTCCAAATCTCCCTCGCCATTACACCCCTTAATTTTCTTGCGCTTACTCCTTATACGACTCCCTCCTCCTTTGGGAATCCCCCTTGGTTTTCTATCATTTAACGAGCTAGAATCCGAAACCTCTTCGCCCACCCTTAGCTTATTACCTTTCCCTTTTTCAGCCTCATATTCTTCCTCCCCAATCCATCCCCGCTTCTCATCATCCATCTTACTTGCGACATCATTCCTTAAAATTTCATCTCCATTTGGCCAAATACCTCCGTAGTTGTTTGACTGTCCTAATTTTACCCGTAACCAATTCCCAAATTTGAGGTTCGATTCATCCGATTCTACCTGAGACTGACATTGCTTAGTCTCGTGAGTCTTGTCCGATGCAGCCACATTTGTAGCAAAAAATGGGAAGCCTTTCATATTTGACCGTGCACAGGAGTTCTGTCCCATCCTACCCCACCATTTTAACCACACGTCGAAGAGGTTTTAAATATTGATTTTGACTCTGATTCTTATGTATTCGATCCAACAACCGTCCTTGTCCCTTCAATCGATGGCCATTAATTCACCCAAGACACCACCAAGATCAACCGCCACTTGCCGATCCAACAGTTCAAAAGGACAATTGTAGATTCAAATCCAAAAACTGGTTAAATGGAAATCATAATCCGTCATTGCTTTTCCCTTGACAAAAGGAAGCATAGAGAACAGGCACTGATCAAAAAGCCAATGGGACATATTGAAAATTCTGGTTCTATCCTCCACGCTGCCGAACTTAACAAGGAAGTGGCCCTCCGGCATTGAGACGAAAGTAACTGGCTCTTTGGTAAACCAAATCGATTTTAACACCCTATACATAGCTTCCCTGTTAATCTTTTCGGTCGATATAACCCTAACAACAGCCCATGCTTCGTGTCCATTAAAGTCCAGCGACGACTTATTCAACCCAACCAACTGAGTAGCCTCTTCCTCCAAGAACGTTAATTTATCGAACAGCTTATTAATTATCTTCAGTCATCAAACCCCTGAAAACAGCACTCAAGCAACCAGACAACCAAACACCCAGCCAACAAGCGAAAAACTAAAACCACCCAAGAACCAAGAAAAGCTGACACCCGAAGAGGAAACAATCGGCCCCCAAAGCAAAACTCTATTACGAATAAGCCACCACCCTAGAAACTAAAGCAACAACCACGAAAACAAAACAAAAAAAAAGGATACCGCAGGTACTTGACCAATAACCAAGGAAAATAAGTCGTAAGACAAGCCAAAATTCAAAAGACCCAGATCAAATACAAAAAGCAATATCAAGAAAGATGAAAAAATAATAATAACAAAAAAAAAAAAACCAAAGCGATAAAGAAGAAAAAAAATCCCAATTTAAACAGTCCATTTACAACTATGAAGCATGGACACGGACACGCAATACGGATGCGACACGATACTGAATCTGGCGACACGGTAATTTTTAAAAATGAGGACACGAGTGCGGTAGGATACGGTAATAAAAATATTTTTATTATATATATATTTATGTTAAAATACTCAATGTAAATAAAAATATTAATATTTTTATTAATATATAATTAATTCTTTTCATTATAAATTTATAATTATATAAAACAATACATTAATTAATTTTTTCACAACATTAATTTTTTCTTTTTTATCTGATATTAATTTTAGGTATTAACTTTTTTTCAACATTAAGCATTAATTTTTTTTCAGCATTAACTCTCTTTTTATCTTTTTATGCAGCTCATTTTTTTCTTCTCCATTTACTCCTTTTTCGTTTCACATTTACTATATTTACTTTTGCCTTGCTCTGTTTTTCATTCTCGTAAAAAATTCAGCGAGACTTAGGAGTGTCATTTTTTGACACGCTTCAAGGCGTGTCCGGTACGTATCCGGCCGTGTCGGCGGCGTGTCCGTGTCGGACACGGGTACGACACCGGTACGAGAGGATTTTTGCCGTGTCGGTGCTTCCTAGATTTACAACCTAGAAAAGGCAAACTAAAACCGAAAGAAAAAAAATAAAACAGGAGCACCTTCGCCTTCAAACTTGGGACAACACCAAACTGGAACTTACAGCAGAAGACGCAAGTTTCAGGAGAAACTCCATGCCCAGGCACGTAACAAGCTCCGATCAGGAAGATACTCCAGTGCGAACCAAACCAAGAAGGAAAACGAAAGAGATCGAAACAAGGACAGATTCATCTTCAGAATTACCCCAATGAACAGCCACCTATAAAAGCAGAACCCAAACAGAGAAAATTCGGAAACAAAAAAACCAAGAAAGAAAGAAGCACAAAAAAGAATCAGGAGAAAAAGGAATCAAAAAAATAGGGGGAAAAGAACAAAGTAAAACAAAAGGAGATGCGAGAAGAAACTACCTAAATTGTAGAGAAAAAGCAGAAAACGAATATTAAAATACTACAGTAACAGATCATTAACAATTGGACTACTTAAAGAAACGTGAAAAATATCGAGGATTGAAAGAAATGCATGAAACATGCATAAAGAAAGATACCTAAAACCATGCAGAAAATAAAGAAACAAGCATGCAAAACAATAAAAGAGATAAAAGGACAAAAATCACCGGTTAAGGTTGTCACCGCCTAAAAGCAGGAGTCGAAACTTGGCAAACAAGGCACCCTTTCCATGCACAAAGCGACAAGAATCACCGAAAATGGGAAGGAGCAGCACCCCACCACCGCAAAAACACAAAAACGCAGGGAAATCCGAAGAAGACCATGGACCCCACAATCCTACCCCACCGTCCAATTGTCCATAAAAGAAGAAAGACTGACCAAAGAACCAAAAAATGAAACAAGAACGAAAATGGCTAAAATCTTGGAGAAAATTCAACCCTCGCTACCAGTCGCCTCCTTCAGCAGGACTAAATGTCGTTTGTAAGCATTTGGGAAACAGCAGAGCAGCTTCTTCGGTCGTAGCGGCCACTACTCCTTCAGCGGCAGCGTTTTCCTCAAGCCTTCTTCGGACCAGACGAGGGCGTCGGTGGTCAATAGATTGAGGAAGAAGCTGATGGATTTCATGGAAAATTTTAGTAGTTTGAGAGAAAAAGTCATTATGTGCACTAAGACTGTTTTCGGTCACAAAATAGGATAAGCTTTATTTTAAAATAACTTTTCTGTCACCACAATACAATTATTATAGTGATTCGAAACTTCAAATGCATGATGACGGGATTATATATAAGGGATGAGGGGTGAGTATTCGATCGAGTTGACTCGAATTGAGTTAAAAATGTTTGAGTTAGTTGAGTTAATAATATTTTAGCAATCGAATTCAATTTGAATTAACAATATTTTAGCAATCGAATTCAATTTAAATTTTTTCGGATCGAATCGTATCAAATCAAAAAATTTCGAGTCAAATCGAGTCGAGTTAACGAATCCTATTATTTATACTTAATGTTGCGATTAGATGGACCGATTATTTAACTCGTAGACGAAGTACAAGATTATTTACTACATGAACAATATAAATTTTGCCTCTTAATTTAATGTGTAAATATTTATTAAAACGATGTAGACTTAATTATTTTGAATTTTAACTTTTAAAAAAGTAAACATTTATCAAAACGACGTAGTTTTGTCTTTTCTTATTCGGATTTTCGGATGACTCGAATTGTGTAATTCATATTCGAGTTAAACTGAAAAACTTAATTTTTTCTTCGAGTTGATCCGAATAACTTGATTAACTCAAATAACTCGAACTATTTAATTCAAAATTTAAAATTTTTATCGAATTTTTCGAATCGAATCGGATTTTACTCATCCCTACAAGGGACTAGTTTAGACGTTTAAAATTAGTAAGTATTATATGATATATATGATAAACCAATAATAATATTTTAAATTTTTTGAGTGAAATTAAATGCACTTGCTCCCTTTAAAAATGGGTAAATTACCAAATAATGCCCTTTTTTTTTTCAAAATTTACGAAAAATGACATATTTTCTAATTATTTATCGGAATGGGCCATTTTCTCCTAAAGCGTGTCTACGCTAGCGCGATTTCAGGGGATGTAGCAGGAAAATGCTCCCTTAGGGATGTGTTTTGCCTGCTTCTTCTATTAGGGTTTTCAGCTATTTTTAGGGTTAGGGTTTTTAGGATTTTAGTGCTAGGGTTTAGGGTTTTTTATAGTTTTTAAAGGTCTTAGGGTTTAGGATTTTTAGGAAAAAAATTAATGAATTAGAGTTTAGGGTTAATTAATTAAAATAATTTTAGGTTTAGAGTTTTGGAAAAAAATATATCAGCAATATAAAATTTATTTGGTTTTTTTTTACAGTAGTATCTGGTAAAATAATTTTGAGAAGACGTTTCTAAACAAATAGTGACCAAAACGCTTCAAGCAGGATGCACTGTCAGCAAGAGTACTGAAAAAAGCTCCCACGTGGACACTTTTTTGCTATAGTAGTTCCTGAAAAGATAATTTTGAGAAGATGTTTCTGAACAAATAGTGACCAAAACGCTTCAAGCAGGATGCACTGTCAGCAAGAGTACTGAAAAAAGCACCTACGTGGACGGTTTTTTTGCTACATTAGTTCCTATTTGTCCTTAGACTATAAATGAGCCAAATTTCAATCTCAGGTTGCATAATAGAATTAAGGCAAAAGTATAATAGAAACTGAAGATGAGTGAACGTATTAGTGCTGTTATTTACTATGATGGTGAGGTTCGTGACACCAAAAGCGGTGTTATTTTATCGGAGAACACTGACCGGCGGTTTTAACGAACATAGATTTGATGAACTTCGCAAAAAAGAATTAGGCGTAAAATCTTGAACAACGCCAATGAAAGTTCAGTCTATTAAGTATAGATTTTGTGCTTCGGTTGATCCCGTGAGATATGACTCATTCGACATTAAAGGCCCTCGGAGCTTGGAGGCAATAGTAGAGGCTCATCTTGCCAGTGGATCACCCTATCTTGAGGTATATGTATAATTTTCATCTCCAAGTGATATTCCTTCGACTTCAACATCTACTGCTATTCGAGGGGAATACACGACCCCAAGCTGACACTCTGTTAGTGGGGGGCAGAATATGAAAGTGCCCGTGTTTGGTGGTAGTATGGAAAACATAACCCCTGCACGACACTCGGTTGGTGGATGGGACATACATATCGGTGGGTCGACATTCAATGCTAGAAATACGTATTGGAGAATGTCATCAACTTCTAGTGGTTGGCAATCCACATAAGATTAGGGACGTTACGAAAGTTGTTTAAGGAGGGATAATGTACTCCACACGACATCCACCAGTAAGGGGACCTCATTCGTTACAAATGATGGTGGGTCGGATGATGAGTCCGATGTGGATCCACCTCAAGAGCCCAACCCCGATGGTGCAGAAGTTGCATTATTTTCTGAACCGGAGCCTGTTCCAACCATACTTGAAGATGTTGAAGGGGTTCAGATGAAGAAGAAGAAGATCTACAATTCAGGGCGTACTCGCCTCCAGCCCAAATGCTTTATGTCAATCTATCTCAAGACGATGCGTTGGAGTTTCCTGAACTACCACACAAAAGGCGTGACCGTACAGGTTCGTCGTTGGATTCGGGTGAATTAGAATTTGGTAAAGAGTTTTCCAACAAGGATAGTTTTCTTGGTGCATTGAAACATTATAGCATTAAGAACGGGGTTAACTACAACGTGGTTAAATCCAAACTCGTTAAGTACGAGGCCAAGTGTGCAGTGCAAGATGGTACATGTTCATGAAAAATCATGGCCTCGTTGAGGAAAAGGACAGGCTTGTGGGAGATTAAAAAGTACAAAGGTCGACATACATGTCTTGCCAGTACATTATCACTAGGTGTTTAGAGTTTTTGAATAATATTAATATTACGTAATGTTGCATTATTTAACGTACTTCGTTGACAGGTGTTTCACAAGATCATCCCAAGATGGATTCAGATATGTTGGCTAACTTAATATTACCGACGATGAAGGTGGATCCCAAGACTTCAGTGTCAGTATTAATTGCTAATATTCGTAACCAATTGGGGTACACACCCTCTTACCGCAAGACTTGGATAGCTAAGCAGAAGGCGTTGGAAAAGTTGCATGGTCGGTGGGACATTTCATATAATGAAGTGTGGCAGTGGTGTCAAGTGCTGAAGAGATATGTCCCAAGCAGCATAACAGACCTTGAAGCGGTACCTGCGTACTACAACGATAGATTGCTCTATGGATGCCAATTGTTCAAGCGTCTGTTTTGGACATTTAAGCAATGCCAAGACACATTTCTATACTGCAAGCAATTGGTACAAATTAACGGTACCTTTATGTACGGTAGATATACGCATTGACTATTACTAGCTGTGGCATAGGATGGCAGTGGAGAATCCTTCCAATTGCATTTGCAATAACATCGGGGGAGTCAGCTGATGACTGGGATTTTTTTCTATCTAGGTTAAGGAGGCATGTCTGCCCCCAACTTGATATATACGTTATATCGAATCGGGGCCCCGAAATACTAGTCGCAGTAGAGCGACAGGGAAGCCTATAGCATCACACACACCATCGATGTTTCTTAAGGCATGTTGCATCCAACTACCACGGGCAACATCGATCTACAAGTGAACGATGGCAAGTGACCAACATGGGTATGTAATATCTATTAATATAATTTTGTTTGTAAAATTCAATTTTTTTTAATTGAATAGTGGTATGTAAAATCCACTATCAACTTATATTGGCAGGGTACGAGATCAATAAGGACCGTTTTCACGAGGTGTTAGCGATTTTACGCCCAGTTAACGAAGAAGGCGCAAACTACCTATGCAACATACCTTTTGAACAGTGGACACAAGCATACGACGGCGGCCTACGATATGGTCATATGACCTCAAACCTAGCTGAATGCATAAATTTTGTTCTAAAAGGAACGCGTCATTTGCAGATAACATCGGTTGTGTGAGAGACATATTTTCGTTTAGCGGCACTATTTTCAAAGCAAGCAACAAGTTATAAAGGCCAAATGCAAGGAGGCCATGTATAGTGTGCGAAGGTATTGCGAGAAATTAACAAGGCAAAGGCACGGGCCAACACCATGCACACAGTGTGTCACGATCGCGACAACCTATGGTTTCGTGTGACGGAGTTTGACAGAACGAACCAAGGTATTGTTGGCGGGCAATATCATGTACACTTGAGAAATAGGACCTGCGACTGTGGGATATTTGACGCACTTTGTTATTCATGAGCTCATGTAATTGCAACTTGTCAGAATCTCCGTTTGGATCCCATAAGCTATGTAGACGAAGCATACAAAATAGAATACATGTATAACGTGTGGAGACACGTATTCCCACCAGTTCCATATGAACATAAGTGGCCGTCTGTATCGTTTTCTTCGTTTGAGCTGTTATCGGATAGAGAACTGCGTCGCAAACCAAAGGGTCGACCTTGATCGACTAGAATACGCAACAATATGGATATCTGAGAAACAGCCAACCAACGGAAGTTATGCGGATCGTGTAGGAACCCAGGCCATACATCTCGCTCATGTCCAAATCGAAATAGTTGATAGTCTCCTTATCATTTTTGTCTCTTGGTGGCTATAAAAATTTCTTTTAATTTCTTGATGAAAATGGTGAACTTTTGTAGAAGGACTAAGTTGCAAAACAAAAAAAAAAGTTATTCAATTAATCTAAAATATCACCATCATCATTATTCTTCAAAATTATCTTTCTTGCTAAATGATTATTTTGCCCCTTACGATCCTTCAAAATTCCTACATTGGATCAACACCCATCTTGATAAAATTACAAATTAACCCCTCATAATTTTTCACTTATTCAATTTTGTCCTAATTCATCCATTTTTTCTTAGTTTCCAGATCCTTCCACCCTTAAAATATTTACACCATTGGTCGTTCAAGTTTTTTTATATATACATTTCAACCCCTCAAATTTTGAATATTTACTATTGAGCCACAAAACTTTTCTCACATTTTCGATTTAGTCCTTACTTGAACCAATACAATTAGGATATTAAAAACAACTTTTATTTTATTAAAAATGTAAAAATTAAATTATAATTAAAAATTTAAAATAAACTTATATTTTAGTAAATGTAACAATATAAAAAGTTTGTAGAAATATATTAAAAATATAAAATTTTAAACATATTGCCTTATTAAAAAATTAAATTACAATTAGAATATTAAAACAAATTTTATTTTATAAAAATATAAAAATAAATTACAATAAAAAATAAAAAACAACTTTTATTTTATTAAAAATATCAAAATTAAATTACAATAAAAATTAAAAACAACTTTTATTTTATAAAATATAAAAAATTACAATAAAAATAAAAAATAAATTTTATTTTATTAAAAATATAAAAATTAAATTACAATAAAAATAAAAATAACTTTTATTTTATAAAAATATAAAATAAATTACAATAAAAATAAAAAAATAACTTTTATTTTATTAAAAATATAAAAATTAAATTACAATAAAAAATAAAAAATAACTTTTATTTTATTAAAAATATAAAAAATAAATTACAATAAAAAATAAAAAAATAACTTTTATACAAATATTTTATTAAATGAAACAATATAAAAAAGTTTATACAAATATATTAAAAAAATCAATGTTGGTGCTGGTCGGAATCAGTGCCACATGTGGGTGGTCGACGGTTACGCGCTAGATTCCTCCTTATTCTAGCTTCCGGTGGGGGTTGTGGTTGCTCTGGCGGGGATTCTAGTTCCTCCGGCAGGGGGTTTGGTGGTGGATGTTGGGAGGATGTCCCACCTTGATAAAATAATAACTGCAGAGGTGTTTGCATCACCCATGGCGGAGGTGTCTGAATCCCATAAGGCGAAGGAGATTGGTAAAAAGAAGAGCTCCCCGACGGCGCCTCGTGCGATCCCTTATGTGGCGGCCTACAGATCGGCTGGCCAGTCGGTGTAGTCGAGAACGGACTCGAACCAAGCCATGCATTCCAACCTACCATAGGACTGAGAAAAGGAAACATATAAGGGTTAGGATACATATAAGGGCTAGGATACGCACCTGGCATAATCTGAAAAGCCTGTGCTTGGGCCCGGTGACTGTATAGGCGCTGTTGATGGGCCCGGTGATTGTGTCGACGTTGTTGATGGTCCCGTCCCATCATCCCTTCTCCTTGGATTTAAAGGGCCCTATCGTTCCCTTTGTACACGAAGTTGCCGTTGCCTCTCCTCTTCTGATAATAAATACGGCTTGCCATGAATCCTAAACCATGGCATGTATTCTGGCACGCACGCTAACTCAGGAACAATGATCGGTTCCCGAGTAGGTATATAATCATATCGATTTTCCCACAATTCGATATATGCTGACCAAAATCTCGGCCAATCCGTATGCAACTACTGTAAGTCGACTTTGTGCTCATCATCGAGCACCTCAGGTGCCGCGAGAATCGGTTGTCAAAATCCAAATTATCGCAGAACTTGATCTGATTGGTGTATCTCCACGGTGGTATAGTTGACCAATGGGACCTTCACATGCCAAATGTTTGGATTTTGAAAGAATTCATCTGAAATTATTGCCCGAATTGCCGGATCCTCGTATGGTGTCCATTGAAACTATATTAACATGATAAAAATATTAGTTATATACTAAATACTAAATACTAAATACTAAATATGAAATGACTATTTTATTACAAAAATATATTTTATTTAATACTTACTTGTGCTTCCGATCGTTGGTCTAATAGAAGCTGTATATCTTCAAGTGAGGTAGGTATTCCAACATAACTCGCCGAATGGTTCAACCTAATTAAATAAATTTTTAGCATACAATTATATTTTAAATCTATGTAATAATTATAAAAATCTAAGATTAAATTTACCTCGTTATGAGTGGGAATGTCTATGGGTGGTCCACTCGAGGACGTAAAAATGGAAAGCGAAACCGTGCCCATGATTGCAATAGTGATAGGCAACCTCCGATTTTGGCTTTATTCGGTAGCGTCGCCCCGCACATCTCCCTATACAATTTTGTTAGCATGCCCCTAACTCAATTCACCGACTGCTCTAAAATCAACGAGTTTCAGCAGCCATCTCAAATGTACTAGGTTTCATGACAAGTCTGACATCAGATAGCCTCCAATTATCTCAAGAATAAATGCCCGAGCATACCGTATTCTTTCTAATTCAATTGAATCATTATCCGGCTCCGGGAATGTGTCTCGTAACCAGCCCATCTTGATCCAACCTCCGTTAATGTTATTCAGAATAGCACCCAAAATCTCGTAGCATATGGCTCCCTAATCACTAGAAGTTGCGGACCCGGTGACTACGTACCCATCCACTGGCAATCCCAATTGCAACTGCACGTCTTCCAGAGTAATAGTACACTCTCCACATGGAAGATGGAAAATGTGCGTCTCAGGTCTCCACCTCTCTATCAACGCACTGATTAGCTTCGGGTCCAACTTGTACCCCCGGCCTATCGTGGCCACATGCCAAAAACCCACTTCCTGCATGTAATTCTCGATCAACGGCGATGGCGGACCAGGCATATTGCGAATATAGCATTGCAACACCCGATCTACAGATTGTTTAAAAAATTATAAAATAAAAATTAATTAAAATTGCATAAACCTTAAAAATATTAAATAGTATTGAAAAAACTTTTAAGCAGGGCTTTTTTGTAAAAATTAAAGGACTTTTGTGAAATTTGAGAGGAACTTTAGAGGAATTTGAGAGAAATTTGAGAGGAATTTGTAAGAAATTTGAGAGAAAATTGAGTAAGGACCTTTATGTGAAAAAAATGAAAACGGGGATTTTATAGTTTTTTTTTTTTTTGTTGAGGCCAGCGGTCAAAAAAAATATGGCCGTTGGGAAGGGCAACAACGCGTCCACGAGGAGTGTTTTGCCACATCGATAAAGCGCACCCTCGAGGGCGTGATTTTTTTGATGTGGTAAAAACGATTCCTCGGGGCGCCTTTTCTCTTGCATCCCTGGATCGGTGGCGTGAATCGCTTTCGAGAAAATGGCCCATTCTAGTAAATAATTGGAAAATATGTCCTTTTCCGTAAATTTTTTTAAAAAAAGGGTATTTTTGGTAATTTACCCTTTAAAAATCACAATCACATTATATCATTTAATAGTTCTAATATTGATTCTTATACAATATATCTGATTTAATGGAACGAAGACAATTGTTAGTTGTAATGGTAAATCATATTGTATTTTTAAAATGAAGAGATGGGTTTGAACTTTGTAAATGAGACTATTAGAAGGGGCGGTCACAAATTTTGAAGGGATTCGTCTCTATAAACCACAAAACGAACATGAAAGCTACCTTAATTAAAATAAATGTAAACTACACTGGTAGTCTCTCAACTATTAGTAAGTTTCTTTCATGATCACTCAACTATTCGGTTTTTTCATTTTTGGTCACCTATCGTTAAATGACCAATAAAAAATTGACATGGTAGCTTTTAAAATAGGTATAATAACAAATCTAACTCTTAACATTTATACATTGTGTCAATTTAATCTTGATTTTAAAAATTTGGCCTTCAATCTTTACACATTGTGTAATTTAATCCTTTTCCAATTTTGCTTTGTTAGAGCGTGGGGATAAAAATAAACTTGTAAAAAATTAACAAAGGCTTCAAAGCATGTATCAATGTCACTTTCTTTAAGATTCTATTTGCCCTCACCTATATTATAGTGTGCGAAAGAGTTACTGACAAATGAACCTTAAGTATACAATGAAACCCAATGACTGTCTACATTTTTCGCTGATGGAAATAGTCCACTGAGCATAACAAGGATATCAATTTCTATAAAGAATTTTTATAATAATCCTTTATAGAACAATCTAGAAATATGAATGATGGTGGGAGAATAGAATGAACTTTGTTTCTATTTTGTTGGGTGTGTCATAAAAATGAAATTTCACTCCTATTTATAGAAGGTCTTATGTCTCTTCATAGGGACATAAACTACCTAAATGGATATTCATATCTTTAACAATAAACATTATTATTCAATAGATATCTACTTGAATAATTATGACTATTGTTAATAATCAAGTGACATAACTTATCACATAGTAACAACTTTTGGTTAATAACTAAGTAAGATAACTTTTGGTTATTTATAACTTTTATTTACAACAATTAGAACATTATATATATTTTGGAAATGTTCCAACATGTTTTTCTTTGTGATCCTTTCTAACATTATTCATATGTTTGATTCAATGAAAAAATGATCAACAATGAGAAACAAAACGATTCAAATTTTGAAAAATAGTCAATTCTAGTATTTGAAAATTAAAAAAAACGCTTTGTTCAATACAATTATAAGTCTAACAACTTAAACAAAATTAATTTTTTTTTTTTTTTTTTGATTTGGTTGTTAATGACAGTTCAAGCTAACAAAAATAAATTAATTATCATTGAGAAATTAAGTTTTAGTCATTTGATGTATAAGAAAAATAATGTATTTGAGGACCGTCTAGTTAATAATAAACGATTTTTAAAAAAATATTTTTTCTTTTATTTATAATTTACATATTGTGTATTAAATTATATTTTTATGTAAAAAGATAAATTCAGATAATATGTAAACATTGATAGTTAAATTTTAAAAATTAAGACTAAATTGACACGTACAAATATTGAAAGTTAAATAATGTTATTAAAAATTATCATGTTATATGTTATTAAAAATTTTAAATAATTAAATGATTATTTTATAGTAAAAAAATAGCATATCAGTAGTTGGGTCAGCAGTGTAGTATAAAAAAAGTAATAATAATAATAATAATAAGCTTCAACTATATTAAAGCACCGTCATCTAATAGGAGTGCATAGAATTTACTAAATTTAGATTGTGAGGTATCAAACATGGTGGGGAGACTGGCATTTGGGCATTACCAACTGAAAAGAACCCAAATGTCAGTGTTTGCTATCTTTGTTTGACCAAAACCGAAATCCCACTTTTCGGGCGAAATAAACTGAAACCTTGAAATATAGACTTCCAACTTGAATCCACATGTATTTATATAAATCCATAGTTGAACCCTCGTCTGAAGTACTAACAACCAACTTGGAATTCCTTAATTACATAAAAAATGTCTCCCATGTCTTCCCCAATTCTTGCACTCTTCCTTACCTTTTTCCTTCTCTTATCAGCTGCGGATGCATTTAACATCACTAAGATCCTTGGCTCCTTCTCAGATTACAGCACCTTCAACGACTTGCTGACTCAAACCGGTGTTGCGAGTGAGATCAACGACAAAAAAAGCGTCACCGTTCTTGTCGTTTCCAATTCTCAGATTTCAGGACTTTCTAGCCAACCGAAGGATACAATAAAAAAGATGTTGAGCATCCATGTGGTACTGGATTATTACGACAAAGCCAAGGTGGACAAGGTGCCATCTAAACCGTTGACTCTCACCACTCTTTACCAGCAAAGTGGGAAAGCCCAAAACCAGCAAGGTTTCTTGACTATAACACGTGTGGGGAAACAAGTATCATTTGGATCTGCTGCTCCGGGTTCTAGCCATGATTCTATCTTTGTTAAACAAGTTACGACTCAACCCTATGATATTTCAGTACTGGAAATCAGCAATGTTATAAATGTAGCCATAACTTCTTCCCCATCTTACGCTCCTAATGCTTCTCTTCCCAGGAAGGCCTTAGCACCTGGTCCTAACAAGTCCCCACTTGCATCCCCACCTAAAACTACCCGAAGCGACATACCAGCTGCTGATGCTCCTTCTACAATCACCGACTCTAATGCTCCTGATAATACTTCTGCTGCTTCTATAGCTTCTGCCTCCGCCATCCTTTTCATTTTCGCTTCGGCTTGCTTCATGCTTACCATGATTTGAGTAGATGAATTTTTTGTTAGCACTCACCCCACTATGATGGGATGTTCCCAAGTTTTCAAATGCTTATGAAATCAGACTTTCTTTCTACTTTTTCTTTTGGTTGAAAAAAGAATGCTTCATAATCATCAACTCCAAAAGTTAGTCAAGTTTGGGTAAATTTAATCAATTACAATCTAACCAGAACATTGCTGATTTCCTTAGAGTAGCGCTTTTGCCATGTCAGCATAAAACGCGCAGGACGTGAATGCGCTTTGCTAACATGGCAAAAACAACCCCCAGGATGCGCTTTAACCTGTGTTTTTTTTAAGGTGAGTTATTTGTATGTTTAGGGCTTAGAGTTTAGATGTTTAAGATTTTAATGTTAAGGTTTTTGTTAAAATAAATTAGGGTTTTATATGTTTAGGGTTTAGAATTTTAGAGAAAATAAATTAGGGTTTAGGGATTTTAAAAATTAAATTAGGGTTTTTGATTTTTTTAAAAATAAATTAAATTAGAATTTATTGTTTATAAAAAATAAATTAGGGTTTAAGGATTTTTAAAAATAAATTTGTGTTTAGGGTTTTTGTAATAGTCTTAAGGATGAGTTTTGAAAAAATTATTTTGACGAGATTGGTTTTGTTTTTTGTTTTTTGTTCAGTCAGCAAAAGTACTAAAAAAAGCTCAGCTGACGCTATGTTTCTACAGTAGTTTCTGAAAAATAATTTTAAGAAAATGGTTCTGAAAAATAGTGTAAAAAACGCTTCAAGCAGGATGCACTGTCAGCAGAAGTAGTGAAAAAAGCTCCCACTTGGACTCTCATTTTCTACAGTAGTTTTTGAAAAATAATTTTTAGAAGATGGTTCTGAAAAAATAGGGTCAAAAACACTTCAAGCAGGATGCACTTTCAGCAAAAGTACTGAAACAAGCTCCCACATGGACGCTATTTTTTCTACAATAGTTTCTGAAAAAATAATTTTGAGAAGATGGTTCTGAAAAAATAGTGTAAAAAACGCTTCAAGTAGGATGCACTGTCAGCAAAAGTACTAAAAAAAGCTCCCACCTGGACGCTCTTTTTCTACAGTAGTTTTTGAAAAATAATTTTGAGAAGATGGTTCTGAAAAAATAGTGTCAAAAATGCTTCAAGCAGGATGCACTGTCAACAAAAGTACTGAAAAAAGCTCCAAGTCGGGCGCTTTTTTCTCTGATGAGTTTCGAAAAATAACTCGAGAAGATGGTTACGAAAATAGTGTCAAAAACCCTTCAAACAGGATGCACTATCAGCAAAAGTACTGAAAAAGTTTTCACCTGGATGCTCTTTTTCTACAGTACATCCTGCTTGACCTTAGGCTATAAATGAGGCAACTTTCATTCTCATGTTGCATAAGTTACAGCAAGAGAAATTAGAGAAGTTCAAAAGAATAGAAATTGAAGAAGTTTAGAAGAATATAAATTGAAGAAGTTGAGAAGGTATAGGTTGGATTATCGTATTAATATTTATACGAATCATTATATTTTTGCATAATATTTTTTGTTTTGAATTTCTTTCAACAGATCATTTGGTTGAAAATGAGTGAACGTATTAGTACTATTATTTACTATAACGGTGAGGTCCATGACACCGAGAATGGCATTGCTTTTTTATCATAGAATACAACGCGAATGATTTTTAACTAAAATATAGATTTGATAGAACTTCGTAAAAAAAATTAGGCACAAAATCTTCGGAACGACGTTAATGAGACTTTCATCTATTAAGTATCGATTTGTGCTTGATTGATCCCATGACACATGACTCATTTGATATCAAAGGTGCTCGTAGCTTGGAGGTGATGGTGCAGACTCATCTCGCTAGTGGATCACCCTATATTGAGTTATATGTACAATTTTCATCGCCAAATGAAACACTTGCGGCTTCAACATCTACTGTTGTTCGAGAGGAATACACAACCCCTGCCCAACACTCTATTAGTGGGAGGTAGAACACGGAAGCATCCATGTTTGGTGGGAGTATGGAATATACGACCCCTGCACGACACTCCGTTAGTGGATGGGACATGCACCTCGGTGGGTCGATGTTCAATGCTAGAAATACGTACTGGGGAATGGCATCAACTTCTAGTGGTTGGCAATCCACATTTGATTGGGGACGTTATGAAATGTCCGCAAGAAGGGATGATGTACTCCCTACGACATCCACCGGTAAGGGGACCTCGTACGTTGCTGATGATTGTGGGTCAGATGATGAGTTCAATGTGGATCCACCTCGAGAGTCTGACCCTGATGGTGCAGAAGTTGCATTATTTCCTAAATCGTAGCTTGTTCCAACTGAACCTAAAGACAGTGAAAGGGGTTCAGATAAAGAATAAGAAGATCCGCGATTCATGCCGTACTCGCCTCTAGCCCACATGTATGATGTTGATCTATCAGCAGATGATGCGTTGGAGTTTCCAGATCTACCACACAGAAGCCGTGACCATACAAGTTTGTCGTTGGATTCGGGTGAATTAGAAGGTGGTAAGGAGTTTTTCGGTAAGTATAGTTTTCTCGGTTCATTGAAAAATATAGCATCATTGATAACACGATTATTTTGCATGATTTCTTGTATTTAATTTGGTGTATTTCTGAAATTAATCCTGCTAATTTGCATTTTATGATTTAATTCTTGTTAGGGACGCAATTGATCTAAACATCTTTGAAAAGGGCTAAATTGAAAGAAAATCATGGAAATTGGCCCAAATTAAAAAGATGGAGGAAGCCAAGGACTCATCAAGCAATTTGACTTTGTAAAAAGCCAAGAATAGAAAATTCTATATTTAGTTTATTTTATTTTTTATTTTTTTATTTTATTTTTATTTTAAGATTTTATATTAATTTAGTTAAGCTTATTTTAGTAAATCCATTAGTATAAATAGGGTTAAATGTAATTGGAAAATCATCAATCAATTATCTCTTTTCCTATTCCTATTTGGAGTTGTTTTCTCTCTTTTCCTATTGCAAATTAGAATAGGATTTCTTTTATTTTCTTTCAAGCCAACGTCCATATTCGCCAATCCCAATCCATTTTTGTTTCTTTTCCAAAATTGGTTTAATTACCTTCCAAGTCCCCTTCCTTCCCAAAATTCCATCATCCTTTACAAAACCCAAACACTTTCCATCACCTTTAAGCATGAGTAAAATCATGCCACACTAAACCCTTTTTAGCCTTAAGCGGTATTAACCAGTAAAAAACCCGTGAGTTCTGAACCGAGCTATTCAACTCTCGATTTTCGATACTTATTATTTCTCCGGATTAGGAGTATGACTTCGTCGACTCATAAAGTCAAGTCGTACTAAGTCAAAAAGGCGTCGTTTGAGTTAGCACGACTAGGCGTCTGATTGGAATTCGAAAGGATCTATTGTCTAATTGGTCTTTCGTGAACACATTGGCGTGCCAAGTGGGGATTCTTTGTTTGGTTCGTCAAGGAAATAGTAACCGGATTTAAATGTCCCAACGTTTAAGGGCATTGGTTCGAGCTAGGCTCTTCTAGAACACAAAGGCTCGAGTTCTAAGCCACAAACGTTTAGTAGGTTGTTCGATCGATAAGGGTTAGTTATAGGGCGTTCCATAGCTAATTTACACAAGGAAGAGTTGGTTCTGGGCGTCCTTGGTAGCTATAACTAACTTATCGAGAAAGACGAGTTCATCTAATTTTGAGGATCGGGTCAAAGATGAAAAAACCGTGCTTGAGGTGAGCTAAGTTTTATCGATTTCTTTTCATACTATTTCAATTTATTTTCTTATTTAAGCTACTTGCTTTTTACGTTTTTATTTTACGTATACATTTGGGTTTAACATTTTACTCCCTCTCCAACGTCATGGGCACGACAATTGCCCGAACACTAACTTTGGTCAAGAGATAGATGATTTTCAAGAAAACCGGTCTCGTGGGATCGACCCTACTCCTATACTACTTAAATTTGCAACTAGGTGTAGGTTTATATTGGTGAAATCAACGACCATCGGTTTTGGTACCGATTCTTGGGGCGGCAACACTTACGACGTTTAATCGTCTTCATGACTAGGTCGTCATCGGGAGATCTCGAGTCGACCGGAGATCAAAAAAATCAGCGCAAGCCTTTAAAAGAGACGAAGCTCTCAAGCGCAAGTAAAGTAGAAGTTGAACTAGGGCAAGGATCCTAGAATCGGCGTTGAAAAGTTGAGCGAAGCAATTAGTGCGAGAGGCAATTCGACGTGGGAAACAAGTCGAAGTGGTTGGGCGAGACCGAACCACTTCACGAAACAAAAGAAGAAAAGACAACCTCGACGAACCAGAAGGATGACGAACCGAACCATTCGTCAACTAGTCACTGCTCCCAACGAGCAAACACCATTATGCATCAATTATCCAACGGAGGAACCCGTTTGAGTGAAATCGGGCTTGATTCACCTTTGCCCACCTTCGAGGCTGAAGAATGAAAATTCGCACACCCACTTGAGAGAATTCCACATAGTGCGCTCAAGCATGAAACCGCGAGGAGTACGAAGATGAAATCAAACTTGGCTTTTCCTTTTCTTTAGTTGATCTGATAAAAAATGGTTATTTTACTTACCTCCGGTTCTATCACAACGATGGGATGACTTATCTCGTGTTTTTCTTGACGAGTTCTTCCCACATCACGAAGCGCTAAACTTGAGAGGGACATAGTGGAATTTGCCAAATGGAGAATGAATCGCTCTCGACTATTGGGAGCGGTATAAAAACTATGTGCAAGTTGTCATCAACATGGGTTGACCGAACAATCACTCCTTGATATTTCTATGAGGATTGCTCCTATGGAAATAAAATGATCGAGGTTTGCTAGTGGAGGGGCACTTGTCAATATGACTCCTCAAAGGGCGAGAGAATTGATATCCACCATGGCGGCAAATTCTCAACAGTATCGACCAAATTTGGAACCCACAAGACGGGTTCATGGGGTAAACGTTTCAACTTTAGAAGATAAATTGGATAAGCTTACCAATGTTGTTCAATCTTTACTTACAGAGAAGAAGAATCTGACTCAATTATGTGGAATTTGTTCTACATCCGAACATCCCAGCAGTTCATGCCCAATCCTTAACGATAATTGGTGGCACATGTTGATCTTTGTCGGAGGTTTTAGGGACCTCCTCAAAGGCGTTATGATCCTTTCTCCAACACCTACAATCTGGGTGGAAGGATCACCCCAACTTGAGTTACGGAGGTAATCCCGATATAATCAATCGTACCAACAAGACCTCTGCAACCACCACAATAGCAACCCAAGTCGAGCACATCTCTAGAAGCTATTGTAGAAAAACTTGCTGTCATGCTATAAAATACCAACAGAGGACAGACGCATCAATACAAGAGTTGACTAATCAGGTTAGTAAACTCTCGCTAGCAATTAATTATTTAGAATCTCAAGGTAAATTACCTTCCTAGACAGAGCCGAATCCTCAACAGAATGTAAGCGCAATTACCCTTCGTAGCGGAAAGGTCCTAGAAACGGTGCCAACCAAAAGTCGTGGGCAAGACAAGGATCGAGAAAGGTAAGTGATGGATCCAACAGCTAAGTCGGAGTCAGAAATTTAGAAACCAATTGTGATGCCACCTCCTTTTCCAGGGAGACTTGCCAAAGATAAGAAAGAGAAGGAGGAAAAAGAAATTTTCGAGACATTCGGAAGGTGGAGGTACATATCCCTTTACTCGGCTATCAAACAAATCCTCGTTATCGAAATTTCTTAAAGAATTGTGTACTAGCAAGAGAAGGTTGATAGGGAGCGAAAGAGTAAATGTAGGAGAAAATGTCACATGATTACGCAAAAAGTTCCTCCCAAATACAAGGACCAAGGTATGTTTGTTATTTCTTGTGAGATAGGTAATGTAGGCATTAAGAAAGCCATGTGTGATTTAGGGGCTTCCATTAATGTTATGCCTTATTCTACTTATAAGTTGATTAACGCGGGTCCTTTAAAAGAGGCAGAGTAATAATCAATTGGCGGGGCAGGTAAGTCGTCTATCGAAGAAATTCTTAAAGACGTCCTTGTTAAAGTTAACGAATTAGTTTTCCTATGATTTCTACATTATTAATATGGAAGGCGATAACTCAACTAATTAAATCGACATTTTGCTGGAAGACCATTCTTGAGTCTTTGAATGAAAATTGGCGTTTGAGTGGAACACTCACCATGAAATTGATGGCAAAGTGGTTAGGTTTAATGTTTATGAGGATATGGGACATCCCAATGATAAATTACAAAGCGTGCCTTGCAGTCTTGATCTTGATGTTAAGCGAGAGGAATTATCGATAATTCAAAAACCGATGCGTGAAGGCATCATGAAAGCCTCGAAGTTAGAGCTGAAATCATTTCTAGAGCGTACAAGTATTCCAACGATGAAAAATGCAAACTTGAGCGAAGAAGCTTAAAGACTCCTCAATCCACTAATGATAGGGAACAGGAAGGGCTTCAAAGATAGTGGAAAATGTCGAAACCTTTACGCAATGACCATCCAAGTGCACAAGATGGAGAAATTAATTCTAAATAAGCCAAGCGGATAACATTTAAGGTCGTCGAGCTCACGACGTTAAACAAAAGCGCTTTTGGGAGGCAACCCAAATTTCTTTTCATTTATTTAATTTCAAGTTTTAGTAGATCTAGGGTGTAAATAAATAAATTTTACTTAATTCGATTAATTTGATGTTTTCGAGAATCCTTCACCGTTCGGCACCTATTGTAAATAGCCATCGCTTTACCATCACCGATGCCCTTTGTACCACCGTCATTGTCTTTCCCCTCTTTGCTATAAGGTTAAGGTGTGGCAATGGGTATATGCATGTCTAGGATTGGATCTAGGGAGGGCTTGGTACTTAGCGGTCTTAATGACTCGCCTCCTCTTCTCTAGTATCCTACAGTGCATAGTATCTATTCGCTTTAACGAGGACTCGATAACGGGCTATGTGATCCTCGGTGGCGGTTCCTACAAAATTGTTACCCCAACATCGACAAAATCATTGAAGACACACATGGGGAGTACTCGAACTTTTCATTTTGTTAATTTGAGCTGCGATTATCTTTTCTTTTCCTATCTAAAATATGCACATGCTTGAGGCCAAGCTTAGAATAAGTAGGGGGGATGAATATATATGAATATAGTAAGTATGCATGGATGGTTGATTGGTTCTTGCTGCATGTTTCTCTTTTGCACATGTTCAATCTTACATTGAATTCATTCAATAGTTTATTTGACATTGAGCCTTTAACTCATACTTAGTCAACTTGGACAACTAGGTAAATTTTTTTTGAAATTAAATGCTCAAGTATATATATTAATCGACACTTGTGTTTTAATGTTGATGTATGTAGCTAGATTTTCATGAATTGGTTGATTGAAAATATATATATATATATATATTTGCTTGTGCATGAAAACAAAAAAAGGAAAAAGAAAAATTAAATAAATAAAGGCTCAAGTTATGAGTGAAAGTCTAGAAAATGTGACGAATTGAGTAACCGGGGTAAGGTGCTTGGGTTGTCATCTCATCTCGTAAAAGGTTCGAGTGGCAGTCGATGGCTTAATAACATTCGCTATGAGCCCAATAATAAAGAAACGCTCGGCGAATAACAAGGATAGGGTGCTTGGGTTGTCATCGTAGTTCGCGTAAAAGGTTTGACCATGTCTAGTTTATTTTTCTAAAAGTATATTAATAATGCCTTGCAATTTATCGAAATCAAACTCTATTTAATGAAATTATCTAGTTCGCATATATCGAATTTTATGACACTTGTCTTGTTAATTAAACTATATGTTCGAGCATTTATTAAATTATTTTTGCCTATGTTGTCTACATTGAGTAAGGATCTTGAGAAAAAAGGCTCGGGTCTTAATAAATTATGGAATTAATTTTAATGTTTGAGCGAGCAACTTTGCTTGAGGGCAAGCATGAGCTAAGTAGGGGGATTTGATAACACGATTATTTTGCATGATTTCTTGTATTTAATTGATTGTATTTCTGAAATTAATCCTGCTAATTTGCATTTTTATGCTTTAATTCTTGTTAGGGACGCAATTGATCGGAAACATCTTTGAAAAGGGCTAAATTGAAAGAAAATCGTGGAAATTGGGCCAAATTAAAAAGATGGAGGAAGCCAAGGACTCATCAAGCAATTTGACTTTGTAAAAAGCCAAGAATAGAAAATTCTATATTTAGTTTATTTTATTTTTTATTTTTTATTTTTATTTTTATTTTAAGATTTTATATTAATTTAGTTAAGCTTTATTTTAGTAAATCCATTAGTATAAATAGGGGTTAAATGTAATTGGAAAATCATCAATCAATTATCTCTTTTCCTATTCCTATTTGGAGTTGTTTTTCTCTCTTTTCCTATTGCAAATTAGAATAGGATTTCTTTTATTTTCTTTCAAGCCAACGTCCATATTACGCCAATCCCAATCCATTTTTGTTTCTTTTCCAAAATTGGTTTAATTACCTTCCAAGTCCCCTTCCTTCCTAAAATTCCATCATCCTTTACAAAACCCAAACACTTTCCATCACCTTTAAGCATGAGTAAAATCATGCCACACTAAACCCCTTTCAGCCTTAAGCCGGTATTAACCCCGTAAAAAAACCCGTGAGTTACGAACCCGAGCTATTCAACTCTTGATTTTCGATACTTATTATTTTTTCGAATTAGGAGTATGACTTCGTCGACTCATAAAGTCAAGTCGTACTAAGTCAAAAAGGCGTCGTTTGAGTTAGCACGACTAGGCGTCTGATTGGAATTCGAAAGGATCGATTGTCTAATTGGTCTTAGTGAACACATTGGCGTGCCAAGTGGGGATTCTTGTTTGGTTCCATCAAGGAAATAGTAACCGGATTTAAATGTCCCAACGTTTAAGGGCATTGGTTCGAGCTAGGCTCTTCTAGAGCATAAAAGTCGCCGGAGTTCTAAGCCACGAATGTTTAATGGGTTGTTCGATCGGTAAGGGTTAGTTATAGGGCGTTCCATAGCTAATTTACACAAGGAAGAGTTGGTTCGAGGCGTCCTTGGTAGCTATAACTAGCTTATCGGAAAAGACGAGTTCATCTAATTTCGAGGATCGGGTCAAAACGAAAAAACCGTGCTTGAGGTGAGCTAAGTTTTATCGATTTCTTTTCATACTATTTCAATTTATTTTCTTATTTAAACTATTGCTTTTACGTTTTATTTTACGTATGCATTTCGGGTTTAACATTTTACTCCCCCTCCAACATCGCAGACACGACAATTGCCCGGACACTAACTTTGGTCAAGAGATAGAGCGATTTTTCAGTAAAACTAGTCTCTGTGGGATCGACCCTACTCCCTATACTGCTAAAATTTGCAACTAGGTGTAGGTTTATATTGGTGGAATCGACATCCATCAATCATGAACGGAGTTAACTACCATGTGGTTAAATCCAAATCCGAGAAGTTTGAGGCTAAGTGTGCAGTGTGAGACGGTTCAGGTTCATGGAAAATCATGGCTTCGATTAAATAAAAAAATAGGGTTGTGGGATATAAAGAAGTTTAAAGGTCCACATACGTGTGTTACCGGTATAGTATCACTGGGGGTTTAGGGTTTTTTAATATTACTGTTATTATTTAATATGTATTATTTAACGTACTCATGGGTTGACAGGTGTTTCACAAGATCATCCCAAGATGGATTCAATATGATAGCGGGCATAATAATATCAATGGTGAAGGCGAATAATAAGACTTCTGTGCAGGTCTTAATTACCAATATTCATAGCCAATTCAAGTACACGCCTTCTCACTACAAGGCTTAGATAGCTAAGCAGAAGACATTGGATATGATGCACAGTGGATGAGACGCTTCATATAATGAGGTGTGGCAGTGGTGTTAGGTGTTGAGAGGTACATCCTAAGTTGCGTAACAGACCTTGAAACGGGCCTTGCGTACTACAATGATCATTTGCTCCATGGATGCCAAGTGTTCAAGCGTTTGTTCTGGAGCTTTAAGTAATGCCGGGGCACATTTGTATACTGCAAGCCATTGGTACAAATTGACGGTACCTTTATGTATGGCAGATATACCCATCGGCTATTGCTAGCTATGGCATATGATGGTAGTAGGAGAATCTTTCCAATTGCATTTGCAGTAACACCGGGGGAGTTAGGTGACGACTGAGATTTCTTTCTTTCTAGGTTAATGAGGCATGCCTGCCCCCAGCCTAATATCTGTGTTATATTGGATCAAGGCACTAGAATACTAGCCGCAATTAAGGACAGAGAAGCCTATGGGATCGCACACACCATCGGTATTGTTTAAGGCATATTGCGTCCAACTACTACGAGCAATATCGGTCTACCATTAAACGATGACAAGTGACCAACATCAGTATTTTATTCGCCACTAATATTATTTTGTTTGTCATATTTAATTTGTTCTGAATGGAAGAGTGGTATGTAATTATCACTATCCACTTATATTGACAGGGTACGAGATCAATAAGGACCGTTTTCATGAAATGTTGGCGATTTTACGATCAATTAACGATCAAGGCGCAAACTACTTCTGTAACATACCTTTCGATCAGTGGACACAAGTATACGACGACATCCTACGATATGGTCATATGACCTTAAACCTGGTTGAATGCATAAATTCTATTCTAAAAGGAACACGTCATTTGTCTATAACCTCGGTGTGCGGAGACATACTTCTATTTGGCGGCACTATTTCCAAAGCGAGCAGGGAGTTATAAAGGCCAAATGCAGGGAGACCATGTATGGTTCCGTAAGGTAGTGCAATAAATTAACAAGGCGAAGGTGCAGGCTAACACCATACACACAGTGTGTCACGATTGCGACAATTTATAGTTTCGTGTGATGGAGTTTGACAGACTGAACCAAGGTATTACCAGCAGGCAATGTCTTGTACACCTGAGAAATAGGTTTTGCGACTGTGAGAGGTTTGGTGCACTTTATTATCCATGCGCTCATATAATTGTAGCTTGTTAGAATCTTCGTTTGGATCCCATAAGTTATGTCGACGAAGTGTACAAATTAGAATACATGTACAATGTGTGGAGACAAGTATTCCCACCTGTTCGAGATGAACGTAAGTGGTCGTCTTTATCGCTTGCTCCGTTTAAGTTGTTACCGGATAGAGAATTGCGTCGAAAACCAAAAGGTCGAACTTGCTCAATTAGAATATGTGATAATATGGATATCTGGGAAATAACGAACAAACAAAAGTTTTACGAATGGTGTAGGAACCCAGGTCATACAATTCGAACATGTCCAAATCGAAATAATTCATAATTGATTAAATGAAACTATGTTGTATTATTTCTATTGCCTTATTCAAAAGAACTTCTGTTTTACTAAATAGGAAAAAATATAAAAATAATTTGTACAAATATATTTAAAACAACTTCTATTTTATTAAATGAAACAATATAAAAATAATTTGGACAAATATATTTAAAAAAATCAATGCATGTTATGGTCAGAATCAATGCTACATGGGGGTGGTCGACAGTTATGCGTTGGATTCCTTCTTGGTTCAGCTTTCGGCGGGGTTGTGGTTGTTCTAGTTGTGGATGTTGGGAGGATGACTGATTGTTGTAGAAAGAACATATGTTTTCTCCCTACTTATTGTTTAAATTGTTTCCATTTACTTATCCTTAGCATACATTTTAACATGTTCAGTTTAGTAAATTGCATTTTATAACTCAGTGAATCCTAGCCTATTTTATCTTTAATTTTGCTATCTTTTTGCACTAATGTCGCTATATGAGTTAATTCCAGATTACGTCCGAAATTGTTGCCACAGTTGACAGATATCTGCAATGTTGCTGTATGAGTTATTTCCAGATGGCGTTCAGAATTGTCACTGTAAATGACAGCTGTCTAATAAGAGCCAACCATGAGTGAGCTGTCCGGTCCGATGTACGTACCCTATACGAATAAGGCAGAAGAATCCTGAGAGAAGGACACCTGTACTATTGAGGAAAACATGAAAGGATAACGTGAGAAGAATGAGGAATTATTTTTGGTGGACCAGGATTCTCTTACCCTATTTTGAAGCTTGCGGCTATGGTAGCTGGAGCTTCCCTTTGGTGAGCCAACATGAAGATTGATGCAGATCCACTCTTGACGAGGAGATCTAAATGAAGAATAAGGGGAAATAGATAGATTCAATCGAGTAGCCTAGGAATAGTATTCTCCATTTGATTATGTTTTCTACTGTATGGAAGTACAATGAATTCTTTGTTAAATGTTATCTTATTAAATCTTATTTTTGTTATTTAATCTTGGGGATTTGAATATTCTAAACATGAAAGTGTTATTGCAGTCACTAACACTGGAAGGTGCAGTGATAGTTTGAACTAACAAGCTTTTCAGCGGAAGTTGAGTAAGGACTAAAGGAATTTAGCCCATTTGTTCTTAATAGTGCCCCATTTCCATCATTGAAAGGTGATGTTAATGTGCATGGTTAAGTCTCAGATTAAACCAAAGAGTGGCATTTGGTAAGATATACATTAATTTTATTACGCCGACAATCATCTATCTTTTATACCTTGTGAACACTTAGTATTCTGTTAAAGATTCATATTGGTGATTCTAGTTCATCATCATCACAATTTATACATTGTTTTCAAGATATTGCTCTAAAAATATCCTCACAATTTATCTCATTTCTATCTAGCTATTGCATCGACATTAATAGATAAAAGATAGCCATCCCTGTGGGATTGATATCCGGTTAAACTCACATATATCTACTATACTTGCATCGACAGTGTACACTTGCACATTATTGATGTGACGTTATCAACCGATCAATGACCCACTTTGATAAAACAAATATTGTGAAGGTGTTTGATGTTTATTTTTTGTTCTTGTATGTCTTTGTACTTTATTTTCCTTATATAATATTTAGTATTCACTAACTTGTTTTCTATTGGTTGCTATTTTTCAATTTCATCTTAGGTGTTTTATGACCAGAAGCAATTCAGATTTTCTTGCCGACTTCAATCCAAAAATTGAAAGAACTATTCGAAGAAGATTTTGAGAACAAAGAAATATGGATTTACCAGGGGACAATGCAACAATACCCCCATTCAATAGCAAAACGTTCATAACCCAGTGTTGCTAGAAAACTCTCACATCCACAATAGAACCATACGAGATTGTGTAGTACCTATTCTGGATGATCTACAACCAGGAGTTGTTATACCAGCAATTCAAGCTAGGAACTTTGAGCTCAAGCCAGTGATATTTCAAATGCTAAATTCCAATGGCCAATATGTTGAATTGCCATATGAAGATGCGAGAAAACATATTAAATCATTTTTATTGATTTATGCTTCCTTTAGTCAACAAGGTGTTCTTGATGATGCCTTAAGAATGAAATTATTTCCCTATTCCTTACAAGGGAGAGCTCGCACTTGGTTTCTTGGGTTACCTGCTGGATCAATCATTTGTTGCCACGCAGTTTGTTTTACGATTTAACCCACCAACAATTAATGCTCGTCTTCAAAATGATATTACTATTTACCATTAGCTTGATGATGAAAATCTTCACACAACATGGGAACATTATAAGTCTTTGCTTCGACATTGTCCCATGTACGACATTCATCAAAAAGCAAAAATTAAGGTTTTTTATAATGGTTTGAATTCATATACAAGGAATCTTGTCGACGCATCAGCCAATGGACCGCTGCTGGATTGTACTTACAATAATGCTGTGAGAATTCTTAAGAGAATTGCCCAAAATGATTACCAATATCCCATCTCTAGAACTGCACAAGCAAGGACTACTTTAGGAGTTATTGAATTGGATGCAATATCCGTGTTAAGTGCCCAAGTTCTTCTCTCACAAACATGATTAAAAATATGCAAGGGACGAGTGACGTTGCACCTATACAGGTTGCTCAACAATTGGATATTCCTACCTTTTGCTGCGAATTTGAGATGATAACCATGATTATGAATATTATCCACAATATGGAAAAAAATGCCTGTTATGTCAGTAATATTCACAACAGTTATTATGGCAACCCCTCCAACAACTCTGAATGCAACCAACAGTTTTGGGAAACTCAAATGTTTGACAAAATGATACGACATTCAGATATGAGAATGCATCTACTCAGGGCAATTATAATCCATGACAAGGGAATTATACTCAACAACAGTAGAACGACAGTCCGTATCATCAAAGGTATCAACCACAAGGTCCGATACTGTAACATCCTAAATTAGGGGCTGTTTGTAATTTAATTAATTTCCCTTGTGTGTGCTTGAAGAAAAGAATATTATGATTACTAAGCATGATCTAGGGTCTAGTCATAACCCCGGGCTAGGTCTGACTTAGGATTAAAAACTTCTTTTTAGCACTTGAGAAGAAAAAGCTAAGTGAGGAGGCTTTAAAAATTATTGGTGCGAAACATGACATAAGGAAGCAGCTGGTAAAGTGGTTGGGACGCTACCTAGGAAGCTAGAATGGTGCGGCAAAACAGGGGTTCAAGCTGCCAAGATTGCGCTTGGGGCTTTTATTTTTGCGTTATGTATGGGGTGTTGGGCTAGGAAGGCCTTAAAAATAAATGGCAAAGATTATGGGCATGAAAGTCGGTTTAGTGGAGTGGCTTGGGGCGCCACTTAAAGGCCTTGGTGTATGGACTCGAGTTGAGTCATGATGGACGCATAAGAGTGTTTTATTTTGGGTTTTTGGCGTTAAAGGAAAGGGGCGGTATGAAGGCTTTAAAGTTAAATGGTGAGGTTTTATAGCATGAAAGTCAAGGTGGTAGAGTGGTATGGGCGTTGAAAGGGGGCATGGCGGTGAGGTCTGAGTTCGAACCAAAGAAACTGCCATCGGGATTTTTATTTTTTTTCAAAGCTGGCGTGAATGAGAATGTGAGCTAATGGTCTGATTTTTGGACTCTTAACTTGATAAGGATGAGTTTAATTTTTGCACATTAATTTAATTTGGAAGGGTATGTATTAGTAGTTTATTTTCATTTAAATTGTTGAAGAGTGGCTAGGAGATAAAGATAAAGGATAAACCATGCTTTATTTTTGATAATTAAAGGCTGGAATTATCCCAAAAGGGAGGGATGTTGGCCGAATATAGGACTCCTTGGGATGCCATCCATATTCGGTTTTGTATAGCAAAGAAGTGCCAAAAATTCATCAAGTTCTTTTCTTTTTCTCTCTTCAATAGTGCTGGCCGAATTCTCCCTTGATACATTGCCAAAATTGTTCAAAATTTCCAACTTCTTTTTCTTATTCCTATTAGCCGAACCTACCCCCTCTTCTACTCAAGAAATTCCAGCCCTTCCATCTTGTGATTAGCCAAATCCCCCTTAAAGAAAGGTCTTTGTTCTTTTCTCTTCATTGAAGGTAGCGAACCCCTCACAACACTAAGAGGTCTTGACTTGTGGTGTTAAGGCGATATAATTATCAAGGTAAGGGGCGATACCCTCTTTTAGGTTCAAAGATTATGGCCGAATGGCCTATGACTCTTATTAATGTGGTTAAACCGATTGTAGGGAAGCCATAGTCGATTGAAAGAAGCTTTTGGGATTCGTTTTCCTAAGAAAGGGTGGTAAGTAACATTCGGCCATAGGCCTTGATTATGTGTGATTGTGCAAGCCGATTTTTAACATGTGTTTTGGTAGGGATCTCGAAGACTCAAGTGACAAATTCAGGATTTCGGTAAGTTGGTAGTGGTTAAGCACATTCGGCCAAAGGCCATATTTCAAGTGCAATTTATCCTTCAGGATTTTTGGTTTACCCGAATAGGCCTAAGTCCCTAACCCCATTGTTGGCCAATTATAGGGTCAAGAATCTAGCGTCGTGATCGGATCTTGGGATCTAGGATTCATGGTAGTAACGGTGTGTAAAACTCACTACACACTTTATTAGTTTACATGGCTATATTGTTGTTTTTTATCATTGTGGTAGTGCTTGTGGACATAAGCATGGATTTGAGTAAGTCCCATATCTCATGATCTATGATGTATGTGTATGCCATCATATCTTTATTAAATGCATGATATATGATATTTGTGATGTAAGCATGATGATGGTGGGATTGATGAGAGGAGGGATGATTTTATGGACTGTCACGGTGGTTTTGACCACAAGATGGGTTAGCCCCATCAGTTATTGTGACTTGGTCACGTGGTTTTGACCACACCGATGAAAATTGTGATTGAGTCCCAGTGGTTTGGTACCACCATAGTTTTGACCACATTATGATATTTTGTGACCTATGGTCATCGATGGTTTTGACCACACGATGGGTTGGCCCCATCATTTGATTTGTGGCTTTAGTCACGGTGGTTTTGACCACGAGTGGTTTTACCACAAGGGGTAGTAAAGGAGTATGGATGGTTAGTTGGGTTGCATAATTGCATGTTTATTAATAATCGTGTATGAGTTGTATTTTCGGGTGGGGATTTACACACCGAGTCTTGGTGACTCACCCTTCCCTTACCATTTTGCGAGATGAGTAGATCGCGGAGATGGGCCGGAGAGGACTCGGCTGACCATGCTATCGTTGGTTTGAATTAAATTTATTATCGTTAAGTTTATTTATTTTCTTTTCTAAGTTTTTAATTTGGGATGTAATAAGGCCGCTATTTATTATTTGGATGTTTTAATTAGTTGTTTAATTTACTTATACTATATATTACAAAAGAATTTATAAATGTTAAGTAAACCTAGGTTAAAATAACTTTTCCAACTAAGTAACTTCTACGAGTTTTTTAAAGATGTTACCATCGGGTAACAAAAATAAACCAAGTCAACTATAACTTTGACAAATTTTGAAACTTACATGATCAAATGTTTTCAAAGGGTTTATCAATACAACCATGTTTGTAAAATAATCCCAAGCGAGTTTTATCAAACCTGTTTTAATACCTTAGCCACATTTTTAACAAGTTTTCACGGACACTCAACACGATTCAAATTATTTTACTCGTGACATACGAGATCGGTCGGGACTCATGGGCGGGTTTGGGGTGTTACATTTTTGGTATCGAGCGGTTCAAAACTTCATTTGTGGGGCCCAAGGCCCAAGATGTTTTGTTTATGTTAGTAGGCCTTATTGGAATGTTTTGAAATTGTTCTTGGCTTGAACAGCATGGCACCGAGTCTCTGGCACCAATCCGCCCAGGTAAGTAATTACATCTATTTTCTTTGTGAATATTTGATGAGGGGTAGAAGGGTAAATGGGGAGCGTAGACTATTAAATTGAAATTGTTGAACCCTAAGGTTAGCATACCCCAACAAACAATGCATAAGATTTAATAATTCCCTAAACAACCACAGAGTTGTCCTTGAGCAAGGGATGTGGCAATCGTTATCGCATGTCTAGGATTGGATTGATGGGAGCACGGTATTTAAGCGATCTAGTGACTCACCTCCTACTCACTTGAATCCTACCTAGTGCGTAGTGACGGTTCATCCTAGCTGAGTCGACACACTCATAGGCTAAACTTGATAACTAAAACCCGAAAGGGACTAGTCGTTTTGTTTTTGAAGTAATTAAAACCTTGTTTTAAAAAAAATGATCAAAATGCCCCTCAGTTTGAAAAATGACCAAAATACCCCTGGCTTATAAATTACCAAAATACCCTCCGTATGAAAAATTTCCAAATAGAAAGTTTTCAAAATATCCTTCTTTTGTGAAAACAAGCAGAACTAAATTTTAGAATTCTTGTTATGAAAAAAATTACTAAAGTACCCTAGTGGTAAAATTACGAAATTACCCCTAACCAACAAAATTACCAGAATGACCCTGATCTTCAAAATTTTGCAACATCACTATTTTAGAAAATGCAATTATCAAAAAGAGCCCTCAAAGTTTTATAACTTTTGAAATACCCCTGATTTGTTAAATTTTACAAATTCACCCTAATTTGTGAAACATTACCAAGATACCCCCGAGGTCCAAAATTACCGACATACCTCTGGATTCCAAAATTTTTCAAAATACCCCAAAAATTTAAAAGCTCCAAAATACTTTTTAACAAAATCATCAAGAGAACTTTTATTTTGAAAATTACAAAAATACCCACATAGGACAAATTACGAAAATACCCTAGGTAGTGGAAAACAATCACGATGAAAACTACAACGTCTCTTTGAATGAATGAATGGAAAATCGTGTGCATGTATGATTACGAAAGAACCACCCTAAAACTCTTATCATAAAATTCCTTCGGATAATCCAAAGACACAAGTACTAATGCATAAAATTCTTAAGCAGATAAACGCAATCGTTAGAAATGAGTACAAGAGGTCGAGGCGTACGCCTGGCGGAAATGGGAAGGGTAGGATGACTTTGTCTCGAGCTAGCGAGGCCCGGACATGGGTGCGGAAATAAGATCTGGATCTGCCGTGGTGAAAACTAAATTTCAAGATCGGACCGGTGGTAGCGGTGTAGTATCCCAAGCGGTCTTACGAGTGTTGGAGCGAGTTCTTTGAAATTTGGCGTGTAGGAGCTCAGAAATCTGTGATGGAATGACTCGCCAATGAGCGAAGTATTTAGAGGAGTTTTGAGTGGCACCAGGTCTTGTGATCTTGGTTGGAAGCAACGAAAGGATCATGGATGACCTAGATTTTACAGCTGAGGAGAAATTGAAAGGTATCATCTCTTTGCTTCGGGATGAGTCATACCAGTGGTAGCTCACCGTAAGGGATGGAGCAGTGGTAGAAAATCTCACACAGAATTCTTGAGGATGCCTATCAAAAGAAGTATATTGGAACTAGCTACGTGGATGCACAATGAAGGCTTTCTTGAACTGGTTCAAGGCAATAAAACGATGGCGGAGTATGAGGCCAAATTCCTCCGGTTGAGTAGGTATGCTCGGGGTATTGTAGGTACAGAGCATGAGCAGCTGTGTTAGATTCGAGGATGAAATGAGAGATGAGTGAGGATGATGATAGCTCCACAATAGGAATGGGAGTTCTTGTATTAGTGGAGAAATCGAAGGTTCTTTGAAGGGTAAAACAATCGGTTAGACAGAACCAAGATCGAAATTGGAATAAGAGGAGATCGAGACCTTCAAGGTTCTCGGGTGTCAATGAAGAAGACAAGGTTTGGTGGGTCAGATCAAGCTGCTAGGCCTGCTGCTGCTGCTAATTCTCAATGGCCGTCACGGTGTGCTCGGTGTGGCAAGTCTCACACGGGAGAGTGTTGGAATGGTAACCGGGGATGCTTCGAATGTGGGTCCATGGAGCATCGAGTTAGAGATTGTCCAAGAAGGCAATAGGTTGAGATCGGAGGTCAGATCGTGCACCAAATAGGCAGGATAATCAACAGCCACAGAGGGGTCGTGGTGTAGGAAGAGGAGGTAATGGTGCTTTGGAAGAGGTCGTGGGGCACCAAGGGAGGTACTGGGTTGATGCGAGGCTAGACAACCTAGTTTGGTCTATCTTGCGGCGTCAAGAGGAGGCGATGCGGACATCATAACCGATATGTTCTTGATCTTTGGTGTACCCTATAGTACTTTGATTGACATTGGCTCGACTCACTCATACATTGCTAGTAGCGTAGTGAGAACTCTACACTTAGATTCTGAGCTTACTTCTAGGAAGATGACTGTATTAAGCCCCCTAGGTCACTCTGTAGAAGTAAGTAAATTCTATAGGAACGTACCCCTAGAACTCCAAAGGGTCGTGTTCTTGGCTGACTTGATGGAACTACCGTTCTGGGAGTTCGACCTAATCCTCAGAATGGATTGGCTAGTAAAGTATCAGGCTAGCCTGGATTGCGCAACTAAGCGCATGGTAGTAAACACCGTGGAAGGTGATGAGGTGGTGATGATAGGTAAAAGGAGAGATTACCTGTCTAATGTGGTTTCTGCATTGAAGGCGGAAAGGATGATTAGGAAGGGTTGTAAAGCTTATGTGGTGCATGTCTGTGCCTTGGAAGCAAAGGATGTTGCTATGGGAGATGTCCGGACTGTAAGGGACTATGTCGATGTGTTTCGGAGGAGCTTAGGTCTACCTCCGGACCGTGAGGTTGAATTTGGTATAGACTTGTTACAGAAATGGCTAGTATCTATAGCTCCGTGTCGGATGGCGAGAAAGAATTGGTAGAGTTGAAGGCGCAGATTCGAGGAATTGTTGGATAGAGGGTTCATTCAACCAAGTGTATCGCCTTGGGAGCTCGGTGCTTTTGTCAATAAGAAAGATAGGACAATGAGGATGTGTATAGATTATCGGCGGTGAACAAGTTGACAATAAAGAACGGTATCCTTTGCCGGGATAGACGATCATTCGATCAACTCAAAGGGGCATCGGTGTTCTCTAATATTGACCTTAGGTCGAGGTTACCATCGACTTAAGGTGAAGGAGGTGATGTTCACAAGGCGACATTCCGTACTCGGTATGGACACTCTGAGTTTCTAGTAATGCCTTTTGGTGCGGCGAATGCACCCGGCGTTTATGGACATGATGAGCCGGGTTTCTAACCCTACTGGATCGGTTTATCGTGGTCTTCATAGACGACATTTTGGTGTACTCGAAGTCAGAAGAGGAGCATGAAGCACATCTTCATGTGGTTCTACAAGTCCTAAGGGAAAAATAGGTGTACGCCAAATTGACAGAAGTGTGAGTTCTGGCTCAAGGAGGTAACTTTTCTAGGGCATGTTGTTTGAAATAAGGGCATCGGGGTGGATCCCGTAAGATTGAGGCGATTAGAGTGGAAGCCACCAAAGTCGATTCTGAAAATTCGAGTTTTACGGGTTGGCGAGGATATTATAGGAGATTTGTGGAAAATTTCTCCTAATCGCAAAGACCGATTGACTAAGTCTGCTGAGAAAAGGGTTCCGTTTGTGTGGTCTCGAGAAGTAGCAAGAGAGTTTCGATAAGTGAAGAGGATCTTATGAAGCAGGTCTTAATTGACTGAGGCCGGAAGGAGTTCACGGTGTATTGTGATGCATCACATACTAGTTTAGGGTGTGTATTGATGCAAGAAGGAAGGTGGTCGCTTATGCGTCCGCGGCGATTGAGGCCTCATGAAGCTAACTACCCACACATGACTTGGAATTGGTCATGTGGTATTTGCCTTGAAAATCTGGAGGCACTATCATGCGAGGAGAAGTCGGTGAGGTACACAGATCACAAAGTCAAGTACCCCGACTCGGAAAGATTTAAATCGAGGCGAGGAGGTGGATTGAGTTGTTGAAGGACTCACGACCGCTCAATCGAATACCATCCGGGAAGGCTAATGTAGTAGGCGATGCATTGAGTAGAAAGGTGGTAGCGGTTCGCGAGCAATGTTCGCTCATCTAAGTCTCTATGAGGATGGGAGCCTTTTGGCGAGAATTGCAAGTGAAGCCATCTTGGATTAATGAGGTTAAGGAAAGGCGATGGTGATGAAGCTTTGAATACTCGAAGGTTCTTGATGCAGTGGTGGGCGAAGGTTTCAACAGCGATGATGGAGTGTTGAACTTTCGGGGAGAGTATGCATGCCTAAGGATGATGAGTTGAGGCGTGAATCCTTAAAGAAGCTCATAGCAGTGTGTACGCTATGCACCCGGGAAGCAGCAAGATCTATTGGGATTTAAGAGAGCAGTTTTAGTGGCCGTCTAAAGCGAGAAGTAATCGAGTTAGTGGGCAAGTGTCTGACATGCCAACAAGTCAAAATGAGCATCAATTGCCATCGAAACATTACGGTAGGTAAAGATCCCACAGATGGAAGTGGGAGGAGATTACTATAGATTTCGTGAGTGGGCTTCCCCTTACGCCCAGTAAGAAGGATGCAGTTTGGGTGGTAGTAGACCGGTTGACTAAGTCAGCTCATTTCATATCGGTAAGGGTTGACTACTCGCTTCAAAAGTTAGCCAAGTTGTATATCGCCGAGATAGTACGATTGCATGGAGTATCGGTGTCCATTATCTCAGATCGAGATCCTCGGTTTACGTCGAGATTCTAGAAGGCTCTACATCAGGAGTTAGGCACAAAGTTGAATTTCAGCATGGCTTTTCACCCACAGTTTGATGGACAATTTGAGAGGGTTATTCAAGTGTTGGAAGACATGTTGAGGGGCTGTGTTTTGGATTTCCGTGGTAGTTGGGAGGAGTACCTACCTTTGGCTGAGTTCGCTTATAACAACAGTTATCAAGCAAGTATTCGGATAGGCACCGTATGAGGCCTTTGTATGGTCGAAATGTCGACTCCTACATGTTGGGCGGAACTAGGAGAACGTCGGATGTGGGGTCGAGTTAATGTGAGAGCGAAGGATAAGGTTAGAGTAATTCGGGATCGTCTTAAGGAGGCATCGACGGTGAAATCTCTGGCGATCTTAAGCACGAGAGAGGTTGAATATCGATGGGTGATAGGGTCTTCTTGAAGGTATCACCTTGGAAGAAGGTGCTGAGGTTTAGTCGGAAGGGTAAGCTAAGCCCTAGATTCATCGGACCATACACAGTGTTGAAATGCGTGGGACCGGTAGCTTACCAGCTTGAGTTGCCGGTAGAATTGAGCGGATCCATGATGTCTTCCATGTTTCGATGCTGAGGCGCTATCGATCAGATCCATCACATGTAGTGCTGGTTGAGGAAATTGAAGTGAGCCCGGACATGTCTTTCGAGAAGGAGCCAGTGCAAATTTTGGATCGAGATGTCAAAGTTCTTGAAGAAAGTCGGTGCCTTTGGTAAAAGTGCTATGGCGAAACCATGGTGCGGAGGAGGCCACATGGGAACTGAGGATGTGATCGGCGACAATACCCCAACTCTTGATCCGTAATTTGAGGTCAAATTCTTTTTAAGGGGTAGAAGCGTAACATCCTAAATTAGGGGTTGTTTGTAATTTAATTAATTTCCCATGTGTGCTTGAAGAAAAAATATTATGATTGCTAAGCATGATCTAGGGTCTAGTCATAACCCCGGGCTAGGTCTGACTTAGGATTAAAAACTACTTTTTAGCAGTTGAAAAGAAAAAGCTAAGTGAGGAGGCTTTAAAAATTATTGGTGCGAAACATGACACAAGGAAGCGGTGGTAAAGTGGTTGGGACGCTACCTAGGGAGCTAGAATGGTGCGGAAAGCGGGGTTCGAAATGCCAAGATTGCGCTGGGGCTTTTATTTTTGCGTTATGTATGGGGTGTTGGGCTAGGAAGGCCTTAAAAATAAATGGCAAGGATTATGGGCATGAAAGTCGGTTTGGTGGAGTGGCTTGGGGCGCCACTTAAGGGCCTTGGTGTATGGACTCGAGTTCGAGTCATGATGGACATAAGGGGTGTTTTATTTTTGGGTTTTTGGCGTTAAAGGAAAGGCGGCCAGGTATGAAGGCTTTAAAATTAAATGGTGAGGTTTTATAGCATAAAAGTCAAGGTGGTAGAGTGGTATGGGGCGTTGAAAGGGGGGCTGTGGCAGTGAGGTCCTGGGTTCGAACCAAAGAAACTGCAATTGGGATTTTTATTTTTTTTCAAAGCTGGCGTGAATGAGAATGGGAGCTAATGGTCTGATTTTTGGACTCTTAACTTGATAAGGATGAGTTTAATTTTTGCACATTAATTTCGGCTGGAAGGGTATGTATTAGTAGTTTATTTTCATTTAAATTGTTGAAGAGTGGCTAGGAGATAAAGATGAAGGATAAACCATGCTTTATTTTTCATAATTAAAGGCTGGAATTATCCCAAAAGGGAGGGATGTTGGCCAAATATAGGACTCCTTGGGAGGCCATCCATATTCAGTTTTGTATAGCAAAGAAGTGCCAAAAATTCATCAAGTTCTTTTCTTTTTCTCTCTTCAATAGTGCTGGCCGAATTCTCCCTTGATACATTGCCAAAATTGTTCAAAATTTCCAGCTTCTTTTTCTTATTCCTATTAGCCGAACCTACCCTCTCTTCCACTCAAGAAATTCCAGCCCTTCCATCTTGTGATTAGCCGAATCCCCCTTAAAGAAAGGTGCTGTTCTTTTCTCTTCATTGAAGGTAGCCGAACCCCCCTCACAACACTAAGAGGTGCTGACTTGTAGTGTTAAGGGCCGATATAATTATCAAGGTAAGAGGCGATACCCTCTTTTAGGTTCAAAGATTATGGCTAAATGGCCTATGACTCTTATTAATGTGGTTAAACCGATTGTAGGGAAGCCATAGTCGATTGAAGGAAGCTTTCGGGATTCGTTTTCCTAAGAAAGGGTGGTAAGTAACATTCGGCCATAGGCCTTGATTATGTGTGATTGTGCAAGCCGATTTTTAACTTGTGTTTTGGTAGGGATCTCGAAGACTCAAGTGACAAATTCGGGATTTCGGTAAGTTGGTAGTGGTTAAGCACATTCGCCAAAGGCCATATTTCAAGTGCAATGTATCCTTGGGATTTTGGTTTGGCGAATAGGCCTAAGTCCCTAACCCTGTTGTTGGCGATTATAGGGTCAAGAATCTAGCATCGTGAGATCGATCTTGGGATCTAGGATTAAGTGGTAGTAACAGTGTGTAAAACTCACTACACACTATATTAGTTTACATGACTATATTGTTGTTTTTTATCATTGTGGTAGTGCTTGTGGACATAAGCATGGATTTGGGTAAGTCCCTATCTCATGATCTATGATGTATATGTATGCCATCATATCTTTGTTAAATGCATGATATATGATATTTGTGATGTAAGCATGATGATGGTGGGATTGATAAGAGGAGGGATGATTTTATGGATCGTCACCGGTGGTTTTGACCACAAGATGGGTTGGCCCCATCGATTTATTGTGACTTGGTCACCAAAGTGGTTTTGACCACACCGATGATAATTGTGACTAAGTCCCAAAGGTTTGGTACCACCGATGGTTTTGACCACATTATGATATTTTGTAACCTATGGTCATCGATGGTTTTGACCACACGATGGGTTGGCCCCATCATTTGATTTGTGACTTTAGTCACGGTGGTTTTGACCACACGGGGTAGTAAAGGAGTATGGATGGTTAGTTGGGTTGCATAATTGCATGTTTATTAATAATCTGTATGAGTTGTATTTTCCGGTGGGGATTTACACATCGAGTCTTGGTGACTCACCCTTCCCTTACCATTTTGCGAGATGAGTAGATCATGGAGATGGAGCCGAGAGGACTCGAGGCTGCCATGCTTATCGTTGGATTTGAATTAAATTTATTATCGTTAAGTTTATTTATTTTCTTTTCTAAGTTTTAATTTGGGATGTAATAAGGCCACTATTTATTATTTGGATGTTTTAATTAGTTGTTTAATTTACTTATACTATATATTACAAAAAGAATTTATAAATGTTAAGTAAACCAGTTAAAAATAACTTTTCCAACTAAGTAACTTCTACGAGTTTTTTTAAAGATGTTACCATCGGGTAACCAAAAATAAACCAAGTCAACTATAACTTTGACAAATTTTGAAACTTACATGATCAAACGTTTTCGAAGGGTTTATCAATACAACCATGTTTGTAAAAATAATCCTAACTGAGTTTTATCAAACCCTGTTTTAATACCTTAGCCACATTTTTAACAAGTTTTCACTAGACACTCAACACGATTCAAATTATTTTACTCCGTGACATACCAGATCCGGTTAGGACTCATGGGCCGGGTTGGGGTGTTACAGATACAATCACATCAAAATCAGATGCAGCCACAACATTCTTCGATGACGAATCAGAATATCCAAGGACAACGACAATGACAATGTACACATACTTCTACTTCTAACCCATTAACGGCTCTTGAGGCATTAATGAAGGAGTATATTACTCACACAGAAGCTATTTTTCAAGGAAATTCATCTTTTATTCGAGCATTGGAGGCACAATTGGGATAGCTTGCTTCATATCTGGATACTTGACCACAAGGCTCCTTACAGAGTGACACCGAAAACCTCAACTCGAGGGGGAAAGAGTACTGTAAAGCTATCACTCTTAGGAATGGTAAACAAACTAGTGAGCTGGTTATCGATTCTATTGTAGCATCCCCAGATATTGGTAACGTAAACCTGATGGAAAGGTTGACTCTGAAGAGCTTGTTGATGTACCAGACAAAGAAGTACCACCAACTGTCGCTCACAGGCCTTATATTCGACCCTCGAAATTGTAGACGCAACCCAAGGTATCATCGTAACCTGATGTCCTTCCACTTGTTCCTTTTCCATAAAGATTCAAGAGGAATGAAAATGATAAACAATATCAGCAGTTTCTGGATACACTGAAACAACAGCAAATCAATATTCCTACAAATTTTGACCTATGTGAAATTTATGAAAGACCTCTTGTCCAAGAAGAAAAAACTCACTAATGTTGAAACTATTGCACTCACAGAAGGTTGTAGTGTTGTCTTGATAAATAAGTTACCGCTAAATTGAAAGATCCTGGCAGTTTTACGATTCCATGTTCGATTGGTAATCAATATTTGGGCAAAGCTTTATACGATTTGGGAGCTAGCATCAACCTCATGCCACTATCTACTTTTAGAAAGTTAGGAATTGGTCATATGAAACCCACTGCTGTGACATTGCAACTGGCAGGTCGATCTTTAGCTCAACTTGAAGGGAAAATCAAAGATGTTTTAGTTCGTGCGGATAAATTTGTTTTTCCGTTGATTTTATCATACTTCACTGCAAAGCAGACAAGGAGGTTCCCATAATCTTGGGATGACCATTTTTAGCCACCGACCAAACTCTTATTGATGTTTATAAAAGAGAACTCACCATACGACTAAATGATGAGCAAGTTATCTTCAGTGTTTTTTAGTCTGTTCATCACAAGGATAAAGCAGAGTGTCACGATCGATGTGCTCAATACTTTGATTGAGGAAGAATTCAACAACCAAAGCATAGTCCTTGCTGAAAAAATTACAGTGACATCCGAGCCTGAATCCATAGACAATTGTGATAGCACAGTTGATGCAAGTACTGTTGACGTTAAGCATAGATGGAAAATTGAATCCTTAGACCTAACCAACAGAACCACTCCAATTTTCAAACCATCAATTGTAGAAGCTCTTACTCTGGAATTGAAACCACTACTTTCTCAAATTGAATATATCTTATTGGGTGATCACAATACTCTTCCAGTTATTGTCTCCGCAACACTAGATGCAACACAAGAAAAGAAATTAACTCACATTCTCAAACATCACAAATGAGCTATTTCCTAGAGTATTATAGATATTCAAGGCATTAGTCCTTCTTTTTGTATGCACAAAATCAAGTTAGAAGATGATATCCAGGAGTCAATTAAACAGTAAAGAAGGTTAAACGATAAGAAGAAGGAAGTGGTCAAGAAAGAAATCATAAAATGGCTTGATGCAAGAATTATTTACCCGATTTCTGATAGCTAGGTGAGTCCAGTGCAATGCGTCCCAAAAAAGAGTGACATCACAATGAGTTGCAATGATAAAGATGAATTACCACTAACACGCATCCCTACAGGTTGGCGAGTTTGTATGGACTATCATAAATTAAATGCAGCCACAAGGAAAGATCATTTTCCACTTTCCTTCATTGACCAAATTTTAGATCAGCTTGCTGGTAAAGCTTATTATTGCTTCCTAGATGGCTATTTTGGATCATTTTCCAATTCCCTTCATTGACCAAATGTTAGATCAGCTTGCTGGTAAAGCTTATTATTGCTTCCTTGATGGCTATTCTGGGTACAACCAAATTGCTATTGCACTAGAAGATAAGGAGAAAACAACTTTCACCTGCCTCTTTGGTACTTTTTCTTTTTTCGTATGCCTTTCGGTATTTGCAATTCACCATCCACATTTCAAATGTGTATGATGGCAATATTCTCAGATATGATCAAATACTCTTTATAGGTTTTTGTGGATGACTTTTCAGTTTATGGGAATGATTTTGATCATTGCGCTTACAATTTGGATAAAGTACTACAACGATGTGAGGACACTCATCTTGTCTTGAATTGGGAAAAATGTCATTTTGTGGCAACTAAAAGCATTGTGTTGGGCCATCATATCTCTAATCAGGGTATTCAAGCAGATAAAGCTAAGGTGGAAATCATCGAAAAATTACCCCCACCAACAAATGTGAAAGGTATCCGTAGATTTCTTAGACATGCAATATTTTACCAACGGTTTATTAGAGATTTTTTAAAGATTGCACAACCATTGTGGTCCTTGTTGGAACAGAATCGAAAATTCCTCTTTTATGAGGCATGTCTAGATGCCTTTATTTAGTTAAAGAAGCAGTTGGTCAATGTCCCCATTTTTATTGCACTGGATTCGTCTTAGCCTTTCGAAGTTATGTGTAATGCAAGTAACTTCGTCGTGGGTGCAGTGCTATGACAACGCAAAGGAAAAAATTTTCACACTATCTATTATGCCATCAGAACTCTTATAAAAACTCAATTCAATTATACCACCACGGAGAAAGAATTGCTAGCCGTCGCCTTTGCTTTTGATAAGTTTCGTTCTTATCTTGTCAATGCAAAAGTTACGATATTCACTGATCATTCGGCATTACGACATCTCTTTGCGAATAAAGACGCCAAACCAAGACTGATACGATGGATTTTATTACTACAAGAATTTGACATTGAGATAAAAGACCGCAAGAGGTCAGAGAATCAAGTTGTTGATCATTTATCTAGATTGGAAGTTGGCAGCGAAGACGAGAACATATTTCAAATTATCGACACTATAACAGCCCGTTTTCAGTGAAATGGAACAATGGTTTGGGACCACAAATTTGAGTTAGAAAAAAAATTATTTTAATATTATTGCATGGTCTGCATTATGATAGAAATGTTATATGAAATTTTCGATAAGAAAATTTTACCGATTATGTATTTAATTTTGAAAAGGACCAAATTACATAAAATGCAAAAGTTGAATTCTATTAGTTATAAGTATCAAATAGCTATGGAATTTAAAACAAGAGGTCCTTATATGATAATTAGACCATTAAAGAAAAGTTAGTAGATATTTTTGATGAATCATCCATGGAAAAATTAAAAAAGGACAAGGACTAAATTGGAAACTAAAATAATTAAAAGATGATAATAGAAAAATATCATCATTTTATATCATCTTCCCCAAATTAAGACATGGAAACCCTAGGAAAGATAAAAGTGTTCAAGCAAGCTTTATTTCCTTAATTAGGTAAGTATTCTTGTCCCATTTGTAGTAATTTTTATATTTTTAAATCAGAATAGCTTAATCTATCTATTTTGCGATTAATTTGTAAAGTTATCAAAGTATCAAAGTTTTTCCATGAATGAATATGCTAAAATTTTGAAATTTATGGTAGAAAATGAAAGGTTGTTGATAGATAAACAACTTTCAGAAAGTGAATTTTCATGAAATTGTGATTTAGGGACTAAATTATAAATATGTAAAACTTCATGGAAAATTTCTAATTTTTATGAAATAAATGTGTTTTAAATGCTATATGTAAAAATTAGTTAGGCTTGGAATAAGGATTAAATTGCATGAATTTCATTTTCCGAGCCTAGGGATAAAATTGTCATTTATGAAAAGTATAAGGGTAAAATGGTAATTTTTCCTAAGATGTAAATTGAATTCAATTGAATATGAGATGTAATAAATTGATGATTAAATTCATTTATATAGATCCAGATAACTCAAATTCGAAGCTAGATCGAGGAAAAGAACAGGTATCAGATTAGTAGACTTTTAAATACGAACAAGTGTCGAGGTAAATTCGTGTAACTTAATTATGTATATTTATATGTTTGAATTGAATAAATGATTAATGTATGAAAATAATCATATGCCCAAAATTTCTTGATAAATAATAAATTCCATTTGAATAATGAAATGCGATGGATACAGTATTTTCCCGTACTGATTATAGTCCTACATAAGTTGCGGACATTATAGCTCGGACGAGCATCATGTTAACAGCCATCTCAAGCATCATGTTATACAGTTCCTGCAAGCATTCCTGATCGGTAGTGATTCTGCATGTGTTGCGCACTACCGCATCTCTTTGTGAGCGTCCTATTATATGATCGGTTGTGATCCTGCATATATTGCGGACACAAACGCAGCTCTTCGTGAGCATCTTGATATAGGCTCTTATGAGCTTTCTGACATGGCTTGCTTGAACTCCTTATTATGCTATCCGGAGCTCCCTGATAATGACTCTTCGGAGTTATCTGTTAAGCTCTATGAGCTCATTGATTAAAACTCTTATGAGTTTCTTGTTTAGCCCGGATAAACGTCTTATTCTATGGCTCATTTGAGCATCCTGATATTGGCTCGAGAATGTGCTCCCTAATTATGTGCCCTAACAGGTACCCCGAACATGAATTGACGGATCACTGATTTGTATACCTTGAGTATACTACTTGAATATCCATCGATATTTCAATAATTTAACGGATAAAACTCCTAACATGAGAAATTATGAGATTAAAAGAATTATGTCTCGAATACTTCTGAATTACTCGAAAGTTTGTAATTTGATGGGCTCATCCATGTTTATTTGATATACATGTGAATTATGTGACTAACTTGTTTAATTGAGTGTATATGATTAGGCAAATTGCCAAATTGTTGGAAAGCATATTATTGAATGCTTATTTTAATGAATGTTATTGGTAAGTTTAATTCCTATTATACGAACTTACTAAGCATTAAATGCTTACTAGGTTTGGCTTTCCTTGTTTTATAGTGTTTGAAAACTCGCAAAGGTTGGAAATCGGTTGGAGTATCATTACACTATCACCAGCTCGTTTTGGTATAAATAGTAAACTTATTTTGGTATAATGGCATATATAGGTTAACTTGGCCAATGTTGGCTTGTAAATGGTTGTTTGTAATCTAGCTATTGGAATGGCTAATGATAGTTGGTTTTGGTATATTTATAAGGTTAAATCATGATAAATACATATGTGTTTAGTATGTTTAATTGAGTTATGTTAAACATGTATGTTTATACAAGGTAAGATTATAAACATGAATGCATGTGATGATATAATATGCTAGATGATAGAGTTGGCATGCTTATAATGTTTGAATTGGTTGGTATATGGTTGCAAGTATTGGTGTAGTTTCTTGGCAAATTTGGGTGAGAAATAAGGCTAAGAAATGGCCTTATTTTATCTACACGGGTAGACACATGGGCATGTGTCTTGATCATGTGTGACACACGGGCTGACATGTGGGTGTGTGGTTTGGCCATGTGTCCCCTGCATCTTAAAATTTAGAAACAGAATGCTCAGAATTAGACACATAGATAGAGACATGGGCGTGTATCTCAATCGTGTATGATACACGACCTAGAACACGGGCGTGTGTCTTGGCCATCTGAAACCTGCACCTAATTTGTGAAAAATTAAATTGACAACACGGCCTAGCACACGGGTGTGTGGCAGGCCGTGTGGCACAAGTCGGAGAGTTACACGGGTAAGGAACGGGCTGGGACACAGTCATGTGCCTCACATTGAATGCACACACGGCCTGAGACATGGGCATGTCACTTGGCCGTGTGAGCCACAAGGCCTACTCACACGAATGTGTGACCCCTGTATAAGAAAAATTTTAAAATTTTGTGAAATTTTTTCCGAGATTTTGATTTAGTCCCGAATTGTTTCTAATGCTTAATTGGGCCTCGAAGGTCCATTTAAGGGACAATATGATTAGTTTCGGATATAAACAATAAATGATATGAATTATCTATAATTGTTCTGTAAACTCTAGTAATGTTTCGTAACCTTGTTCGGGCGACGAATACAGGTTAGGGGTGTTACAGACACATTCCCAGATGAGATGTTATTCGTTGTCGATGTAACTCCTTGGTATGCAAATTTGGTTAATTACTTGGTGTGTAGTAAGCTCCTATTGAGCATCAAGGGCCATAAAAAAGAAAGATTTCTTTGTGACGTAGTGCAGTACCATTGGAACGAGCCTTATTTATTCAAAGTATACAATGACAACATCATTTGGCGTTGTATTCCGCAAGAAGAGATGCTTTCAATCCTGAAGCACTGTCATGATGCTCCTTATAGAGGCCATTTCGGTGGTATGAGAACAGCTGCTAAGGTTCTACAATTAGGATTCTATTGGCCATCATTGTTCAAGGATGCTCATATTTTTGTGAATCAATGCGATAAATGTCAGTGCACCAGTTCTATTTCCTAACGTAATGAAATGTTGCAACAGCCAATTATGGAAGTTGAATTGTTCGATGTTTGGGGAATGGATTTTATGGGATTGTTTCCAAGTTCATTGGGAAATCTTTACATATTAATCGCTGTTGACTGTGTTTTGAAGTGGGTGGAGGTTATTGCTTTCCCAAAGGATGATGAAAGGACAGTGCTCAAATTTTTCACAAGTATATACTCACCCATTTCGGCACACCAAATGTCTTGATTATTGATCAAGGTATACATTTTGATCAAGGTATACATTGCAACCAAATGGTAGCCACATTAAAGAGATATGGAGTTAATCACAGAATGGCCACTACTTATCTTCCACAAACCAATGGACAAGCTGAAACTTCAAATCGATAAATTAAGAACATTTTTAAGAAGGTTGTGAAGCCTTCGAGAAAATATTGGTCTTCCCGATTGGATGAAGCTTTATGGTCTTTACGGACAGTATATAAGACTTATTTGGGGATGTTTCCATATCAATTGGTTTTTGGGAAAGCATGTCACTTACCAGTTATATTGGAACACAAAGCGATGTGGGCAATTAAACATGTGAACATGGACTATGACGCTACTAGAAAGAAAAGGCTATTGGACATCACCGAGCTAGAAGAGATTCGAAGAAATGCTTATGAAAATGCTGCAATTTATAAGGAAAAGACCAAATGATGGCATGACAAGATTATTTTGCAGCGATAATTTACCGTAGGATAACAAGTTTTATTATTCAACTCTCGACTTAAATTGCACCCAAGTAAATTACGTTCACGTTGGTCTAGTCTTTTCGAAGCTGTCGATGTATTTCCCCATGGTATGTCACAATTCAAGATTTACGTGATGGACACCAGTTCAAATTCAATGGACGAAGATTGAAACACTATTTTGGAAATAAAAATCAAGAGTAGGTAGAGACCATTAATTTGGTCCAAACATTTTAAAATTTTAATTTATTATTTTGAGATTTCATCTTATTTTATTCCTGTTTTATAAAGCTTGTTTTCTTTCCTTTTTGCAGACTAATAAGGTACCATGTCGCCACAACAAGATTTGGTTGTCAACGTAGTTCGTACCACAATGTTACCATTAATCAAAATTAAAGGAACTTCAATTTTCGCCGTTGGATCAAAACCCACCAACCCGTTTGATCTGTTTGAGCAGGCACAAATTTTATTAGACACCACTCTTCCCACTAGTTTTGTATCTATCCAGAAAACATCACAACTCTACATTTTCCTCTTTCACCCTTATAAAATCTACACCACTGTGCCGACTGCAAAACATCCAAGCAACCATTTTTATTCTTTTTTTTCACTTAAGGTCCCACCTTTTTCACTTAAAGTCGTTTTTCCTTCACAAAAGATTGCAAGAAAAAGAGGTTTGACCAAGAAAGCCAACAGACCTATTGAAGAACATTCGTCCTCCACCACTGCAGTTCATGATTTGGAATCCCCCAGGCCAGTGCAGAAAAGGAACCAGTAATCTTTTTGAATAAAACGACTAGGGAACGATTTCAAGACAATATATTGAGCTGAAATTTTCACCCCTAACAAGGCATTTCCCTATCACAACAACAAGAGTTGGGCAAACAAATTCACCGAACCATTTCTAAACTGAAATGGAGAAATTTTTGCACACACCTTGGAAGCTATTCCCTTTCCTTAGTACATGAATTCTATGCTAACCTCTATGACCAAGATTTAAAGTTTATTTTTGTTCGTGAAGGTCTACTCCCATGGGATGCCAACACAATCAATGAGTTGTTTAACCTTACTATCGATTTCGACGAACACTCCGATTTCTTTACGGAAGTGACGAACAAGAAAATGGACCTACTTGTACATGATTTGTGTATTGAAGGAGCACGATGGACAAGGTCGCATCCAAATAATTTTACAATGCATCGTCATTTCTTAACATTATACAGTAAAATATGGTTTCACTTCGTTAACTACAAACTACTATCATCTACCCACAGCACTACCGTCAACCTTGACAGAATGTATCTGATACATTCTATTATCAAAGGTGGAAAAATTGATGTAGGCTCAATTCTTCACTGAGAAATTACTGAATATGCCGCTCAACAGACCGATATTTTGGTTTTCCCATCATTGGTAATGTCACTATGTCAGTAGAAAAGTATTGTACCCTGAGAAGATGAAGAAATCAAGGAGAGTAAGATTCCAATTAATGAAGCCTCTGTTGAGAGGATGACACGTGGCACAGAAACACCAATACTGAAAGAGACAGGAATCAGCAAGACAAAGATGGACAAAGCCAAAATCGACATTAAAGGAACAACCCTACATACAGAGATATATTTATGGTGCAAGATGAAAGATGTTCAAAAGGGCTATTTCCTTTAGCAATAGGAAAATAAAACTTGTTGCTACAATTGAGGACATGGAGAACTCTCAGAATCTGTTTTATGCTTATACTAAAGCTTGGAACAGTTCCATTGTAGCCACATTAAGCCAATTGAGCCCATCTCCAATACTAGACTTCCTAATGTTTCCACCAATCATTAGAACTATGAGCATTCATCTACGACTAACAACTTCGAAGATCGAGATCGATCAATGGCATCTCCTCCCATCGTGCAAGTCTCTAATAATGACAAAGATGAAGAATCCAAGGACATTGAGGATTGTTTATGCAAGATTGATAACTTGTTCAAAGATGGTATTTTTGCTAATTAAGAGGACATTGTTGTTGAGAAGGAAATTGATGCTGGCGAAGAAGATGTTGTTGAAGCGAAGTTGTTGCTGAAGAAGAAAAAGTTGTTGAAAATGAGAAAGAAAAAGGTAGAGGAAAATTTTATTAAGAAGGTTGTCACCACACCCGGATCTATGGGCGCAGATATTGATAATTTGGAGCAAACTAGAGCGAGACCGGTGAAAGTTGTTGAGGTCACCATGAGGGCAATGCAATTTATAGGCAATAATGGTCTACACTGGACCACTCCGAGTGGTTTCTCCTACACAAATAGTAGCCGATGATGCTAGGGCTGAGCCAGGAATTGAGAAGCAATCCGAAGGCTGCGCAAAGCCCAACGAAAAGAAAAAGAAGTGCTCCAAGGATAAAAAAAGAAAGAAGGAATAGAAGAAAAGAAGGAGAAAGAAGCATCATCCAGCCACATCGATGGTTGCGGATAACTGATTTAATTTGTTTTAAGCTTCAGTTATAGTATTCATGCATTGCGTGTAGCTGTAGGTTTTATTTTGATAAGTATACATTGTCATTGCATGTTCATTGTCATTACATATTCTTGTCACTACATTGGGGACACTGCAATCTTTAAGTTTGGGGGAGTGTATATAGAATTGGAAATACACCCATATTTCAAAAAAATGTTTTGAAGCATGCAAGGTTATGCACAATTGTTCAATTTTTTTTGTTACATTTGATGTTTAATTCTTGGATCATGTGAATTGTCAATATATGGGTTGGATAAATTTGACTGAATATTTTATCTTCAATACTTTAATGAATGATTTAAGTTGCATTAAAAATAAATGACTAGTAGCATTCCTTGAATCTTGAATGAATCTACCTTCTACAGTTGCTTATATATATAGATAGTTATAAATAAGTAACACTCCAAAGTGGGTGTATTGAGGAATGTTAAAAAAGGGAACACTCCAATACGAACATTAGAAAAATGAATCTGGCTAAAGATCATCGTTTCATGAGTGTGTGTCGGTGCAATTACGTACTTCCTGGGGGTTTTTTGCACCTTATCATTTCTTCTCAAGAACAAGGGTATAGTAATGTAGTGATATCCCTTATTATGTAAAAAAAATCATTTGTATTTATAAATACTTAGAATTGTACAATAAATGTTGTATTGGTAGATAGAATTTAGGATTTTAAGCATGATGTTGACTTTGATGAAAGTGAAATCTTACTCATTCCTACTTATGTATTGTCGATGCAATATTCTTTCATTTGAATGTAACTCATTCATTGGGATTTTAGATGATTCAAGTTACTAGAATGTTCATTTGCCTTACCTAGTAATGTTTTGCTGCCTTGGTGGCTTTTATTTTATTGAGGACAAGTAACAATTCAAGTTTGGAGGTGTGATTGTAGGAAAAAGAACATATTTTTTCTCCTTACTTATTGTTTAAATTGTTCCCATTTAGTTACCCTTAGCATACATTTTAGCATGTTCAGTTTAGTAAATTGCATTTTATAACTCAGTGAATCCTAGCCTATTTTATCTTTAATTTTGCTATCTTTTTGCACTAATGTCACTACATGAGTTAATTCTATATTGCATCCGAAATTGTTACCACAGTTGACAAATATCAGCAATGTTGTTGCATGAGTTATTTCTAGATGGCGTTCAGAATTGTCACTGCAATTGATAGCTATCTAATAAGAGCCAACCATGAGTGAGCTGTCCAGTCCGATGTACCTACCCTGTACGAATAAGGACAGAAGAATCCTAAGAGAAGGACACCTGTACTGTTGAGGAAAACATGAAAGGATAACGTGAGAAGAATGAGGAATTATTTTTGGTGGACCACGATTCTCTTACCCTATTTTGAAGCTTGCGGCTATGGTAGCTGGAGCTTCCCTTGGGTGAGCCAACATAAAGATTGATGCAGATCCACTCCTGACGAGGAGATCTAAATGCAGAACAAGGGGAAATGGATAGATTCAATCGAGTAGCCTAGAAATAGTATTCTCCATTCGATTCTTTCTCATTTCTTGAAAACGCTGGTGATTACTTTATGTTTTCTACTGTATGGAAGTATAATGAATGCTTTGTTAAATGTTATCTTATTAAATATTATTTTTTTGTTTAATCTTGAGGGTTTGAATGTTCTAAACACGGAAGTGTTATTGCAGTCACTAGTACTAGAAGGTGTAGTGACAGTTTAAACTAATAAGCTTTTCAGCGGAAGTTGAGTAAGGACTAAAGGAATTTAGTCCACTTGTCCTTAATAGTTCCCAATTACCATCATTGAAAGGTGAGGTTAATGTGCATGGTTAAGCCTCAGATTAAACCAAAGAGTGGCATTTGGTAAGATATACATTAATTTTATTGCGTCGACAATCACCTATCTTTTATACCTTGTGAACACTTACTATTCTGTTGAAGATTCATGTTGGGGATCCCAGTTTATCATCATCATATTTTATTTCATTTTTTTCAAAACATTGCTCTGGCAACTATCCTCACAATTTATCTCATTTCTATCTAGCTATTGCACCGACATTAATAGACAAAAGGCAGCCATCCTTTTGGGATCCATATTTAACAAACTCACATTTATCTACTATACTTGCATTGACAGTGTACGCTTGCACATTATTGCTGTGATGTTATTAGCCGATCAATGACCCACCTTGATAGAACAAAGACTGGAAGGTGTTTGCATCACCCACGACGGAGGTGTTTGAATCCAGTAAGGAGATGGGGATTGGAAATGAGATAAGTTCCCCAACGGTGCCTCATGCAATCCATCCTACGACGGTGGCCTATATATTGTTGGTTGAGTTGGAGTTATTGGGAAAAGAGATGCATCGGGCCATGCATTCCAACCTGGCATAGGACTGGGAAAAGGAAACATATAAGTGTTAGAATACATATAAGAGCTAGGATACGCACCTGGCATAATGTAAAGGGTTTGTGGTGAGGGCATTTTTGCTTGAGACATGGGCGTTGAGCCCGGTGATTACGTAGGCGCTGTTGATGGGCCCACCCCATCAGCCCTTCTTCTTAGATTTAAAAGGCCCGTCGTTCCCTTTCGACATAGATTTGTCGACACCTCTACTTTTCGGAGAGCAAACATGTCTTGTCATGGATCCTAAACCATGGCATGTAATCCGACTCGCACGCTAACTCTAGTTAGTTGATAGGTTTACGAGTAGGTATATGATCATACTGATTTCCCACATTTTGATATAATCTGATAAAAAGACTAGCCAATGCGTATTTGGTCCCCGTTAGTCAATTTTGTGCTCTTCATCGAGCACCTCAGGTGCCACGAGAATCAGTTGTCGAAATCCAAATTACCGCAACACTTTGTTTATCTGGTGTATCTCAACAGTAGCGTAGTTGATCAATGGGACCGTAACATGCCAGATGTTCATATTCTATACTAAAGTCATCCAGAATTACTACCTAAATTGTTGGATCCTCCTATGGTATCCATTGAAATTATATGAACGTGATAAAAATATTAGTTATATACATAATACTGAATACAAAACGATTATGTTATGTACATATATTTTCATTTATATATATACTTACTTGTGCTTCTGACCATTGGTCTAATAAAAGCCATATATCTTCAAGAGTGGTAGGTATTCAAACATAACTCGCTGAATGGTTCCATCAAATTAAATAAAATTTTAGCATAAATTGTATTTTAAATCTATTAATATTTGTAAATTCAATATAAATTTTACCTCGTTAAGAGTGGGAATGTATACGGATGGTTCACTTGAGGACGTAAAAATGGAAAGCAAAACCAAACCCATGATTGTAGTAGTGATAGGCAACCTCCGATTTTATCTTTACTTGGTTGCGTCACTCGACACTTCTCCCAGTACAATGTCGACAACACGGCAGACCCCCAACTGAGTTCGCAAGCTACTTTAAAATCAACGAGTTTTAGCAGTCACCTCAGATGTATGAGGTTTCGTGATAAGTCCGGCATCAGTTAACCTCTAATTATATCAAGGATGTATGCCCGATCGTATCGTATTCTTTCTACTTTAGTCGAATCATCCCCCAGCTTCGAGAAGGTGTATCGTAACCAACCCATCTTGATCCAACCTCCATAAATATTATTCGGAATTGCACCCAAAAGATCATAGCATATGGCTCTCCAATAAACAAATTGAGCGAACCCGATGAGTACGGACCCTTCCACCGGCAACCCCAATTGTAGCTGCACGTCCTCCAAAGTGATGGTATACTCTCCGTATGGAAGATGGAATGTGTGCGTCTGGGGTCTTCAGCTCTCTATGAACACGCTAATGAGTTTCGAGTCCAACTTGTACCCCCGACCTATATTGGCTACATGCCAAAAACCCACTTCCCCTAAATAAATTTCTATCAACAGTGATGGACGACTAGACATATTACGAATATAACATTGTAACACCTGATCTACTGGCTATTATAAAAAAATTATAAAATAAATATTAATTAAAATTGCACAATGAAAAAAATATTAAATAATATTCAAAAATTGAAATTAACCCTTACCATTTTTATTTGCTCGATGAAAATATGTTTATGATCGAGACGAATTAATTCTCCGGCCATTGCTAACACGATCAAATATCTTAGAAATTATAAATAAAAAAATACTGATTTAGAAAAAAATTAAAGGAAATTGTGACTTAAAGAGAGCTTTGAGAAATTTAGAGAGGAATTTGAGAGTTTTTTGGAGAAATTTAGAGAGAAATTCGGAAGAAATTTAAGAAATTGTGTGAAAAAAATAGGTGGAGGTTTTATAGTTTTTTTTAGCCAATGGTCAAATTTTTAAATGACCGTTAGGACCAAAAACACAGGCTAAAGTGTGTCCTTGGGGGAGTGCTTTTGCCATGTCAGCAAAGCGCCTCCATGTCAGCACATTTTATGCTGACATGGCAAAAGCGCTTCCCAGGGAAGTGCTTTTCTGAAATTTCACCTTAAGACGCTCTTACATGGACACGTTTTTGGTTTTTTGGCCCATTTCGGTAAATAAAGTTTAAAATGTCTCATTTCCATAAATAAACTAGGAAATGACCCTTTTTTTAATAGCCTATTCTATATGAGATAAAATTAGAGTATATTGTTGAAAGTGACCGTTATAAATTCTGAACATGAACTATAAAACGAACATAGAAAGTATCCAAAAAATGATAGAGAGGGTAATTTTTTTTATCTTTATTAGTTAAAATTTTATTTCAAATTAAAATGATAAAAAAGAACGAGTTTAACTATGGACATGGCGATCCTTAGTCAACACTGATTGTGCAAATAAAGAAAAATTTTTAAATCTGAAAGCAAGATATAGTGTCATGGATTGCATATCAAAGCTCGTGATGAATGCACATAGAACATTTATTGTATGTCAATTGATTAAATGTGGCTCGTTTAACCACTTGAACTGGCTCAATTCGTGGAACACATGAAAAAACCAATCTACTTGAAGCCTTGGTGGTCCAATGAAGCACTCTAGTAAATTAGAGTTACCAAGGTAAATATTTGTAATCCTAAAGGATAAGATTGTATATTGTTTAAATCCTTAGGACTCCCATCTTATAGGTAGGTATTAATCTTAGTCGTCAATGTAATTTAAATCGTACCGTTTGATTTGGGAGAGCTCAACTATAAATAGAGGGATTCCCCCCTATTTGTAACCATCCAAATATTGAGTAATCAAATACTTTTAAGAGCATTTATTCAAACATTTTGTGTCCATTTCTTTCTTATGGCTTTTTTGTTCATTTGTTGTTGTTGTTGTTTTTTTTTTTTTTGCTTGAGAGTTTGCTTCCCCTAAGTTTCAGTGCCTTAGAGAATTTCCTTGTGAATTCTTGTATTTCGAGAGTTAGGCTAACTAAAGCGAATTTGAAGCTAAGTTCTCGCCTAAGGCTGCGAGGTTTGCCAGACTAAAGTTGTGGCCTCGTGATAGTTAGTATAGGAGCCAAGGTTCGAAGGTGTTGAGTGAGATGACGAAATAAGTAAATGATCAGATTGAGTCGATAGATACCCATAGAGGCTAAGAAAGCTAGTAGATCGAGGAATATGCTGTCAGCTTTGGAAGGTCGAGTGATCAATCCTTAGGAATCCATGAGTGGTATGAAAGAAACATTCGAAGCAATTGAGGGACGCACCACGTAGATGGACTCGATGAAAGATCAGATTAAGGACAGGTCAAGAAGGCCCTTAGTTCTAACATGGATGCGATATAAGGGGTGATCAACTCCACTATAGGTAAGTTGACAGAAAAAGATGATGCTCTCAAAGACATAGTGACTGTTGGATCGTTGGTATGCCCCATGGTGCAGCGAAAAATTATTCCGGCCATCATCAACCATGGATCCATTTACGAGGAACAAATCAATTGAAAAAGAGTTGAAGATATACCTTTAGGATCTGATTTCTTTCACGATGTCGATTCCAAGCCGCAACAAAAAATGTCTTAGCCTCTATGTAGTTCACCTAGTCAACAGTGAACAACAAAACTCTTTGAACTTTTCAGAGAGAATTTAAAAAAAACAGCACGAGACCCTTTTTTATTTTTTTTATTTTCTTGGTAACCCTAACACACTAAAGGATTATATTCCTTTTATTAATCTAACCTAATAAAATGGAATAATTCCCTTTTATTTTTTAGAGAAACATATGGAAAGCATATTAAAAAATTATATTCTTTCCAAAAGAATATCAACTTCCATGTCTTTTTATCTTTGAGCAAAATTATATAACTATTTATATTAATAATTTCAATAAACTATATTCAATTAATATTTTATATGAATCAAATTCATATAATAATTTTAATTATATTCTCTACTTGTGTACAACAAGTTTGTACATATAATGTGTTCAAAATTATCTGCCAAATTAAATTAATTCAAATTAATTTAATTCATGTGACAACTAAACACAATATCAGCTGTATTTGAATTATGTTCGCTTCAATCATAGGGTGTGACCTTGTAGGCTCTTTCTAATGTCACAAGCAACAATTGGTATATAGCAAAGCATCATTGTTACTCAAGTTACAAGAAGTCGTGATTCGACGTAACCTTTTTATGATAAATTTTTTATGTAGTATATCATTTTATCTTTTATATCTAGATTGGATACAAGTCATGGAATAGTCACACTTGTATGGTCCAATCTCATATTTCTTGCTATTCTGAGTAGATTATAATAAATAAATAAGTGTAATATCTCATATCAACTTATTTGAGCATGGCCATGCATTTCTAGTCTCACTCCATCAAGTGACTTAAGATATTGCTCCCATTATGTAGGAGAGACAAATCCTATCTTGATCAATCATATCCCACTATATAGATTGTGACATATCCAACATTAGTCTTTATAGTACAACATGTTATGGTAGACATTTGACTGTATCAAAATATACGACTCAAGATGTTAGGACAATGATGATCTCAAGTCTGAGGATCATATGCATAGTTATCACTATAAGTAATGTTATGACTATTACATAATAATCCAAGAAACATACTCACAATGGGTCAGTCCAGTATGTTGTTCTCTAACACATACTCATGCATTGATTTTGACATCCTTATGTCAATGACAACACTGTCATCAATCAACTACACATTAGGATCTCAATGCATTATTATTATCTAAACCCACAATAATACTTGACTAAAGACTTTTTAAGAATCATATTATTCTCAGGACTTTATTATTAATCAATTTATTTACACACATAAAAAAATTTGAAATAACAATGGCAATATCTTATATTAACAAATAAGGTAAAATGAGTATGTTATTACAATCATCTCATGATTAGTCTTTGAGCATACTCTAACAATGATGACTTTGAACAAACAAATTGAAAAGCTCAAGAAAAAACTTGTTGTTTGTAAAGCTACCGTGGGTAAAAGAGTTTTGGGTGTGGCAATGAATTGTCAGATGGATGACCCAAAATCGAAAAAGTTTAAGGGGGTAAGGTCCGTGAAAGTTGTGAATAATTTCTTATTAAAATGTCCTTTTTGAACATGATAGTGAAAAGTTAAAATCAATTAAAATATATAATATTTAAACAATTTAATATAACGATACATGAAGTATATATTTTAAATACTTCTTAAGTAATTAACATAAATTATTTGAAAAATCAATGATACATAAAGTATTTTAAAAAATGAAATATAATAAATTATATTTAAATAATTTAATTTAATAATACATAAAATATAAATTAATCTAATTTTTATATATTTTTTAAATTGTTAATATAAATAAGTGAGTTGTGATAATCCCCAATGCAAAAGCCAAAATTTAAAGGCAAGAAAATTTTTGTAGTAATTTTTGACAGCTAAGAAGTGCTTTTGTAGCAATTTTTAACATAAAATTGTTTAGCTTTTCAGCTAAGAAGTGCTTCTGGGATGGAATATTTACTTGTTTAACCTTTTTTTTTTATATATTTTCACAAATAGACATTTTTTTTTCACAGCAGAACTTTCATCTTCCTTAGGAGGACTTTACTCTTTTTCTTTTTTTCTCTTGGACTGCACTTTACTCTTTTCCTCTTTTTTGTCTTTTATTTGTCTTTTTTTCTTTTCTTTTTAATATATTTTAATTAAATTTAATATTATATATTAAAATATTAACAATAAGTTATAATAAATTATTTTTTATATTTTTATTAAAATATCATAATATTAACTAATTTAAATATTATTTATTATTTTATAATATCATGTCTAAAATAAATATTTTACTTCTCAAAAGTATTTCTTGACAGCAATACCAAATACTTAAAATTTTCAAAAGCACTTCTCAAAATTACTTCTCCACAAGATTCTTCTTAAAAATATTACCAAACATACCCTAAATCTCAACTTTTGCATTTGGGTGAAAAACTATTTTTCACCGCAATTTTTTGATCCATAAATTAAAATGTTTTTCTTTGCTTCTTCATGAAAAAAGTTGATTTGAAACCCCAAATGCGATGAAAAAATAGACCTTAACATGTTTGTCTATTCCATTTTACTGAATATTTTCAAAGCACTCTAACCAACAATTTTTATTGTTGAAAAGATAATCACTATTAATATAGACAATAACTTAATTAAAAATAAAATATTTTCTAGTTCAGTAATTTTTTGAAGTTAATAAAATAGTGGAGAAAAAATATACCTTCATGTCCAAGAGTTTTCAGTAATTTATTAAAAATACAAATATTTCATTATTTTTTTATCTGACGTGGAGTTTATACTATAGGTACAAAATTAATGAGTTAGTTGGGAAAAAAAAAAACCTCGTTTGGGTGTAGATGTAGTAGAAGAAAATGAGAAAAGGATTTTGATAGTGATCAGATATTTCCTTAATTAGTAGGTCCCTCCTCTTCTCTCTCTCGCTCGCTCCTTATATATTTATTTTTATATATCTTTTGAAACAACGATTAATCTCTCAAGGAAGAAATTGAAGAATTCCGTAGATGTCTTCAGAGACGGTACATGTGGAGCACTGTAAAGGCGTCAATGGCCTCGATAAGGTCATCTTAAGGGAGATTCGCCGTTGCTCTGCTGAGGTTTTCGCTTTCTTTCTCTTTCTCCCTACTCTCTTTTGCCTCTTATTCTCCTTTTCCTTTTCCATCTACATAATTGTTGTTTTTGTTCGGAATCTTCATACTGTGTTAAAATGTTAACTGCATTTCCGTTTCTTTGAGGAGTTTTGCGTGATCTGTTCAGTTTTTTTTATTATATTTATCGATTTGCATAATGAATGATGATTGAATCGTGCTACCGTTTTGCTTAATATATCATGTGATGATTCGTTAAGTTTGCATTCAATTTAGGTTACGAAGAATTCATTTTTCGTCGTCGTCTTAAATGTAGAGTGTGCTTTATATTATAAACCAGAGAAGAAAGATAGCAGGAGAATGCAAGCTAAAATATATGAATCAATTGGAGGAAATAGTACGAAAGATTATTGTCAAACCAAATTTAAGGTGCAGTTTTAAGCATATGATTACTACTTGTTCCGTTTTCTTTTTCTTGGTGAAAATTTTCCTTCTGAAACATTATTGTTGAGATGATGGGAGAAATTTTTGTTTACGGAACAAAAAGAATGTTTAGAGGATAAGTACTCTTAAGGTTCTTTGGCTCACAATTAGTTGTAATATGTTTTAAAGTGGGAAGAGTTTATACCGTGTATATAAGATGTTTTGGAAATATGTATATGTTTATATATAAGATGCTTTAGAATATTTTTCCTTTTACTTGTTAGTGTATACCGGCTTCTGCATGTGCTATTTTGTTTGTAACATTGCTATTCTATGCACTGACAAGGGAGTTCAAAAGTCCAGAAGCTAGTTAATATGCTTACCGCGTTACTATTGCTAGATAAATAATGAAGTCAACGTTAGATTATTAAGTTAATATTTGTAGTTCAATGTACACTTGATAGTCAAGTAAATGTTGTGGACTTTTCGAGCTCCAACACTAGTTTATAGATAATAATCCATTTTACTTCCCGCAAATCATTGGAACTTTCCTCTTTTTTTTTTTTACAGAGAATCAGTACTAGTCTGAACATGAATTGTTTGTTTTTTTTTTTTTGAATATGTGCAGTTTTGCTGATTTTCTTTTTTCTTATATTAAACATACCTAAAAGTGGAATTAGTGTTCTTGAAGCCCTATTTCATGAACTTAGGAAGCCATGAATGCTGCAGAATGTAATTTCTTGTGCACTTTTCCTCTTCCTCTTCTGTTATTTTCTTTTTAATCCGAAAAACTTAACATACACTTGGGAAACGAGCAAATTTTCTTGTATTCATTCTACTTTCTTTTCCCTTAAGCAGGTATATTTGTATGGAGGTCAAGTCACTTCTTGGAAGAATGCACATGGTGAAGAGCTCCTTTTTGTTAGTAGTAAGGTATATGTATTAGAAGTGTTCTTGTGAGAAGCAGTTCAGCTTAAGAATTTAAATGAATTAAAGCTATCTATTTCTCCTGCTATTAACGATCTGTCTTTCATAGTTAGAGATGGTCAGAATGTTGTTATCATTTTCTCCCACTTAGCCAATTATATGCTAGTAATGATCCCATCTATTGTGCAGTGTGGTGATGAATTACTTGGATGTTATAGTATTTTCTTAGTTGTTTGATCAACACTTATTGCTACTTCTAGGTGACGAGGTTAGCGCTCAGAAAGCACTTTTGAAATAAATGAGATCTCGTATAGTTTCAGGAGAGTGTCAAAATAATCGTCACTTGCACTTACTTTCTGATACAAATGAGGCTTTTAAATTTTCTTAAAGTACCTAAAATATTTCTAAATGATACAATTGATGCATATTAAGTTTTATACAAGAAAATTAGCAATTTTTATGGGTCTACTTAATTTTATGACTACCCTTCCAGTTAATGTGTGCTTTCTGCAGGCTTCTTTTAGACCTCCTAGGGCTATTCGTGGAGGTATACCAATCTGTTTCCCTCAGGTATGTGATTCAATACTTTTATCTGTTTGTCTTTGCTATTTTTATATATTTGTTTCTGAATTCAAGTATTTTCTGTATACAGTTAAAAAGTACTGGTTCTCTTGAGCATTATGGATTTGCAAGGAATCGAATTTGGAGCATTGATCCTGATCCCCCACCATCTCCATCAGATATTTCTCACAAGGCCTTTGTTGACTTAATCCTCACACACTCTGAGGAAGATATGAAGATCTGGCCTCACAGGTACGCTCTTAAGAATTTTGATTATTTAACACAGCTCTCAAATTGAAATTGGAATTTCAGTCTCAATGCTCTTCTTTGGAACAAATTTGTTAAACTAGCATGATATAACTGTCAAACTGTGTTCTGAACCAGATTATAGTGCTTCTCTTTTCCTCTATAAATTTTTAGTTTTCACTGTAAAAAGAATTCTCAAACTTATGGCAGTAGGATGTGTGTTTTTTGGAGCTAACTCGTAACTATTTTTAAAACCAATCTTAAATGTGCTTAAGTATTGTGTTATATGTGGATCTATGATTGACTGATTACATTTGTTGTCACCTGTCTGTGTATATGTACATTTAGGGCATTACCTATGCGTATGAGATTCTTACTGATGTTTTATCATTTGATTAAGTGATATGCAATTATGTGCAGTTATGAGTGCCGGTTAAGGGTAGCTCTGGGACCAACAGGTGATTTAATGTTGACATCTCGCATCAGAAATACAAACACTGATGGAAAGTCATTTACGTTTAGATTTGCCTATCAGACCTATTTTTTCGTCACTGATATCAGGTTGAACATATTTATCTTTCCTATCCTGTGGTTTTAGTCATGAGAATCTCTGCATTTAAGCATGCATTGTTATTTTAGCAGCTGTGGAATTTTTGTGGTTAACAATGATGCATACTGTTTTCTTAGGTCTTGAAAGTAGTGTGAGATGCAATCTGCAGTGAACATTTGTTGATGAACTTATCCTATAGCCTCATGGGGAGGATCTAGGACTGTGAAAAACAGTAGTATAAATATTAAATCAAAGTTGTGCTTAGAACACTAGTAGCTTACACATGATTTATAGCCATGCCTGCTACAGTTACAAGCTAGATGTATGGATTTTCTTTATTTTTTCATTAGATGTCATAAACATCATTGCAACAGATTTTGATTTGAAATTGAAATGTCGTATAGAATTAAGTTATGATTTGAAGCGAGTTCTATTTTTTTCACCTTTTGATAACACGTTCACATTAGAGATGGAATGAAAAAACTTACTTTTTTAGTGGAAAAAGTAGAAACTCTGTTCTAGATGTTATTGTGATACAGAACCAGGACATACTCATTCTGTGTTTTACAATTCTTTTCTATTCACTTTTATTTAGTGAAGTACGAGTAGAAGGACTAGAGACATTGGATTATTTGGATAACTTGAAGAACGGAGAGCGGTTCACAGAACAAGAGGATGCAATAACATTTGAATCAGAAGTAAGTGTCAACTATTATAAGCAAGCGTATGCCTTCCCTATCTTTTTAATTCCAATTGTTTATATTTATGGTTTTATGTTTACTGTCTTCTTGTTGATGAAAAAGGTGGATAAAGTATACCTCAGTACACCAACAAAAATTGCCATCCTGGACCATGAAAGGAAACGAACATTTGAATTGCGAAAGGATGGACTTCCAGATGCTGGTGAGTTTATAATCTCTATACACTATTACACTAACACATTAATTTAGAGCCATCTAGTTAGGTTATGAAGGAAAGTGTACTATAGTTAGAGATAAAACTATTTAATCTCTTGTCCATGCTTCATCTTGGAAGTTATATCAGTTGACAGTTTTTTTTTTTTTTTGGAGCAATTAAATATAACATACGTAGGGTGATCTACTCAGTTTTATGTTTCACCAAAAATCTATTTATTACTTTATTTCCAATTTGCAGTACTATTTTCAATGACATCCTTCCCTTCCAACAAATCGACCTCTATTAAGATTTCCCTTTGAAAAATAGTTCTGTTCTTTCAGTCTGTCTAGAGGCAAGGTTTCTCTAAATGGTATGTGGAGGAAAATTCGACCTGAAATGTACAAAGCGAGGGACAACTAGTTATTCCTTGCATCACAGTCGGGGGGGCTTCAAAAATCGAGTCATATGCGATGTTAATATAAAATTGTCATCTAGTTCTGTACTTATTCAAGAAAGCTTTCATTTGATGCCTTCTTGAGCTATAGTCATATGTCTGCCATACAAATGAAGGTTTGAAGCCTTATATTTTTTCCATTTGTGGCTCTACTTGAACTATAATATTGTATTTATTACAAACGACACAGCCTGCATTCGTTTTAGTTGTAATAAATAGAGCTATGCAACTTAATGATTCATTTTACATAATCAGGTAAGCATGTATGTAAATCATGGTTAGATGTGTAAGTTAATGATTGATTTTCAGTGGTGTGGAATCCGTGGGATAAGAAAGCAAAGGCAATGGCGGATTTTGGTGATAATGAGTACATGCATATGCTGTGTGTAGAGGCTGCTTGTGTGGAGGAGCCCATTACCTTGAAACCTGGGGAAGAGTGGAAAGGAAGGCAGGAGATTTCAGCTGTTCCTTCCAGTTACTGTAGTGAACAACTCGACCCTCGAAGGCTACTGCTTAGTGGTTGAAAACATTACTCGCCCTTTTCTGCGGCTCTCTTGTATAGTTTAAAGACTGCAATCTGGTTTTCGCAGCCAATTACCCAAGGGTTTAACTCAAAATTCTCTTGTGCCAAGGGTTTCATATGAAAGGTATGGTAATTTTTCAAACTCTGCTTCACTGGTTGTTTCATTACTAGCCACTTATTTGATTCATCTAGGGTTTTTAGTTGCTAGTAAATATTTCTTTATTGCATCTGGAAGTCCATTTTCTTATGTAATACTAAAATTGTAGAAGCGATTCATATAAAATCCTTCGCTTCTATTTGTGAGATTATAGAAGAACTTGGTATTTCTATGGAATCCATATCTTTGCTTTGCTGGGCAGTTGCCCTTTTCATATATATGGTAGTACGGTTGTAAACTCCACTGCAATGTTTCTAATATAGTGAGTTCTTCCAAGTATATTCAATACTTTTCTTAGTGACTTGGAGAAGAATACAACAAATATATTTACAAAATGGGCAAGGATCCACGAGGTAAAACTTAAAGATTATTTTCCCTTATTTCATAATATTAATATTTTAACAATTCAACATCAAGATATTTATATTTGTTATATATCTAAATTTTTATATCGATTTGATATATTTATCATATCATTATAAATATTATTATTTATATCAATATATATTTAACGGTTAAAATATTTTTACATGAAATAGATAGTTAAAATTTTTAAATAATGTCAAATTTTACATGTATGAATTAAATAAATAGAGAATGAAATATGAGGATTAATACATTTCCTTAAAACATAATATGAATACAAGATCCTATGATGTGGGATTAATAAAACAACTAGAAAAGTTTCTAGGCACGTATATGCAAAAAAACCAAGAACAACACGCGTAAACTCATGCCTCTTTTAGAGATTCTCAGGGCTTTAATTTCAAATCAGAACCAACAATTTTAGCTCTCTTTGGAATAATGAAGGGGGAACTTCACATGACCCTAATCTGATCTCTGAGCCAATCTCCATTACTTCACATGTATCTCACATGTCAAAACTCAAAGCATCCGGTTTATTTTTCTTTTGGTTAATTAGTGATAGAGTGTCACGTACCTTAGTAAATGAAGTTAGTTGTTTAGATAAGAATCTGTTAGTATATAGCTGGAATTTGTTAGTTGTTATCAGGTGGTTAAAAGACCAGTTAGCTCAGCTCTTTATAAAGAGGTGATGAACACATGTATAGAGCAGAGTTTTCATCAAAGATTCAATTTCAAAGAAATAGAAAGTAGATCTAAATTTTCTCAAAACATTTGTGTTATTCTTACCTTTAGCATGCTATTAGTCGCCATTCGATTTTAGGATCTATGGCTACCACGCATCCTCCCGAATCTGGCTATGTTGACGGTGATTGTGCCTTGTTCACTGGAGAGAAAGTTGTTACTTCGTTTTCTCGTCATGATGTGGTGAAGCTTGACGACGGAACCTTCATCCAATGGCAACAACAGGTACGTCTAATCCTTGGTGGTTATGATTTATTAGGGTTTATAGATGGTACTTTTCCTTCTCCAGCGAGGTTTCTACAATCGGCGGATGGTCCTCTCGTTCCGAATCCAATCGCGTTAGTGTTTTCTCGACAGGATCGTCTTCTTGCTTCCTGGTTGCTGTCCACAATCAGTAGTTCTTTTTTGTCATCCTTCACGGATGCTCGTACATCGTCGGATATTTGGCTCACGGCTACTAGCCTCTTTGTCGCGGATACCAGTGCTAAGCAGTTAAAGCTCCGGCATGAGCTTCACTCTTTAAAGAAAGGTGGTCTCTCTGTAAAAGCCTACGTCGATCACATCAAAAATTTGTGTTCTCTCCTTACGGCATCCGACGCTCAAATTTTGGAAGTAGAAAAGATGGAGGTGATACTTGCGGGTTTACCTTCTGAGTTTGATAGTGTTATCTCGTCGGCTTTCTTCTCGGAAACGATTTCGTTTAAACGAGTGGTGGAGGTGTTACTTGATTGTGAACAATGACAGTTGCGGGCCGTTCAAGAGGTTACCATGCAAGCTAATCTTGTTGAAGGAGTGCAGGTGCAAGCCCGTGCTGGTTCTGCTCGTGGTGGCCATTTCTCATCCGGTGGTCTTGGCGAGGTTTTCAGCCAAGGTTACAATGCCAGATATGCAATAGGTTCGGGCATCCGACATAAAACTACTTTTATCGGTTCAATCGTGACTATAATGGGGCGCGGTTTACTCCGTCCACTGCTGCCGTTCCTCGGCAGTTACTGACATCGACGTTTCTTTGAGGATCCAATCTTGGTGCACCATATGAAGAACAATATGGAAGAACTGAATGGCCGTCTCAAAGGCCACGATTTACTCATCCTAATAGTCAAAATTGGGAGCCTTATAGTCAAAATCAATTGAAATATTGGCCTCCAGCTGTTTCCAATTTTCGGCCAAGCCAAGTACAGTATATGCAAGCACCCCACGTTGGGCCAACAAATCCATTTATGGATAGACATATGCCGCACGCGCATGGAGAAAATGGAAGTGGCCATGCGCCTCACGTGAATGGGCCAAATAGGCTGGAATGGTGGTTCTTCTAGGCCTGCTAATTTTGAAGGTATTCGGCCAACAACAAATTGCATCCACTATGGGCTTCAGCCTGTGTCACCTGTTCCTTAGCGAACCAAGCCACGAGCCCGTGCCTATTCGGGTTCTGACCCTTGCATTGGTCTTCGCAGGGTTGGTGATTTAAGTGGCTACTCTGACTCGTCCGGCTCGTATGTTAACACCGCTCAGTGTGACTCAAATAATGATGGCAATGATTCGTATATACCCGTGCCCGTTGCCACAGCTTCATGGTGTCCTGATTTAGGAGCAAGCAATCATGTCTGTTGAGATGAGTCAACACTACAGCACACCACTCCTTATGTAGGTAAGTCTTCTCTCTTGATGGATGACGGGACACCTGCCCCGATTGCTTCAATTGGTGATGGTATTTTACCTACGCATTCTAAATTACTTCGGTTATCTAATGTTTTATGTGTGACACGAATTTGAAAAAATCTATTATCCGTATTACAGTTTGCTAAAAATAACGGTGTATTTTTTGAATTTCACCTAACGTACTGTGTTATTAAGGACATAATGACCCTAGAGACGCTGCTGAAGGGCCACATTCATGATGGGATTTATTAGTTTTCTTTTCCGATTCAATCCGTTCAGTTTGTTGAAGTTCCAGTTACTGCTTCTACTATTCTCCGAAATAAAACTGATGATTGTAATGTTTTGTCTCTGTGGCACAATCGCCTTGGTCATCCGTCTACTACCACTGTTAAAACTGTCTTAGATAAGTGTAATATTGTTGTTCAGTCTAATACTTGTCTTGATAGTATATGTATCGCCTGTCACAAAGGGAAGGCTCATAAACTACCGTTTTGTACATCTACTACTGAATATACGAGTTCATTTGATTTGGTGGTTTTTGACCTTGGGGTCCGGCATCTGTCTCTTGTGGAAATAATTGGTACTATATTTCGTTTGTTGACATGAGTACTCGATTTATGTGGGTTTATCTCCTTCGTCAGAAGTCTAAGGCAGTTCGCTGTTTTGTTCAGTTCCAACAATTAGTCAAAACTCAGTTTGGGAAAAGTATCAAACAATTTCAAAGTGATTGGAGCGGTGAATATAGAGCGTTTACGTCTATTTTGGCCTTCCAAGGGATCATTCATCGCTTAACATGCCTACATACATCTGAACAGAATGGCATTGCGGAACGAAAACATCGCCATATTGTTGAAATGGGCATCACACTGTTGGCTCAGGCAAATTTGTTCATGAAGTTTTGGGGTTATGCGTTTTGTTGTGCAGTACATCTCATTAATCGACTACTGACCCCAGTTCTGAAAAGATAGTCTCATTTAAAGCTCTTTATGGGAAAGAACCCTCGTATGATCATCTGCGGGTGTTCGGTTGCTGTTACTATCCGTACCTCCGTCCGTTTATGGCACACAAGTTGGATTTTTGGTCTCAACCATCTACTTTCTTGGGATATAGTGCTCAACACAAGGGGTACCTGTGTCTCTTACCGACTGGCAGGATAGTTGTGTCCCGACATGTGGTGTTTGATGAAACCAAGTTCCTATCAGCTCTGTCAGATCTAGAGACTGGCTTATAAATGAAACATCAGCATGTCTCAACATTTCTTCCCGTTATTCGGTCTAGTGCGTCTGGTTGTGCTACATCTCCGGTTGCGTGTTCTTTTCCTATTCTTGCTCAATTTGAGGTCGGGTCTGCTAGGGAGTCTCATAGCTCCCTTCCTCTGGTCTTGTTGCTCCTATGACGTGTGAAAGAGGTGGTTCTTCGCTTTCTGACACCCAGGCATCAGTTCTACTTGTGATTAATAACCACCCGATGGTGACTAGATCGAAGGCTAGAATCTTCAAACCTAAAGCTATGTTTGTTGAGACTATTGAACCTTCTACAATTGAAGAAGCCTTGACTTCTTCAAAATGGCTAGCTGCTGCTCAGGAAGAATATGATGCACTCATCTGAAATTTCACTTGGGAACTGGTTTTGCGACCGCAAAACTGCAAGGTTATCGGGTGCAAGTGGATTTTCAAGATCAAGAGACATCCGGATGGAACTGTTGCTTGTCGGAAAGCTATACTAGTAGCAAAAGGTTGTTCTCAAACTCCTGGATGTGATTTCAAAGAGACGTTTAGTCCTGTGGTCAAGCCTGCGACTGTGCGTGTTGTCTTGTCCATTGCTGTATCAAGAGGATGGGAGCTGAGGCAAGTTGATGTTAATAATGCATTCTTAAATGGTGATCTTGACACTGAGGTTTTTATGCATTAGCCTCCTGGGTATGAGCAATATGGTTCCGATGGCCAACCACTTGTGTGTCGACTGAAGAAAGCTTTGTACGGTCTTTGACAGGTACCTCGTGCTTGGTTTGAGAAGCTCAAATAATTTCTCAAGTCGTTGGGGTTTGTTGTTTCCAAGTCTGATTCATCGTTATTTGTACGGATGACAGGTGAATCTATTCTGTATATTCTTGTGTATGTTGATGATATTATAATCACTGGCAGCATGTCCAAGTCTATAGAGTGGTTTGTTCGGTTGATGAACAGTGAGTTTTCACTTAAGGATATGGGTGATCTACACTACTTTCTTGGGCTTAAAGTCACTCGCACTACGAATTATCTTCATCTCTGTCAGCAGAAGTATATCCGGGATGTCCTTGGACGGTGTTCGATGCTCACGGCAAAAGGTGTTCATACTCCGATGATAAGCTCGTCTATCTTGTCCAAGTCTGATGGTGAACCGTTGGAGAATCCAACTGAGTACAAAAGTCTTGTTGGTGCTCTCCAGTATATTGTTTTGACCAGGCCTGACATAGCATATGCGGTTAATAAAATTTGTCAGTTCATGCATAGTCTTACTACTGTTCATCTGGTGGCTCTGAAATGCATATTACGGTATTTGAGTGGCACCATTGATTTTGGAATAGTTTTTCGTCCGTCTACTCGGCTATCCTTAGTTGGCTATGCCGATGCAAACTGGGGGCTTGATTTTGATGGTAGGCGATCCACCTCCGGGTACTGTATATATTTCGGACAGACTCCCGTCTCATGGGGTTCTAAAAAGCAGCATGTAGTTTCTTGCTCCACGGCTGAAGCTGAATATAGGGGTCTTGCTGTGGCAACAAGTGAGATGACTTGGTTAATTTCATTACTTCATGAGTTACGAGTTGTGCCTGATGATACTACAGCCGTCTGGTGTGATAGTTCAAGTTCCGTAGCAGTTACGGCCAATCCAGTATTGCACTCGAAATTTAAACATGTCGAACTAGACTTATTCTTTGTTTGTGAAAAGGTTACAGATGGGTCTCTACTAGTAGGCGAGGTTCCTGCTTGTGACCAAGTGGCCGATGTTTTTACAAGCCCTTGTCAATGACACATTTTACGCGGTTTCGAAATCTTCTTTGCATCTCACAGATTAGGAAGCTGGGTGCATAATAGAGTGTCAAGTACCTTAGTAAATGAAGTTAGTTGTTTAGATAAGAATCTATTAGTATATAGTTGGAATTTGTTAGTTGTTATCAGGTGGTTAAAAGAGTAGAGCAAAGTTTTCATCAAAGATTCAATTTCAAAGAAATAGAAAGTAGATCTAAATTTTCTCAAAACATTTGTGTTACTCTTACCTTTAGCAATTAGTTAGGGTTAACGTTACAGTTGACCCCTAAACTTTCGTCTAAAGTCTAATTTGGTACTTTTACAACGAAAATACCTAATATGGTACCTGTATTAGTTTATCATGTACCAGTGTACCCCAAAGTAGACCTATTCATGGGTTGGGTCAGACATTGACAAATTTTTTTGTTTTCAGCCCTAAAAATAAGCCTAATTTTTTCCAAGCCGATGCGGATAAAAATTCTAAAACTCGAGCTTGGATCGACCCACCCATATTAAATTTTTTTATATAATTTTTAAAAATATATATAATACATTGAAAATATTAAAAACATTAAAATAAATATTTCTCAACAAATTGAAATTAAATTTTTAAAAAACTTTATACTTAAATAATACTAAAATAGTAGCAAAATTAACAATAAAATAAGAGTTGTAATAGGCCAATTTAGTTCGGGCCCATAAAAAAATAATAAACCAAAATAATAAAACAAAGTCCAAGTTCAGTCCAAAATATATCATTTGGCCTGACCGGAATGGCCCATTACTTGAAAAGATTAAAGGTCCATCTACAAGCTTGACGTATATGGGAACACAATCTTCAAGGATATGCAATCTTAGATATGATGTGCAAATCTTAAATATGATATGCAATCCTAAAAGATATGGTATGTAATCTTAAAAGATATGATATGCAAATCTTAGATATGATATGCAATCTTAGAAGATATGGTATGCAATCTTAGAAGATATGATTTTGTAATCTTAGAGATTTAATTTGTAAATACCTTTTAATCTTAACCGTTGATGTAATTGATCTATACCGTTGGATTTGGGGAGGCTCAACTATAAATAAAGGCCTCTCCCTTCATTGGAAAACACACTTGAGTTTGGGAGTAATAAAAATTCTTGAGAGCATTCACTCAAATTTCTCTCTCTTTTACGTTCTTATTTTTTGTGGCTTGTTCTTATTTTGTTCTTCGCTCATCTTTTTTTTTTTTTTTTTGAGTTGTTTCCCTTTGAGTTAGATTTTGGTGGAGGAATTTCGTTGAATCTTCATATTGAGGGAGTTAGGTTGACTTAAGCTTTTTTTAATTTTTTATTTATCCATTTAATTGCTTAATCATTATTCATTCATTTATTTTAATTATTTTAAACTTGTTTTTCTTTTTTGTTTTTCCCTATTTACGTTAAATTGTTTTATCATATATATTATTATTTTATTTGTTATATATTATATATATTATATTATTTAACTTTAATCATATTATGTATTATTTGAAAATTTGTATGTTGTACATCATCTAAATTGTTTTATTATTAAGGCAAAATTTTTCATATATTGTTTATTTAAAATATGTATATTATCTATTTTTAAATGGTATATTATATACTTATTATAAGTTATCCCTTATACATTTTTATTCAAAGTTTTTATATTATTTATTTAAAATATATATTTATTTTATTATGTATATATTAACTATTTTAGATTTTGCCATATCGTTTTTTTATTTTTTTTTATTTTTTAAAAAATTGTTATAATATTCATTAATTGTTTTGAATATATTATTTACCTTATATTATTATTTTTATACATGAATTTAATCTTATGAATAATTTTTTTCTTAATTTTTAATAGATTCTTTTAAAATTGCTATTATCTACTTTATATATATATATATATATATATATATATATATTTTTGATTGTTCATTTTTTTAAAAATTTGAATCTATTATCTCTGTTTACCTTAACATTATTATTGCTTGTCATTCTTTTACTTAATTGTTTATGTTAGTGCTAATTGTTAATATGACTGTAACTTTAGTAAATTGGACTTTTGTAATAACTTAATGTTTTTTTAAATCTTAGTTTAAAAATATCTATCTCATTTAATTACTACATTTTATCCAAAAGTTTTTCTTAAATAAGGCAATGTTTTGTGTTTAGAAATTCGGGAAATAGTGCCCTAACGTGCTGGGTTTCGATTTTCCGTTTGACTAAAAACTAAATATTCTTTTAATTAATTTTGTAAATCATGAGATGATGTAACACCCCTTACCCCTATCCGTAGCCGGATCAAGGTACGAGTCATTACAACAATCTTTTACACTTTTCTGATACATACATTTCAATTATACATTAAAACCATTCATAATCACACACTATATCCCAATTATGGGCTTACGAGGCCCAAAACAATCATTAAAGTTGGTTCGGGACCAAACCGAAACTTTTCGGGCATTTAGAAAATTTTTACCAAAATAGGGTCACACGCCCGTGTGACATATGACACGGCCATGTGAGTAGACCGTGTGGTCCTCACACGCCCATGTCTGGACCCCATGTGTAATTCACTAGCATTCTGTTTATGCACCACGGCCAAACCACACGCCCGTCTGGTGGCCGTGTCCTACCTCACGGCTGAGACACACGATCGTGTCCCTAGTCCGTGTGGCATACATTAGGCTATTTTTCAAACCTTTTGTGTTCTTAACTCTTTGTACTAATATACAATATATCGATCTTTGTTATACCTTTAGCTAATTCTAACTTAGCCACATCAACACATTTCTCTATGCATGCATAAAATAGGTTTACTTACCTATAGGCATTATGAGCCACAACTCATGGCTCTATTCAACGAAGCAATATAAGCCTAAACATTTGGATAATTCATAATAATACATACAACCAATAACTAAATCTCTATACATGCCATTCACTTGAAAATAATTAGGAATTGTCGCGATTCCAAATTAACAAATTGATAGTGTGATGATACCTCCAACGATCTCCAACCCCAAGCCAACCTGACAACACTAAGAGAAATGGGAAAATGGTGTAAGCTTTATAGCTTAGTAAGTTGGCATATAATAATAAACAATCTATTTAACAATACTATTCCATTCCTCAATAGATATGCTTAAGAAAATAGAATCATTATTTACTTGATTTCACCTTTTATTCAAGTTCAGCTAAGGCTGTTTTCCTAAGTCACAGTCACTAATTTAATTATTTCATAAGCTACAGAACTCGAAATTAAGTTCCGTAAATTTTCCCTGAAATTAGACTCATATATATTCTTTCCATAAAATTTCTATAATTTTTGTCTTAGCCAATTAGTACAGTTTATTCATTAAAGTTTCCCCTATTTCACTGTTTGACAGTTCTGCACTCTCTTCACAAAATCTGAGATATCTCATTGTACAGAGTTCAAATAATATTTTTTGTTCCAGTAAAAAATAGACTAACTAATGATTCTAAGAATATAAACCATGCCCTATAATTAATTTTTTACAATTTATAATGAATTTTCCAAGTTAGAACAGAGGATCACGTATTCATTCTGAACCAATCTCACAAGAATTTAAATATCTCATAAAATATAATTCATTTTCTCACACAATTTTCTTTCTTTGAAAATAGACTCAATGAGATTTAATTTAATATCTCATTAAATTATTAATTAAATTCCTACCATTTTTTGTGATTTTTCAAAAATACACAACTGCAGCTGTCCAGTACTGTCTTAATGCTAATTTCACTTTTTTCATGATTTTCATGTATTCACTTTCATTTTTACACATATGCACAAAAATATAGTATAACTTAGCATATAATTATCATTTGATCATAGGCACATCTAACTCATTTGCATCCTTACAATTGATGCATCATAACCCAAACACTTTATTCAACATATAAATCATACAATACAAAATCATACACATACCTGTATTATTTGTTCATACGGTTTCCTACTTAATTTCATACCTGCACTTCACTTATACAAACGGTTTCATATTCACACTTACACGTATAAATGCATCAATTACAATGTTCACTTGCACATTATTATCACATGATTAAATCCTTTTCACATTCAATCACTTTTCATTATATCAATTCAATACCCGTTGGATATCTTAAACATTATCAAAAGCACATTATTTCAAATCAATATCAATAAGTTCTACTATTTAATTCTTACTCATGAATCAATACCTTTTTTTTCTACCACTTTTCAAACTCATTCATAAAAGTCAACAACCACATAGGTTCCGTACGTACCTATACCTCATCATACTTATCTATTACATTTCCCACGTCACCTTATTGATCGATACGTTATATCATATGATAATATTTTATATGCAATGAACTCACATACTTAGGGTCAAATGGATAACTGAAGCTATATATAGATTTTGTGCACACAGTGTGAAATGAATAGCCGAAGCTATATATATAGATATCGCACACACATTGCCAAAACCTTGTAACGCATCGCACACTTAGTGCCGTCACATTTAACTTCTCGCACACTTAGTGCCAAATGTATCGCACACTTAGTGCTATATTTCATACTATCATTTCTGTACATTAATTTCACATATTACAAATCAACATATAAATCTCATGTTTATATATAATTAACAACACATATATGCTTATAAACTTACCTTGGATATCGACGAACGTAATCGACTACTCGACTACTTTTGACTTCCCCCGATCTAATTTCACTTTCTTCCATTCTTGATCTAAATAAATTCAAATTTAACTAATTTAACCAAATATTCATTCGATTTAATCCAAAAACACATAAATGAGCAAATTACCATTTTTCCATGACATTTCACACTTTTTGCAATTTAATCCTTATTGCATAAAACACAAAATACACAAAATTTACACATATTATAGTTAGGCCGAATATTCACAAGCATTATACAAGTCCATATATTTCATTTTTTTTCACATTTTAGTCCTTCAAAAATTTATTTTCACAATTTAGTCCAAATTACTCAAAATTATCTAAAAATCCAAAGACAAAACATGTTAATCTAACACATATATTTCATAATTCATCATCAAACATCATAAAACTCATAAACTCATCAACGGAAAAACACAAAATCATCATCAAATTCAAAAATTAAGACATGGGCTTTGAAGATAACTTAGCAACGATCTCAAAAACGTAAAAATTATTAAAAACCGAGCAAAAACCACTCACCAATTTGTCTTCAAAGTTTGGACGAATAACAATCTCTCCCATGGGTTATTTTAGATTGAAATTTTGGTGGAGATAGATAGTGGAAGAAGATGACACCATTTGTTTTATTTAATTTAACATATAATGCCTTTTTTTTACTTATTTAACCTTTAATAACATTAATAATTACACCAAATGCCACTCCACTATCATTCACTAACTCATCAATGAGATATTTCCCACATAAGGACTTCACATTTAATAAACCATAGCAAACAAGCACTTTAACAAATAGAAAGCTACTTTTGCATTTTCTGCGATTTAGTCCTTTTTCTCAAATCGACACACAAACGATAAACTTTAATCATGAAAATTTCACACATATTAATTCACATATTATAAGCACAGAAAATAATATTAAAATATTTTTGTGACTCGGATTTGTGGTCCCGAAACCACTGTTCTAACTAAGGTCTAAATCAGGCTGTTATAGATGATGTTGGCTACGAGAGTTTAAAACATCATGTCCTAACGTGCTGGATGTGATGTTTGTATTCTTATGGAACAAATGAATCTCAAGTTCCAACTCAAATTGTTCAAGTTTTTAAAGAAATCATGTTTTCAAATCTTTTCGAATTTTCAACATTAAGACAATAACTAATCAATCCGGTACCAATTTTGGGCGTTACGAGGGTGTTAATCCTTCCTCGTATGTAACCGACTCCCGAACCTATTTTCTTGAATTTCGTAGGCCAAAATCAATGTTTTGAAATAAAATATTTTATAAAGTGATTCGATCACACCTAAGCAAAAAGGGATTGGTGGCGACTCCATTTTCATTTTTAAAGTCGATCCCAGTTTTTTTTAAAAAAACTTAAAAATGATTTCGACAGCTTGGCGACTCCATTGGGGACAATAAGAGAGTCAAGCCATAAAATTGATTATTTCCTGTCATTTTGTCCAAATTTAATACTTTATTTTGAAAAACTATGATCCTTTTTATTGTATGTGGTTCTAATTTTATAAAATATCTTTGCATTGCATTGTATCACCATTGTGGTCACACCCTTTTAAGTGGGAGTGAGAAGCTACTTCTTCGTGAGGTTTTCACCTCCATGCAGGATACTGAATTGCTTTCTGGATACATCCGTACCTATGTCTTCGTGAGATTTTCATCTCCGTGCAACCATACCCTGAACTGAACTTGGTCTGTATGAGCCTATAATGGGTGAGGATCGAGGAATCTGCTGGTTTGGGTACCTCAACTTTAGAGCTAAACCACATATAGAAAACCTAAGGGCTTACCCTAGGTAGAACTATGCCAAACCCTAGTGGTCACCCAAATAGGTGCCCTATTTTGTTATTTATTTCTCTTGTGCTAACGTGTTCTCTTTTATTTTAATTGCATTGCATTCACATCATAGAAAAGAGGTGTTGATTCAAATTTGATTGCTAAATAGAAGTGTTTGTCATGAGAAAATGGATTTCTTGATAAAGTGGATTATAATATGGTCGTCCGAATATGGTCCAAGTAAACACAATGAGAGAAGACCGATAGTCCATGAAGGAAAATAGATTTTATTGCCCAAGGATTCAAGCTGACAAAGACTATTTGAGAATCACCACGTCTTGGCTTTCTTGAAGAGGCTAATGAGCTTTATGGAAATAAGTGAGTGAAGAGTCACGACTGGATCAAGCAACAAAGAGCTAGAAGAGGCATCTATTGGAAAAGTTTATGGGGGACGACCATAACATCCGGATACGAAGAAAAAGATTAGTGTCTTCACTCGGACTATGAGGACAAAGCCGCATATGTAATCTATTTTGTGTAAAAAAATTTATTTTCTAGAAAAGTTTTTTAATGGAACTGAATTTAGAATCAACGCCTCTCTTTTTGCATTTAATTCCTTTGCATTACATTACATTGCATCATTTGCATTAGATTTTTACAAAAGGACCCTAATTAGGTAAAAATATTTCAGTCAACCTGGAAAACATGGAACAAAGATTGGAGAGATTAGAGAAAAGACAAATACAGATGCAAGAGCAATTGACCAAAATTCAACAAGACATATGGGAATTCCAAAAGAATGTGATTGGCCAATTAAGTCATTTACTAGTTGAAGGGCTTGAAGAGAGGAAAGGCCTAGTAGTCAACAGTGGAGATGATAATGAAGACCTCGTCTATCCCCCAGGTTTTACTCCAATAAGCGTCCAAACTCAACCAGACGCATATCCAAAAGTGGTACCCATTACTATCAGACCCCAACAGCATCAGGTCACCTCAAGGCAAGAACCCAATCCAAGACTGAACTCAAAAAACCCCAATTCTCGCCCATCCCAATCACGTATAGGGAGTTGTACCAAATTTTGTTTGATGCACATGTAGTATCCACTTTCTACCTAAAACCTATACAACCTCCATGCCCTAAATGGTATGACACAAATGCTCAATGCGAATACCATGCAGGAATCATAGGACACTCGATCGATAACTGCACCGCTTTCAAAAAGATGATTGAAAGACTTGTCAAAATGGGTATTGTCAAATTCGATGATCCCTTTGGGGCAGAAAATCTGTCACCTTACCATCTAGGTGAAGGGGTGAGACATATGATATTCAAGAATGCATCGAGTTCAATGCTTTAGTGCAAAACCTAATATTGGGAATCTGAGTACTAATGACATATCTGAAGAGGAAATCGGGGAATAAAAGTTTCCAAGCCATTGCATACTTAGGAGTGTTTTGAATAATGGGACTGTGGAAGAGATCCCTGTATTTTTAGAGCTGATATAGAGTAATATTCAAAACGTGCTTGTTGCCTTAAGCCTAGAGGCAATAAGAACTCTTTTGTGAAATAGGCTTATGTCTGAATTTTTATTTCAATAAAATGCATCTTTTTTTTAGCTAAGATTTTTTCATTCTTTACATTTCATATTGTACATTCTTTTGTTTCTTTCAAGTATTCTTTCATTCTCCATTTATGACCATACAAATGATCATTCTTTCAATCATTTATTCTTTGAAATCTTCCTTCGAACCTACAATAGGTCTCCAGGTATTAATGATGTGAGCAAAGGTCTTTATTCTTGACTCGAGTTTCCTTTCAAGTAAGATATGTGTTTAGAAGGATCTTAGGACTTTGAATATGACAGAGATTGTAACTTATCTTCTGATTTGTTAATAATGGTAGAACAAGATGAAAATAGACCCTAATATACAAAAGGTTAGTAGACGTTATGAGAGGTGAAGATTGTAGCCTAGCTCACCACAGAAATAAGGCAAGACATCATTGAGTTATTTTCAAAAATTCAAAGATGTTTTTGCATGATCATATCAAGACACCCTGGGGAAAATCTTAAAAGAGGTCCATAAGGGTGTTTAGAGAATGTGATAATGGTTCTACAATAGCCAGGCTAATCATGAGGTTTGGGTACTATTAATCTACATAGAAGAGGATGACACTAGCTATGCCGTATTTAAGAAGACAAGATTCATGTGCCTTTTCCATTTCTTCACAAATTTTCCATATGTGGGGCATGGATATTATAGGGCTAATCTCATCAAAAGCTTCTAGTCGATATCGATTCATCGTCGTGGTCATCGTTTACTTCACTAAGAGGGTGGAAGTAGCTTCATATGCCAATGTTACAAAGTCGAAGTCACAAAAGAAAAATTAGGCGCCAAAAAGAATGCCAAAAAGAACAAAGTCAAAAGTTTGTAGTCTGTTTAAAGATCAGAGGCCATATTATAGAGCAACAAAGGAAGCCAAAAAAAAAAAAAAAAAAAAAGGATTGTAGAAAAGATGACCGAGATTTGTAAAGATTGGCATAAAAAAGTTACTATTTATCTTCTATGATTATCGAGCATTGGCCAAGACTTTTTTTTGGGGCAACATCTTACCCATTGGTTTATGGAATGAAAGCATTTTTGCCAATTGAACCTAATCGAAGAAACAGTTAAAAGTTATTCATCATGGTCAGATGATGCAAACTTACGACAAATATGTTTATCCTAGAGAATTCCACAAGGGGAACCTAATCTTTCTTTTACAAAAGGATTTCAGAGAAAAGTAGATGCCAAATTGGGAAAGACCTTATGTTGTAGAGAAGGCTTGTTTTGGAGGAGCATTGATATTGACCGAGATGGATGCCAAAGACTTGCCCAATCCGGTGAATTAAGGTTCATTCTAGAAGTATTTTACCTGAAAGGGGAAAGGCCAAGGTGAAAACCCGCAAAGGGTGCCTTAAGTTCAAGTTAAAAAAAAAAAAGAAGGAGAGGCTAAGGCGAAAACCCGCAAAGGGTGCTTTGAGACCAAATGGATTTTGAGCTGAAAACTCAAAAAGGGCGGCTCAAATTTTGTATAACATCCTAAAAATTTAGTATCGATATGTTGCATAATTTAAGAGCTTAGCTAGAGAATGATTTATTTTGTGTGTTTATTATATAGTCTTGAGAAGGCTTGGGATTTATTCGAAATTAGAATAAATTTTGGTAAGGAGTACTTTATTGAAGTGGAACAAGTGATCTTGACGCTTAAGGTAATTAAATGGCAAAAGCTAGCATAAGATAAGCTAGTAGTAAAGTGGAGTTGGCGCCATAAGTGTTGCTTGAGGGAAGAGGTTCGAATCCCATAGTATGCATTTTGTGACTTTAATTTTGCACTCTTCTAGCATGTGTCTAAGGTAAGGTTGGACTATTTTTTATGGCAAGGTGGCTAATGGGTTAAGGTAAGCTTTGAACATAGGGAAAGAAATCATGAACTTATGGAATGTAGCGGTGGGACACAAGGCACTTTTAAGGAATATGTTTTGAAAGTTTGAATGGCCAAACTTCATCCATGAACTAAGGGGTGGCATATTGTTGGAAGCTTTTATAAAGATGTGTAGCATTTAGTCACTTTGATTTGATCATTTGGTTTTCTTTTCTTCTCATCTTTTCTCTCCCTAGGCATTTTGTGCATTAGTGAACATTTTAACCATTTGGTCATAATTTGCTTTACCTCTCAAGTTCTTTTTCCTAGTGCTGAAAATATCAAAGCACAAAAGTAATTTTTCCCTTTTTTGTTTTTCACCATTCTTGAATGCTCCTTGTCCCAAATCTCTCTCTTTGCTCCTTTCTCACCTTTGAAAACCAAAACACAAACCTCTCACCCTCTATTTCTTTCTTCCTTCATTTTGCTCATTCTCAAAAACACATTTTCTCCCTTCTCTTTTCGTCTATGGTCGAATGTTACTAGTATTATTTTCTTCTATTTTTCTTCTTAGCCGAGCCTCCCTCTCATATATATTTTCTTATCAATCGTTTTCTTTGCACTCGTTTTGATTAATCGGTAAAAACCCTCTTCAATTCTTTATTTTTCTTTCTTCTTTTCTTTTACCGAATCTACTTTTGATTTGGGAGGGTCTTTTGACCGAAAGTATCCTCTATCTTTCTCTTAGATAATCTTTTTCATCTTTATAGTGATATAGAAAAGGCCGAAACTTGAAAGTGTTCATAATTATCGTGAATCGCTAAGATTCAGGTTCAAAGTGTTAAGGTAAGGGTTTCTATCAAGGACTCCCATATTACTCATTATTTCATCAAAGATGGGTTACTAATTGATTTTATCTTAGGGACGTCAAGCGAAGGGCTGTTTCGGTAATCAGGTGTATAATCTTACACTTATCTCATGGGTTAGATAACTATAGCGAAATTAAGCATTAGACTAAAAATCGTAAAGTTGGTGAAATCAAAAATATGGTATATTAACATTTTAGTGTTAAGTGCATGAAATTGGTATTAAATCATGAAAATTACGAAATTGCCCTTAATGGACTAATATGTTAAAAAGTGATATTTTTGGCCCCATGTGATAAATGGGCCATATGAGTTATTTGATAAAATTGGCCAAGTGTGTTATGAGATGATATGGGCTAAAATGTGAAATGGGCCAAAGTGTAATATAGGCCAGACTGTAATAATTCTTTTATGGGCCTTATGTTGGAAATTATCATATGAATGAATAGTTATGCATTTTAAATACATGATTGCATGGGTTGGGATATTTGATGAAGAGAAGATGGCTTCGTGCCCAGTTAATGGCTTCATGCCCATTTTAATTTATGGCTTAATTCCCAGTTGGTGTGTTGGCGGTGGGTGACTAAAGCTCCCACAGTGTCTTTGGTTGGTACGGTGGTGTGTAGCGGTTGGAAATTTAGGCTTGGTTGGGAATTGCATAACACATGCATTTTATATTTGTTACATTGTTACAGGGCTCAAGCCCAAGTAAATGCTTAAATGGTTTTGGCCCAGTGGACTATGGTAAGTGGGTTACACACTGAATTCTATGTAACTCACTCCATTTTCTTTACCCTTCTCAGGTAACGATCAATAGTAAAGGCTTGGGCTGGGAATGACTTCGTGAAGGCCATACTACGAATGATGGTTTATATAAATTTTGAACTTCTTTAAAGTATTTTCTTTTAATTACTATTTTAGTTATGATGTAATAAGGCCTCTAGTATTATTTTATGGATTTTTACTGTGGATGGATTTTAATTATGTTTAGATACTTAAATGGGACTATTTTATTTTTTATAAATGATTTCTTAAAATTTTCGTGCAAAAGGGTTTTTCTTAAATATTTTATCTCGTAAATTTTACGTAAATATTCTTTTAAGAATCTTGTTTCAAATCTCTTTTAAACTCTTTTAAACTTCTCGTAAAAATTTTAACCAATAAATTTCTAAGTTTCAATTTATAGTCTCATCGTCTTAAATCATCGATTCTAAAAATTAACCTCGATTTTAATAAACTCCATTTCCAAAATAGTTTTAGATCATTTTCTTTAAATCATAAGGCAGTAGATGTATGTCCGTTTGGGACATACCAAATCGTGTTTTGGGGTGTTACATTTTATGGTATCAGAGTTCAATTTCAAAACTCGGCTGTGGTTTGGGTTCAACAACAATTTTTCGTTTAAAACTATTTTGAATTTATAGAATTTATGCTTTAAAGGTAGTATGGCATCACGAGCATCCGACACCAAGTCAAGTAAGTATTTGTATACTGAATGATTATTATTGTGATATGATCATAGGAACACTCTAGAACTTCTAGTTTTAGGTGTTGAAACTGTAGAGATTGAGACTATAGGATGTGATTACGAAAATAACTTTATCTCTCATATCTCATAAAATATCATTAATAAACACTGAAATAGTATTCTGATTCATAAAACTTGTAATCAGATTAAACCAAATTAGTCATTATGAGCACTAGAGACGTGGACGTGGTAGACGTGGCCGTGGTAGAGGCCGAGGTGCTAGAGCCGTGTCTGAGGCATTGGGACATATGCCAGAAATGGATGCACCGGCATCACCTGTGTCGAATAATGGATTCCACGACCATATGAGGGAAGACATTGCTTTGTCCTAGGCAATGTTGCGAGTTTTGAAAAGGGTCACTGGGGCTAGATCGGGGCCAGTAGCTCGAGGATTAATATCGGAGAGGCTCAGATCCAATGGTGCCGAGACTTTTAGGGGTATTTTGGAGTAGCCCCAAATGTTGTGGAATATTGGCTTGAGGCTGTAGAGTGGATTATGGATGACCTAGAGTGTACTGCCAAGCAGAAACTAAGAGGAGCCGTGTCTTTGTTGAGGGACGAGGCGTATCAATGGTGGCTTACTATTCGAGAGGGCACCCAGGCTGAACAAGTTACTTGGGACTTCTTCAAAGCTGCTTTTGAGGGAAGTATGTCGAGGCAAGCTATGTGGATGCCTGGAGGAAGGAATTCATGAATTTGGTCTAAGAAAATAAGATGGTGGCAGCTTACGAGGCAGAATTTCTTCACTTGAGCCGTTATGCTCGCGCAATAGTGCCAAATGATCATAAGCACTGTGTACGCTTTGAGGATGGATTGAATGACAAGTTGCGAGTACTGAGAGCCCTACAGCAAGAAAGGATTTTTGCCATGCTTGTGGAGAAAGCCAAGATAGCCGAAGAGGCTAAGAACTCAGAATGCCAGAACCAGGAAAGAGTCAGAGGCAAGAGGGACTTTAAGTACTCAAGTTCTTCTAAAAGGTTCCAAAAGAGGCCTCAGAATGATAAGCTAGCTCAAGCTAGAGCACCTGTGGCTACCAATCAGATTCAAAAATGTACTGACTGTGGGAGACGACACCTCGGAGAATGTTGGAAGAGAACCGGTGGTTGTTTTAAATGTGGTTCTAAGAACCACCAGTTATTATCCTCGACAGACTGATCCGACTCAAGAAGCTCGTAACCCTGATGCACAGCCAGCTCATGGTGCTCAATAACCATCGAGGGGTCGTGGACCAGGTCGTGGTGGTAATAGCACTGGACGAGGTCAAGGTGCACCGGATCGAGGTAATGTCTTTAGAGGTAACACGGAGGCAAGACAACCGGGGTTGGTCTACATAGTCAGGCGTCGGGAGGATGGCGATGCACCTGATGTGATAACTGGTACGTTCTTCATCTTTGATGTACCTGTTACTGCTTTGATAGATATCGGGTCTACCCACTTGTATGTTGCTAGTGCCATATTTAGAAACACAATATTAGATCCGAGTTTCTTGATAGAGATGATGATAATTAGTCCTTTAGGATAGTCGGTGTCGTGAATAAATTGTTTAGAGGCGTGCCTTTAGAAATTCAAAGAGAAATATTTCATGGATTTGATGGAGCGCCTTTCGGTGAGTTTGATCTTATTTGGGGCATGAATTGGTTGGTAAAGAACCAAAGAATGGATTGTCTGCAAAGTGGATGTCAATCAGGACTTTGGAAGATAAGGAAGTTGTGATGATAGGCAAACGAAGGAATTACTTGGCAAATGTGGTATCTACTTTAAAGGCAGAAAAGTTGGTACAGAAAGGGTATGGAGTGTTCTTAGCCTTCATTAGTGCTTTATATGCTAAGGAATTATTAGTGGAAGGTGGGAGAATGGTGAAAGAATTTCCAAATGTCTTTCCCGAAGAACTTTTGGGTCTACCTCCAGATCGAGAAGTAGAATTTGGCATTGAGCTTTTGCCCGAAACGGCTCCGGTGTCCATTGCTCCTTATAGAATGGTGCCAAAGGAGTTAGCGGAGCTTAAAGCTCAAATTCAAGAATTGTTGGATCGGGGATTTATTCGACTGAGTGTGTCTCCGTGGGAAGCACCGGTTTTGTTCATCAAGAAGAAGGATGGGTCGATGCGTATGTGCATTGATTATAGGTAGTTGAATAAATTGACGATCAAGAATAAGTATCCATTGCTGAGAATCGATAACCTGTTTGATCAATTGAGAGGAGTTTCAATTTTCTCCAAGATTGATTTGAGATCGGGTTATCATCAACTCAAGGTTAAGGAGGCAGATATTCATAAGACGACATTCCAAACTTGTTACGGGCATTATCAGTTTTTGGTGATGCCATTTGGTTTGACCAATGCACCAGCTACATTTATGGACATGATGAACCGTGTCTTTTAACCCTATCTAGACCGGTTCGTGGTGGTGTTCATAGAGACATCTTGGTATATTCTAGAAATGAAGAAGAGCATGACTCGTATTTGCACACAGTATTACAGATACTGCGGGACAAGCAACTTTATGCCAAATTCAGTAAGTGTGAATTTTGGTTGAAGGAAGTGACTTTCTTGGGTCATGTGGTGTCGGTAGAAGAATCGAGTTGATCCTCGGAAGGTAGAGGCTGTGTTGGATTGGAAACCACCGAAGTCAGTGGCTAAGATTCAGAGTTTCTTAGGTTTGGTTGGCTATTATAGACACTTTGTTGAAGGGTTTTCGTTGATTTCTGGACCCCTAACAAAATTATTGCGAAAGGGAGTACCGTATGTGTGGACAGATAAACAACAAGAGAGTTTCGAGAAACTGAAGAAGATTTTGACGGAAGCGCCGATCTTGATTCAACTTTGAGGTGGAAAAGAGTTTATCATTTACTGTGATGCGTCACACACGGGTTTAGGATTTGTGCTAATGCAAGAAGGAAAAGTGGTGGCTTATGCTTCTCGTCAGTTAAGGCCGCACGAAGTCAACTATCCTACTCATGACTTGGAATTGGCTGCGGTGGTATTTGCTTTAAAGATTTGGAGGCACTATCTTTACGGTGAGAAGTCTATCATCTATACGGACCATAAGAGTCTTAAGTACCTCCTTACCTAGAAGGAGTTGAACTTGAGACAACAAAGGTGGGTGGAGCTGTTAAAAGATTATGACTTCTCAATCGAGTATCATCATGGAAAGGCTAACGTGGTGGCAGACACGTTGAGTCGTAAGGTAGTATGAGAGTTAAGAGTAATGTTTGCTCATCTCAATTTGTATGAGAATGGCAGTCTGCTAGCGGAACTTCAAGTGAAGCCTCTGTGGTTAGAACAGATCAAGGAGAAGCAGTTATCAGATGAAAAGATGGGTTCGTTAATGCAACAAGTTGAAAGTGGTGTAATAAGGGATTTTGGAATGAATAAGGATGGAGTGTTGTGCTTTCGCGGAAGAGTTTGTATGCCCATGGATTCAAATTTGAGACAATTGATTCTGCGAGAGGCGTATAGTAGCCCTTATGCTATGCACCCCGAAGGAAATAAGATGTATCGAGACCTCCGTAAACAGTATTGGTGGCCAGGGTTAAAACGGGAGGTTACTGATTTCGTGGGTAAGTGTTTGACTTGTCAACAAGTGATGGTGAAACATCAATTACCGTCAGGCTTATTGCAATAGGTAAAGATTCCTTTATGGAAATGGGAGCGGATAACGATGGATTTTGTTAGTAGGTTACCCTTAACACCCACTAAGAAAGATTTCATCTGGGTGATAGTGGATCGATTGATGAAGACTACCCATTTTCTACCGGTTAAATGACGGATTACTCACTGCGGGTCGGCTAAGTTATGCGTGTCGAGATTGTGAGGTTGCATGGGGTACCAGTGTCTATTATATCGGATAGGGATCTTAGGTTTACATCACGATTTTGTAGAGCTTTGCATGAGGCTTTGGGAACAAAGTTAAACTTCAGTACGGCTTTTCAACTTCAGTCAGATGGTCAGTTAGAAAGAGTAATCCAGATTTTGGAAGGCATGTTAAGGGGTTGTGTGATTGACTTCAGAGGTAGTTGGGAAGATTTTCTACCGTTGGCAGAGTTTGCATATAATAACAGTTACCAATCTAGTATCCAAATGGCACCCTATGAAGTGTTATATGGTCGTAGGTGTCGTACCCCTACTTGTTGAGCTGAATTGGGGGAAAGTAGTTGTTGGGTCCTGAATTGATATCTGAGACGGAAGAAAAGGTAAAGGTGATTTGAGCACGGTTAAAGGAAGCTTCGGATAGACAAAAGTCGTATGCGGATCTGAAGCGTAAGGATATCAAGTTTGCAGTGGGAGATCAGATCTTTCTGAAAGTCTCACCTTGGAAGAAGATTTTCAGATTTGGAAGGAAGGGAAAGTTGAGCCCTAGGTTCATTGGACCGTACCGTGTGTTGAAGCGTATATGACCAGTGGCCTATCAGCTTGAATTACCTCCGAAGTTGAGTCAGATTCATAGTGTCTTCCATGTTTCTATGCTGAGGCATTATAGATCGGATCGGTCTCACATAGTATCGGTAGAAGAAGTGGAGATAAGGCCGGACTTGTCTTTCGAGGAGAAACTAGTTAAAATCTTAGACTGTGATGTTAAGGTGCTAAGAAAGAAGTTGGTACCATTAGTTAAGGTTCTATGGCGTAATCACGGAGTGGAGGAAGCTACGTGGGAGCCTGAGGACGCAATTCGGCAATAGTATCCTCACCTTTTTTAACCAGGTAAATTTCGAGGATGAAATTTTCTTTAAGAGGGTAGAATTGTAACATCCTAAAAATTTAGTATCGATATGTTGCATAATTTGATTGTTAGCTAGAGAATGATTTATTTTGTGTGTTTATTATATAGTCTTGAGAAGGCTCAAGATTTATTCGGAATTAGAATAAATTTTGGTAAGGAGTACTTTATTGAAGTGGAACAAGTGATCTTGATGTTTAAGGTAATTAAGTGGCAAAAGCTAGCATAAGATAAGCTAGTAGTAAAGTGGAGTTGGCGCCATAAGTGTTGCTTGAGGGAAGAGGTTAGAATCCCATAGTATGCATTTTGTGACTTTAATTTTTGCACTCTTCTAGCATGTGTCGGCCAAGCTTTATTTTTGGTAAGGTTGGACTATTTTTTTATGGCAAGGTGGCTAATGGGTTAAGGTAAGCTTTGAACATAGGGAAAGAAATCATGAACTTATGGAATGTAGGGGGACACAAGGCACTTTTAAGGGAATATGTTTTGGAAAGTTTGGAATGGCCAAACTTTGTCCATGAACTTGGACGGTTTTGGGGTCTAGGGGGGTGGCCGAATATTGTTGGAAGCTTTTGTAAGTATGTGTAGCAAGTTTAGTCACTTTGATTTGATCATTTGGTGCTTTTCACAAAAGCTTTTCTTCTCATCTTTTTCTTTCCCTAGCCGAATGTATTTTTGTGCATTAGTGAACATTTTGTTTTCTTCTTTTAGTCATTTCTTTTAACCATTTGGTCATAATTTGCTTTACCTCTCAAGTTCTTTTTCCCTAGTGCCGAAAACATCAAAGCACAAAAGCCATTTTTCCCTTTTTCTATTTTTCACCATTGCCGAATGCTCCATTGTCCCAAATCTCTCTCTTTGCTCCTTTCTCACCTTTGAAAAACCAAAACACAAACCTCTCACCCTCTATTTCTTTCTTCCTCCATTTTGCTCATTCTCAAAGGTAAGGGTTTCTATCAAGGACTCCCATATTACTCGTTATTTCATCAAAGATGGGTTACTAATCGATTTTATCTTAGGGATGTTATCGCTTGATTTTCATTCCGTGAAATGTAAGATTTTGTGGTAAGCCGTTTTCGCCTTTAAAAACTTATAGACTAAAATTTTGAAATATTAGTTGAACTAATATTCTTTTGTCAATAGAGGCAAACAAGATAAGGTCGAAAAGGGTGGTGAATAGTGTTTGGAAGAGGGGCGGATTCTCTATTCCCTCTAGATTCAAGTGAAGGGCTGTTTCGGCAATCCAAAATTTTCCACCGGGTTGTGGACCCTCATCCGGGGAGAATCAATTATTCGAAGTTATTCGTAGTTCAGAGCCATTAACTATTCGGGATTTTCCACGGGTTGTGAACGAATCAACCGGGAGAACCAACAAATAGTTGTTGTTCGAGATTCCGAGGGTAAAAATCTAGATCGCCTACTTTAGCATAGATTTAATTTAAGTGTTAGTATACTAATCAAGCGTGATACGTATTTAGGTATCAACAATCGGGAAAGTGTAGTCCTCACCGTAATCAGGTGTATAATCTCGGACTTATCTCATGGGTTAGATGACTATACCGAAATTTAGCATTAGACTAAAAACCGTAAAGTTGGTGAAATCGAAAAATATGGTATATTAACACTTTAGTGTTAAGTGCATGAAATCGGTATTAAATCGTAAAAATTACGGAATTGCCCTTAATGGACTAATATGTTAAAAAGTGACATTTTGGGCCCCATGTGATAAATGGGCCATATGAGTTATTTGATAATTGGCCAAGTGTGTTATGAGATGATATGGGCTAAAATGTGAAATGGGCCAAATTGTGAAATGGGCCAAAGTGTAATATAGGCCAGATTGTAATAATTCTTTTATGGGCCTTATGTTGGAAATTATCATATGAATGAATAGTTATGCATTTTAAATACATGATTGCATGGGTTGGGATATTTGATGAAGAGAAGATGGCTTCGTGCCCAGTTAATGGCTTCGTGCCGAGTTAATGGCTTCGTGCCCAGTTAATGGCTTCATGCCTAGTTTAATTTATGGCTTAATGCCCAGTTGGTGTGTTGGCGGGATGGGTGACTAAAGCTCCCCATAGGTGTGCTGGTTGGTATGGGTTGTGTGTAGCGGTTGGAAATTTAGGCTTGGTTGGGAATTGCATAACATATGCATTTTATATTTGTTATATTGTTACATTTGTAAATGGGCTCAAGCCCAAGTAAATGCTTAAATGGTTTTGGCCAGTGGACTATGGTAAGTGGGTTACACACTGAGTTCTATGTAACTCACCCCGTTTTCTTTACCCTTCTCAGGTAACAATCAATAGTGGAGGCTTGGGCTGGGAATGACTTCGTGGAGGCCATACTGCGAATGATGGTTTATATAAATTTTGAACTTCTTTAAAGTATTTTCTTTTAATTACTATTTCAGTTATGATGTAATAAGGCCTCTAGTATTATTTTATGGATTTTTACTCGTGGATGGATTTTAATTATGTTTAGATACTTAAATGGGACTATTTTATTTTTTTATAAATGATTTCTTAAAATTTTCGTGCAAAAAGGGGTTTTTCTTAAATATTTTATCTCGTAAATTTTCTGTAAATATTCTTTCAAGAATCTTGTTTCAAATCTCTTTTAAACTCTTTTAAACCTCTCGTAAAAATTTTAACCAATAAATTTCTAAGTTTCAATTTATAATCTCATACGTCTTAAATCATAGATTCTAAAAATTAACCTCGGTTTTTAATAAACTCCATTTCCAAAATAGTTTTAAGGATTTGTTTTCTTTAAATCATAAGATGGCTAGATGTATGTCCGTTTTGCGTGACATACCAAATCTGGTCTTAACGCATAGACCGGGTTTGGCGTGTTACATTTTGATCAAAGATAGGGCATGTGGTAGTCTTGCTATGCCTGAATTAACAATGAGAAAGTATGCTACGTCTTGGGACATTGACAAAGTGCTCGGATCCTCTAAACACGTATTGAGTTCAAAATGGTCCTCAAGAAGTTTGTACAGAAAAGCTCATGTTGTGATATCTAGGGCCTCTAGCTTCTATCTTACCCATTTTTGAATTTGCTATCTTTGATTACTTTATACTTTTCAAAGATACACCCCAATCAATTTTCTTTTATAGCCTTGACTATCTTTGCTTACTTTATTCTTTTTAAGATACACCAATCAATTTTCTTTTATTGCCTTGGTTATCTTTGATTAGCTTATTTGTTTCGAGCTATGCTCCTGATTAATTCCTTGTTGTGATCTTTTTCAAGTATTTTATTAAAATAACGATTAATGGACTAATAATACTTTCATAAAATGAGTTTCGCATATTATTCTAGAAGCTTCTAAATAACATGAGGATCTAAAACAAGACTATTGTTTAGAACTCACCAAGCTTAAGGGTTGGAAACATTGAAAGATGATTATCTTTTTGAATTTTTATTGGATAAGAAATTTCGCCAATGATACCATTTCGACAAATGACGAGCAATGTCAACCCAGGTGTAGAAGGGGATCATTTTCGGGAAAAGAAAAAGATAACCTGCATTCATCTGGTCATTACACCCAGGGAATGGTGTAACAGATTTAGTTGATTGAGGATAATATAAATTTCATACCTTTGAGTGATAACTGGATGGATGGAAGAAACCAAATGTTATTTCCCTGAAGTTGCAGTGGGAGGTACAAATTTTATGTCCTAAGGTTCAAGGGAAGGGAATCTGAAATTACAGCGGGGCAGGTTTGTTGAGCAGAACATGATCGTTTCTTTGAGTTTTCCGTCAAAGATACCAGCTGAATGAGAAAACAAGGTAACTCATCAGTGATAGAACCTTGACAAACTATGAGCAATGACAACCCAAACATTAAAAAGGGATCATTCTCATGCATCTATGTAAATATCATTCATACACTTCTAATTAGGAGCATTTGATTCATTTCGATCATTGTGTCCTAATCGTTGTGCATAAAAAAAAGAAAAAAAGAAGGAGATCATTCTCATGACATTCTGCATTCATGTAAATGTCATCCCTAATATCATTTAGTTAGGAGCATTAGATTCATTCCGATAATTGCATCCTAATCATTTTACATTTAAAAAGGGATCATTCTCTTGACATTCTGCATTTATTCAAATGTCGTCCATAATACATTCGAGTCTACAGGACATGTCCCCCAGAGGATGGTGTAGCAACATTGGTGAATTCACCAGTCCTATCTCCCTGACCAGCAGGAGAATAGGTCGAAGATTTTAGATCTTGTCACCCTAAGCAGTAGTGGAACAAGATCGAACGGCAAATTTTATCTCCATGAAGCAGCGGAGTAGATTTAAGCCATCAGTCTTATCTCCCTCGAGATGGCAGTGGAGTAGACTGAAGATTGAAGTCTTCTTGAGATAGTAAGGAAGTAAATTAGAAATTTTAGATTTTGTTCCTTCAAGATGGTAGTGGAGCAGACTGAAGATTGAAGTCTTCCTGAGAAAGTAAGAAAGCAAATTGGAAAGTTCAGATTTTATTCCCTCGAGATGGTAGTGGAGCAGACTGAAGATTGAAGTCTTCTTGAGATAGTAAGGAAGCAATTTGGAAAGTTCAGATTTTGTTCACTCGAGATGGTGGTGGAGCATACTGAAGATTGAAGTCTTCCGAGATAGTAAGGAAGCAAATTGGAAAGTTCAGATTTTGTTCCCTCGAGATGGTAGTGGAGCAGACTGAAGATTGAAGTCTTCCCGAGATAGTAAGGAAGCAAATTGGAAAGTTCAGATTTTTTTCCCTCGAGATGGTAGTGGAGTAGACCGAAGATTGAAGACTTCCTGAGATAGTAAGGAAGCAAATTGGAAAGTTTAGATTTTGTTCCCTCGAGATGGTAGTGGAGCAGATTGACGATTGAAGTCCTCCTGAGATAGTAAGGAAGCAAATTGGAAAGTTCAGATTTTTTTCCCTCGAGATGGTAGTGGAGCAGACCGAAGATTGAAGTCTTCCTGAGATAGTAAGGAAGCAAATTGGAAAGTTCAAATTTTGTTCCCTCGAGATGGTAGTGGAGCAGACTGAAGATTGAAGTCCTCCTGAGATAGTAAGGAAGCAATTTGGAAAGTTTAGATTTTGTTCCCTCGAGATGGTAGTGGAGCAGACTGAAGATTGAAGTCTTCTTGAGATAGTAAGGAAAAAAATTGAAAAGTTCAGATTTTGTTCCCTCGAGATGGTAGTGGAGCAGACTGAAGATTGAAGTCTTCCTGAGATAGTAAGGAAGCAAATTAGAAAGTTCAGATTTTGTTCCCTCGAGATGGTAGTGGAGCAGACTGAAGATTGAAGTCTTCTTGAGATTGTAAGGAAGCAAATTGGAAAATTTAGATTTTGTTCCCTCAAGATAGTAGTGGAACAGACTGAAGATTGAAGTCTTCTTGAGATAGTAAGGAAGCAGACTGAAAAGTTCAAATTTTGTCTCCTTGAGATAGTAGTGGGGCAAACTGAAGATTGTAGATCTTATCTCCTTAAGCAGTAGTGGAAAAGATCAAATTTGGCAAATCTTATCTTCCTGATGTAGCAAGGGAGCAGATTTTAGTCACAAGTCTTATCTCCATGTATCGGCAATGGAGCAGACTGAAGATAGTTAATCCCATTTCTCTGAAGTTGCAGTGGAGCAGATTAAAATGATGAATCTTATACCTTTGAAGTTGCAATAGGTCGGATTGAATTTTCCATAAAAAGTCTAATCTATTTGAAGTTGAAGTGGAGCAGACTGAAAAAGGAAAATATTATCTTCCTGAAGTTACAGTGAAGCAGATTGAAGCCACCAACCTTATCTCCCTGAAGTTACAGTAGAGTAGGTTGAAGTCACAAGTCTTATCTCCCTGAAGTTGCAGTGGAGAAGACTCAAGATAGCGATCTTATCTTTACGAAATTGCGAAGCGGATCGAAGATACTCGTCGACATCCACGAGTTTGCAATGAGCGAGACTAAAGATAGCGGATATTGCCTTCCGAAGTTGCGGCCAAGCGATTGAAGCCGTCGATTATAGTTCAATATTTCTAAAAGTTGCGGTTCAATACCACGAGATTCTTTGTTGGGTTAGAGACTACTTGAAGAAGACGAGGACCAAGAAGTTAAGGCTCGGTAGGACCGGGCAAAATTGGTCCTTTTATAGTCTTTGCTCTATTTTCGTTACACGACAATGAGCAAAGAGGGGCTGCTGTAATAGGCCAATTTAGCTTGGGCCCATACAAAAAATAATAAACCCAAAATAATAAAATAAAGTAAAGTCTAGTCCAAAATATATCATTTGGCCCGATCGGAATGGCCCATTACTTGAAAAGATTAAAGGTCCATCTACAAGCTTGACGTATATGGGAACACAATCTTCAAGGATATGCAATCTTAGATGTGATATGCTATCCTAGAAGATATGGTATGTTATCTTAGAAGATATGATATGCAAATCTTAGATATGATATGCAATCTTAGAAGATATGGTATGCAATCTTAGAAGATATGATTTTGTAATCTTAGAGATTTAATTTGTGGATACCTTTTAATCTTAACCGTTGATATAATTGATCTGTACCGTTGGATTTGGGGAGGCTCAACTATAAATAGAGGCCTCTCCCTTCATTGTAAAACACACTTGAGTTTGGGAGTAATAAAAACTCTTGAGAGCATTCACTCAAATTTCTCTCTCTTTTGCGTTCTTATTTTTTGTGGCTTGTTCTTATTTTGTTCTTCGCTCATCTTCGTTTCTTTTTGAGTTGCTTCCATTCGAGTTAGATTTTGGTGGAGGAATTTCGTTGAATCTTCATATTGCGGGAGTTAGGTTGACTTATGTGTTTTTTAAATTTTTTTATTTATCCATTTAATTGCTTAATCATTATTCATTCATTTATTTTAATTATTTTAAACTTATTTTTCTTTTTTGCTTTTCCTATTTACGTTAAATTGTTTTATCATATATATTATTAATATTTGTTATATATTATATATATATATATATTATATTATTTAACTTTAATCATTTTATGTATTATTTGAAAATTTGTATGTTGTACATCATCTAATTTGTTTTATTATTAAGGTAAAATTTTTCGTATATTGTTTATTTAAAATATGTATATTATCTATTTTTAAATGGTATATTATATACTTATTATAAGTTATCCCTTATACATTTTTATTCAAAGTTTTTATATTATTTATTTAAAATTTATTTATTTATTTTATTATGTATATATTAACTATTTTAGATTTTACCATATCGTTTTTAAAAAATTGTTTTAATAGTCATTAATTGTTTTTGAATATATTATTTACCTTATATTATTATTTTTTATACATGAATTTAATCTTGTGAATAAATTTTTTCTTAATTTTTCATGGATTCTTTTAAATTTGCTATTATCTACATTATATATATATATATATATATATATATTTTGATTGTTCATTTTTTTAAAAATTTGAATCTATTATCTCTGCTTACCTTAACATTATTATTATTGCTTGTCATTCTTTTACTTAATTGTTTATGTTAGTGCTAATTGTTAATATGACCCGTAACTTTAGTAAATTATACTTTTGTAATAACTTAATGTTTTTTAAAATCTTAGTTTAAAATATCTATCTCCTTTAATTTTATTATTATTGCTTGTCATTCTTTTACTTAATTGTTTTTGTTAGTACTAATTGTTAATATGACCTGTAAATTTAGTAAATTGCACTTTTGTAATAACTTAATTTTTTTTTAAATCTTGGTTTAAAATATCTATCTCCTTTAATTACTACATTTTATCCAAAGGTTTTTCTTAAATAAGGCAATATTTTTGTTTAGAAATTAGGAAATAGTGTCCTAACGTCTTTGAGTTTCGATTTCCGTTTGACTAAATAACTAAATATCCTTTTAATGAATTTTGTAAATCATGAGATCTTTGTTAGCTACGAGTTTAAAACATCATGTCCTAACGTCTTTGGATGTGATGTTTGTATTCTTTCAAACAAAGAAATCTCAAGTTCCAACTCAAATTGTTCAAGTTTTTAAAGAAATCATGTTTTCAAATCTTTTCAAATTTACGACATTAGGACAATAACTAATCAATCCGGTACCAATTTTGGGCGTTACGAGGGTGTTAATCCTTCCTCGTACGTAGCCGACTCTCGAACCTATTTTCTTGAATTTCATAGGCCAAAATCAATGTTTTGAAATAAAATGTTTTATAAGGTGATCCGATCACACCTAAGCAAAAAGAGATTGGTGGCGATTCTATTTTCGCTTTTAAAGTCGATCCCCGTTTTTTAAAAAAAAACTTAACAATAGTTTCGACAAGAGTTATACAATATCTACACAAGAACAACAAAATAGTAACATCATAATAATGAAATGTCAACAAAACAGTGAGAAAACAACGGATTTTTTTCTTTTTGCAAATTCAGATCAGGCTGAGTTTGGATCCAAAAAAGCCTTACCTGAGGCCTGATCTGTTTTCTAAGCAAGTTTTTTTTTTTTTTTTGCCTAAGCTCATTTTTTAGGTCAATATTTTTGTCCAAACCTTTTTATTTTTAAGCAGACTTATGGGTCGAGTGACTCGACCCATGAATAGAACTACCCCAAAGTCTTAACATAGTTTAATTTACACATTGACTTGGCAACGTTACATAAATGAATACTATGTGTCATGGGTTTTAAATATATTTTTTACATGTTGATTAAATTTAATAATTTTCTTTTGTTTTACTTTTTTAAGAAAAAATAAAATGAAAACAAATAAAACTTATTTGTCGAAAATTTAACGGAAAAATTATAATCAAAATCCAAAACCAATTATATAACATCTGTCATTCATTTATTCATTGTTGTCGAGTCTGCGTGTAAATTAAACAATCCATGGAAATATAATATAGGTACGATATTATAATTTTTTTTTTTTTATAAATACCACATTGCATATTGAATGAAAGTTCAAGGGCAATTCTAACATTAACCCATTAGTTTGTTATTCCCATTTTCCTTTCAAGTGAACGTATAAATTGTTTTAGATAAAATTATGATTATGATATCTAATGTTTAAATTTAGGATTTAATATCTATACTTTAATTTTATATAATTTGATTCCTATACATGATATCATAGTTAATCGAAATAGTTTTGTACCATTAATTATTTTAGTTAAAATGTTAATTACGAAATTTTTTATTAAAAATATTCATTTCAACTTCATGCATAAATATATTACTTTTGAATTAGAAAGGTGTTTTAAAGATAAATTCATGTCATCATTTTAAATCGGAATAGTTAAGGATTTTAATTGTTTGGGCTAACTAATGCCAATATAAAAGTAGAGGACCAAATTATGTCAAATTAAAATGTAAAGACTAAATCTCAAACCCGAGCATAGTGAGATCGAGACTATAATTTTACTATTATCTTATAGTAAACATAAATTGGTTCCTATATATTTATTACGTTATTAATTAACTCAAATATTTAACATCATTAATTTTTATTAAAATATTACATGGTTATACATAATTTGAATCTTTACTAGTCTTAGACAATGCTAAGTTGCTTTCCATTTCTATTAGGTTTGTGTTGCTTTTTTTTTTTTTTTTACATTATAAAACAATGATCAAATTTAAATTTTAGCTCTTAGACTATGCTTAAAAATAATATTAAATCTATTATTTAAAATTTTAACATAATTTGGTTTCTTCACTTTATAATGTCATTAGTTATTCGAATAGTTATTAAGTATTTCAATGAAAATGATAATGTTAATTTTCTTAATAACACTATTTCAATAGAAAAAATTATATTATCATGACGAGTTCAAATGATTATTTTTAAGAAAAATTCTAATTAGCATTTTCAACATTATTTTATTTTTACATAACTACCAAGTGATTTTTAAATAAAATTTCAAATTCTCACTCTAAAAATTTAATAGAAGAAATTTAATGGTGATAACTCTTGGACCTGAATTTTTAAATATGAAAAATAGAAGGATTAAATTCCTAAAAATTGCCATATCAACGCCATTTAAAAACAATGTTTTATGAATAAAAAACCTCCTGCTAAAAAAAAAAAAAAACCTAGAAGTCAAGAGTGCTTTGCTCAGTATCCTAGCGAAACTAGTCTCTGCTGCGGCTTGGGATGGAGGAGAGTGGTGGCAATGAAGGGTTGGAAGAGGAGGTGGTCTCCTTATTGGCAGAAGAACTCATCCAGTTGTCGGTAAAAAGTTCAGTAGTGGATCCATGGGGCAAACCGGCACTGATATGTTCAGTATGGACTCAAAAGTCATACAATCCAGATAGCTTCAGAGCGCAGATGAAAAGTATCTGGAAAATAAAAAGTAAATTTGATATTCAATTGGTAGGTCAAAATCTTTTCTTGATTATCTTTGCATCAGACGATGATTTAGATTTAATAATAGAGGGTCAGCCATGGCTTTTTAGAAAACAATTGATTTTTTTTGACAGAATACATCAACCAATGGAGAGGCATAAAATTAAGCTTATGTCGTCGTTATTCTGGATTAAAGTAGGGTCCTGTCTACCAGAATTTGATAAAAAAGATTTAATGCATGCTATAGGGGCCACGTTTGGTGGAATTATTAGATCTGAGATTAAAGGTGATTTTTGTCGTATCAAAATTACATTAGATGTGCAGAAACCTCTCAGGAGGAGAATATTTGTGTGCACCAGAGGCCAGGGAAAACATTGGCTTTCTTTTAAATATGAGAAGCTACCGACGTTCTGTTTTGGTTGTGGCAGAATGGGACATGCCCTATCAAGTTGTTTGTTGCTAAAAGAAGTGTAACACCCCAAACCCGGCCTAAACGTCATGGCCAAATTCGGTATGTTACAGAGAAAACATTTTGAAAACCCTTGTTAGCCGATTTAAATTTAAGGCAAAAGATTTTTGTCTTGTTTTCAAGCCGTTGAGTGGTATGAAGAATTATTAAGTCAAAATTTTGTTACAGATTTTAATGTACCCGATGGCACAATAAAACATTTTTCGTTTGATTTTTAAGAAACTTGAGGAATCATTTTAAAGTTGCAATGTAATTTAAATAGTTCGTCCAATCATGGAAATAAATAAAAATAAACTTAGGAGGCCTTATTACAACTTAATTAAATAAAACCCAAATAGAATAAAACTAAAATAAAATACTTCAAAGTAAAATTTAATTTCCACTGCATGGCCGCCTCGAGTTCATCCGGCTCCTCATCCGCTATCTACGTGTCACCTGAAAAATATTAAAGGAAAAGGTGAGTCACCAAGACTCAGTGTGTAACCCTTTTCCCGGTTTAGTACAACAACATACACAATTTATAACAATTAAACATGCACTAAATATAGCACCCAACCTAGCCATCCAAACGCCTTTCTCTACCCCAGTGGTACAAAACCACTGGTGGTGCCAAACCACTGGTGACTTAAAGTCACAAATGTGATGCCAAATCACTGGAGGTGCCAAACCTCTAGTGTCCGAAGACACAAATCAATTGATGGGGCCAACCCATCGCGTGATACCAAATCATGGCGTCAATCCCATATCTCAAAGTGGGGCCAACCCACGGTGGTGCTAAGCCACGAGGGCGAGACGCTATGAGGTGCCAAACCTCGAGGTACCAAACCTCTGGTGATCAGTAGTCACAATGTGTTACCAAAACACCGTGTCCGCCAACACGAATATCACCGCCTCCACTCATATATCCCACATCAATCCATGATATACAACATTTCATGCCAACATATAATTAACTCACATATACCAAATATGCCATGCTTCCCAAAAGCATCAAATAGTATCTCATATTGACAGAGACTTACCTGAACCATCGCTTATACCGCTAAAGTATCAAATCCAAAGCTACAAAAATCAGATTTAGCACACACAATATTTAGCACAGTTAATCAATCATAAAGTGTGTATGTACACACCTGTCACCGACGATAATTCTAAATCCCGAAAAGTCAATCGGCCACACTAGGCTTCCTTGCCCCAAATACTTTTGAACACTAGCCAACACACCCCAATTGTGAATAGGTTTCACTTCCCTACAATCGACACTTATCCAAAATTAGTAGCCTTCGGCTTTGAACACTAATTAAATACCAAAATAAAAATAGATCCTTACCACCTTACCCCAAAACCGATTGATCAAAGATGATGGATACACTTGCTCGCTTCCAAATCCCGAAGGCCCTTTCCAATTGATTTAAGAAAAGTCTCCACCTTCTTCTAATATTTGGCCAAACTACTCCAAAATAGGAGAAGGAAAATCGGCACACCAAGGGAGTGAAGAGATGCTGGAAATTTTTGCAAAATTTTGGACAGTTTGTCTAAGAATTTTCGGCAGCAAGGTGATGGATATTCGGCCAATGGTGGAAGGAAGAAAAAGGAGAATTAGTAGGAGAGATCAAAGGTGGTTTTTGGCTAAATAAAAGAAGAGAAAGCTGGAATTTTTTTTGAAGAATTCCTAGGAATTTCGACGATGTGAGGGAAAAGAAAAGTAAGCGATTCTTTGGAAATTTTCTTTGCTCTATTTGTTTGTACAAAAATAGCCCCCAAAGAGTCCTAATGTTGCCAAATTCTCCTCTCTTTGCTGATAATTAAACTATTAATTATCACCTAAGATAATAGCACTTTATCTCCTATCCTTGTTTAAACAAATTGAATGAAAATAAAATACCAAACTTACCTCTTTCAGCCTACCTTGGGAGTCCAAAGTGCAGCCAAACTCTTTCATCCTTCACGCCAGCAGCAAAAAGAGAGAAGAGAAAAAAAATAACCAAGGTCTTTGCTCCTTGATTCAACTCGAACCCCAAGCAATTTCCCTTAACACGCCCCAGGCCACTACTCCCCATTTGACTTTCATGTCAAATATCCTCACATTTTAAATATAAGGCTTCCATACCTGGCCCCTTTTCTTTTAACGCCACCAGCCCAAAAACAAAATTTCTTCCTTGCTTCCCTTGCGTTTCGAACCCGAAACCTCTCCCTCTCAAGTGGCACCCCAAGCCACTCCTACTACCTGCCTTTCATGTCCGATTCTTACCCGAATTTTTATTTAGAGCCTTCCTAGCCCTAACGCCCAAAAGCCCACAAGGAAAAAAACAAAACATTTCTCCCTTGCTATAGCCGAGACTCGAACCTTCTCCCTAGCAGCCCTCTTAGGCGCACCACGCCACTTATACCAAGCCCATACTTGGTGTCTTAATTCGCCCAAATTTTATTAAAACCCTTACTACCCTAACACCTTCCTTTTACACACTTAAAAATAAATTTTTAATATTGGGTCAGGCCTAGCTCAGGTTTATTTTTGGACCCTCAACATGACAAATAAAATCATATTATTAATTTCTTCAAGTACACATGGGAAATTAATTAAATTACAAATAACCCCTATTTCAGGGTGTTACAGTTCTACCCCCCTTAAAAAAAATTTCAACCCTAAATTGCTCGAATCAAGAGATGGGGTATTGCCGCCGCATCACCTCCTCGGGTTCCCATGTGGCCTCCTCCGTACCATGATTCCGCCATAACACCTTTACCAAAGGCACTGACTTCCTACGTAGAACTTTGACATCACGATCCAGGATTTGTACCGGCTCCTCCTCGAAGGACATATCCGGATTTACTTCTATTTCCTCAACCGCACAATGTGTGAGGGATCGATCGATAAGCGCCTCGGATCGAGACATGGAAAACATCATGGATCTGGCTCAACTCGCCAAAGAACTCAAGTGGTAAGCTACTGGTCTACTCGCTTCACTCATCAGATATGGCTGATGAACCTTGGGCTTAGCTTCCCTTTTCGCCCAAATCTCAATACCTTTTTCCAAGGTGATACCTTCAGGAAAACTTTATCTCCTACTGCATATTCCATCTCCTTCCGCTTAAGGTCAGCATAGGACTTCTGCCTATCTGACGCTTCCTTAAGACGAGCCCGAATCACCTTAACTTTATCTTCTGTTTCTGTCACCAATTCTGGACCCAAGACTTGTCGTTCACCCAACTCCGTCCAACACGTAGGAGTACGGCACTTCCTTCCATACAGTGCTTCATATGGAGCCATTTGAATACTCGCTTGATAACTATTGTTATAAGCGAATTCTGCTAACGGTAGATGCTCTTCCCAACTACCACTGAAATCCAGAACACACCCTCTTAGCATGTCTTCTAGAATTTGTATGACCCACCACCGCCTGTCGACCGTGGATGGAATGTCAGATCGAAATCCAATCGTGTACCCAAAGCTTGATGCAACGCTTCGAACCTTGACGTAAATCGGGATCCCTATCCGAGATGATTGATACTGCACACCATGCAACCTTACTATTTACGACACACAACTGCAGCTAGCTTCAAGTGAGTAATCTACCTCACCGATAGGAAGTGAGTGATTTAGTCGACGGTCCACAATTACCCAAATCGTCCTTCTTCTTTGGGCGTAAGGTAGCCCATGATAAAATCCATCGTGATCCTCTCCCATTTCCATCGAGGATCTTAATTGGTTGAAGTAAACCCGGACGGCAATCGATGTTCGACTTAACTCATGACACGTCGGACACTTCCCCACAAATTCGCTTATCTCGCTCAAATACAGCCACCAAAATTGTCTCCGCAAATCTCCATACATCTTGCTTCCTCCCGGATGCATAGCGTATGGGCTGCTATGGGCATCCTGAAGAATTTTCTGCTTCAATTCCCCATCTTTCGGCATACAAGCTCGCCCTTGGAAGCATAATACTCCATCCTTGGACAAGCTATACCCTTCTAAACCACCATTTTGAACTTGCAACCTCCGCACATTCAAACTTTCATCTACTAATTATTTTTCCTTAATTTCCTCGATCCAAGTTGGCTTAACTTGTAGTTCTGCTAAAAGACTTCCATCGTCGTATAGACTCAAATGAGCAAACATCGCCCTTAAGTCCGCCACGACCTTTCGACTTAACGCGTCAGCCACCACGTTAGCTTTGCTCGATGGTACTCAATTGAACAAATCGTAGTCCTTTAACAGCTCAATCCACCATCGTTACCTCAAGTTCAAGTCCTTCCGAGTCAAGAGATACCTTAAACTTTTGTGATCCGTGTAGACTATCGACTTCTCCCATACAAGTAATGCCTCCATATCTTCAAAGCGAAGACCACTGCGCTAACTCCAAATTGTGAGTTGGATAGTTAACCTCATGCGGTCTTAATCGACGGACGATAGGCCAAGACTTCCTTCCTGCATCAATACACATCCCAATCCGTATGGGACGCATCACAAGAAATCAGAAATAACTTCCCGCCTCAGTCAGTGTAACCGAGCTTCGTCGAATCTTCCTTAGCTTATCAAAACTTTCTTGCGCTTCTCCGACCATACAAATGGAACTCCTTTTCTTAACAACTTAATTAATGGAAACGCGATTAGAGAGAACCCTTCCACAAATCTTCGATAGTATCCTCGCTGCACCAGAAAACTTTAAATTTACGCCTTCGACTTAGGCGGCTTCCACTCCAACACCGCTTCAACCTTGCGAGGTCCACTCTAATCCTTCGCTAACACCACGTGACCTAAGAAAGCCACCTCCTAAGCCAAAATTCACATTTATTGAATTTGGCATATAATCGCTTCCTTCAAGATTGCGAAGAATCAGACGCAAATGCATGTCATGCTCCTCCTCCGTTTTTGAATAAACCAATATGTCGCCTATAAACACCACGACAAATTGATCCAAGTTCTTGAACACCCTATTCATTAAATCCATAAATGTCTTTGGTGCATTAGTCAACCCAAATGGCATCACTAGGAACTCGTAATGCCCATATCGAGTTTGAATGTTGTTTTGTGAACATCAACCTCCTTTACCTTAAGTTGATGATAACCCGACCTAAAGTCTATCTTTGAGAAAATCGATGCACCCTTGGTTGGTCAAACAAGTCATCGATCCGGCAACGGATACTTATTTTGATCGTTAACTTGTTCAACGGACGGTAGTCGATACACATCCGCATTGACCGTCTTTTCTTCTTGACGAACAAAGACAGTGCTCCCACGGAGATATACTTGGTCTGGATAAACCCTCGGTCCAAAAGTTCTGAATTTGAGCCTTCACTCCACCAATTCCTTTGGTGCCATTCGGTAGGGTGCTATGACACAGTGCCATTCCGCAATAAGTCTATGCCAAACTTAACTTCCTGATCTGGAGGTAGACCCGGAAGTTCTTCTGGAAACACATTCGCGAATTCCCCTACCGTTCGGACCTTCTCAACTACTGGCTCCTTAGCTTCCAAGGCACATATTCGAACCAAAAATGCCTCACACCCTTTTCTGACCATTTTCTCCGCCTTCAATGCGGACACCACGTTAGATAGGTAATCCCTTCTATTACCTATCATGACCACTTCATCACCCTCAGCCATCCTTAGAACCATGCGCTTAGCAGCACAATCTAACTTTGCCTGATGCTTAACCAACCAGTCCATGCCAAGAATTAAGTCGAACTCCCCAAACGACAGTTCCATCAGGTCAGCCACAAACACTACCCCTTGGAGTTCTAGGGGTACATCTCTATATAGTTTGTTCACAACTACAGAGTTACCTAGAGGGCTAATTACTGTTATCTCCCTAGAAGTTGTCTCAAAGTCTATGTTCATGATCTCTACCACACTACTAGCAACGTATGAATGCGTTGATCCCACATCAATTAATGCAACATATGGAAGACCAAAATTAGGAACGCATGGGTTATGACATCCGGCAAGTCACTCTCTTCTCGACGTCATTGCGTAGACTAAACCAAAGTTGCCTCGCTTACGTATTACCTACCTCTTCCGGATTTCGACCTCGATTAGCACCATTGTTTCCTCTACCATTACCACGACCCCTCTGTGGTGGTCCTACATTTCGAGCTTGAGCACGATTTTGACCCTCTGGCTGATTCTTAGCCATCTTCTGAGGACAACCCCTCACACGGTGATCTAAGGATCCACATTCAAAGCATCCCATTTCACCGGTCCAACAACCTCCCCAATGTGATTTTCCACAACAATTACATCGAAATGGTCTCGGTTATTAGCCATGGGCCTTCCTCACCGATTCGCCCATCCCGCTAGCCCTCTTACAAGCGTTACTACTTCAGATAATCCAAAGCCTCTTTTCTCGCTTTGTTTTATCGTAATTACATCTTACAGACGCCTTGACCCTTCGCCACTTTAGCCTTTTCCACCAAAATAGCAAACTCACGCTCCGCTTGTGGAGCAATCAGCGACCTCAAGTCATCCTCACCCGTCTTCAGCGAACACACCTCATGCTCTGTCGACACAATTCTCCGAGCATAGCGGCTCTGCCTCAAAAATTCTGCCTCATACTCCGACACAGCCTTAGTTCCTTGTACCACCCAAAGGCTTTCCTCCGAGCATCAATGTAACTGGTGCCCACATACTTCTTCCGATAAGCGCTTTTAAAGTACTCTCAAGTAAGATCATCCAAAGCACCATCTCGTACCGTGAGCCACCACTGATATGACTCATCCTTTAGAAGCGATATCGCCCTTTCAACTTCTCCTCATCCGTCGATCAAGATCATCCATGATCTTTTCAATCGATTCTAACCAAGATTCGCACAGACTGGTGCTACTCCCGATACACCCCTAATACCTCCGCCTGTTGGATCAAGTCGCTCGCATGCACTTTCGAGCTCCCATACCTCCACTCGCCCACCACCATCTCAAGGACTCGCAACAACGACCTTGCGTTCCTGCCTCCTGGCTCGATCCTCCTGCTCCTCACTCTAAAGATTGAGAGTGGTGGTGGCGGTGGTACCCATTCTCCGATTCTGACCCGACCTCACGGGTTCGACACGATTATCCTGCCTTTCTGCGGCCACGCGACGGACGTCCACGACCTCTTGAACTCATTCTAACTATTATGCGTTAATCGATTACTGAAATTTTATGGATTAGTACTTGTTTCACTAATTATTCACGAAGAAGTTTTATGATAGGAGCTTTAAGAGTGGTTCTTTCGTAATTACACAAACACACGCCTATCATTCATCCCTTCAAAGAGACATTGTAGTTTCATTGTGATTGTTTTTCCACTACCTGGGGCATTTTAGTAATTTGTCCTACATGAGGTATTTTTGTAATTTTCAAAATGAAAATTTTCGGATGATTTTGCCAAAAATTATTTTAAAACTCTTAATTTCCTGGTTATTTTGAAAAATTTTGAAATTCGGGGGTCTTTCGGTGAATTTTGAAACTCAGGGGCATTTTGGTAATTTTCCACAAATCTGGGTAAATTTGCAAAATTTGATAAATCAGGGATGTTTCAAAAGTTGTAAATCTTTGAGGGCTCTTTTGGTGATTGCACTTTCCAAAATAGTGATGTTTGCAAAATTTTGAAAGTTAGGGGTATTCTAGTAATTTTGTAGGTTAGGGCAATTTTGTAATTTTACAAAATCATGATGTTTTCGAATTTTAAAATTTTAGGGCACTTTTCATGTGATGAAATTTTTGATTAAAACCGTGGGTATTTTGGAAATTTCATAATTCAAGGGCGTTTTTGTAATTTCTACCCCTAAGGGTATTTTAGTAATTTTCCATAATCAGGGTATTTTTTTAAAAAATAAATTTTCAAAATTTGGGTTCTAAGTGATTTTACAAAAGAAGGATATTTTGAAAATTTCTATTTGAAAATTCTCATACGGAGGGTATCTTACAAACCAGGGGTATTTTGGTCTTTTTTTAAAACTAAAATTTTAATTATTTCCAAAACAAAACGGCTAGTCCCTTTAGGGTTTTAGTTATCGAATTTAGCCTGTGAGTGTGTCGTCTCAGCTAGGATGAACCGTTACTACGCACCAGGTAGGATTCAAGTGAGTAGGAGATGAGTCACGAGGACTGCTTAAATACCAGGCCCCCACCGAATCCAATCCTAGACATGCGTATAACGATTGCCACATCCTTTGCTTAGTGACAACTCACAGGGTTGTTTAGGTAATTATTAAATCTTATGCAAGTTTTTGTTGGGGTATGCTAGCCTTAGGGTTCAACAGTTTCTATTCTAGTAGTCTACGTTCTCGTTTTACCCTTCTACCCCACATCAAAAGAATTCACGAAAATTGATAGAGGTACTTACCTGGGCGGATAGGTGCCGGAGACTCGGTGCCATGCTGTTCAACTCACAAACACTTCCTCAAAACATCATAATAAGGCCTACTATCAAAACCAAACATTTTAGGCCTTGGGCCCCCCATAGCCGAGTTTTGAACCGGGCTCTGATACCAATTTTGTAACACCCCAAACCCGGCCCAAACGTTATGGCCAAATTCGGTATGTTACAGAGAAAACATTTTGAAAACCCTTGTTAGCCGATTTAAATTTAAGGCAAAAGATTTTTGTCTTGTTTTAAAGCCGTTGAGTGGTATGAAGAATTATTAAGTCAAAATTTTGTTCTGATTTTAATGTTCGATGGCTTAATAAAACATTTTTCGTTTGATTTTAAGAAACTTGAGGAATCATTTTAAAGTTGCAATGTAATTTAAATAGTTCGTCCAATCATGGAAATAAATAAAATAAACTTAGGAGGCCTTATTACAACTTAATTAAATAAAACCCAAATAGAATAAAACTAAAATAAAATACTTCAAAGTAAAATTTAATTTCCTTTGCATGGTCAGCCTCGAGTTCATCCGCTCCTCATCCGCTATCTCGTGTCACTGAAAAATATTAAAGGAAAAGGTGAGTCACCAAGACTCGATGTGTAACCCTTTTCCGGTTTAGTACAACAACATACACAATTTATATCAATTAAACATGCACTACATATAGCACCCAACCTAGCCATCCAAACGCTTTTCTACCCCGTGGTACCAAACCACCGGTGGTGCCAAACCACGGTGACTTAAAGTCACAAATGTGATGCCAAATCACCGGAGGTGCCAAACCTCGTGTCCGAAGACACAAATCGATTGATGGGGCCAACCCATCGTGTGATACCAAATCACCGGCGTCAATCCCATATCTCAAAGTGGTGCCAACCTACGGTGGTGCTAAGCCACGAGGACGAGACGCTATGAGGTGCCAAACCTCCGGAGGTACCAAACCTCCGTGACCGTAGTCACAATGTGTTACCAAAACACCGGTGTCCGCCGACACGAATATCACCGCCTCCACTCATATATCCCACATCAATCCATGATATACAATGATTTCATGCCAACATATAATTAACTCACATATACCAAATATGCCATGCTTCCCAAAAGCATCAAATAGTATCTCATATTGACAGAGACTTACCTAAACCATCGCTTATACCGTTACGGTATCAAATCCAAAGCTACAAAAATCAGATTTAGCACACAATATTTAGCACGCTTAATCAATCATAAAGTGTGTATGTACACACCGTCACCGATAATTCTAAATCCGAAAAGTCAATCGGCCACACTAGCCTTCCTTGCCCCAAATGCTTTTGAACACTAGCCAACACACCCCAAGTGTGAATAGGTTTCACTTCCTACAATCGGCACTTATCCAAAATTAGTAGCCTTGACTTTGAACACTAATTAAATACCAAAATAAAAATAGATCCTTACCACCTTACCCCAAAATCGATTGATCAAAGATGATGGATACACTTGCTCACTTCCAAATCCCGAAGGCCCTTTCCAATCGATTTAAGAAAAGTCTCCACCTTCTTCTAATATTCGGCCAAACTACTCCAAAATAGGAGAAAGAAAATCGGCACACCAAGGGAGTGAAGAGATGTTTGAAATTTTGCAAAATTTTGGACAGGTTTGTCTAAGAATTTTCGGCAGCAAGGTGATGGATATTCGGCCAATGGTGGAAGGAAGGAAAAGGAGAATTAGTAGGAGAGATCAAAGGTGGTTTTTGGCTAAATAAAAGAAGAGAAAGCTGGAATTTTTTTTGAAGAATTCCCTAGGGAATTTCGGCAGTAGCAGAGGGACAAGAAAAGTAAACAGTTGCTGGAAATTTTCTTTGCTCTATTTGCTGTACAAAAATAGCCCCCCAAAGAGTCCTAATGCTGCCAAATTCTCCTCTCTTTGCTGATAATTAAACTATTAATTATCACCTAAGATAATAGCACTTTATCTCTTATCCTTGTTTAAACAAATTGAATGAAAATAAAATACCAAACTTACCTCTTTCATCCTACCTTGGGAGTCCAAAGTGCAGCCAAACTCTTTCATCCTTCACGCCAGCAGCAAAAAGAGAGAAGAGAAAAAAATAACCAAGGTGTTGCTCCTTGGAGTCGAACCTGGAACCCCAAGCAGCAGCCCCCCCTTAACACGCCCCAGGCCACTACTCCCCATTTGACTTTCATGTCAAATATCCTCACGTTTTAAATATAAGGATTCCATACCTGGTCCCTTTTCTTTTAACGCCACCAGCCCAAAAATAAAATTTCTTCCTTGCTTCCCTTGCGTTTCGAGCCCGAAACCTCTCCCTCTCAAGTGGCGTCCCAAGCCACTCCTACTACCTGCCTTTCATGTCCGATTCTTACCCGAATTTTTATTTAGAGCCTTCCTAGCTCTAACGCCAAAAGAAGATCCCCATATTCAATTGCGCTCTTAGGCGCACCACGCCAAAAGCCCATACTTGGTGTCTTAATTACCAAATTTTATTAAAACTAATTTTTTTACACACTTAAAAATAAATTTTAATATTGGGAAAGAATGTCAACATGACAAATAAAAGCTATTACTAAAACATGGTATAGTCTCAAAGCTTGTATATTCAATTGCGCTAAAAGCGAGAATCTAATTTTTTGGGAAAGAATGTGTGCGATAAGAGTAGAAAACTCAAAGCTTGTATACGGTCGTAGAGGTGGATTTGACATCACAAGGTCTTAATGACTCGAGGTCGATTGGTGATACAAGGTTTGCGGAAGTGGTGAAAGAGCAGACAATTCAAGAGGAAGGGGTGATACATAATGTGGAGGATATTTTCCAATCAGGTATTCAGGATGGGAATTTGCATACAAATAGGAAAATTAGTTGGAGACGAGTAAACAAGATGAGAGATATGGGAATTATTAAGGTAGACTGTATAGTGCGAAAGAGGAAATTGGTAGATCTTGTTAGCGGGAATTATAAGAAGGATGATTCATTGGACGATAATGGAAAGAGGCAGAAACATACTGATCAGAGCTTTGTACGAATGGAGGATTCAGAGTTGGTAGAAGGAAATTAGGAGGATGACGTTACCTCCACCCAATATATATCGACGGCTGCCAGTTGGCAAGCCGACTGGGCACTATGAAAATCATAAGTTGGAATGTCCGTGGATTGGGGAATCCACGGGCAGTTCGAAGGCTTCGGTTTTTGTTGAAGCCATGTAACCCCGATTTGGTCTTCCTAATGGAGACCAAAATTGATAGTAAGCGAATGGAGAGGATCAGAAGGAGAAGTGGTTTTGTATGTGGAATTAATGTGGGAGCAGAAGGATCAAGGGGTGGGCTCTGTCTTGCTTGGAGGGAAGATTTCAATGTCAGTCTAAAAACTTTCTCCAAAAATCACATTGATGTATTAGTTGAAGACAGTAACGTTCAAGGAGAATGGTGATATACGGGTTTCTATGGATCACCCTACATTAATTTTCAACATGATTCATGGAGGTTATTAAGGGTGTTAGGACAAGAACATCTGTTTTCGTGGTTGGTTAGTGAGGATTTTAATGAAATTCTTTACTCTTATGAGAAAAATAGAGGCCAATTGAGAGAGGAAAGGAGAATGGCAGCTTTTAGAGAAGCTTTGAAGGATTATCATCTGATGGATTTGGGATTTCAGGGAACTTGGTTTACATGGGAAAGAGGGAATTTACCAGAAATGAATATTAGAGAAAGACTTGAAAGGGGGTGGCTAATAAACAATGGATGCATGTTTTCCCACAAGGAACGATTTATCATTTAACTCATTCAATTTCAGATCATTGCCCCCTTCTTATTCATACAGGAAGTGAGGATCAGGTTAGGAGAAGGCCACGTTTTATGTTTGAAGCATGGTGGACACTTGAGGAGTCCTTTGAGGAAGAGATTAGAAAGTCTTGGGAGTTATCAACTAGCACGATTTCTGAAAAATTGGGGAGTTTATAGAACTATTTGTTAAGATGGGCAAGCCTAATCAAGTATGATAGGGACAAAACAAAGAAGGAGCTTACAAAAGAGTTGGGAATTCTCTTAGATGGGGAGAGGAATGATGATACGTTGGCAAAAATTATTGAGACCAAATTAAATTTAAACATGGAGATTGATAAGGATGAAATGTACTGGGAACAAAGAGCAAGAGCAAATTGGTTAAAACTAGGAGATAAAAATTTCGCATTTTTTCACAAATATGCCTCAGCTCGAAGACGAATTAAACTATCAATAGGTTGGAAACAGAGAAAGGGCAAGAAGTTACCGTTGATTTTGAGATTAGCGATACAACCTCCAAGTATTTTCAGAAACTATTTACGTCAAGCGGTGTGGGGAATTCTTCACATATTATTGAGGCTATCACTCCTATTATATCTTCTGACATAAATACAACTCTACAAGCACCTTACTCAATGGATGAAATGTAGAAAGCGCTTAAAGGGATGGGCCCAACTAAAGCACCAGGTTATGATGGATTTCCAGCTTTATTTTTCCAAAAGTATTGGCATATTGTAGGAAAAGATGTGGTGAAGTTTTGTCTTGAAGTGTTAAATGAAGGGACGGAGTTTGGTTCTATCAATGAAACAGATATTGTGCTAATTCTAAAAACCCCAAATCCTACAAGCCTGGTTAATTTCAGACCCATTAGTATTTGCATAATTTTATATAAATTAGTGGCAAAAACTATAGCTAACAAATTGTAAAAATTTATAAGAAAGTGCATTAATAATGCTCAGAGTGCTTTTCTTCCTGGAAGGTTAATCTCGGATAATGTGGTGATTGCGTATGAGATTCTTCACACAATTGCGTCAAAAGCGTTTCAGAAAAAAAGGGTTTATGGCGATTAAGCTTGATATGAGTAAAGCCTATGACAGAGTGGAATGGAGCTATTTGAAGAAAGTGATGCTGAAAATGGGGTTTGCTGAGAGATGGGTAAATTTAGTTATGAAGTGCTTCTCAACAGTCTCTTATACAGTGAATATAAACGGGAATAGGGGTAGGCATTTTTACCCCACTAGAGGATTACGACAAGGCGATCCGCTTAGCCCGTATCTTTTTCTGATTTGTAGTGAAGGCCTTTTAGCTTTAATTAGGCAGGCAGTAGGAACAGGGACTTTTTAGGGAGTCAAGGCAAGTATAAGGAGACCAGCAATTTCTTATCTATTGTTTGCGGATGATTGTCTTATATTTGGGGAAGCCACTAAAGAACGAGCGTCTTTTTTGAAAGAGATATTGAAGCAATATGAGCAAAGTTCGGGCCAATGTGTGAACTTCAATAAGTCCACCATTTTCTTCAGTTCTAACACTTTAGAAAGGGTGAAACAAGAGGTATCAAATGTTTTGGGAATGCATCGTTCTAATAATATCGAAAAATACTTAGGTCTCTCTAATATGGTGGGCAAAAGAAAGAAAGAGTCTTTTCAGAATTTGAAGGATAAGATCAATCAGAGAATTGGTCAATGGAGTTCACGGTATTTATCACAAGGAGGAAAGGAAGTTTTCATCTAGTCAGTTCTTCAGGCTATTCCAACTTATGCAATGACATGTTTTCTTCTACCGAAGTCTTTTTGTGGGGAATTGGAAAGCATTTTTGCAAAGTATTGGTGGCAGCACGGGAAAGATAAAAGAGGGATACACTGGTGTCAATGGAATTTTTTGTCCAGAGCTAAGGAGGAGGGGGGTCTCAGATTTGGAAATATGTCAAAGTTCAACATATCCCTATTAGCAAAGCAGGGTTGGAGAATTATGACTAATGCTGATTCTTTAGTAGCGAAAGTGCTAAAAGCCAAATATTTTCCAAATGATCAATTTTTAAATTCCAGGTTGAAAAATTCGAGTTCTTATACTTGGAAGAGCATATGGGCCGCGCAAGATGTTTTGAGGAAGGGTCTAGTCTGGCGTGTGGGTACAGGCAATACTATCTCCATTAATTATGATGCATGGATTCCTGAGGCTATTAATTTTATATTATCAACACAGGTTGATTTGATGCGTGATCATTGTGTTAATTTGCTGATTGACAATAAAACGCAGAAATAGAAAGAGGAGTTAGTAAAGGATACCTTTGATGAGGTTGATGCCACTCGAATCCTGCGAATCCCGTTAGCCAGCAGCCCACATGAGGATTTCTTGGCATGGGGAGGTGAAGCCTGGGGGAGTTTTCGGTACGGAGTGCTTATAGACTATTACAGAATAGTGAAGATAACCCTAGAGCTTACGCTTTACAAACCAGCTATAGAAACCTTTACAAGAAGCTATGGCTCCTAAATCTACCGACAAAAATAAAAATCACAGTATGGAAGATCACATGGCATTTCTTGCCCACAAGAGTTAATTTGCAGCACAGGAGGCTTATCGCTGACCCTAGGTGACCACGATGCGGAGAAAGGGCTGAAACGATTGATCATCTTTTCCGAGAGTGTCCTGTTACAGTGGAAATTTGGTCAATATTGTTGTTTCGAAATATGCTGGTTAATGATGATAGAAATTTTGAACAGTGGCTTATCTGGGTTTGTGAGCAGTTCAACATGCACAACTTTAGGATTTTTTACTGTGCTCTTTGGGCCATTTGGGGGGATTGAAACTCGAGAGTTCATAACAAGAAAGTTAGTACTAAAACAAAAATTGGAAATTTTATAAAAACTTATCTAGCAGAAATTGATGGACTGGAAGATAAAAGATTCGGCAAAATAGATCAACTATAGAAATGGACTCACCCACCTCAAGAATCTGTGAAGATTAACTTTGATGGAGCTTTTGACGGCCACAACAACATTTCGGCATCGGGAGTAGTGGTATGAGATAATGAAGGGGTCATCTTGTTCTCGTGGTCAAAAATACATAAAGAAGTCTTTTCGATTTTGCCGCCGAAGCTCTTGCATGTAGGGAAGCTGTACAGATCAGGGTGAATCACTTTTGGCCGACGGTTATCATTGAGGGAGACTCCTTGACAGTAATAAAAAAGTGTAAGAATCGTGATCAAGATAGATCTATGATAGGCGCTTACATCCAAGATATTAAAATGATGGCATCTAGATCTAAGAAGTTTGATTTCCAGTATGTTTCAAGAACAACGAACACCCTTGCACATGAGATCGCAACGAAAGAGCTAAGGAGGAGAATAGGGTCTTACCAGGTCAGATCGGCACCGGAGCAGGATGAAAAATAGAGGTTGAGGGAGGCGGTGCGTGAACCGGACTGACGGAGGATTTCAGAGAGTAGTTTTCAGAAAGGAGAAGTCACAAAATGAAGGATCTGGAAGGGGGAGGCTTCTTCTGAAATGAAATCGGTTTTCAAGAAGGCATTATGATGAGAGTGACGTTTGCAGATTTCAAGGCATTTTGATTGGGTGATGGGTCGGTGGGTTTTATTATTATTTTAATTTTAAATTCAAATTAGGCTACAAGTTTCCAAGAATATCTAGATTTTTTTTTTGTTTCACTTCAATTACTTTTGAACCGATTCGGGCCTATTATAGTTGGGCTCCGGACATTTTCTGTTTGGTTTCGAATTTTGTTTTAGTTCACTTTAGTATAATAAAAAGCCCAATCAATATTTTCAAAAAAAAATTCCTAAAAATTAAATTGGGGGAAATAAATTATAAATGTACGAAGTGGATATTGACTTAGAGCATATTATAACTTTCAATTTTGTATTCGTAATTTAACACAAACAAATAATCAACCCAATGCATAAGTATAGGTTAGAATCATACTAATAGAAATATACAATTTAATGATCCCGTCAAATTAATTATAAATTTATTTGATTAATATATATGTGTGCATATTTATGTCATTTTTTGTTAGCTTTTAAAATATGTTATGTATTCTTTTAATATTCTTTATGTCTATTTTATTGTTTATGTTTGAGGTTCATAATTGTCCCTTTTAGTAATGTCGTCTTTAAAGTTTGACATACGTTTTTCCTTGAAATGTAATGTGTCTTTACCATTGCACCAAACACTTATTGCTAATATTATATATATATATATATATATATATATAAATTTATAAATTATATTTAATAATAATTACCCATTAATTAAATGAAATAACTTTTTACTAAATAATAAAATAATTAAAAATGCAAGTATTACTATGATACAAGATGCATTAAGTATGCCTAATCTTAGCATGCAAAATTACTAAGATTAAAGACTAATCTGTAGTGTTATTTGAATCGGATCGGTCAGTTGAGTTAGTTAAATTGAGAATTAGTCGAGATATCAGTTTGGAGAGTAATTTTGAACTGGTTAGACCAAGGACTAATCCGAACTATTTGAACAGATTTAAAACTGATTGGATCGGATTTTTTTTTTTTTGAATTTTAAGAATTTTTTAATTGGACAAGTTGGACTGATCGAATCGGTCGAACTGGAGAACCGGTGGCTCACCGATTAGACTACCGGCCCGGTTTAAAAAAATGTCTAATGGTCCCCCAATTTTGTAAATATTAATTTTCGGTTTGAGCCAACAACCTCTTAATTTAATGACAAGAGTACTATGTTGTGAGGTTTGAGACATAAACTCAACCCCTAATAATTTCACCCACCCCAAATTATTATAAAAGAAAAGAAAAGAATGTTTTATATGAAAATCTCTCATTCACTATCTTGATCTTGCTTATTCCTAAACTTGTGTGATGTCGTAAATATATTTATTTTTAATAAATTTTAAAAATAAATTGATAGTGAAGATAGGTTAACACGGTTTAAATCTATACTAAATAAGTGCTTGACAGTTCCAATTAATTATATATATAATTTACTAATAAAATATAAATTTATGTAGGAACAATGTATTGAATATAAACACTATTACATTATAATATTTTAATTAGACGAAAAGGATTTAACAGGGTCACATTTCATTAGTATTATTGCTTTAACGCATAATAGGAAACCAGACTTTACGGAGGCTCATATGACCATTCTAAAGAGATGGTGGCCAAAAACTCAAATTCCGAATTCTAGATTATGGCAAATTGGACCTCTATATGAAAGAGAAGGACCTACTAGAAAGTTACATTTAACCTTAATAACAACATACAAAGATATAATTAATTATACCAACTCCATCAACACCATGCTTAATGTCGACTTGGTGAAAAAGCAAGAGTGTGGCCATAAACTTTCATTTCCCTCAAAACCCAATGGGATTACTCCAATCAGGTCAAAAACACAAAAAGGAAACTAGGGGTTGATATTCCACATTGTAACCCCGTAGAACCAAACAGGATTAGCATGATTGATGAAGTTGTAGCCTACAATAAACGGAGAATGTTAAATTAATTGCAAGATGGTGATGATGAGTTTTTTTGCTAGTCATCACCTTGAATGTACCAGCAAAGTAGCATAGTGGCACAACGGCGCAAGATGTAGAGTCGAGCACGTTCCTGCTTAACCAAGGAAGCACACTTGGTGGAGAAACCATGCCCCTTCCGTTTTGCACCGGCCTTGGCTCCCCTCTTGTATTGCTGGGATTGAAACTCAGCCATGGGTAAGAGAAAAGTATTTGCTAAAACTCGTTAGAAAAAGAAAAGGAAAAAAAAAAAAAAGAAAAAAAAAAGCTCAATGTAGAGCTTTAGGCCGTGAGGGTTAAGGGTAAATGTATTTATACAATTACAATCCCTAAATCCAGGAAAGGTTAACTGGAATAAGAAGGAAGCAAGTGAACATGGTCAGGTTCAGAAACTGAGGATTTGCATTTCCATGGAAGATGGTGCATAGTTTTCTATACAAAGGTGACTTGACGTGGCCTTTGCCTTTTATTACTTATTCAATGTAACACCCTTATTTTAAACAAGCAAAGGACTATGAGACCTTCTCATCTCTAATAATCTTTTTTGGGTTTTCCTCTGTTGAAAGATAATCTTTATTGGTTTTAATGAACGAAATTTAATCAAATAATTATTAAGTAACGTGGCATGGAGGAATGGCAAAGTTGAGCATTTAAACAACTCATAGTTTAATAAAATTAGTTTATCCAATCACCTTAAGAAAAGATATCTAACACCACTAAAATTTAAATCTCAATATCTAGAATTCCTAGTGATGAGTTAACAGTATAGAAACAAGTGGTAATTTGCAAAACATAAATTGTGGTTAAAATGATGCTTGGAATTGTGGTTACAGTTTCAGCCACCAAACTAAAAGTGCATAAAAGATAAAAGTTGAACACGAAGATTGTTTATGTAGTTCGATTTTGGTTTATGTTTGCAAGGCCTTACCTAGAGCAATGATCTACTATCTCTCTCATAGTACAATCAATGATTTTAGTCTTAACCCTTGTATAACTCTCAGAAATTTAGCGACCTTACCATTCTATAAAAACTAGATCATTTTCCCACTAAGCTTCCCCTCGAAAGCTTAGTTTTGGAACTCAAGAGACTCTCTTGATTGTTTACAAAAATAATGCACACATAAAAACATTCCTAACTAGAATAGATTTGTGCTCTATCAAGCTTTCAATCTCTCAGTTACTCTCAGTTCACTTTAAACTAGGTAAAACTTAAGTTTTGTTTACATAAGAGTTATAATCTAATAACTTCTCTATAAATAAGGCTGAAACTAAGCATAAAATACTACTTCTATAAGTGTTTTGATCTAATCCAATGCCTTCAAAGATAGAAAGTGACTTTACTTGTAACGACCCGAAAGTCAGTGGTGTCAGAAATGATGGTTTTGAAACCTCATTTTTTATATTCGATTCTATAAATATTAAATAATAATATTTACGAGGTTAGTATAAAAGTTAATTAAAGTTTCATCCCTTAATTTTGTTAAATTGATAGTTAATTAAGGTACAAGGACTAAATTGTAAAAATAGTAAAAGTTAATCACTATAACTTTTTAATTAATTGAAGGACCAATGAAGGATTGGTCCAATAGACTATAGCCAAACTATGGTGGATGTTTGGTTTATTCCACTAAAATTGTTAATTATATTTAAGTTAGTTATTATAGTTAATTAGACCAATTATTGATTAATTAATAGTTAATCTTAATATAAATGTAAAAATAAAATGAAAATGAAACATATCTTCTTCCACTTGTCTTCTTCACTGAAGAAAGAGAGAAGGAATAGGTTTTTTGCGTTTTCAACTTTGGTCTCTTGATTGGTAAGTATTTTCAAGTCCATTTCTTATAATTTTTAAGTTTTTGAAATCTCGGGAGCTTGATTTAGCTAGACCATGTATCAATTTGAAAAAATGTTAAGTTTTCAAAAGTTTTCATTGATGAATACTTGATGACATTGGTACTAAATTGTTATATTTTAAGCTTAGAAGTGAAAAGGACTAGTTTGTAAAGTCAAATTGCTAGTTTTTTTAATATAGGGACTAAAGTGTGTAAATTTCAAAATTGATGTTAAATTTTTGTAAATATAGATAATAGAGGGATTTAGATGGATGAAATTGAGATCGGTTTTGAAATCGAAGCTCAAATTTGAAAGTTATGACCATTTTAGTTTTAGGGACTAAATTGAATCAAATGAAAAACTTTAGGGAGCATTCAAAAGATGAAATTGAATTGACATATGTATATAATAGGATTATATAAGGTATTTGAAGTTGACAAAATTGAAATGAATTATTGTATAGATCGAGAATTGAACCGAACAGATGATAACTATGGAAAAGATAAAATTTTCAATTAGTCCTAGCAATTCAACTTGTTTGATGATTTGATCAGGAAAGTTCATAGGGTGTAGTTAAATGTAATTTTAATGTGTATATATAATTATGAAATATTTTTGTATGTAATTGTAATTTGATCTGTTTACGATTTGGTACAAAAGGTGAAATATGGTCTAAATTGTAAAGAAATGATTATATGTGTTAAATGTGCTTGAATGAACGTATTAGAGGATAGCGTATGATTGACATGCCAATAGGGTTATTTGCACGCTTGTACGGGTTCAACACTTATGTGCTTTCTGCTTAGCACTTCGATGCTCTTTGTTATATGATGTAGTTATATGATAAACTCACCTTATTGTTATGAAATGTTATGTCAGGAAAATTGTGTCAAGTTAATTAGTTTGATACGTTTAATTGCAAATCGAGGCAAGTTATCGTTTTAATACATATGAACTTACTAAGCATTTGAAATGCTTACCTAATTGTTTTCCTTTTTTCTGTAGATTGTCAGTTTGCAAAACGCGTCAACCGGATCACATCGAAGCTCACACTATCTTGCTATTGACTCGATAGACTTTTGTTCGTTTTAATCTCGGTTATGTGGCATGTACATAGATGTTATATATATGAGTTTTCTTGAAAATGATAGTTTGGTTTGAATCTTGGTTAATGGTTGAATTTGAGAAAGTTAATGTTCATATTATATGTGTGTATGTTTGGTAATATGTTGAGTTATAAATGTGATACATGAATGACAAATTTCTTGATGAATTGATATGGTATATGGGGGTATGGAATAACTTAAAAGCATGATGAAATAAGTTGAATTTGGTTAGGTTGGATTGATAAGTTGATGTAAAATTGTGGAATGGTTGCATTGGATAATTTTTGCAAATGGTTAAGTACATGAATTGGAATGGTTTTGGTTAGTTTCTATGTGGGTATAAGTGTGTTTTTAAGCATCGTTTGAGAGTGTTGATATCTTGGCATGAAAGGGGTACCAAAATACAAGTTTTTGACATTTTTGGCTTAGAGGTATCGATACATTAAAAAGGGATACCAATACATTGGTGATCTTTCTTAAAATTTTAAACATCGAACATAAAAATGGTATCAATACCTTGCCAAAGGTATCAATACTTTATGCCTGGTGTCGATACTTTTGTTGTTAATTCAATTTTTCTAAAACAACGAAGCTCAAAATGGTATCTGTACGTATATAGGGTATCGATACCTATTCTAAAAACTCTGAAAACATTACAATTTGGTCCTATTTCATGCTTTAGCCTACAAAAGAGATTTCGTAAGCTTGATTAAAGCTTAGATTTAATTGTGTATCATAACATCTAGGTGTTTATGACATGATTGAATACGTGAATGATTTATTTATGGTGTATTTAGTTTGAAATTTTAAAAATTGTTCCCTATTTGATCTCAAGTTGACTTTAAAGCATTTGTATGCTCGTATAAGACCAGGGAAAGAATATCCATGGTATTCAATGTTGTATTATTGTTGATTGCATGAATGATGAATTTACAACAGCTCATTTTTGGTCAAATTGGAATAGTGGTTTCGGGACCACAAATCTGAGGTCAAAATATTTATTTTATTATTATTTTAATGTTTACAATATGACTGAATGATTGTGTGAAAATTTCGTTAAGAAATTTTATCGTTTAAATGGTCAATTTGAGAAAAAGGACTAAATCGTGTAAAGCTTAAAAATTGAGTTCTAATAGCTAAAGGTGTTTAATAGCTATAGAACCTTTAAGTTAAGGTCCTTATGTGGTAATTAGACCATTATTCATTTGAGTGGACATATATGGACATATTAATATATGTATTAATGATTTATTATAAAGGTTAAATTGGTAATTAGTAATATAAGTTAATTAAATTAAAACAAAACCATTTTTATCAGCCATTGTCATCTCTTTCACCGATTTTTAAAGGAGAAAAACCATGGGAGCACGATAGGGCATTCGACAAAGCTAATCATCCCGTTTTTAATAATTTCTATGTTTTTGTGATCGTTGCAACTAGTTCTAGCTAGTCCAGGGAATAATTTGAAAAATTGTTAAAAATTTTGAAAGTTTCCATTGATGAATATATGTGTTCTTTGATGTTTGATGATGAAATATGAAATCTTGTTGTTAGATACACAAGTTTTGTAAAGTGATTTTTAGAGAAAATGCAAAATAGGGATTAAATTGAGAAATGTATAAAGTTAGTGGTTAAATGTGTGAAAAAGTGATAAATATGGGCTGCTAGGGTCTTATAGGAATTCAACTATAATGGGTATTAAAGAAATTTCATGAATTTGTGATTTTATGGAATAAGGACTAAATTGTAAAAAATGTGAAATATGTGGGGGAAAAGTGTAAATGTGTTTTAAAGTGTAATTTGCACTGTCGAAACCATTTTTTTTGTTTGAAAAACGTGGATCGACTTTAAAATGACAAATGGAGTCGCCACCGATCTGTTATTCAAGGTGTGATCGAATCACCTTGAGATGGATTATTTTAGTAAAATATTTTGATTTATTAAAACGTATTTTGGACTACAAGAACTTGAGAAAACGGGTTCGGGAGTCGGTTACGTACGAGGAAGGGTTAGCACCCTCGTAGCGCCCAAAAATTGGTACCTAATTGATTACTTAATGTCGAAAATTTGAAAAGATTCTAGATTACGATCCGTTTGTTTAAGATACATTTGGACGGAATCATATTGGATGCCAAAACTTCTTATTTTTGAAGAAATAAAATGTCGTACTCAGTAAGTTAGGGTACAACATCTTATATTCTCAAAATTTAATTTATCTTTTGATTTTTTTAAACTACGTAATAAATTTTGAGAAGGGTATTCGGTTATTTGGGCTTTATGAAAAATTAAAACCCTGTAAGTTAGGGCACAATTTCTCAAAATTCCCGATACAGAATATTGCCTTTCTTTGAAATTCTTACCTTGAGATGATAAAATGTCATATCCAGTGAGTTAGGGCGCAACATCTCAAATTCTCGAGGATAAGTTTTTATTCGAAATGTTTTGATTTATAAATGGAAAGGGGACTCAGTTGCTAGGATTTAACGAGAAAAATCAGAACCCAGTGAGTTAGGGCACGATTTTCTCGTTACTTCCAAACACGAGCAATGTTTTATTTTAAAACTTTTGAGTAAAACTATTTTAAAACTTGAACGATCTCAAATTCGATTTTCTTTAACAAATAAATCGCAATGGAATGATAACATACAAAGCAAAATAGCAATACATACACAAAAATATTACAATGATGAATCACAAATAATTAATGGTTACAAATTAAGAAATATAATCCATACAATAACAAACAAGTGAACATCTAATACATGGAAAATAGTATCGTCAATTTAAATAATACATATGTAATAAAAACTCGATATAAAATAAAATAATGATAACATGTGAAAGCATTTTGAATAAATATAATTTAAAATATGGTCTTTAAAGAAGCAAATTATAAACACAAGTAAATTTAAAAGAAGATATTTATATACATATATATATATATATATATATATATGCATATATGTAAATAAATTTAAAAGGATATATATTTACATAAGATAATATGAAATTAATAATATATACATAAAATAAGATAATTTAAATACAAATAGAAACTAATAGTAAATGAATAAATAAATAAAATACTATATACAATAATTTGAAAATAGTAAAACAACAATAGTAATAATAATAACAAAAAACAATGATAAAAATGAAATATAATGAAAATATATTATCAAAGTAATAACAACAATAGCAATAATATTAGTAATATTAAAATTAATTAATAGTAATAATAACAATAATAGTAAAAATAATATTCATAATAATATTAAAAATGATAACAATAATAATATTAATAAAAATAATAAAATATTTAAATAATGGCTAAATAGCAAAATAATTAAAGAAAATAAAAATATAAAAAAGATTGAATTAAAATAAAAGTAGGAATCTGGGGCAAAAAGTCGAAAATAAAAGAGAATCAAAGGACTCAAATGAAATGCGTTCAAATGATTAGGGATTGAACTAGCAATTATTCCCAATCGCGAATGTAACATCCGGGATTTAGGGGCATTGTTTTTATCTTGTCTCTGTGTGTTTGGTATGTTTTGTAGTTTGTTTGGGTGTGTTTGGGAAGTCTGAGCCTCAGTAAAATTTTTGATTTTTGGCACTTTAGGGGAGATTAGGCTGAGGCAAGCCTTAAAGTTTGTGTTTTGGTAGCATAAGTAAGAAGGTGGAAAGATGGCAAGGAGGCGCTACCTTGGGTGCTTGGAGATGACGCCACAGAGGAGTAGAGAGGGGGCAAGTTCGAGCTGCATGGATTGCATTTTGAAGAATTCTTTTTGGCATCAGGTTGGAGGTAGTAGATTCGGATAGGGACCTTGAAGAGGGGGGTGTTGAAGGAGTCAAGGGTGTTTGAATGAGTGGATGAGAGGTGATGGGGGGCTTGAAGTGGTCAACCGATTTGAATGAGTGTTAAGGAGCATTTGGTGGAGGAAAATAAGGGATTTGGAGGGGGAGAAGAGAGTTGGCCGGTTGTGGGAGTGCTTGGATGAGTATTTTCGGCATTTGGGGAAAAGAGGGTGTAACCGAACCTCTTATTGTTGGTTTTCATTTTTATTTCATTTAGCAAAAGAGGGTGCCGAAAGTCTTAAAGGTCATAAGTCATTTTGGTTCTTTTGTGGTGTATTTTCTTAGGTTTTGGAATTTGGAAGTGCCGAATCTTTGTTCCAAGTAGGTACTTGAGTTTTCCTCTCTTAAATTAGTTTTTAGACTTCATTTCCATTCTCTTTTGAGCTATTGCCGAATCATCTAGCCAACCTTCCTCCTCATATCGTCTCTCTTTTCTTCCATCCGAGGTTTCCCCCACTTCTTTTCTCTTGACCGAAAACATCTTTGACACTCTCATCTTTTTTGGCAATCATTCATTCTTTCACTCATTCCTCTTTCCACTTAAAGATGAAATACCCAATAGCCTTTTCTCTCTTTTTCATATTCCATACTCCTCTTAAATTGTTCTTTATAACCGAAACCCTTTGCACATCAATTCATTCTTTCTTATTTTTCTTTTCTAGGCCAAAATTATTGATCACATCTTCTTTTGTGGTTTTGCCTTGTTCTACTTGTTCTAGCCAAATCTTTGACTGTCCTCTCCATCCTTAGTGCTTGTTGCAGTGGGTAGCCGCCACCCTTTTTTGAAATCTTCTCAATCAATTTAATCCTGTTAAGTGGTAAGCATCTTCTCATTTTTCTTTAGAGCCTTCTTATGCTCTTATTGGTTGTTAACCGAGGGCATTAATCTTGTGTTTTGGGGTGCTTTGGTCGAATATAGGAAGGGTCTTTGGGATCAATCGATTCGATCAATCAAGGGACATCAAGTGATCTGCAAATCCAAGTGCTATAGCCTCTGGGATTTGTCAATCTAGGTAAGGAAATCTTGAAATTTTAAGCGTCCATCCTTATCTTGAATTTATTCAAAGGCTTAACTTGGTCTTCTGATCAAGATTGTTTCTATGGAATCAAGCATCAGTTAGGCGAAGGAAGGGGTTGGACCCATAAACCCAGCCCCTAAATTCAAGAAGCGTGTGGTGTCCGCCGTTCGAGATTGGCCACCGGGTTGTGGGCGGCTTCTGAGAGGGATAAGCAGATTGTTGTGATCCCTGTGAGTGAGGACGTTAGTGAGATCGATAGCTTAGTTCTTCAGATTTACATGTGTGTAATTATCACACTATCTCTATTTGTGTTTAAATCCTTTATGTGTTATGGTTGGAAGCCGAGATATCGGTGATGGTGATTGAACTACCTAGGTTGGGTAAAACCAAAACTTTAGGTTAGTATGGTATGACTTATTTTGTTATTCTCGTGGATAGTGTGATTATATGTATACATGATGTATTGTGCGAATAACATCTTATAATCTGTTATTATACTACATTGAATATGCATAGATTTTCGGGTTATTACCGTGATGCAGGGGAAGTGCACATCAGTGACTCAGTCACACGGAATGATGTTTGGTCACCTCGTGATCGGTTATTTGGTCACCTAGTGATCGGTTATTTGGTCACACAGTGATCGGTGGCTAGGCCACGTTTTATTATCTTTGTGCAGCATGACTGTCAGCATGACTGCCAAAGTGGAGTGTAGCGGATGGAGGGTAGATTGTAGAAATCCCCAGAGGCGTTGTGGATGGACGGATGAAGTGGAGTGTAAGGGATGGAAAATTAGGCTGGGTTGGGTTATCATGTTAATCATTGATGCATCATATTAATTGGGCTTCGGCCGGTGGTGTTTGGGGGCTCCGGCTCGTATGCGGATTTACGTGGAATAATTGCACATTGAGTCTTGTGACTCACTCTTTCGTTTAACAATTGCAGGTGATTTTTAGCTTATCGGACAGAGCTGAAGGGGACTCGAGGTGGCCACACTTGGACTCATGAGTAATTTTTATTTTAAAGCATTATTCATAACTTTTGAGAATTTTACTTGGGTTGTAATAAGGCCACTATAAAAGTTTGACATTTTCTTTCGGGGTTTAAATTTTGGACTCATAAATTTGAGACTGCTCAATGCATGTTTTTTTTAAAAATGTAGTTACAAAGTAAAGTTTTCTTATAACCTGCCAAACAATGCTTCTTTTAAAAACAAAAGAATTTACATAAGTATTTTCATAAAAGAACCTGATATCTGAATGACTGTTCAAATGTTTACAAATGTCTCCTAATCAAAAGCCCAACGGTTTAAAATGTCAAAGTTTAAGAAGACGACGGGTTTCCAACTGAACCACAAAATTCAGAATTTTATAATGACTTAAAAGTCTTACCGCAACTAGTCAAACTTCCTAAACCTTTTCCTAATGACATGCCAGATCCGGTCATAGTGTTTGGGCTGGGTTTGGGGTGTTACAGTGAAAACATTGCGTTTAAGCGGGGACCAAAATGAAAATGAATACAAGTTAAGGGCCAAATTAAAAATAAAATAAAACTTAATTAAAAAAGCAATAAAATGCAGAAGGACAAAAAGGGAAATTAGCCCATCAAAGGGAAAACGCGCGGATCCTGCCCCGGGTCGGGTCAATGCGCGGATCCTAGCCAACACGACGCCGTTTCAAGACTTAAAGCCCTGCCTCCAAATGACGTCGTATTACTCAGCCTTAAATAGAAAAAATCTAACGAAAAAACATTTCAAAACCATTTCTAAAAAAAAAAGAAAAGGAAGGCGCTCTGAAAGCCCTATGGGGTTCTGACTTAGCCCGTCATCGAGTCGCCGCACTCTGCCACCATCCGCCGTCGTGCATGGTGGCTAGAGACTCCAACAGTCGGTGCTTTCAGACCTTTCCTGCCTCCTAGGCCAAATCTAAACCCTAAATACCCGAAGCTTTTCCCAAAAATAAAAAAGGAACTTTTCAGATTCGGGACTCCGATCGACACAAAAAAGGGTAAGGTTTTCTTTCTTATTCTGTATATGCATGATATTAAAAAAAAAACTAAAGGAATACCTCTGTTTTAATATTTGCTATTTTTTTTTATTTCAAAAAACGTCCTCTTTACAAATATTTTTGCTTCGATTTTTATATTCAAATTCAAAAAACAAAAATCCAAATACAATCATTTTTTCTTTTTGCTTGTTGCGCTGTGTTTTTTCGTTTTCGTAGGTACGACAATGACGTGGCGCTAGTACGGAGGTGGGCAACGTGGCGGCGTGCGTTGTAACACCCTAAAAATCTGAGTGTTTATATATTGCATGAATTGGTGTTTAGATTTTAAAGGAAAATTTCTTTCTTTTATTTAGTTCTTATTGAAGTCCTAAAGAGGAGTATAGCATAATTTGGATAAGGAATAAAATTTAATTATTGAGAATTTATTGAAGAGAAGCAAAGGTCATTAAGACTTAAGTTAAATTAAGTGTTAATGAGTGTCATAAGTTGAGTACATAGCATGGTGGAGTTGGCGCATGGGTTATAGCAAGAGGAAGAGGTTCAATCCCTTGTTTAGCATCTAGATAAATTTTGTTTTAATTTTACGCACATGGATTGCAAGTGTCGGCCAAGAACATATATGGTAAGTGTTGACCATGTTATTTTTGGTTAGTGTATCAAAGGTTTAAGGAAATAGTTATCATATGGCATGGAATCAAATACTTAAGGAAAGATAGGGGGAACATAAGGCACATATCAAGGAAGAATTTTGGAAATAAAATCATGGCTATTGACCATGCTTTGACGGCAATTGGGTATAGAGAAGGAGCCAAATTTTTGTGTTAGTTTTGGCTAAGCATTTCATTTTCTCTTTGGTCATTCCTAGCAACCTAGTGCAGAATTTTTCTTCTTCTCAACCTCTTTTCCCTTTAGCCGAAATTGATCATTGGTAAGCCTTGATTATTTTGACCAATTGGTCATTTTGCTTTTCACTTTAGTGTTCAATTTTGTGCCTTTCTCTTAGTGCCGATTTTGCCAATACCTAAAAGACCATTCTTTTCTTTTCTTCTCCCCATTGCTTAACATACATTGCTCTCAAAACTCATCTCTTTCTTTCTTCTATTCTCCATTCTCTTTGAAAGTCAAAAGACATCATCATCATTCTTCTCTCATCTTTATTTCTTTTCACATATTTTCTTCCTTTTTCTTCAATGGCGAATGCTAGAGTGCCCATAGTCAATTTATTTTCTTTTTCTTTGGTTGCATAGCGAATTTTCCAACTCTCATAAGCATCGTTTTCAATCCTTTCTTTTGATCGTGGATTATAGGTAAGGGTTTCTTCTTTTTAGTTTCGATTTACTAATGGTATTATGGCGAATATTAATGGTGTTATGAAGGACTTTTGAATCGATATAACGTTCATTCTAATAACGTTTCTTTTCGTTATTATTTAGTGCAATAATGAAAGATCGAACTCAAGTGATCGGAGAACAGTAGAAACGTTGGAAACGTTTTATTGTGGTAAGGAAATCCACTCTTTAAAACCTCTAGTACTATTCGATATTATATTAGATTTAACTAATATTCCTTGATCGTGAAGACTTTCAAAATAGGGAAGAAAAGGCGATGGTTAGTCACGTTAAGAGGCGGTTTGTAAATCCCCATTTAAACGAAGAGCGGTTTCAAAGATCAGGGATTTTCCACCGGTTGCGGACCATCTTAGAAGGAGTCAATTATTCAAGTAGTACGAACTTAGAGCCATTATCGTTGGTGGATTCTCGTGTAACGAATCAATAAACGAGGAGAAGCCGAAAATTGAAGTGATTCAAAATCAAGAGGTAAGATTTTGGATCTATTATCGATTAAGAATATTTTTACGAAATAGTATTCTAACGGATCGAAATGTGTTTTAGGTGCTTGGGAGCGAGAAGGATTAGTACTCTCGGTATCGAGGTGTGTAACTTCACACTATTTTTCGGTTGGATGTCAATATCGGTATGGAAGTAAAATCGTAAAAATGACTAGATCGGTAAAAACGTAAAAACTGATATTTTGACGAAAATACGTAAAAACAAATAAATCGTGAAAGTTACGAAAACGCCCTCGAGAAATTATTTGTTATTACGAAAATTGTATGTTTCGATAAATTGGGCCAAAATACTCTAGTTCGATAAATTGGGCCAAAATACTCTAGTTCGATAAATTGGGCCAAAATACTCTAGTTCGATAAATTGGGCCAAAATACTCTAGTTCGATAAATCGGGCCAAAATACTCTAGTTCGATAAAGTGGGTCAAAATACTTTAGTTTGGTAAATGGGCCAAAGCCCACTAAACTGCTAAATAGACAAATTGCTAAATTATGTTTATGGGCCAAATGAAATGTTTAAACGATAAACCCACCATGTTATGCATTATTAAGAAATTTTTATATTTTGTTATACACGCATAATTGCATGGGGTGGGATATATGAAGAGAAGAATGGCCAGTTGCCAAAAATCTAGTTCGGTGGCTCTGCCACAATAATGGCTTATTGCCTCTAGTTCGGTGGCCTTGCCACAAAAATAAATAATGGCTTATTGCCTCTAGTTCGGTGGCCTTGCCACAAAAATAAATATGGCTTATTGCCTCTAGTTCGGTGGCCTTGCCACAATTATGGCTTATTGCCTCTAGTTCGGTGGCTTTGCCACATTTATAAAAAGGCTTAATCCTACGATTGGTGTGTTGGCGGGGTGGGTTGACTCGATCCCCAGGTGTGATGGTTGGTGCAGGGGTGTTAGCGGATGGATATTAGGTTTGGTTGGGAAATTCATTTTACATGCATTTTAAATTATTTTATTTTATGATATATTGTTGAATTTCAGTAATTGGGCTCAAGCCCGAAGATAATATCTTGATGATCTGCCCAATAATGGTGGTAAGTGAGTTACACATGAGTTCTAAGTAACTCACCCCTTTAATTTTTCCATCTCGGGTAATGGAAATTGACGTGGACTTGGTAGAGGATGACTTCGTGGAGGCCATCTTGCAAAAGAGGTTATATAAACTCGAACTTTTAATAAGTATTTTTACTATTTTGGGTTATTGTAATAAGGGCCTCTATAAATAATTTATGGATTTTATGTGTGTTGGGTTTTAAACTACACTTTGGACTTTTGAACATGGACTATGATTATATGATGTTTTTTTAAAATAAATTTGGGTTTTCAAGTATATGAAATTCTTTTTATAAACATTTTATTATTGTTAACTCTTAATTAAAAATACCTAAAGGTATTTGATAATACAAGGATTTTAAACTAATGTTTTCAAATATTTATCAAATTCAAATACTCTTCTAATTTTATAAATCCTATAAATAAATATTGTAGCTTTCAACTCATTAGTGATTTAAAATAGCTCGATTCATGTAACAAATCAAATCTAGTCTCAATGCATAGACCGGGTTTGGGGTGTTACATTTAGTGGTATCAGAGCAGGTTCAAAAACTCTACCGTGGTTTGGGTTCGCAAATAATTTCTGTATGAAATCGTTCAAATTTTTTTATCAAGATGGCACCACAAGCATCCAGACAACAAGTGAAGTAAGTATTTATTTCTTAGTAATTACTATAATATAATCATAGGAACACTCTAGAACTCCTAGTTTTAGATGTGAAAAACCGTAGAGATTGAGACTATAGGATATGTTGCGGAAAAACAACTTTATATCTCAAATCTCATAAAATATCGTTAATAAATACGAAACAAATTTTCGATTCATAAAACTTGTAATCGAGATAAAAGCGAACGAGCTATCATGAGCACTAGAGGACGTGGTCGTGGGCCGCGTAGACGTGGCGTGGTAGAGGCCGAGGTGCTACTGATGAAGCACCAAATCATATGTCAAGTAGGCGCACTGCGTCAATTGAAAGTGAGACGGATCACGCGATCACATGGAAGAAGATAATGCATTGACTCAAGCAATGTCTGCGAGTCTTGGAAAGGGTCATTGGAGCTAGAATTGGGCCAACAACTCGTGGGTCAATTTCGAGGCGACTTAAGGCAAATAATGCAAAAGTTTTTAGGGAGTCTCGGTGTAGCTCCGAATGTAGCTGAATACTGGCTCGAAGCGGTGGAACGAATTATGGATGATATGGAATGTACTGTCGAGCAAAAACTGAGAGGAGCTGTATCCTTATTAAGAGATGAGGCGTATCAGTGGTGGCTCACGGTTCGAGAAGGCACCGAAGCTGCACTGATTAATTGGGAATTCTTTAAAGCTGCTTTCCAAGGAAAATACGTTGGAACGAGTTATGTAGACGCTCGAAGGAAAGAATTTCTGAATCTTGTCCAAGGAAGTAAGACCGTGGCAGCATATGAAGCTGAGTTTTACTTCTGAGCCGTTATGCCCGGACAATTGTAGCAACAGATCCGCGAGCGTTGTGTGCGTTTGAGGATGGACTTAATGATGAGTGAGGGTTCGATTGCTCCACAACAAGTTAGAAATTTTTCGACTCTCGTGGAGAAGGCCAAAATAGCCAAGAGGCTAAGAATTGAGCAGCGAGCCGAGAAAAATTTTGAAACAAGAGAGAGACACAAATGCTGTTCGTCAAAGAGATTCGGAAGAAACCTCGGAATGATGAATCGGTTCAAGGTAGAACCCGGTAACAAATAATCGGTCGAGATTGCACCGAGTGGGGAAAAGACATTTTGGAGAATGTTGGAGGAAAGCGGGTGCATGCTACAAATGCGGTTCAATGGATCATCGATTACAAAATTGTCTTGACGTATGGATCGACTCAAGAAGTTTGTAATAATGATGCACAGCCGGCCAGAGGTAATCAGCAGCCACCGAGAGGTCGTGGACCAGGTCGTGGTGGTAATGAGGCTGGTCGTGGTCAAGGTGCACCGGGTCGAGGCAATGGTCATAGAGGAAATGACGATGCAAGACGGACTGGATCGATCTATGCAGTTAGACGCCGCGAGGACGGTAATGCACCAGATGTGATAACTGCTACGTTCTTCATTTTTGATGTACCTGTTATTGCCCTAATAGATATTGGCTCTACCCATTCATATGTATCTAGTGCCATATCGAAAACTGAAATTAGAATCAAATTACCGATAGTGAGATGACGATAATTAGTCCTTTAGGACGATCGGTAGTGTTAATAAAATATTTAAAGACGTGCCCTTAAAAATTCAAGAGGAGATATTCTTAGCAAACTTGATGGAACTACCTTTGGCAAGTTCGATCTCATTCGGGCATGGATTGGTGGTTAAACATCTAGGCGAGAATTGGATTGTCTTGAAAATGAATGTCGATAAGAACCTCGGATGATAAGGAAGTCATAATGATTGGTGAGCGAAGAAACTATCGGCAAATGTGGTATCGCATTAAAGGCGGAGAAGTTGGTGCGGAAAGGATATGGAGCATTCCTAGCCTTTATCGTGCTTTGGATGCTAAAGAGTTATCTGTGGATGATGTGAGGACGGTGAAGGAATTTTTCGATGTATTTCGAAGAACTTCCCGGTATACCTCGGATCGAAGTAGAGTTTGGCATTGAGCTTTTGCAGGGGACGACTCCGGTGTCCATTGCTCCTTATAGAATGGCACCAAGGAGTTGGTGAGCTCAAAGCTCAAATTCAAGAATTCTTGGATCGGGATTTATTCGACCAAGTGTGTCTCCGTGGGAGCACCGATTACGTTAAATCAAGAAGAAGGATGGATCGATGCGTATGTGCATTGACTACGAGACAATTGAATAAATTGACGATCAAGAATAGGTATCCTCTGCCGAAATTGACGACTGTTTGATCAATTAAAAGGAGCTTGATTTTCTCAAAACCGATTTGAGGTCGAGTTATCACCACTCAAGGTGAAAGAAGTGGACATTTATAAGGCGGCATTTCGGACACGTTACAAACACTATGAGTTTGTAGTGATGCCGTTTGGACTAACCAATGCACCACCTGCATTTATGGACATGATGAACCAAGTCTTTCAACCATATTTAGACCGGTTTGTGGTAGTGTTCATAGATGACATATTGGTTTATTCGAGAAATGAGGAGGAGCATGACCAGACATTTGCGGATAGTATTACTGACTACTTCGTGATAAACAATTATATGCCAAATTTAGTAAATGCAATTTTGGCTAAAGGAAGTGACTTTCCTTGGTCATGTAGTATCGGTAGAAGGAATAAGGGTGGATCCTCGAAAAATTGAGGCTATTACGGATTGGAAACCACCAACATCGGTAGCTAAAATTGGAGTTTCTTGGGTTTGGTGGATACTATAGACATTTTGTAGAGGGTTTTAGTTGATTCTTTGCACCTAATTAAAGCATTGCGAAAGGGAGCTCAGTATAATTGGACCGGCAAGCGGCAAGAGAGTTTCAAGAAATTGAAGAAGATCTGACGGAAGCTCAGTTTTGATTGACCGAGGTCGGAAAAGAATTCTTGTTTATTGTGATCGTCTCACACGGGTTTGGGTTGTGTGTTGATGCAAAATGGAAAAGTGGTGGCTTATGCTTCTCGTCAATTGAGACCACACGAAGTAAACTACCCTACGCATGATTTGGAGTTAGTGCCGTTGTCTTTGCTCTAAAGATTTGGAGGCACTATCTCTATGGTGAGAAATCTATAATCTACACGGATCACAAGAGTCTTAAATACCTCCTTACCCAAAGGAGTTAAATTTGAGACAAAGAAGATGGGTAGAATTACTAAAAGATTATGATTTCTCGATCGAATATCATCTGGAAAGGCTAACGTGGTAGTGACGCGTTAAGTCGTAAGATAGTATCCGAATTAAGAGCTTTGTTTGCCCGTTTGAGTGCATGACGAGGATGGCGGTTTGTTAGCGAACTTGATTGAAGCCTCGTGGTGGAACAAATCAAGGAAAAGCAGACATCGGATGAGAAGTTGGGACCTTTACTTGACAAGTTGAAAATGGTGAAATTGAGGATTTTGGAATAAACACGGAAGGTGTGTTATGCTTTCGAGGAAGAGTATGTATGCCTAAGGATTCAGACCTGAGGCAACTGATTCTATGGGAAGCGCATAGTAGCCCTTATGCTATGCACCCCGGAGGAAATAAGATGTATCAAGATCTCCGTGAATGATATTGGTGGCGAGGTTGAAGCGTGAGATTTGAATTTGTGGGAAAATGTTTGACTTGTCGACAAGTGAAGGCGAAACATCAATTACCGTGCAGGTTGTTACAACCGATAAAAATTCCTCTTTGGAAATGGGAACGGATAACCATGGATTTTGTTAGTGGGTTACCTTTAACACCTACTAAGAAAAATTCTGTGTGGGTAATTGTTGATCGGTTGACAAAGACTGCTCATTTCTGCCGCCAAATTGTCTGATTATTCATTCTGAAGTTGGCGGCCGTATGTATCCGAAATTGTGAGGTTGCATGGGATACCTATATCTATTATATCGGATAGGGACCCTAGGTTTACATCACGATTCTGGAAAGCTCTGTATGAAGCCTTGGGGACAAAATTGAACTTGAAGATGGCTTTTCATCCTCGGTCGATGGTCGATCGGAGGGTAATTCAGATATTGGAAGATATGTTAAGGGGATGTGTAATCGACTTGAGGGTAGTTGGGAGGATTATCTACCATTGGCGTAATTCACGATATAACAACATTATCGGTCTAGCATTCAGATGGCACCTTACGAGGCATTGTATGGTCGTAAGTGTCGTTCTCTATTGTTGGGCCGAGTTGGGGAAAGACAAATGTTAGGTCCTAAGATGATATCTGAGACGAGAGGATAAGGTAAAAGTTATTGAGCACGGTTGAAAGAAGCCTCGAGATAGATGTAAGTCGTATGCGGACTGAAGCGAAAGGATATCGAGTATGATGTGGGGATCGGGTTTTCTTAAAGGTATCTCCTTGGAAAAGATCTTGATTCGGAAGGAAGGGCAAGTTAAGTCCTAGATACATTGGACCTTATCGTGTCTTTGAAGTGTGTTGGTCCGATGGCTTATCAGATTGAGTTACCTCCTAATTGGATCAAATCCATAATGTTTTCATGTTTCCATGTTGAGCGTTATAGATCGGATCCTTCGCACATTATCTGGTAGAAGAATTGGAGCTGAATTGATTTGTCTTTTGAAGAAGAACCGGTGAAAATCTAAGACCGAGATGTCAAGGTGCTAAGAAAGAAAACCGTGCTGTTGGTCAAAATTCTATGGCGTAACCACGAATTGGAAGAAGCTACGTGGGAGCAGGGATGCAATTGGCAACAATACCCTCACCTCTTTCAACCGTAAATTTCGAGGACGAAATTTTCTTTAAGGAGGGTAGAGTTGTAACACCCTAAAAATCTGAGTGTTTATATATTGCATGAATTGGTGTTTAGATTTTAAAGGAAAATTTCTTTCTTTTATTTAGTTCTTATTGAAGTCCTAAAGAGGAGTATAGCATAATTTGGATAAGGAATAAAATTTAATTATTGAGAATTTATTGAAGAGAAGCAAAGGTCATTAAGACTTAAGTTAAATTAAGTGTTAATGAGTGTCATAAGTTGAGTACATAGCATGGTGGAGTTGGCGCATGGGTTATAGCAAGAGGGAAGAGGTTCGAATCCCTTGTTTAGCATCTAGATAAATTTTTGTTTTTAATTTTACGCACATGGATTGCAAGTGTCACCAAGAACATATATGGTAAGTGTTGACCATGTTATTTTGGTTAGTGTATCAAAGGTTTAAGGAAATAGTTATCATATGGCATGGAATCAAATACTTAAGGAAAGATAGGGGAACATAAGGCACATATCAAGGAAGAATTTTGGAAACAAAATCATGGCTATTGACCATGCTTTGACTGAAGAATGGGTATAGAGAAGGAGCCAAATTTTTGTGTTAGTTTTGGCTAAGCATTTCATTTTCTCTTTGGTCATTCCTAGCAACCTAGTGCAGAATTTTTCTTCTTCTCAACCTCTTTTCCCTTTAGCGAAATTGATCATTGGTAAGCCTTGATTATTTTGACCAATTGGTCATTTTGCTTTTCACTTTAGTGTTCAATTTTGTGCCTTTCTCTTAGGGCCGATTTTGCCAATACTTAAAAGACCATTCTTTTCTTTTCTTCTCCCATTCTTAGAACATACATTGCTCTCAAAATTCATCTCTTTCTTTCTTCTATTCTCCATTCTCTTTGAAAGTCAAAAGACATCATCATCATTCTTCTCTCATCTTTATTTCTTTTCACACATATTTTCTTCCTTTTTCTTCAATGGCGAATGCTAGAGTGCCCATAGCGAATTTATTTTCTTTTCTTTGGTTGCATAGCCGAATTTTCCAACTCTCATAAGCATCGTTTTCAATCCTTTCTTTTGATCGTGGACTATAGGTAAGGGTTTCTTCTTTTTCGTTTTCGATTTACTAATGGTATTATGGCGAATATTAATGGTGTTATGAAGGACTTTTGAATCGATATAACGTTCATTCTAATAACGTTTCTTCGTTATTACTTAGTGCAATAACGGAAGATCGGAACTCAAGTGATCGGGAGAACCGTAGAAATGTTGGAAACGTTTTATTGTGGTAAGGAAATCCCACTCTTTAAAACCTCTAGTACTATTCGATATTATATTAGATTTAACTAATATTCCTTGATCGTGAAGACTTTCAAAATAGGGAAGAAAAGGGCGGTGGTTAGTCACGTTAAGAGGCGGATCTGTAAATCCCCCATTTAAACGAAGAGCGGTTTGATGGTCCGGGATTTTCCACCGGGTTGCGGACCATCTTAGAAGGAGTCAACTATTCAAGTAGTACGAACTTAGAGCCATTATACGTTGGTGGATTCTCGTGTGAACGAATCAATAAGCGAGGAGAAGCGAAAATCAAGTGATCCAAAATCAAGAGGGTAAGATTTTGGATCTATTATCGATTAAGAATATTTTTACTGAAATAGTATTCTAACGGATCGAAATGTGTTTTAGGTGCCGAGGAGCGAGAAGGATTAGTACTCTCGGTATCGAGGTGTGTAACTTCACACTATTTTTCGGTTGGATGTCAATATCGGTATGGAAGTAAAATAGCAAAAACGACTAGATCGGTAAAAACGTAAAAACTGATATTTTGACGAAAATACGTAAAAACGACTAAATCGTGAAAATTACGAAAACGCCCTCGAGAAATTATTTGTTATTACAAAAATTATATGTTTCGATAAATTGGGCCAAAATACTCTAGTTCGATAAATTGGGCCAAAATACTCTAGTTCGATAAATTGGGCCAAAATACTCAAGTTCGATAAATTGGGCCAAAATACTCTAGTTCGATAAATTGGGCCAAAATACTCTAGTTCGATAAATCGGGCCAAAATACTCTAGTTCGATAAAGTGGGTCAAAATACTTTAGTTTGGTAAATGGGCCAAAGCCCACTAAACTGCTAAATAGACAAATTGCTAAATTATGTTTATGGGCCAAATGAAATGTTTAAACGATAAACCCACCATGTTATGCATTATTAAGAAATTTTTATATTTTGTTATACACGCATAATTGCATGGGGTGGGATATTGAAGAGAAGAATGGCCAATTGCCAAAAATCTAGTTCGGTGGCTCTGCCACAATAATGCCTTATTGCCTCTAGTTCGGTGGCCTTGCCACAAAAATAAATAATGGCTTATTGCCTCTAGTTCGGTGGCCTTGCCACAAAAATAAATATGGCTTATTGCCTCTAGTTCGGTGGCCTTGCCACAATTATGGCTTATTGCCTCTAGTTCGGTGGCTTTGCCACATTTATAAAAAGGCTTAATGCCTACGATTGGTGTGTTGGCGGGGTGGGTTGACTCAATCCCCACAGGTGTGATGGTTGGTACGGGGGTGTTAGCGGATGGATATTAGGTTTGGTTGGGGAATTCATTTTACATGCATTTTAAATTATTTTATTTTATGATATATTGTTGAATTCTGTAATTGGGCTCAAGCCCAGCATAATATCTTGATGATCTGGCCCAATAATGGTGGTAAGTGAGTTACACACTGAGTTCTAAGTAACTCACCCCCTTTAATTTTTCCATCTCAGGTAATGGAAATTGACGTGGACTTGGTAGAGGATGACTTCGTGGAGGCCATAACTTGCAAAAGAGGGTTATATAAACTCGAACTTTTAATAAGTATTTTACTATTTTGGGTTATTGTAATAAGGGCCTCTATAAATAATTTATGGATTTTATGTGTGTTGGGTTTTAAACTACACTTTGGACTTTTGAACATGGACTATGATTATATGATGTTTTTTAAAAATAAATTTGGGTTTTCAAGTATATGAAATTCTTTTTATAAACATTTTTATTATTGTTAACTCTTAATTAAAAATACCTAAAGGTATTTGATAATACAAGGATTTTCAACTAATGTTTTCAAATATTTATCAAATTCAAATACTCTTCTAATTTTATAAATCCTATAAATAAATATTGTAGCTTTCAACTCATTAGTGATTTAAAAATAGCTCGATTCATGTAACAAATCAAATCTAGTTTCAATGCATAGACCGGGTTTGGGGTGTTACATGCGTGGTGGCACGCGTGTGAGGGACGCAGTGGCGGCACTGGAAAAGTTTGGAAGTTCCTAGGTTTTTCTGAAAATTCTAAAAATTTAGGCCATTTGGGCCTTGTGATTTTGAGTAGTGGCTTGGGCTTAGTATTGGGTTATGGGTCTTTATTTTTGGGCCTAGTTTAGGTATAACATTTAGGCTCGGATTTAATTTCTGGGTTTGTAAAAAAACCGTAAAAAGGGACTATTTTGGACTTTTATTACTTTGTTTATTTTTTTGTATTTTCTATTTGCTTTGCTTTTTTTAGTTTTATGGGCCCGAGCAAATTGGGCCATTTACATGCACTAAATTGGATGAATAGATGGTTAAATAAGTTAATTTTAAATATATTTAGATCAAGAAAAGTGAAATACGGACTTGGATCGGGAAAAGATAAAGTTATCAATTAATCGACTAGATTCGCCGTTTTAACGTCTAAGGTAAGTTCGTATGTTATAATTTTGTTTCAAATGTATTTATATGCTTTGATATAGCATGAATTGTGATTATACGATTACGGATGAGTTTGGAAATGATTCAATGAAGATTCGATAGTTGGAATCCCGGTTGAACCTTAGGAATAGTTTAGGATGCTAGTGACATGTCATTAGGTATAATTTGAGTTGGCTTCGGGCCATGTTATTAGCACTTCGGGTGTAAGATATATTGATTTGGCTTTGAGCCATGCATATCGGCTGATTTGGCTTCGGGCCATGATATCAGTATATTGGATAAGTTACCTTGATTTGGCTTTGGGCCATGGTATAGGTACTTATCGAGTGAGAACTTGAGAATCCGACTTCTATTCTGAATGGTTCAACGGGTAAATAAAGGATGTGGTGAGTATGAGATTGGTAAGTGACGGTACAGGTATGTATGGTAATGAATTAAGTATTGGAACTATGGGATTGATGAGTTCTTTGGTAATTTATGTGAATGATCATTTGATAGCTTTGAGATTTAATAGAATTGTTGTATATTGTTTTCTATTATTTGAATGATTAATGAATGGTGTTATTTGCTCATTGTTGATGTAACACCCCAAACCTGGCCCATGCGTTAAGGCCATATCTGACATGTCACATGATAAAAATGCTTTTAAGTCCTTTTCAATTGTACGTAAATAGATATTGATTGAAAATTAAGTAAAACAAATTCCCATTTAAAATTTTGACAAAGTATTACTGAATAGAAGATTGATTGATAAATCGATAAATTTTAAACTAATGATTTTACAAACATGTCTATTGAAAATGTTGATGAAAATTTAAGAGAAGATTTTCGATTTTAAAAAAAATATATTTGTATATCCATTTTAGAAAATGTTTATTTAAGTTTTTAGAAAAATCTCATTTGAAGTACTTAGAGCAAAATATCAATACGTCAAACATAAAACAAAATAAAAATAATCCAGAGGCCTTATTACAACCTTAACTCAAAATAGTAGAGTAATTAAATGTACTAAAAAGAAATCTAAAGTCCAAATAAAACCGTTTTTGTAGTATGGCCTCCACCGAGTCATCCATGGCCCAAGTCTCCGTCACTGAACATTACCTGAAAGGGATAAGGAAAAACGGGGTGAGTTACTAGAACTCAGTGTATAACCCCCCTTATTGTTGTCCACTGGGCCTGAATCCCATTTAGCAATATTTTGGGCTTAAACCCATTTACAATATAATGTATCAATTATGTCATGTGAATGTAATGCAATTCCCAAACCAATCCTAATAATCTATCCGCTACACACCACCCGTACCAACCAACACACCAGGGGATCAAGTCAACCCACCCCGCCAACACACCAATCGCAGGCATTATGCCATTGATAACAAATTTAATTGTGGGCAAGCCACCAGAATCACAGAGTATCATATTATCAAACATATTTGTGGCAGTGCCACCGGAATTTCTTCTCTTCAACATTTTCCCAACCCATGCAAAATCATGTAAATGCATCGTAGATAACAAATTATGATATTTACAAATATAGCAACATTAATTAATTCAGAGGTTCATTATCAAAAATTTAGCCCATTAATACTTTGCAAATCGGCCCATTAGGGCAACATATCAAATCGGCCTATTAAGCAATATAACAAATCAGCCCATTAAGGCAATATAACAATTTGGCCCATTAAGCAATATAACAATTTGGCCCATTAAGCAATATAACAAATTGGCCTATTAAGGCAATATAACAATTTGGCCCATTAAGCAATATAACAATTCGGCCCATTAAGAGCATTTTCATAATTCGTACAATGATATTACCGATCTTGTCAATTTTATCAAAATAGTGTATCTTAGGCCAATTTTTCCGGTTTACGCCCTATTACGATTTTAGTCATAGCGATTTATTTCTAATATGATATAAATCTTAAAACCCACAGAAAACGGTGTGAGATTACACACCTAATTACGATAAGCACTAAGCCTTCTTGCTCGTCGACACCTAAGATATCGTAACACTCGATTAATCGACATATGTGATTTTAATAATCAAACTCTAAAATAAACGATCTAAAGTGTTTACCATCGAAATCTCGAACACGTGATTTTTCCCGGATGATGGTCCACAACCCGGTGGAAAATCTCGAACCGTCGAAACTGCCCTTCATTTGAATTTAGGAGCAAGGATCTCAAATCCGCTCCTTTTATGATCTCCAATCACTATCCCTTTCGATTCGATATTGCTTGTTTCCATTGAAAACAAATCTTAGTCAAAACTAATGTTACATTGATATGAATGATTAATTAAGGGAAAGGTCGGCTTACCACTAGAATCGTATGATCACAAGTCGATAGATCAAGCGATTTAGTCCCTAAAACATAAAGTCAATTATTTCAAATTATTACTCCTTAAGCAATCAATTGAATATTGAGTACTATCAAAAATCCATAACGAATTCTTACCGTATCGATATTGGATCCGATGTTCACCGCTCAACTTAAGACTAGAGTGATGTTCGACCTCCCACTAGAATACTACAAAAGGGAAAAGCGATCTCGTTTGAGAGAGTAAAATAAAATGATGGTCTTGGTCAAAATGACCATCCCAAACCAAGGCATAATTTTGGCATTAAGAGGAAGAAAATAAAATGTTTGAAAAGAACCACTTACCGATTGATCAAAGGAGTGAGTGATAACTCGAATGAGAAAGAAAGAATAATGAAGTGATGAAAGGTTTTGGTTATAGAGGAAAATGAACAATGATATTCGGCTATGGAGGGAAAACAAGCAATAATATTCGGCTATGGAGGGTATGGATTTGAGAAGAAGAAGAAAGGGTTGGAAAATTTTGTAAAAAGGAAACGAAAGATGAAAAGGTGTGTGTTTATGAGGATTCGATTTTCCAAAGGATAAAGAGTGAACAATTTGATCTCAATGGCTTAGGTACATTCGGCAACAAGAAGAAATGAAGAAAAATTACTCACTAGCAACTTGGAGTTTCGGTATGAAGAAGAAGAATTTGGAGAAAATGACACAATTTGACACTAAAGAAATTTTTGGCCAAAACAAACACTTAGGTTTTTACGAAAAGGCAAAGCAAAAATTTGGCTATACCCCCTATACCAAACCGTCCATATCCTTGATAATAATGGTCAAAAATTGACCAACCAAACTTTCCACAACACTCTCCTCTTTTTGTGCCAACATGTTCCCTATACTTTCCCCTTCTTTTGATTTCTTTCCCCACCTTCATCCTTTCCTATTTTCCTTAGCCATCTTGCCAAAAATAAAAAGTCCACCTTGCCTTATTTACTTGCTTGGCCGACACTTAGGGAAAGAATACAAAAATAATAGTCAAAATTTTCACATTATGGGATTTGAACCTTCTCCCTCAAAGTACTACATGTTGCGCCATATCCTTCTTACCAATTGCTCATTTATGCTAGCAATTTACTCATTTATGTCCATAAGCTTTGATGTCACTTACTATATCTCCTTAAAGTGCTAAATGGCAAAATTTTTACTAGGACCAAATAAACCCTGAGCCTTCTCGGGACCCCCTAAACATACACAATTAATAATTTAACTAGCTTAACACCAGAAATAATGCAACACATAAAATTCCAAATTTTAGGATGTGACAATTCTACCCCCTTAAAGAAAATTTCATCCTCGAAATTTACCTGGTTAAAGAGGTGAGGATATTGCTACCGAATCACATCTTCAGGCTCCCATGTAGTTTCCTCCGATCCGTGATTGCGCCATAATACCTTGACTAATGGTACTGACTTCCTTCTAAGCACCTTAATGTCCCGATCTAAAATTTGCACTAGCTCTTCTTCGAACGACAAGTTAGGTCTTAACTCAACTTTCTCTACCGGTACTATATGAGACGGATCCGATCGATAACGCCTTAACATTGAGACATGAAAAACACTATGTATCTGACTCAACTCTGAAGGTAACTCAAGCTGATAAGCCACTGGCCCAATACGCTTTAATACACGGTATGGTCCGATGAACTTAGGGCTCAACTTGCCTTTCCTTCCAAATCTAAAATCTTCTTCCAAGGTGAGACCTTTAGAAAGACCTGATCTCCCACCGCAAACTCAATATCCTTACGCTTCAGATCCGCATACGATTTTTGTCTATCCGAAGCTTCTTTTAACCGTGTCTGAATTACCTTTACTTTTTCCTCTGTCTCAGATATCAGCTAGGACCCAATAACTGTCGCTCCCCCAGCTCAGTCCAACAAGTAGGAGTACGACACCTATGACCATACAACGCCTCGTAGGGTGCCATCTGGATGCTGGATTGGTAGTTATTGTTGTATGAAAATTCTGCCAACAGTAGGAAATCCTCCCAACTACCCCTAAAGTCGATCACACAACCCCTTAACATGTCTTCCAAAATTTGGATTACTCTCTCCGACTGACCATCTATCTGAGGATAAAATGCCGTGCTAAAATTTAACTTTGTTCCCAAAGCTTCATGTAAGGCTTTCTAAAACCGTGATGTAAACCTAGGGTCCCTGTCCGATATAATAGACACTGGTGCCCTATGTAACCTCATGATCTTTACTACATACAACTTGGCCAACTTCTATAATAAGTAATCCATACAAACAGGTAGGAAATGAGCAGTCTTTTTCAATCGATCTACTATTACCCAAATGGAATCTTTCTTAATAGGCGTTAAGGGTAACCCACTAACAAAGTCCATTGTTATCCTTTCCCATTTCTATAATGGAATTTTCACCAGTTGTAGCAATCCCGATGGCAATTGATGTTCTGCCTTCACTTGCTGACATGTCAAGCACCTACTCACGGATTTATTAACCTCCCATTTCAACCCTGACCACCAATACTACTCACAGAGGTCTCGATACATTTTATTTCCCTTAGGGTGCATAGCATATGGGCTACTATGCACCTCACGCAGAATCATTTGTCTAAATTCTGAATCTTTGGGCATACAAATTCTTTCGCGGAAACACAATACTCCATCACTATTCAATCCAAAATCCCTTATCACACCACCTTCCACTTGCTGAAGTAAGGAACCTAACCTTTCATCTAATAACTGCTTTTCCTTAATCTAGCTTACCCACGAAGGCTTCACCTGAAGTTCGGCTAGCAGACTACCATCTTCATACAAACTGAGATGAGCGAACATTGCTCTCAAATTTGATATCACCTTACGACTCAATGCATATGCCACCACGTTAGCCTTTTCGAGATGATACTCGATTGAGAAGTCATCATCCTTGTAACATCCTAGATTGGGGGCTCTGCATTTGTGATGCATTGTGTGTGAATGCCATGATACGTGTGTGTGTTTGGTGTGTTTGGAGTTTTCGGGAAGGCTTGAGGTTAAGCCTGAGCCTTGGTAGAAATTTTGTTTTTAGGCTCTGCAAAGGAGAACTAGGTGAAGTGGGCCTTAAGGGTACTTGAATGGGAAAGTTAACACAAAATCTAGTTGGTAAAGTGGCAAGGAGGCGCCACTAAGGGCATAGGAAGGTGACGCCACAAGGGATTTAAAAAAAGCAGGTTCGAATCCCATATTAAGCAAAAAGGAGTGTTTTTTTTTTAATATATGTGCCTAAGGAGTGAGTGGTGGTTTCGGCTGGGACTCTAAGGGAGTGAGTGCGGATTGAGTAAGAAGATAGGAAGATGAGGATAATAGAAAAATGAGGGATAGGATAGAGGGGGAAGAGGTGGCCAAATGTGGGATAGTGTGCAAGGGGGAAATAGGTTGAAGTGGCTAAGGGCATGCCAAAATTTTCATTTAGTTAAGGGTGTACTGAAATTTCTTTTTTTTCCCGAAGCATAGTTTTTTTTTCTTTTCTCCTCTTATTTTCGGTATTAGAGGATTTCCTCTTCTCTTCTTCTGCCAAAATCAAAACTCCTAAGTCACTGTTTGGAGTATCTTTGTTTTTCTTTCGGCTTTCTCATCTAGTTCTTTCCTACCTTATTCATTGTCGAATCTACCTAGCCTCTTTTTTGTTCATCTTCTTTTGGATCTTACTTAAAAGCTGAAAACTCCTAGATCTCATTTATGGCTTGGTTTTATTGCTTTCAACATTTCAATCTTCTTCTTTAAATCTTCTTGCAAGTGGTAGCCGAGATCTTCTGTAGAGATAAGTGTCGACTTGTGCTATTATTTTTGTAATTTTTTTAGCTTTTGAGGCCAAAGCAGAATGGCTAGTTGGTTGTTAGGGCCATCTTTAGTTTGACGTTTTCTATGACCTCGTGTTCTTTTTGGGCGGTATTTCGGGATTTGAAGGAGATTTAATCGCCTAGGTTTCTCAGTCAGAAATCGATAGAATTTGAACCATATTATTTCTTTCAGGATTTCAAGGTAAGGATTTCAATTCTCCCTAAGTTGATCAATTGGTTTCTTTTCGTTATTCATGCCTTAACCTAATGTTTCGTTAAGCAATCATCATAGTACCTTCTGACCAAGATCGTTAATGGACTCGAATGTCAGCAAATCAAAGGAAGGGGTTGGATCTGTAGTCCCAGCCCCAAAGTCTAAGAAATGTACAATGTCTACTGTTCGTGATTGGCCACCGGGTTGTGGGCCGACTTCTGAGCAAAATAATAGGTAGATAGCGGTAGTTTCGGCTAGCGATAGTGTCGACATAGAAAGTGTCGTCTAACGTGTTATCAGGTGTGTAAACTTTCAAACAAACTATACTATAACTGTACTAACGTTTGTATGGGCTGAAAAGCCAGAAAAAGGGCTGTGTAGATAGTCGTGATGCCCTTTGGGGTAAGGCTAGGATTGCCAGGTACGTGACTATATCATTTCTTTGCATAGCTGAATGTAGGTGTGGCAGACTGATGTGTTATGAATAGCATGTTGTATTGTTAGGTTTTGTATGTAGATCATGGGTATGGGTTTGATATGAAGAGGATGTGCTTAATTGGTCACGTAGTGATCGGTGGCTTTGCCATGATATATATACATATGTTCATACATTATTCTTGGTCACATTGTGATCGGTGGTACCGCCATGAATGTATATATATATTTATTTGGTCACATAGTGATCGGTGGTCGTGCCACGAAATAATATTTGGTCACCTAGTGATCGTGTTTAATTAGCGACATGACCGTCGTGATGGAGTGTAGCGGATGGAGGGTTGATTGTAGAAATCCCCACGGTGTGATTGGTTGGTATGGGTTGGTGTGTAGTGAATGGAAAAACTAGGTTTGGGTTGGGCTTATTGTATTCATATGTGTATGATGATATGTGGGCTAAGGCCAATGTGTGATTGTGGATTGGATGCAGTATGTATAATGTGGGAGATTTTTACACACTGAGTCTTTGTGACTCACCCCTTTTCCTTAACTTTTTAGGTGAGCAGTAGCTCGTGGATGCAGGAGCCGAGGCGAACTCGTGGAGGCCATAATTTCAAATTTTTTTCTTTATAGTTTCAGCATTACTATAAGTTTATATTCTTTTTTTAATTTGGGCTTCTCGTTATGTAATAAGGCCTTTCAAGGTTGTACTTGGGTTTTTTTGTGTTTACTGTTTATAGAAAACTCAACACCTCGGCACTTTAATTATTAAAGTAAAAGTGGAGTTTCTTTAATCAAAACATCAATGTTTTTAAAAGACTACGAAATACTTGGAAAGGTTTTCTTCCAAATCATCGATTTTTTTCTTAAGATTTAATTAAGACTTGATTGCACTTCACCCTGTGACATACCAGATTCAATCATAATGTATGGGCCGGGTTTGGGGTTTTACATTTTTGGTATCAGAGCCCGGTTCAAAACTCAGGCTGTGAAATGGGTCCAGTGGTGTTTTATAGTTTGATGTGAGCTTAAGAAAAATGTTTTGGGTTGAGATATGGCCTTCGAGTCTGGCGGCACCTGATCCACCCAGGTAAGTATTCTAACCTTTGAAGTGGTATGCGTAATTAGATTTGATGGGCTTTATGGGGACATAGGTGAGTATGCTAGGGTTTATAGACCTTAGGCCTAGTTACAAAACTCTTAAAATCCATAAAACTTAATTTTTCTAATTAAACGTGTCCATGGATAAGTCGTTGGGTTAGAGTGTGGCAACAAGCATACGTATGTTTGTTCACTTTTACCGAGAGGGCTAGTGGCCCACCTCCTCTTCGCTAGAATCCTACCTGGTGCGTAGTATTTGTTCACTTTAACCGAGAAAGACTTGTTGATGGGCCAAAATTCATGACTGAAACCTGAAAGGGACCAATACCCTATTTTTGTAAAATTACTTATATCCCTAGTTTTGTAAAGTTACCCAAAATACCCTAGGTTTGAGAAAAATTACCAAAATACCTCTGATTTACAAAATTACCAAAATACCCCTACTTTACGAAAAGACCAAAATACCCCTATTTTGTAAAATTACCAAGATACCTTATTTTACCCCTGTAGGGTAAAATTATGAAAATACCCCTGGGTAATGAAATGATGAAAATACCCTTATGTGACGAAGGTGAGGTTATGGATGTTACTTTCGTGTTTGATACATTTATGTGATAATTTGTTTGTGAATACATATGGTTGCTGAATGTATGTGGTTTCTAGAACTAGGAGATACAGACTTGAGACTGAACCTTGTGGATATAATTTCGAATTCGAAAGAACTACTATCGAAACTACCTTTCATAAGATTGTTCGTTATTAATCAGTGGAAGAAATTATTAATCCATAAAATTTTTAACAAGATAAATCATGAACACTAGATATGAGCACTAGGGGACGTGGTGTGCGTGGTCGAGGTAGAGGCAGGATTACTGTGGCGGAACCAGTAGGGTCTCGTCATGAGTCAGGAAATGAGATACCAGTGCCATCAGCTATGGAGGCAGAGTATTAGGACCAAATAGGCAGAGACGATGCGGTGTCTCAAGTGATGCTACGAGTGTTGGAGAGAGTTGCGGGAGCAGGTATCGGTACGGGAGCTCAAAAATCTATGCCAGAGCGAGTTAGGGCTAATGGAGCGAAAATGTTTAGGGAATTTTGGTGTAGCTCCTAGTACAGCTGAGTATTGGATGGAAGCCGTGGAGCGTATAATGGATGACCTTGACTTCACGGAGGAGGAGAAGCTGAAGGGAGGGGTGTCTCTTCTTTGGGATGAAGCGTACTAATGGTGGCTTATGGTCAGGGATGGTGCAGTGGCTGACCGCATTACTTGGGATTTCTTCTAGTTGGCATTCTAGAGTATGTATATCGGATCGAGTTATGTGGATGTGCAGCGTAGGGTGTTTCTAATCTGATCCAGAGTAATAGATCGGTAGCTTCTTATGAAGCAGAATTCCTGCGTTTGAGTCATTATGCACGAGGGATAGTGGCCACGGAACATGAGCGATGTGTTCGATTTGAGGTTGGCCTGATGGATGATCTGCATGTGTTGATAGCCCCTCAACGAGAGCGTGAATTTGCGATTTTGGTGGAAAAGGCTAAGATAGCCGAGGAAGTTAAGCGAACCAAAAGCAAAATAATGATTGAGACACAAATAGGAATAAGAGGAATGTTGGATCGTCAGGGTCAACGGGGCATTTTCAAAAAAGACCTAAGATGGATGGGCTAAGACAGGGTGTGAGATCTGGGGGTAATGATCAACCTCAGAGGTGTGGTCGGTGTAATAAATTTCATTCGGGCGAATGTTGGGTAGGTGACAGGAAATATTTTAGGTGTAGGTCCTCGGATCATTTGGTTAGAGACTGTCCATAGAATCGGGGTGGCATGGAGCCGGTAGGACAAACTAACACTCAGCCTGGTGGAGGAGGTCCACAATCGCAGAGAGGTCACGGTCCAGCCAGAGGAGGTAATAGTTATGGTCGGGGCCGTGGAACGCAGGGCAGAGGTGCAGGGAACACCGATGCAAGACAGCCGAGGTTGGTCTATGCAGCAAGACATAGAGAGAAGGGGATGCACCGAATGTCATAACTAGTACGTTCTTGATTTCTGGGTTGCCTTTTTCTGCATTAATTGATATTGGATCGACACATTCTTATGTTGCTAGTATTGTATCTGGAACCCTAAGTATAGACTCTGAGATTATTCCTAGGGAGATGACTGTAATTAGCCCGCTAGGTCAGTCAATAGTGGTGAACAGACTATAAAGGGGTGTACCTCTAGAAGTGCAAGGGGTAATTTTTTCGATGGATTTAATGGAACTGGCTTTTGTGGAGTTCGATCTGATCTTAGGTATGGACTTGTTAGTGGAATATCGAGTGAATCTAAACTGTACAGCCAAGCGTATGATACTAAAGACTAGTCAGGAGGATGAGGTGGCGGTAATAGGTGAAAGGAGAGACTACCTGTCTAATATAGCATCCACTCTAAAGGCTAAAAGAATGATGAGAGAGGGGTGTAGGGTGTTCGCAGCCTTTGTTTGTGCTTTGGGGGTCTAGGATTCAACTGTGGAGAATGTTAGAACGGTGAGGGAGTTTTCTGATGTTTTCCTAGAAGAACTTCCAGGGCTACCTCCGGATCGTGAGGTGGAATTTGGAATTGATCTTCTTCTTGAACAGCACCAGTATCCATTGCACCATATAGAATAGCGCCAAAGGAGTTGGTGGAACTGAAAGCCCAGATTTAGGAATTGTTGGATCGGGGTTTCATCCGACCAAGTGTATCACCTTGGGGAGCGCCAATGCTATTTATCAAGAAGAAGGATGGATCAATGCGTATGTGCATTAACTACCGTCAGCTGAACAAGTTGACTATCAAGAACAAGTATCCATTGCCAAGGATTGATGACTTGTTCGATCAACTGAAAGGGGCGTCAGTGTTCTCAAAGATAGATTTGAGTCAGGATACCATCAGCTTAAGGTCAGAGAATTGGATATTCATAAGACAGCTTTCAGGACCCATTATGGCCATTACAAATTTTTGGTAATGCCGTTTGGGTTGACAACGCACCAGCGACGTTTAGGGATATGATTAACTGGGTGTTCCAACCTTGTTTGGACCGGTTCATGGTGGTATTTATAGATGATATCTTAGTGTACTCAAGGTCGAAAGAGGAGCATGATTCGCATCTTCGAGTGGTACTACAAATCCTGAGGGAGAAGAAATTGTACACAAAATTCTGTAAGTGCAAAGTTTGGTTAAGGGAGGTTACTTTTCTAGGACACGTTGTGTTGGCTGAAGGGGTCAGGGTTGATCCCCGGAAGGTTGAAGCTATCATGGATTGGAAAGCACCTAGTGCAGTGATGTAAATTGAGTTTTCTAGGTCTTCTTGGTTATTACAGAGGTTCATTTAGGATTTTCCTTGATTGCGGCACCTTTAACCAAGTTGTTGAGGAAGGGAGTACTTTTTGTGTTAGGTGACAAGCAACAGGAAAGTTTTGAAAAGTTGAATAAGGTGTTGACAGAAGCTCCAGTGTTAATTCAACCGAGGCTAAAAAGGAGTTTGTGGTTTATTGTGATGCTTCGTACACCTGATTAGGATGTGTGTTGATGCAAAGCGGAAGAGTGGTTGCTTATGCGTCTCAGCAGTTAAGAATGCATGAGCTAAATTATCCCACGCATGATTTGGAGTTGGCGACGGTGGTTTTTCTTTAAATATTTGGAGACACTATCTGTATGGGGAGAAGTCCGTCATTTATACAAATCATATGAGCTTGAAGTATCTCCTCACCCAGAAAGAGTTAAATTTAAGGCAGAAGAGGTGGATTGAACTACTAAAGGATTACGATTGTTCGATTGAATACCATCCGGGCAAAGCTAACGTGGTGGCAGATGCGCTAAGCCGGAAGGTGATCTCGGATCTGAGGGCGATGTTTGCTCATCTAAGCCTGTTTGAAGATGGGAGTTTATTAGCTGAGCTTCAGGTAAAACCAACATGGATAAATCAGATTAAAAAGAAGCAGTTGCAAGATGATGACTTGAGTGCCTGACTATCTCAAGTGCAACATGGTAAAGTAGGGGATTATAATTTGAACGATGACAGGGTTCTATGTTTCTGAAAAAAGGTTTGTGTTTGAGGGACGTAGAATTGAGGTGGATGATTCTTCAAGAAGCGTATAGTAGCCTATATGCTATGCATCCGGGAGGAAGTAAAATGTATCGAGATTTACAAGAATAATTTTGGTGGCAGTGTCCAAGTGGGAGGTAATCAATTTGTAGGCAAATGTTTGACATGTCGGCAGTAAAAGCGAGCATCGCTTGCCTTTGGGGTTGTTGCAGCCGGTGAAGATTCCGCAATGGAAATGGGGGAGAATCACTATGGATTTTGTTAGTGGGCTACCTCTTACGCCTACTAAGAAGGATTTAATATAGGTAGTCATAGATCGGTTGACTAAGTCCACTCATTTTATACCAGTTCAGGTTGATTACTCTCTACAAAGGTTGGCTAAGTTGTATATAGCAGAGATTTTGAGGTTGCATAGAGTTCTTGTGTCCATTATCTCGAGACAGGGATCCTAGGTTTACGTTAAGATTTTGGAGGGCGTTACATCAAGCATTGGGTACAAAGTTGGATTTTAGTATGACGTTTCATCTATAGACGGACGGACAGTCAGAAAGGGTGATATAGATTTTGGAAGACATGTTGAGAGGTTGCATTATCGATTTCAAAGGTAGCTAGGAGGAATTCCTACCATTGGCAGAATTCGCATATAATAACAGCTACTAGTCCAGTATTCAGATGGCACCATATGAAGCGTTATACGGGAAAAAGTGTTATACTCTTACATGTTAGGCGGAGTTGGGTGAACGATATTTATTGGGTCCGAAACTCATTCTAGAAATGGAGAATAAAGTTGGGTTGATTCGAGCTAGGTTGAAGGAGGCGTCGGATAGGCAGAAGTCCTATGCTGACCTAAAGCGAAGGGACATAGAGTTTGTAGTGGGTGATCGGGTTTTCTTGAAGGTATCACCGTGGAAGAAAATTCTAAGGTTTGGACGGAAGGGTAAGCTAAGCCCTAGGTTCATCGGGCCTTATCGAGTGTTAAAGCGTGTAGGACCAGTTGCTTATCAGCTTGAGCTACTTTCGGAGCTAAGTAAGATTCATGATGTGTTTCATATTTCAATGTTGTGACGTTACCGTTTAGACCCATCTCATGTGATACCATTGGAGGAACTCAAGTAAAGCCTAATTTAACTTTTGAAGAGGAACCAGTTAAGATCTTGGAGCGGGATGTTAAGGTTTTGCGAAGAAAATCAGTTCCTTTGGTTAGAGTTTTGTGGCAGAATCACGAATCAGAGGAAGCTACAAGGGAGCCAGAGGATGTTATACGATAGTAATACCCTCACCTCTTTTGACCAAGTAATTTGAGGATGAAATTATTTTTAGGGGGTAGAACTGTAACATCCTAGATTAGGGGCTCTGCATTTGTGATGCGTTGTGTGTGCATGCCATGATGTGTGTGTGTTTGGTGTGTTTGGAGTTTTTGGGAAGGCTTAAGGTTAAGCCTGAGCCTTGGTATAAATTTTTTTTTTAGACTCTACAAGGGAGAACTAGGTGAAGTGGGCCTTAATGGTACTTGAATGGGAAAGTTAACACAAAATCTAGTTGGTAAAGTGGCAAGGAGGCGCCACTAAAGGCATAGGAAGGTGACGCCACAAGGGATTTGAAGGGAGCATGTTCGAATCCCATGTTAAGCAAAAAGGAGTGTTTTTTTTTTAACATATGTGCCTGAGGAGTGAGTGGTGGTTTCAGCTGGGACTCTAAGGGGGTGAGTGTGGATTGAGTAAGAAGATAGGAAGATGAGGATAATAGAAAAATGAGGGATAGGATAGAGGGGGAAGAGGTGGCCAAATGTGGGACTGTGTGCAAGGGGGAAATCGGTTGAAGTGGTTAAGGGTATGCCGAAATTTTCATTTGGTTAAGGGTGTGCCGAAATTTCTTTTTTTTTCCCAAAGCATAGTTTTTCTTTTTCTTTTCTCCTCCTATTTTCGGCATTAGAAGATTTCCTCTTCTCTTTTTCTGCCAAAATCGAAACTCCTAAGTCACTCTTTAGAGTATCTTTGTTTTTCTTTCGGCTTTTCATCCAGTTCTTTCCTACCTTATTCATTGTCGAATCTACCTAGCCTCTTTTCTGTTCATCTTCTTTCGGATCTTACTTAAAAGCCGAAAACTCCTAGATCTCATTTGTGGCTTGGTTTTATTGCTTTCAACGTTTCAATCTTCTTTTTAATTACCGAATCTTCTTGCAAGTGGTAGCCGAGATCTTTGTAGAGGTAAGTGTCGACTTGTGCTATTATTTTTGTAATTTTTTTGGCTTTTGATGCCAAAGTGGAATGGTTAGTTGGTTGTTAGGGCCATCTTTAGTTTGACGTTTTCTCTAACCTCGTGTTCTTTTTGGGTGGCATTCCAGGATTTGAAGGAGATCTAATCGCCTAGGTTTCTAAGTCAAAAATCGGTAGAATTTGAACAATATTATTTCTCTCGGGATTTCAAGGTAAGGCTTTCAATTCTCCCTAAGTTGATCAATTGGTTTCTTTTTGTTATTCATGCCTCAACCTAATGTTTCATTAAGCAATCATCATAATACCTTCTGACCAAGATCGTTCATGGACTCGAATGTCAGCAAATCAAAAGAAGGGGTTGGATCTGTAGTCCCAGCCCCAAAGTTCAAGAAACGCACAGTGTCTACTGTTTGTGATTAGCCACCGGGTTGTGGGCAGGCTTCTAAGCAAAATAATAGGTAGATAGCGGTAGTTTCGACTAGCGATAGTGTCGACATAGAAAGTGTCATCTTACGTGTTATCAGGTGTGTAAACTTTCAAACACACTATATTATAATTGTACTAATGTTTGTATGGGTTGAAAAGCCAGAAAAAGGGCTGTGTAGATAGTCGTGATGCCCTTAGGGGTAAGGCTAAGATTGCCAAGTACGTGACTGTATCGTTTTTTTGCATAGCCAAATGTAGGTGTGGCAGACTGATGTGTTATGAATAGCATGTTACATTGTTAGGTTTTGTATGTAGATCATGGGAATGGGTTTGATATGAAGGGGAAGTGCTTAATTGGTCACGTAGTGATCGGTGGCTTTGCCACGATATATATACATATGTTCATACATTATTCTTGGTCACATTGTGATCAGTGGCGCTTCCACGATGTATATATATATTTATTTGGTCACATAATGATCGGTGGCTATGCCACGAAATAATATTTGGTCACCTAGTGATCGTGTTTAATTGGCAGCATGACTGTCGTGATGGAGTGTTACGGATGGAGGGTTGATTGTAGAAATCCCCATAGTGTGATTGGTTGGTACAGGTTGGTGTGTAGCGGATGGAAAAACTAGGTTTGGGTTGGGCTTATTGTATTCATATGTGTATGATGATATGTGGGTTAAGGCCAATGTGTGATTGTGGATTGGATGCAGTATGTATAATGTGGGAGATTTTTACACACTGAGTCTTGGTGACTCACCCCCTTTCCTTAACTTTTTAGGTGAGAGTAGCCTCGTGGATGTAGGAGCCGAGGCAGACTCGTGGAGGCCATAATTTTGATTTCTTTTCTTTATAGTTCCAGTGTTACTATAAGTTTATATTCTTTTTTTTAATTTGGGCTTCTCGTTATGTAATAAGGCCTTTCAAGGTTGTACTTGGGTTTTTTTTTGTGTTTACTGTTTATAGCAAACTTGACACCTCGGCACTTTAAATATTAAAGTAAAAGTGGAGTTTCTTTAATCAAAACATCAATGTTTTCAAAAGATTATGAAATACTCGAAAAAGGTTTTCTTCTAAATCGTTGGTTTTTTCCTAAGATTTAATTAAGACTTGATTATACTTCACCCTGTGACATACCAGATTCGGTCGTAATGTATGGGCCGGGTTTGGGGTGTTACTATCCTTCAGTAGTTCTATCCACCTCTGTTGTCTTAAGTTCAACTCCTTTTGGGTAAGGAGGTACTTTAGACTCTTATGATCCGTATAGATGATCGACTTCTCACCGTACAGGTAGTGTCTCTAAATATTCAAAGCAAACACCACTGAAACCAACTCCAAATTATGAGTGGGATAATTCACTTCGTGTGGCCTTAACTGACGTGATGCATAAGCCACCACTTTTCCTCCTTGCATCAACACACATCCCAAGCCCGTGTGTGACGCATCACGATGCGATAAGCTCTTTTCCACCTCGGGTTGAATCAATCTTGCACTTTCGTCGTAATCTTTTCAATTTCTCAAAGCTCTCTTCTTCGATCGACACACAAATGGTACTCCCTTGCGCAACAGCTTAGTTAGGGGTGCAACAACCAACGAAAACCCCTCAACGAAACACCTGCAATAACCGGCCAACCCTAGGAAACTCTGAATTTTGACCACTAACTTTGGTGGTTTCCAATCCAACACAGGCTCTACCTTCTGTGGATCGACTCTAATTCCTTGGCAGACATAACATGCCCTAAAAAGGTCACTTCCTTTAGCCAAAATTCAGACTTACTGAATTTGGCATAAAGTTACTTTTCCCGTAATATCTGCAATACTACCCGTAGATGTGAATCATGCTCTTCTTCATTCTTTGAGTATACCAAAATGTCATCTATGAACACCACCACAAACCGATCTAAATAGGGTTGGAAGACCCGGTTCATCATGTCCATAAATGAAGCTGGTGCATTAGTCAACCGAAACGGCATCACCAAGAACTCATAGTGCCCATAATGAGTTTAGAACGCAGTCTTATGAATGCCCGCCTCCTTGACCTTAAGTTGGTGATAACCTAATCTCAAACCTATCTTCGAGAAAACCAAAGCTCCTCGTAGTTGATCAAACAAATCGTCGATTCTCGGCAACGGATACCTATTCTTGATCGTCAACTTATTCAACTGCCTATAATCGATACACATACGCATCGACCCATCCTTCTTCTTGACGAATAAGACTAGCACTCCCCACGGTGACACACTCGGTCGAATGAATCCCTGGTCCAACAACTCTTGAATCTGAGCTTTAAGCTCCGCTAACTCATTCGATGCCATTTTATAAGGAGCAATGGACACCGGTGTCACATCCCAAATTTATGGGGCTTTTCATTTAACGTGCTGTGATGTATTGTTGTGCTTATTATGCTTGTTAGAATGCTTTAGGGGTCCAGAATGGGCTCGAAGTTGGGCCGAGGCCTTAGCAAAAATTTTTTGTTTGGGCACTCTAGTGGAGAGTTAGGTAGGATAGGGCTTAAAAGATATTATCTGTGAAGTAAGACACAAAAATAGGCTTGTGGCCCAGTGGTCAACGGCGACATGCAGGGATTAGGAGGTGGCGTGTCAAGTAGTTAAGGAGGTCCAAGGTTCGAGTTGCATGATAGCTTTTTATTTTAATTTAATTTTGGTAATAGCAAAGAGCAATAATGGAGTTCGGCTTGGATGCTTGAAATTAGGAATTATTTAGTGTGGATAATAAGGTTGATAATGTGTAGATAAAGGAAGGAAGAGGTGGTGTTATCCATGACACTATGGATGAGTAATCAGATGAAGATAATAAGAAAATTTCAGATTTATCTACTGGTCATAGTGGTGGCCGAAATTCCAACACTGAAGAGGGAGGTGAAATCTGTTCTGATAGGTTCAAGAGGTGTCGAAATTTCCCTTGATTAAATAGCTTAGTTTTGATTTTAAAGAGGGGCATTTTCGATTTTTAGGCAGTAGGTACCGATATTTTGGTTTAAGTAGGGGGATACCTCTTCAATTCTGACATTTGACCCTATTCTCTTTTTCTTTCCTCTCATCTCTACTTTTATGCAAAAGCCGAAATTTCCATTGTTCTCTTCTCTTAATCATCTTTTTCTCAAAAGCCAAAACTCATAACTTTTCTCTTCTCCATTCTTTTCTTATAATCGAATGATCATTATTCTTTCCTTTATTCTCTCTTTTCGATTTCTTCATAGCCGAATCTTCATAAATCCTATTGCACTATTTTCTTTTTGATCTTCTCAGAGGTCAAAATCTCTAAGAGTTAGTCGAATCTATCGGTTAAGGTAAGTGCCAAATTCTTTCTTCACTTCTTCTCTTCCGATTTTTGGAGACCAAAGCTGAAAGGCTAGATAAGATTATCTTTAGAGTAATGATTTGATTGTTCTCGTGTTCTTATTTTGGGGTGACACATCGGGAATCAAAGTAGATCGTCTAGATCTAAAAGCCAGAAACCGCTAGTCTCTAAACTCCATCTCTTTCGGGATTTCTATGTAAGGGATCTCTGCCCTATGAATGTACATTCGTGTTTGTACTTGATTCAATGTTTTAATCTGATTTGTTGACTAAGATCTGTTCCATGGATACAAATGCCAGTCAAATGAAAGAGGGAATTGGATCCGTAAATCCAACCCCTACATTTAAGAAGCGAGCTATGTCAGCCGTTCGGGATTGGCCACCGGGTTGTGGACCGGCATCAGAACAAAACCTTAGATAGTTAGCAGTCGTATTGGCTTCTGATAGTGTCAACATAGGAAGTCTCGTCTTGTCTATAATTAGGTGTGTGGATCTCTATCACACTACTTAATCTGTACTATATATATGTTATGGGATAAAAGCCGAAAAAAGGCTGTATGAATAGTCGTGTTACTAGAAAAGGGTAGGCAAAGGATGCCAGGTACGTAATCATAGAAACTTCTCTATGTGTATCGAAGGATGTGGTAGTCTGTGATCTTTTTAGATAGTATATTGTTTTGATTCTGCATGTATGTATGCATGGGATGGGATTGATATGACGAAGGGGAAGAGCATGCTAATAGGTCACTCAATGATCGGTGGTTAATCCACAACATGTTATTTAGGTCGCATGGTGATCAATGGCTCTACCACATCTGATTAATAGGTCACATAGTGATTGGTGGTTAAACCACAATATATTATTAAGGTCATATGGTGATCGGTGGCTCTGCCATATAGGTCACATAGTGATCAGTCTTTATGACAGGCAGCACAGCTGTCGAAATGGTGTGTAGCGGATAGAGGGTTGATTGTAAAAATCCCCAAGGTGTGGTGGCTGGTACGGGCTGGTGTGTAGAGGATGGACTATAGGATTGGGATGGGCCATGTAGCATGTATATATTCTGTTGCCATTGTGTATGGGCCAAGGCCCATAATGTGTTTATGGGCCTCACCCTTTTATGTGTTTTTGGGATTTGCACACTGAGTCTTGGTGACTCACCCTTTTATTTTCTTGACTTTTTAGATGAGTAGTAGGTCATGGACATGGGACCCGAGGCGGACTCGAGGGGCCATCAAGTTTTTATTTTCATAAACTATTTTCGATTTTCTTTTAAGTTTTAATTTTGGGATTATTTATGTAATAAGGCCTCTATAGCTTAGGTTATCAATTTATATTTGTTAATGTTTATATTGTATAAACCTATGTTCAAGGACTTGATTATAAGAAGGGAAAAAAAGAGATTTTCAAATAAGTTCAAAAAAAAAAAACTACAAAGGCTTTCTACAAATATCACTTATTTAACAAATACCTATATAAACGAACCGAGATTTTCAAAATCCTCCAAAGTAAAGTTTTCAACATTTAACTCGTATCATACTATGTCTAGTCATGACGTTTTGGGCCGGGTTTGGGGTATTACATTTTAGTATCAGAGCCCAGTTCAAAATTCAGAATTTGTGAAATGGGTCGATAGTGATTTGTAAAATTGATGTGAATTTGAGAAAACTTTCGATTGAGATATGGCCTTCGAGTCTACCGGCACCCGATCCACGCAGGTAAGTATTCTAAACTCATTATGTGTTATGCATGTTGGGTTTAATGGGCACCATAGGGACATAGGCTAGTATGATTAAAGTTTGATGGACTTTAGGCTTAGTTTAAACAACTCTTAAAATCCATAAGACTTAATTTCTCTAATTAAACATGTCCGTGAACATGTCGTTGGGTTAGAGTGTGGCAACAGGCATACGCATGTCTAGGATTGGATTTAGTGAGAGCTTGGTATTTAAGCGGTCCTAGTGGCCCATCTCCTCTTCGCTGGAATCCTACCTGGTGTGTAGTGACTGTTCACCTTAGCCATGAGGACTTGTTGAGGGCCAAAATTTATAACTAAAACCCGAAAGGGACCAGCCACCCTATTTCGCAAGATTGGTAAAATACCCTAGTTTTGTAAAATTTCTAGAATACCCTTGGTTTGTAAAATTATCGAACTACTCTTGGTTTGTGAAAATATCAAAATACCCCTATTTTGTAAAATTACCAAGATACCCTATTTTACGTGAAATTTCAAAAATACCCCTATAAGGTAGAATTACGAAAATACCCTTGGGTAGTGAAATGACGAAAACACCCTTGTGTGATGAAGGTGAGTTTATGAATGTTACTTGTGTGTTTGATGCATGTATGTGATGCTCTACTTGGAATGCAAATAGATGTTGATTGAATGTGGTTTCTAGAGCTAGGAAATATAGATTTGAGAACTGAACCTTGTAGATATAGTTTCGAATTCGAAAGAACTATTATTAAAACTAATTCCCATAAGATTGTTCATTATTAATCAGTGGAAGAAATTATTAATCCATAAAACTTCTAATCAGATAAATCGCGAATGTTAGATATGAGCACTAGGGGGTATGGTGTGTGTGGTTGAGGTAGAGGCAGGATTGCTGTGTCGGAACCAATAGGGTCTGGCCATGGATCAGGAGATGAGTTGCCAGTTCCACCAGTTGAGGAGGCGAAATTTCAAGACTAGACGACCGGAGATGATATGGTATATCAGGCGATGTTAAGGGTTTTAGAGAGGGTTGCTGGGGCAGGCATGGACACAGGAGCCCAAAAATCTGTGTCAGAGCAATTTAGAGCGAATGGGGCAGAAGTGTTTAGGGGAATTTTTGGTATAGCCCCGAGTACAACTGAGTATTGGTTGGAGGTGGTTGAACGCATAATGGATGATCTGGATTTTACGGAAGAAAAGAAGCTGATAGGAGTAGTGTCCCTTCTTCGGGACGAAGCGTACCAATGGTGGCTTACGGTTAATGGTGGTATTGTGGCTGACCGTATAACCTGGGATTACTTCAGAACGACATTTCAGAGTAAGTACATTGGAACGAGTTATGTGGATGCCCAGCACAGAGCGTTTCTAAATCTGGTTCAGGGAAGTAGGTCGGTGGCGGCATATTAAGCGAAATTCTTACGCCTTAGCCATTATGCTCGAGGATAGTGGCCACAGAACATGAGCATTGTGTTCGATTTGAGGATGGCCTAAAGGATGATCCACGTGTTTTGATAGCTCTACAGTGGGAGAGGAAATTTGCTATGCTTATGGAGAAAACTAAGATAGCTGAGGAGGTGAAGCGACAAAAAAATTGAATAGGGATAGAGATAGGAGTGGAAGTAAGAGAAATCTTGGATCATCAGGGGTAGCCAGACATGTTCAAAAAGTTTTAGGTCAGATAAGCCAAGACGGAATGAGAGACCTGCTACTAGTTAGACACAGAAATGTGCTCGATGCGGTAAATTCCATGTAGGTGAGTGTTGGGCAGGTAGTGGGAAGTGCTTTAGGTGTGTATCTATGGACCATTAGATTAAAGACTATTCAGAGCCATGGGGCGATGTAGGACCAACAGGGCAGGGAAATGCTCTACCGGGTAGAGGGGGGTCAGCAGCCACAGAGAGGCCATGGTCCAGCCAGAGGTGGTAATGGTTTCGGTCGGGGCCATGGAGCACCAAGCCGAGGGGATGAAGACACTGAGGTGTGGCAGCTCGGGTTGGTCTATGCTGCCAAACGTCGAGAGGAGGCTGACACACCGGATGTTATAATCGATACGTTTTTAATATTTGGTTTGCCTTACACTGCATTGATTTACATTGGGTCGACGCATTCATATGCTGCTAATAGTGTGTCTGGAACTTTAAGTTTAGATTCTGAGATTACCCCTATGGCGATGACTGTAATTAGCCCATTAGGACAATCTGTGGTAGTAGATAAACTCTATCGGGAGGTACCCTTAGAAGTTTAGGGAATAGTTTTCCTGACGGATCTAATGGAATTGCTATTTTGGGGAGTTTGACTTAATATTAGGCATGGACTGGCTGGTGAAGTATCAAGCTAATTTAGATTGTGTAGCCAAGTGTATGGTGTTAAAAACCCCCGAGGGTGGTGAAGTGTTGGTGATAGGAGAAAGGGGGAACTGTTTGTCGAATGTGGTGACTGACCCTAAGAGCAGTAAGGATGGTGAGAAAAGGATGCAATGCAGTTTTAATGTTTGCTTAGGCTCTGGAAGCCGAGGACCTAACTGCTGGGGATGTTAGGACGGTGAAGAAATTTCTTGAATTTTTTCCAGAAGAGCTTTCGAGATTACCCCCGGATCGTGAAGTGGAGTTTGGTATCGATCTTCTTCCTGGAATAACGCTAGTATCTATTGCTCCATATAGAATAGCGCCAAGGGAGTTGGTGGAATTGAAAGGTCTATTCGATTGTCCTTGGAGTTGTTATTTGGATAGAGGATCTATTCAAGATAGAACAATCAAGAGGAGCATGATTCACATCTGCTTTTCGAAGATAGTGGTTTACCATCGACTTAAGAGGAGAATATTCATAAGGCGGCTTGTATGCCAAATTCATGGTAATGCCAAGTGCAAATTTTGGCTAAATCGAGTGAATTTATTGATTACTTTTATTCAAGATAGAAAGAGGAGCATGATTCACATTGTGGTTTCTGATATAGCCAAATTGAGGATTAGGATTGACCCTCGAAAAATTGAAGACCTCGGTGTTGGAATGGAAGCCGCCTAGGTGCTGTGGCGAAATTTAGAGTTTTCTTGGTGCGGCGGGTACTACTAAAGATTTGTTGGAGGATTTTCTTCAATTCGGCACCATTGACTAAGTTGTTACTGAAAGGGATTCTGTTTGTTTGGTCTACTAAGCAGCAAGAGAGTTTCGAGAAGTTAAAAAGGATTTTGATGGAGGCTCCGATATTGATTCAGCTGGAGGCTGGAAAGGAATTCATAATTTACTGTGATACTTCACACACGGGACAAGGATGGAAAGGTTGTTGCGTATGCATCTCGGCAGTTAAGACTACACGAATCAAATTATCCCACGCATGATTTGGAATTGGCGGTGGTGGTTTTTGCTCTGAAGATCTGGAGACATTATTTGTACAGGGAGAAATCTGTTATTTATACCAATCATAAGAGCCTAAAATACCTTTTAACCCAGAAGGAGTTGAATCTAAGGCAGAGGATGTGGATCGAGTTATTAAAGGATTATGACTGCTCGATCGAGTATCATCCGGGTAAAGCTAACGTGGTGGCGGATCCTTTGAGTCGTAAAGTAATCTCTGACTTGAGAGCAATGTTTGCTCACCATAGTTTTTATGATGATGGGAGTTTATTGGCTGAACTTCAAATGAAACCCTCTTGGATCAGTCAGTTAAGGAGAAGCAGCGGACCGATAAGCTACTTAAGGTGAAGTTGCAGCTAATATCAAATGATGGGCCAATGAAATTCAGTGTGAATGAGGAAGGACTGTTATGTTTTCGACGGAGAGTTTGCATGCTAAAAGATCCGGAGTTGAGGCATAGGATTTTACAATAAGCGCATGGTAGTCCATACGCTATGCACCTGGAGGAGTAAGATGTATCGAGATTTGTGGGATCGATTACGATGGCGGGCTTGAAGCGTGAAATGGCGAATTAGTAAGTGTTTGACCTATCGGCGAGGTAAAGGCGAGCATCAGTTACCATCAGGGTTATTACAGCCGGTGAAGATTCCACAATGGAAGTGGGAAAGGATCACAATGGACTTTGTTAGTGGGCTACCTCTCACGCCTACTAAGAAAGATTCGATCTAGGTGATTGTTGATCACTTGACGAAGTCTGCTCATTTCATACCAGTACGGGTCAATTACTCTCTGCAGAAATTGGCTAAGCTATACATAGCGGAGGTGGTGAGGTTGCATGGAGTACCAATATCGATCATATCAGATAGGGACCTGAGGTTCACGTCATGATTTTGGAAGGCGTTGCATCAAGCGTTGGGTACGAAGTTGGATTTCAGTACAGCGTTTCATCCTCAGACCGATGACAGTCTGAGCGAGTAATTCAGATCTTGGAGGACATGTTGAGAGGTTATGTTATTGATTTCAGAGGTAGTTGGAAAGAATTTATACCATTAGCGGAGTTTGTTTACAACAACAGCTACCAGTCTAGTATTCAGATGGCGCCCTATGAAGCATTGTACAGGCAAAAGTGTCGTACTCCTATCTATTGGACGGAATTAAGGGGCGTCAAATTTTGGGTCGAGTTGGTTACCTAGAGCGAGAGGAGAAGGTGGAGTTAATTGGGCTCGACTAAAAGAAGCGTCGATGTATGTAAGTCCTATCTTGATTTGAAGCATAAGGACAAAGAGTTTGCAGTGGGTGACAAGGTGTTCTTGAAAGTGTCGCCATGGAAGAAAGTACTGAGGTTTAGACAGAAGGGTAAATTAAGTCTCAGATTTATCGGACCTTATCGGGTGTTGAAACGAGTAGGACCGATAGCCTATCAGCTAGAGCTACATTCTGAGCTAAGCCAGATTCACAATGTATTCCACGTCTCTATGTTAAGACGTTACCATTCGGATCCATCTCATGTGGTGTCTGTGGAAGAAATCGAAGTGAGACTCGACCTATCCTTTGAAGAGGAGCTAGTAGGAATCCTAGAGCATGATGTTAAGGTATTGCGAGGGAAAATTATTTTGTTAGTTAAGGTTCTGTGGCAGAATCACGGTTCTGAGGAGGCTACTTGGGAACCAGAGGAAGCAATGCGGTAGCAATACCCGCATCTATTCTGATTAGGTAATTTCAAGGCCAAAATTTCTTTAAGGGGGTAGAACTGTCACATCTCGAATTTATGGGGCTTTGCATCTAATGTGCTGTGATATATTGTTGTGCTTATTATGCTTGTTAGAATGTTTTAGGGGTCGAAATGGGCTCGAAGTTGGTAGAGGCCTTAGCAAAATTTTCTTTGGGCACTCTAGGGAGAGTCAGGTAGGATAGGGCTTAAAAGATATTATCTGTGAAGTAAGACACAAAAATGGGCTTGTGGCCCAGTGGTCAGTGGCGATATACAGGGATTAGGGGGTGGCGTGTCAAGCAGTTAAGGAGGACCAAGGTTCGAGTCGCATGATACCTTTTTATTTTAATTTAAATTTGGAAATAGCAAAGAGCAGTAGTGGAGTTCGGCTTGGATGCTTTAAATTAGGAATTATTTAGTGTGGATAATAAGGTTGATAATGTGCTGATAAAGGAAAGAAGAGGTGGTGTTATCCATGACACTGTGGATGAGTAATAAGATAAAGATAAGGAGAAAATTTCAGATTTATCTACTAGTCACAGTGGTGGTCAAAATTCCAACACTGAAGGGGGAGGTGAAATCGGTTCTGATAGGTTCAAGGGGTGCCAAAATTTCCCTTGATTAAATAGCTTAGTTTTGATTTTAAAGAGGGGCATTTTCAGTTTTTAGGCAGTAGGTGCCGAAATTTTGGTTTAAGTAGGGGGGATACCTCTTCAATTCTGGCATTTGACCCTATTCTCTTTTTCTTTCCTCTCATATTCACTTTTATGCAAAAGTTGAAATTTTCATTGTTCTCTTCTCTCAATCATCTTTTTCTCAAAAGTCGAAACTCATAACTCTTCTCTTCTCCATTCTTTTCTTATAATCGAATGATCATTATTCTTTCCTTTATTCTCTCTTTTCCAATTTCTTCATAGATCCTGTTGCACTATTTTTCTTTTGATCTTCTCAGAAGTCAAAATCTCTAAGAGTTAGTCGAATCTGTCGGTTAAGGTAAGTGCCGAATTCTCTTATCACTTCTTCTCTTCTGATTTTTGGAGACCAAAGCCGAAAGGCTAGATAAGATTATCTTTGGAGTAATGATTTGATTATTCTCGTGTTCTTATTTTGGGGTGACACATTGGGAATCAAGTAGATCGTCTAGATCTAAATGTCGAAAACCACTAGTCTCTAAACTCCATCTCTTTCGAGATTTCTAGGTAAGGGATCTACGCCTATGAATGTACATTACGTGTTTGTACTCGATTCAATGTTTTAATTCGATTTGTTGACTAAGATCATTCCATGGATACAAGCATGATCAAACAAAGAGGAATTGGATCCATAAATCCAACCCTAGATTTAAGAAGCGGTATGTGTCACCGTTCGGGATTGGCCACCGGGTTGTGGACCGACTTGAACAAAACCTTAGGCAGGTTAGCGATCGTATCGACCGATAGTGTCGACATAGAAAGTTTCATCTTATGCATAATCGGTGTATGGATCTCTATCATACTAGTTAATCATACTATATATATGTTATGGGCTAAAAGCCAAAAAAAGGCTGTATGAACAGTAGTGTTACCCGAAAAGGGTAGGCAAAGGATGCCAGGTACGTAATCATAAAAACTTCTCTATGTGTATCGAAGGATGTGGTAGTCTGTGATCTTTTTAGATAGTATATTGTTTTGATTCTACATGTATGTATGCATGGGATGGGATTGATATGATGAAGGGGAATAGCATGCTAATAGGTCACTTAGTGATCGATGGTTAATCCACAACATGTTATTTAGGTAGCATGGCGATCGGTGGCTCTGCCACATCTGATTAATAGGTCACATAGTGATCGATGGTTAAACCAAAATATATTATTAAGGTCACATGGTGATCGGTGGCTCTGCCACATAGGTCACATAGTGATCGGTCTTTATAATGACGATCTGATTATCAAAATGGTGTGTAGCAAATGGAGGGTTGATTGTAGAATTCCCCAAGGTGTGATGGCTGGTAAGGGCTGGTGTGTAGAGGATGGACTATAGGATTGGGATGGGCCATGTAGCATGTATATATTCTGTTGCCATTGTGTATGGGCCAAGGCCCATAATGTGTTTAATGGGCCTCACCATTTTATGTGTTTTGGGATTACACATTGAGTCTTGGTGACTCACCCTTTTATTTCCTGACTTTTCGGATGAGCGGTAGATCGTGGACATGGGAGCCGAGGCGGACTCGAGGGCCATCAAGTTTTATTTTCATAAACTATTTTGGTTTTCCTTTAAGTTTTAATTTTGGGATTATTTATCTAATAAGGCCTCCATAGCTTACATTATCAATTTATATTTGTTAATGTTTATATTCTATAAACTTATGTTCAAGGACTTGATTATAAGAAGGGAAAAAAAGAAGAAGAGATTTTCAAATAAGTTCAAAAAAAAAAAACTACAAAGGCTTTCTACAAATATCACTTATTTAACAAATACCTGCATAAACGAACCGAGATTTTCAAAACCCTCCAACTTAAAGTTTTCAATAATTAACCCGTAGCATACCATATCTGGTAGTGATGTTTTGGGCCGGGCTTGGGGTGTTACAACCGGAGCTGTTCCTTGCAATAGCTCAATGCCAAACTCAACCTCCCGATTTGGAGGCAATCATGGGAGTTCCTCGAGAAAGACGTCTGAAAACTCTTTCACCGTTCTAACACTTTCCACAGAAAATTCCTTAGCATCCAAAGCGTTAATGAAAGCTAGAAATGCTCCACACCCTTTTCGTACCAACTTTTCTACCTTTAAAGTAGATACCACATTGATAGATAATTTTTTCTTTCACCTATCATCATCACTTCTTTACCCTCCGAAGTTCTTAGTATCATCTGCTTTGCAGCACAATCCAAGTTCGCACGGTGTTTCACCAACCAGTCCATGCGTAAAATAAGGTCGAACTCACCGAATGGCTATTCCATCAAATCCACCAAAAATATTTCTCCTTGAATTTCTAAGGGCATATCTCTAAACAATTTATTTACTATCACAGGCTGTCCTAAAGGACTAATTACCGTTGTCTTTCTAGCAGTAATCTCAAATCTAATGTTCAGATTTCCAGATACAACACAAGCAACATACCGAATGGGTGGATCCGATATCTATCAAAGTAGTAACAAGTACATCAGATATAAAGAACGTACCGATTATTACATCAGGTGCATCGCCATCCTCTTGGTGTCTGATCGCATAGACCAACCCTATCTGCCTCGCCTCCGCATTACCCCTATTACTAGCACCTCTACCTAGTGCACCCTGACCTCGTCCTACGCCATTACCACCTCGACACGCCCACGGCCTCTCGGTGGTCTTTGGCGCCTCTAGTGATTTGTGCATCATAGTTACGAACATCCTGAGTTTGAGCAATCTGTCGAGGATAATTTTTGAGTTGATGGTCCTTGGAACCACATTTGAAACAACCACCGGTCCTCTTCTAACATTCACCCAGGTGTCATTTTTCGCAATTTGCACATGGCTGTATCTGATTCGTAGGAGCTGGTACTCTAGCTCGAGCTAGCTCCTCATTCCCGGGCCTCTTCTGAAACCCTCTAGTAGGACTTAAATACTTAAAGTCCCTCTTGCTCCTGCCCCTATCCTTGTCTCGATTTTGCTACTCCGAGTGCTTAGCCTCTTCAGCTATCTTGGCTTTCTCCACTAGTGTGGCAAAGTTTCTCTCCTTTTGTGGGGCTATCAATAGCCGCAACTCATCACGCAACCCATCTTCAAAACGCACACAGCGTTCATAATCAGTCAGTACTATTCCACGAGCATATAGACTCAAATGCAAAAATTTTGCCTCGTAAGCTGCCACAGTCTTACCCCCTTGGACTAGATTTAGGAATTCCTTCCTTCGGGCATCCACAGACTATCACCGACATACTTTCCCTGGAACGCCATCTTAAAGAAATCCCAGATAAGACGTTCGGCCTGAGTACTTTACCGAACCGTGAGCCACCATTGATATGCCTCATCTCTCAACAAGGACACAGCTCCTTTCAGTTTCTGCTCGGTGGTACAATCTAGATCATCCATGATCCACTCCACAGCCTCAAGCTAGTACTCCGCTACATTTGGGGCTACACCTGAGATACCCCTAAAAACCTCAGCACCATTTGATCTGAGTCATTTTGAATTGACCCACGAGCTGTTGGCCCGGTTCTTGCCCCAGCGACCCTTTCCAAGGCTCACAACATTGCTTGGGACAAATCGATGTCCTCCTTCATACGATCATGTAATCCAACTTCAGTCACAGGTGACGCAAGTGCGTCCATTTCTGGCATATGTCCCGATGCTTCAGATGCAACTCTAGCACCTTGGCCTCTACCACGGCCACGTCTACCGCGTCCACATCCTCTAGCGCTCATATTGGCTAATTCGATTTAATCTGATTAAAAGTCTTATGAATCAGTATACTTTTTCAGTGTTTATTAAACAATATTTTATGAAGTATAAGAAGTAAATTCGTTTTCATAAACGCATCCTATAGTCTCAATCTCTATAGTTTCAATACCTAAAACTAAAAGTTCTAGAGTATTCCTACAGTCATATCACAATAATCATAATCATACAATAACATACACTTACTTGACTTGGTGCCGGATACCCGTGGTGCCATACTTCTTTTAAAACATGCATTCTAAATTTTACATTTCAAAACAGCTTTGAGAAAAAAATGTTTTTAAACCTAAACCACAGTTGAGTTTTGAACCGGGCTCTGATACCATAAAATGTAACACCCCAAACCCGACCCATGTGTTAAGACCAGATCTGACATGTCACATGATAAAAATGCTTTTAAGTCCTTTTCAATTGTACGTAAATAGATATTGATTTAAAATTAAGTAAAACAAATTCCAATTTAAAATTTTGACAAAGTATTCTTGAATAGAAGATTGATTGATAAATCGATAAATTTAAACTAATGATTTTACAAAATGTCTATTGAAAAATGTTGATGAAAATTTAAGAGAAGATTTTGATTTTAAAAAATATTTATGAAAGTTTATTATGAAATCTATTTGTATATCCATTTTAGAAAATGTTTATTTAAGTTTTAGAAAATCTCATTTAAAGTACTTAGAGCAAAATATAAATACATCAAACATAAAACAAAATAAAAATAATCCGAGGCCTTATTACAACCTTAACTCAAAATAGTAGAGTAATTAAATGTACTAAAAAGAAATCTAAAGTCCAAATAAAACCATTTTTGTAGTATGGCCTCCATCGAGTCATCCATGGCCCAAGTCTCCGTTACTGAACATTACCTGAAAGGGATAAAGAAAAATGGGGTGAGTTACTAGAACCCAGTGTATAACCCATTTACTGTTGTCCACTGGGCCTAAATCCCATTTAGTAATATTTTGGGCCTAAGCCCATTTACAATATAATGTATCAATTATATCATGTGAATGTAATGCAATTCCCAAATCAATCATAATAATCCATCTGCTACACACCACCCGTACCAACCAACACATCTGTGGGGATCAAGTCAACCCACCTCGCCAACACACCAATCACAAGCATTATGCCATTTATAACAAATTTAATTGTGGGCAAGCCACCAGAATCACAGAGTATCATATTATCAAACATTTTTACTGCGGCAGTGCCACCGAAATTTCTTCTCTTCAACATTTTCCCAACCCATGCAAAATCATGTAAATGCATCATACATAACAAATTATGATATTTAAAAATATAGCATAATTAATTCAGAGGTTCATTACCGAAAATTTGGCCCATTAATACTTTGTAAATCAGCCCATTAGGGTAATATATCAAATCGGCCCATTAAGTAAATAACAAATCGGCCCATTAAGGCAATATAACAATTTGACCCATTAAGTAATATAACAATTTGGCCCATTAAGCAATATAATAAATCGACCCATTAAGGCAATTTAACAATTTGGCCCATTAAGCAATATAACAAATCAGCCCATTAAGTTAATATAACAATTTGGCCCATTAAGCAATATAACAATTCAACCCATTAAGAGCATTTTCGTAATTCGCACAATGATATTACTGGTTTTGTCAATTTTATCAAAATAGTGTATCTTAGGCCAATTTTTTTTGGTTTACGCCCTATTACGATTTTAGTCCTAGCGATTTATTTCCAATATGATATAAATCTTAAAACCCAAGGAAAACTGTGTGAGATTACACACTTGATTACGGTAAGCACTAAGCCTTCTTGCTCGTCGACACCTAAGGTATCGTAACACTCGATTAATCGACATACGTGATTTTAATAATCAAACTATAAAATAAGCGATCTAAAGTGTTTACCATTGAAATCTAGAATAGGCGATATTCCTTGGATGACGGTCCACAACCTGGTGGAAAATCTCAAACCACTGAAACTGCTCTTCATTTGAATTTAGGAGTAGGGATCGCAAATCCGCTCCTTTTACGATCTCCAATCACTATCCCTTTCAATTCGATATTGCTTGTCTCCATTGAAAACAAATCTTAGTCAAAACTAATGTTACGTTGATATGAACGATTAATTAAGGGAAAGGTCAGCTTACCACTAAAATCGTATGATCACAAGTCGATAGATCGAGCGATTTAGTCCCTAAAACATAAAGTCAATTATTTCAAATTATTACTCCTTAAGCAATCAATCAAATATTGAGTACTATAAAAAATCCATAACAAATTCTTACCGTATCGATATTGGATCCGATGTTCACCATTCAACTTAAGACTAGAGTGATGTTCGGCCTCCCACTAGAATACTACAAAAGGGAAAAGCGATCTCGTTTGAGAGAGAAAATAAAATGATGGTCTCGGTCAAATGACCATCCCAAATCAAGGCATAATTTCGACATTAAGAGGAACAAAATAAAATGTTTGAAAAGAACCACTTACCAATTGATTAAAGGAGTGAGTGATAACTCGAATGAGAAAGAAAGAATAATGAAGAGATGAAAGGTTTCGATTATAGAGGAAAATGAACAATGATATTTGGCTATGGAGGGAAAACAAACAATAATATTTGGCTATGGAGGGTATGGATTTGAGAAGAAGAAGAAAGGGTTAGAAAATTTTGTAAAAAGGAAAAGAAAGATAAAAATGTGTGTGTTTATGATGATTCGATTTTTCCAAAGGATAAAGAGTGAACAATTTGATCTCAATGGCTTAGGAACGTTCGGCAACAAGAAGAAATGAAGAAAAATTGCTCACTAGCAACTTGGAGTTTCGGCATGAAGAAGAAGAATTTGGAGAAAATGACACAATTTGACACCAAAGAAATTTTTGGCCAAAATAAACACTTAGGTTTTTACCAAAAGGCAAAGCAAAAATTCAGCTATACACCTATACCAAACTGTCCATATCCTTCACAATAATGGTCAAAAATTGGCCAACCAAACTTTCCATAACACTCTTCTCTTTTTGTGCCAACATGTTCTCTATACTTTCCCCTTCTTTTGATTTCTTTCCCCACCTTCATCCTTTCTTATTTTCCTTAGCCATCTTGCCAAAAATAAAAAGTCCACCTTGCCTTATTTACTTGCTTGGCTGAAACTTAGGGAAAGAATACAAAATAATAGTCAAAATTTGCACATTATGGGATTTGAACCTCCTCCTTCAAAGTACTTCATGTGGCACCATATCCTTCTTACCAATTGCTCATTTATGCGAGCAATTTACTCATTTATTTCCATAAGCTTTGAGGTCACTTACTATATCTCCTTAAAGTGCTAAATGCCAAAATTTTTACTAGGACCAAATAAACCCCAAGCCTTCTCAGGACCCCCTAAACATACACAATTAATAATTTAACTAGCTTAACACCAGAAATAATGCAACACATAAAATTCCAAATTTTATGATGTTACAGTTGACATACGAGCTTACTAAGCTTTATAGCTTACTTTGTGTATTTTTCCATGTTTTATAGTGAAATCGAAGCTAGCTCGGATTCAGGGATCATGGAGATCGTTTCACACTACCACCTATCACTTGGTACCTTTGAACTTTGGTATATTAAGTATATGGCATGTATAGGGATTTTGAGTCATTTTTGGCTATGTTTTTTGTATGGATATTGGCCATTTGGGTTGGCTTGTAAATGTTTATGTTTTGGCTTGTATATATAGACATATGTGATGGATTATTTTGGTTTGTTTGGTATGTTTGAATATGGTACATATATGTATAGTTATGTATTGTAAATTGAGTTGGTTGATAGTTATGTGATGATTGATGATAATAGGTACCATGGATGGTAAATTGATGATTTGTGGAATTGGTAACATGCTTATGAAATGGTACAAAATAATATATGATTGGTAAAGCTTTAACTAGTTGATTGGTGTATATGTTTTGGTATGTTTTGATTGAGAAAAACGTGAGTTATAAGCATGTTAGTTATTGGTACAGGATATGGTATGAATTAGCCTTAATTATGGATAAATTGGATGTTTATTTATGCTTTGAATTGGTGCCATTTTGGTTGTGTAGGTATATACAAATTTGGGTGGCAAATTGGCTTGGTAAATAGCCTATTTTTGTCCACACGGGTAAGACACGGGCATGTGTCTCAGCCGTATGTGACACACGGTCATGTTGCATGGCCGTGTGTCCCCTAGTGTTGAAATTGAAGTGAAGTCAGTATGCTCCACACGGTCTCACACACGGGCGTGTGATCGGCCGTGTGGTGCAAGTCAGTGTACCCCCTAATTGGCACACGGCCTAGCACATGGGTGTGTGACTTGGCCGTGTTGCATAAGTCAGTATACCCTATAGGTTTGACACGGCCTAGAATATGGCCTGACACATGAGCGTGTGTGGCCACTTCGAGGGGCACGTGGGCTAGACACACGGGCGTGTGGTTGGCTGTGTGACCCATGTCAGTAAGCTTACTTGTTTAGACACGGGGTAGGACACGTGCTGGGACACGGCCATGTGTTCCCATTTCGAATGTCCACATGGCCTATGACACGGGTGTGTTTGGTGGCCGTGTGAGACACAGACCTGACCACATGGGCGTGTGTCCCCTATTTTAGAGAAAAATTTTATAAGAGTTGAAAAAATTTACGAGTTATCGATTTAGTCCCTAACCACTCCCAATGCATGTTTAGGGCCTTGTAGGCTTGCATTAGGGACATATTGATTAAGGTTGATTTATGAATGTTTGAATTGATAAAATTTATGCTAATAGTATGTATAATTGAGTTGTAAGTTTGGTAATGCTCCTTAACCCTATTCTTGGCGTTGAATACGGGTGAGGGGTGTTACAGAATTTATAGTGAATTTGTCAGTAGTTGCTCCGGCATTGAATGTAACATCCCATAACTCAGACCTAGCGATTGAGTCGGGTGATGGATATTACATTTAATGGTGTTAGAGCTATAGGTTTAACTAATTCTCAACTAAATCAATCTCAGATTTTAGTTTAGAAATACATGCCACAATAACCTGTGATAGTGTGATGTCTTTTGATCCGAATTGACTCTATTTTTTTTCATATAGATAATTTATGTCCACTGAATCAAATTGTGTCGTATCTAGATAAAGTAGAAAATAATGTTTCTGCTTTTGATTAGGGAGTTGTTTTTTAGTTTGTCCGTTGTAACACGTAGGTTTGTGTAAGTGTACACAGTTATTATCAAGTAATAAGTAAGTATTGAGTTATCGTCTCCACAGGGATTGTATTTGTGTTAAATCACTTAATTGTAAAATTATACTAACAACTTGGTAAATAAAAACACAATATGGTTGAGAAGTGATGATTAAAATTAAATATATTAAACTAAATGCAATGATCCCTAATGCAAATTATCCTAAGTATGCAAACTATATGAATGAAATAGATTTTAGCAAAATTAAACACAATTTGCAACAATTATAACATAAATAAGCTAGGACAACTACTTTAATTAAACTCAATTTATTCTCAACATGCTTAACAACATTCGAAAAAAATTCCATGGCAACTCGATCTTTCATGAGTTTGGAAACCACATTAGGTCCTTTCGGAATCCTTTACTTAGTAAATACACATTTTACTGATCCTTATTTACTAAGGGTTTCTTAGCATTCGTGTGAGGTAATAGGGACGTGTTAGGTTTCAAACAGTTTATTCACAGAAATCTAAAAACTACACAGATAATAGAGCTTGGTTAGAGTTGTTATGCAACCTGCAATTTAATTGGGTTAGGATCTAAATTGAGCATGCACATTTCAATTGTGTCCATTAGCCGTCGTCTGGTTAGGATCACTCAGCTAATTCAGGTGCATTTCAATCACGTATGAACAAAATACATACTTGATTTTAATTGAAAACATGATCGATTGAGGCATAAACATTATATGCATGAATCAAATAAATATTATTTAATCAAAGCAATCATCCTAGCTTAAATAAAATTAACCTAACATTGTTGTAAACAAGAACAAAGAACACATAGCAAGCATATTTAGATTAAATTAAAGAAAAGAAAGATTAAACCCAAATCAAAGTGGCTATCACCCAAGACTTTGACCGACGAGGCTCCTTCGCTCCTTCACTTTGTTCCTTTGCTGATGGCTCTCCAAGGTGGCCGACCAAGGACTTTTAAGAGGCTTAATTGCTAAAATCTCTATGAAGATATGGTGCTAGTCGTGGAGAATGGAGAATGCTAAAGAGAATTGAGAGAGAAGAGAGAATGATGAGGGATGAGGGATGATTCATGAAGGAATAAGGGGGTCTTATTTATAGGTAAAGAGAGAGGGGTAGATTGCTAAAAATAGTGGGGTTTAATCTTTTCAAATTTATTCAATGAGTGGCTGGCCATGCTTAGTGGTTTTGACTTGGATTTTGCTTGGTTTTTAAGCAATTTAAAAACCATGACAACTCAGGACTGAGGCTTGGTCAACTGTAAATCTTTGGGCAAATCTCCAATTTCTTCAACATTTCAAGGACCTTGTGTAATTAAACCAAAAGTGGTTTATGTGAACAACCATGTGTAGCCGAATTTGGGTTGGCTTGGTCTTCAATTTGGATGGTTTTTTGTAGTCCAACAAAGTTATCAAACTTGTCCAAAATAAATCAATAAATTAAAGGACCAAATAATAAAATTTATCCAATTTAAATAATTAATTACAACCCAAATTATTAATGAAATATTTTAAAATTAATTATTAAATATAATTTTATATTTTATTATTTAATTTAATCATGCATAGTCCATTTTATGCCTTAAAAATATAATATGTTCAAATCAATATAAAATAAGCCATTTTATGCATGAAAACTATATAATAAAGCATAAAATCACATTTTAATAGTTTCTATGTCCTAATTTCATATTTTCACATATTTCATTAATTTATTAAACAATTACTTAGTTTTAACAACGAATTTAAGTAAAAAGGTGATAAATTAAATAGCAAAAATCTTATATATTTTCAGTTTACACCCGTTCCGCAAGGGTGACCTGCCATCAAATGTAAAAGTAAATTTCACACTTAAGGAGCTTGTTTTCTATGTAATTTAGGATTTTATATTTCATCGGTCATTAGGCTTTACGATTAAATATTAATAAAATAATTTTTTAACACATTTTATAAGTGTTGTGACCCAATATGTTGACATGGGTGTTAGGCAGTACTAATATGTTCAATTGAGTATGTAAGATGAAGATTTAAAAGCCAATTGACGTGGAAGTAAGGGATGAATGATGCATAAGCTTCTTGGAACATCAAAGCACAAAATGAATGACTAAGGCAGAAATTGCATGTCGTGTAGCGTTATAGGCTTGGTATGGCACAACATAGGTCAATGTGCTGGCTAAGTATACCGAGGTTATTTTCGTCTATGCAATCAACTTTATACAAAGACTTAGGGCATGCTGAAGACCTAATTTGGGCTACCAACACTTCTATAAATAAGACATTAGGGGTTTGATGTAACTATGTCGTCCTAAACACACTAAAAAACCCTAGTAGTTTAGGAGTAGGAATAGATTAATTTTCTTTTGGCTTTTTAATAACTTAGTTGTTTTTTTCTCTTGGAATCATTTTTGATCCAAGAGTTTATTTATATTATTCAAGTATTTCAGTTTATCTTTTCTTGCATTCGATTTATTTCTTTATTCCAATTAATCAATTTGCTACTTTGTTCTCTATTTGATATCAAATTCTCGATTATTTAAATCTCTTTTCTCTTTCAAATCAATTGTGTTCTTCACGTGATTTATTCAATTGAGAAAGAGATTATGAATAACATGAGTGACTAAATCCTTTAAGGGAGATTAACAAGTGGATGGGAATGTGTTTAACGGAGGATTTAGGGTTTTCTCGAGAGGTTTAATTGGTATAGATTACATGTTCTTAAACCTTAAGCTTGGCAACCTTAAAAAGTTATCGTAGGCTAGACGTGGTCGAGATATAAGTCGAACCGAGTAAATCACAATTTATCCTAGTTAAGAAAGTGAGATCTGGAGATAAGCGACTATCAACCAATCGATTAGTTAATTACATGTTGGGAGGTAATGTAACAGCCCGTTTTTGGTTAAATCAAAAAAAGTGGTTTCAGGACCACAATCCAAAGTTGAAATATTTATTTTATTATTATTTTAGTTTTTACAGCATGAATATATGATGGTGTGAAATTTTTTAAGAAATTTTAGCATTTGAATGCCCAATTAGATAAAAAGGACTAAATCGCGTAAAGTACAAAAGTAGTGTTCTATTAGATAAAGGTATTAAATAGTTATAGAACCTTAAAGTAAAGGTCCTTAAGTAGTAATAACCCATTTGAGAGTTAATGGATGATAGTGGAGTGGTATTTGGTGTAGTTATTAGATATTTTTAAGGTTAAAATTGGTATTTAGTAATTAATGTATAATTTAATAAAAAAACAAAAATTTATTTCATTCTCTTCATCCTTAGCCAAATTTTACAAGCTCCATTGTTAGGGCTTTTTAATCGGCCACTTTGAAGGCTAGATTAAGGTATGGTTTTAACTTGGTTTTTAATTATTTTTATGTTTTTGAGATCATTGCTTTGTATTCTAGCTAGCCCTGTACCCTAAATTTCAAAATTGTTAAACATTTATCATGTTTCCATTGTTGAATGCTTGAGTAATTTGATGATTTATGATAGACTTGGAAGGTTTAATGTTAGATTAATAGCTTTTATAAAGTGATTTTTGACAAAAATGTCAAAAAGGGATTAAATTGAGAAAATGTGAAATGTGGTGGTTAAAAGTGTGAATAAATTGAAAATATTGGCTGCTAGTAACATGTATTAAATTCGACTAAGCATGGGTTTGTACTAAATTGCATGAATTTGCAATTTTAAGTAATAAGGACTAAATTGTAAAAGTTTTAAAACATTAGGGGCAAATGGTAAAATTGTCTAAATAAGTGTTTTGGATTAAATTGAATATAGAGATGATTAAATAAGCTAATTTTGATTACTTATAGATCAAGAAAAGAGGAATTCAGACTTAGGCTGGGGAAAAAGAAAAGTAATTGAATAGTCGGTCCGTTTCATCATTTTCGTACACGAGGTAAGTTCGTATAATTGAACTTGAATATGTAATTATTCAATTGATGGATGGTATATTTTATGGCTAAATGTGATGAATTTGATTTAAATGTAAGGTTTAAGTCGACGAGGTACTGAATAAGACCATAGCTGGGCTATGACAATCATATAATAAGACCATATCCGGGTTATGGCATGTGAATGTAAGACCACGACAGGGCCTTGGCAATGTGTAAGACCATAGTTATACTATTGCATCAGAAAATCGACGTAATTATATCGTAAGCATTTATAAACTCGAAGTGATTCAATAAAAGAATTTGTTAGAATAAATATGTATTAGTACAGGTATGTACAGAAAATTGTTCGAATGATGAATTAAAAGAAGATGAGAACTTATGAGTTGCTTTGTAGTTAAACTTTATGTTATCTCATTGATTGAGGTTTTAATTGCAAATTATGTATCTATTTGGAATTGTTAATGAATGATGTTGATTATTTCATATATACATACGAACTTACTAAGCTTTATAGGTTACTTTGTTTATTTTCTTCTATGCTTTATAGTATATTGAAGCTAGCTTGGAATCGAGGATTGTCAGAGACTTCATTACACTATAGGACATCTATTTTGGTACTTTTGAGTTGTGTAGATATGGTATATGGCATGTATAGGCTTGATTCATTTTGGTATGTTTGATGAACATGTATTTTGGGCCATTTAAGTTGGCTTGTGTTAATGATTTTGTTAATGTATAAAGATGTGTAAATGGATTTGTTTTGAGTTAGGTAATTGACCTATAATGAATGAATGAGGTTGAATTAATAATGCATATTTGGAATAGTTTTATTAAATGAATCATATATGTGAATTATGTCTAGTAAAGCAAGATGAGTTTATAGGTATTTGAATAGGTAAATGGCATTGAATTGAGTATTGAAATGGTTGAAATGGATATAGTATCATTAGGCATTGGTTGATGACTTTTGGCTGCATATTTGTGTCTTAAATTGGTCCCAATTGAGCTTGTATAAGTATATACAAAATGGGTGGCAAAATGGCTTGGTAAATAGCCTATTTTTGTCCACAGGGTAGAGACACGGGCGTGTGTCTCAGTCGTGTGTGACACATGGTCATGTTCATGGCCGTGTGTCCCTTGGTGTTGAATTTAAATTCCAGTCAGTATGCTCCACACGGTCTCACACACGAGCGTGTGATCGGCCGTGTGCTATAAGTCAGTATATCCCTAATTGGCACACAACCTAGCACATGGGCGTGTGACTTGGTCGTGTTGCATAAGTCAGTATACCCTACAGGTTTCACACGGCCTAGCACACGGTTTGGCACACGAGCATGTGTGGCCACTTCAAAGGGCACACGGGTTAGACACACGTGCTTGTTGTTGGCCGTGTGACCCAAGTCAGTATGTATCCCCTATTTTCACACGACCTGTGACATGGGCGTGTCTGTCTCACACAGCCTGGCCACACGGGCGTGTGTCCTTTGTTTGAAGCAAATATTTTCTAAGTTTCACAAAAATTTCTCGAGCTACTGGTTTAGTCCCGAACCATTTCTAATGCATGTTTAAGGCCTCGTAGGCTCGATTAAGGGACACTATCATTAGTTGTAATTGAATTGTATTTGACAAGATAAATTGTATATGAAATGTATGTTTATAAGTGTTATAAGTCCGATAATGCTTCGAAACCCTATTTCAGCATTTAATATGGGTGAGGGGTGTTACAGGTAATTATTAGTTAATCGATAGCTAATCCACCCTAATCCGAAGTTAATTACAAACCTTGAAAAGAGTTAATCTTCTTGATTGGTTTATTGATTTTTATCTTTTGTTTAATTTTCTTATTTTTTTGTTATTTAATTTATCTCATCAATTTATTTTATGGTTCATCGTAATATAGGAATTAATTATTACTATTTAGACTTATTATTGTAAAAAACATTTTCATAATTTATTCCATCCTCTATTGGGTACGATCCTCGGATTACTTCCAAGAATTTTGTTGTACTAACTATATTACAATTTGACTCGCGAACTTGTAGACAATGTCGTTTTAAATTCTTATATATTTTTGGTGTTATATTTTACTATAAACGACAACTCGTCTATAGGTGGTTAAGTTGTTGGCATCTTTGCTAGGGAGGTTTCAACAATAAATCTTGAAAATAATTTTTTACAAATAATATGATAAATAGGAAATTTAAAACCTATAGATACAATATTTAAATTTTTTTATTTTCTTTTTAGGTCGCTTATGTCCCGAAGCTTTAGCACTCCAATCAGACCATACCTAGACCTATAGCAACTACTCAGATGCAACCATCCAACCACGAATATCGATCCACTTGAATTAATTGACTTACACTGAGGAAATCCATTAGTTGAGGAGCCATAAGAGCAATAAAGAAATTATCGAGAAAAAGTCCCAATGGCTCAGCGGACATTGTGCGAGTACGCCCTACCTACTCTAGACATGGTGCGAGGAAGCATAGAAAGGTCAGAAAATAACACAAATAATTTCGAGATAAAGGCAGCCATGATTCAGATGATCTAGAAAACACTACAATTTAAAGGAAAAATGGTGGAAGACATGAACCAACACTTGAAGCGGTTCCTGTAACTTTGTGACACCTTCAAGTGCAACGGGGTATTCGATGATGCTATGCGTCTTTGGTTATTCTCGATCTCATTGTGTGACAATGTGGCTGATTGGTTGGAGTCGTTAGAATTGAATTCCATTACAACATAGAACGATCTAGCGAAAAATTTCTCTACAATTTTTTCTCGATTAGTTGAACCATTCAGCTCCAGCAAGAGATTACCAACTTCAAACAATACGAAGGTGATTACCAACTTCAAACAATACGAAGGTGAGACACTATTCGAGACGTGAGAGCATTTCTAAACAATGCTAAGGAAGTGCCCACACCATGGATTGAAAGTGTGACTCCAGATCCAGATGTTTTAAAATGATGTTGACGGGCACATTAGATCTAACCTAGACGCAGCATCTGACAGGTCTCTCATGTTTCATATGTACGAAAGAGGATATAACATCATTGATGATATGTCCATGGATTCATACATTTGGCCTAATGAGAGATTCATGTACCAATCCAATCCTCTAAGTGTAAAAGCTATGAAGGAAGAGAATGACGATGATTGATTCCAATGAATCCTAAAGAAGGTTAACCATATGGAGATGCCAGTCAAGCCGACGAAAACGGAGCCATATTCAAAGAACCAACCGGAGGAGGCGAGCTACATAGTTAATAGGGTTCGAGACCCCTATTCAAATACCTACATTCCGGTTGGAAGGATGATTCAAACCTTAAATAGGAAGGCAACCAAAGAGGTGCAAGTCAAGCGTATACTCAACAAAATACTCCTTACCAACCTCCACCATTGCAACAAAGAGCCGTGGGAAATGACCATTCCACGTGTGATCAAAGATTTGACCGGTTAGAGGGAGAAATGCAAACTATGAACATGAACATTCGACAAGTCCAAGCTCTGTGTGGACGACTCAAATCTCAACTGGAATCTCTGCAACCAAATAATATAGTTAATGACAATGTTTCAAAAAAAAAAAGGTCAAAGTCTCCCTAGTAATATGGAGAACAACCCTCGGAGAGATGGAAATGATGACATAAAGGTGATCACATTGCGATCAGACAAAAAATTAAAACTGCCAATCACGCCTATCTATAATGATGAGGAGGTTCCTAAAGAGGTCAACGAATCTACGAAAGAGGAAAAAGATGAGCACCACAAGCGAATTGAAGAGGTAGTCGAGCCGATGCCTAATCCAATAATCTCAATTCCCAGCACAACGAAGAGACCTTTCCCGACAAGACTAATGGACAAGAAAAAGAGGGATGGGGTAATTTTGTATGTTTTCTAATTTTTTAAATCCCTTAATATCAATCTGCTGCTTTTAGAGATAACCGAAAAAATTTCAAAACATGTAAAATATTAAATGAAATTATGAAACGTCATAGGAAAATGAAAAAGGACGAGCACATTGACAATGATGCCTTGTGTAGCACACTAATCGCTAAGAAGATAACCCCAAAATTAAAAGATTCGAGTAGCTTTACAATCCCAATAGAAATAGGGGATAGGCATATTAGCAAAGCCCTTTGTGATTTAGGGTTTAACATCTCGATTTTGGGGCTAGTCAAAATAGTGGTTTCGGAACCACTAACCTAATACTAGAGAAATTATTTTTTAATATTATTTTATGTGTTACATCATGATTACATGAATGCATGAAAATTTTCGTGCATTAATTTTGGTGATTACATGCTTAATCGCAAAAAAGGACTAAATCACATAAAGTGCGAAAGTTGTAATTTATAAGCTAGAGGTGCCAAATAGCTATAGAATTTTAATTGGAGGTCCTTAATGTGAAATTTGGCCTTTTTAAAGGTCATAGCCGGCCATAGGGGGGACAATAGGCTTAAATTAGTCAATGTTTGGTGGTATTAGGTGATTAATGAATTAAAAAAAAAAAAAGCTATCATAATTTTTTTTATTATCTTCTTCCTCCATCGAAAATTCTAGCAAGAATAGGAGTTTGGGAGCTTGAAATTTTCAAAACATATCTTCCATGCAAGTAAGTGATTTTGGTGGTTTTTTGTTGATAATATTTGTATTATTGGAACCTCAAAAGCTTAAGCTAGCTAATGAGGGGACTATTTTGCAAAATGGTTGAAAGTTTAAGGTTTTTCTAGGAGAGTGCTTATGTTGTTTGCTGAGTTTTAAGGGAAGAAAATGAATTATGGTTGTTAAATGAACAACTTTTGTGAAAGGTGTTTCCCGGAAAACACCTAAAAAGACCTTTTTGTAAAGGTTGTAAAATAGGTGGTAAATGTGTGAAATAATTGAAATCTTGAGTTGCTATAACAGGGAATATGAAGCGGCTAGGCTTGGGTGTGTGAAATATGAATACATTTCATTTTATGAGCCTAGGGGTAAAATTGTAATTTTGTGAAAGACTAGGGGCAAAAAGGTAAGTTTGCCAAAATAGGAATTTTGGAGTGATTTGAATAATGTGATTAACTAATAAGCTAAATATGTCATTATAGATCAAGAAGAACGTGGAATCAACCTTGACCGGGGAAAAGGCAAGGTTATAGACTAAATTGCAAACTGACATATTTTGTATCGAGGTAAGTTTATGTGTAAACGATACATCCTTATTACGTATGTTTTTACCTATTAATGCATTGTGTGGATGTAAATGCTTATTGGTGAGATTTATTGAAATGATAGAAAGTGAGGTAATTCTTGTATGAACCTTCAGAATAGGAAAATGGGTACGGATAAATATCCGTGAACATGTGATTATTGGTGGGCTGTGTGCGATACCACTATATATATTTATTATTGGTGGGTTGTGCACAATACCACCTTGTTTTTTATTTACGATGGGCTATGTGTGACACCATCGTATGTATCATCATTGGTGGACTATGTGTGATACCACCGTAAACGTGTAATTATTGGTGGGTTGTGTGCAGTACCACCTTGTTAATTGTTAAATGATGGCCTGTGTGTGATACCACCTTGTTAATTATTAAATGGTGGGCTGTGTACAATACCATCATATTTATTTATTATTGGTGGGTTGTGTGCGATACCACCTTGTTGTTTATTAACGATGGGTTATGTGTGATACCATTGTATGTATTATCATTGGTGGGCTGTGTGCGATACCACATTATTAATTATTAAATGGTTGGCTGTGTGTGAAACCACTGAGTATCCAACTTTATTCCAAAGTGTTTATCGAGAAACTTGTCTAAGTGAAATTACATGTGGCTTTGTAGTGATAAGTGCAGGGTATAAGTGCAAGTAAATGTGAGAAATGTTTATGTTATGTGTTTGGGATGTGGTAAGATTTGAAATGAGTAAGCATGATTATGAGGATATGATTTGTTTTTACATAGTATGTAATGTTTTTGATTAATAAGTATGTGGTATGATGCTTATTGTTTACATATAGACTTACTAAGCTTAAAGCTTACTCCCTTCTCTTTTTCCTTGTTTTATAGTTTCGAAGAGCCAACTCGGGATACGAAGATAATCAGAGGATCACCCACACTATTAGCACATCTAGGTATAGTTAGATTGAGCATTTTGAGTATGGCATGTATAGGGACTTAGTTTTAGTTGAATTTCATATTGTTTTGGCCAAATGTGTTGGCTCATTTGAGGATGAATTCTTTTGTATAAGGCCATAGTTGATGGCTCTTTCTTATTAATCTATAAAATGATGAGGTTATTCATGAATGTGCAAGTTGTATGTTGTTTAATCGGGGTATTTATACATAAATAAGTTGGTTACTTAATGTGGTTTATGATGGTGTCAGTAGGGGTAGAAGTCAGGGCTTGGTAAATAGCACTGTTCTTGTCCACACCGGTTGGCACACGGGTGTGTGTCTAAGTCGTGTATGACACACGATCAGCCTCATGGGCGTGTGGTTAGGTCGTGTGTCCCCCTGCATTCTAAGTTTGCAAGTCAGTATGCTCAAGAGTAACCACACGGGTGGAGACACGGCCATGTGTCTCAACCATGTGGAAGACACGGCCTAAGACATGGGCATGTGCCCAGGCCGTGTGAAGTCTGCACCTGAATTTAGGAATTTAATTCACCACATGGTCTAAGGACAAGAGCGTGTGCCTTGACTGTGTGGCTATAATAGGATGATGATGTTAGAAACAGAATGTCAAGGTTTTTGCACATAAGCTAAGACACGGGCGTGTCGTGGTTGTGTGAAGGACACGGGCATGTGTCCGGCTGTGTGAAAACCCCTATAGGTTCAAAATAAAAAATAAAATCCACACGGACTAGGGACATGGGCGTGTGCTACCAAGCGGCCTTCCCACACAATCGTGTCCCTCATCACACGGACGTGTGGTCATGTTTTGTGTAAAAATTTTCTAAGTGTTCAAAGTTTTTGGTTCAGTCCCGAACCACTCCGTAAGTATGTTTAAGGTCCCATAGACCTCTAAGAGGGATGTTTTTAATTCAAATGAAAAATGTTGAGCTGAAACAAAATTTTAAGGCCCAGTATTGTTTGTTTGAGTAAATTAAGTCCGGTAATGCCTCGTACCTGATTTCGATATTGATTATGGGTAAGGTGTCTTTCATTTAGTGGTATCAGAGCTATGGTTTAGTCGATTCTCAGACTGCCATAGCGTGTGTGTGAGTCTAGCTATACATGCTATAAATATATTATGATAGTCTGGTAACTCTTGGCAATTGTAATCTGTGTTTTCATATAGAAAATGGATCCCGATCGAGCTGCTGCTGATGATCTGCTAGTAATGCGCAACTCCTGCGTAAGGGATCACGTTTGTGGAAAGTAGACCCGAGACTTTGGGTCAAGGAGAAGAGGCTCGGGAAGCCTTTCTCTACATGAGAAGTAACTTGTATACTGAGTTTGTACGAGCAAATCCTAATGTCAACCTCCTCCACCCCCTCCTATACCTTAGCAGTCCTTGTGGATCCTCAAGGTATAGATTTAGTAAGAATGACTAAACCCCCGGTTGATAAGATTCAAAAGAAAGGGGCTGAGGAATTTAGAGCCAACATAGATGATGACCCTGAAAAGCAGAGTTCTAGTTTGAGAACTCTATACGGATATTCAATGAACTCTCTTGCACGCCCGAAGAGAGCTTAAAATGTGCTCTATCATTATTGAGGGACTCAGCATACTACTAGTGGAAAACATTGACATCTGTAGTACCGAGGGAGAGAGTGTCATTGGACTTCTTATTAGAGGAGTTCCGAAAGAGGTACATAAGTCAATGATTTATTGATCAGAAATGGAAAGAGTTTCTTGAATTGAAGTGAGACAAAATGAATGTGGTAGAGTATGAACGTGAATTCGTTAGACTTAGTAAGTATGATCAAGAGTGTGTGTCTACGGAAGCTATTATGTGTAAGAGATTCAAGGATGGGTTGAATAAGGATATTAGATTGCTAGTTAGAATCTTGGAGTTGAAAGAATTTGCAGTATTGGTTGATAGAGCTTGCAAGGCTGAAGAGTGGAATAAGGAAAAGAGAAAAGCTATGATTGAGGCTCGAGATGTAAGGAAGAGGCCTATGAGTAAGTCATTACAAACTCAATCAAAGAGGTCCAAAGAGACGAACCCTTGGACGACCACTTTAGCTGGGTATTCACACTGAGACCATGGTAACACATACTCGGGCTCTAGAGTTGAAGCCACCTCGATGGCAAGTGTGGGCAATACAAAGTCAAATAAACCCGAGTGTCCAAATTGTGGTAGACAACATACTGGGGAGCGTTGGGGAAACAATCGAGCTTGCTACAAGTGTGGTTCACTAGACCACTTCATTCAAAACTGCCTTGAGAAAGATGATAAAGACAGAAAATAAGAAGAGCGAGTAATGTATCTTCGAGGGGTAGACCACAGAGGAACTCGGGAAGTGGGACTAGTAGTAGTGGTTCGCCTAAAGATCCTGCTATGAGATCAGAGGGTAGAGCACCTGTAAGGACTTATGCCATTCGCGCTCGTGAAGAGGCATCATCTTCAGATGTGATAACGGTACTTTTTCTCTTCATGATATCTCTGTTGTTGCTTTGATTGATCTGGGGTCTACCCATTCCTATATTTGCATAAAATTGGTATCTAGCATGAATATGATTGCTGAGTCTAAAGAATTTGTGATAAAAGTGTCAAACCCATTAGGCAAACATGTGCTAGTTGACAAAGTGTGTAGAAATTGTCTTTTGGCGATTAGAGGTCATTGTTTTTTGGCTAATCTCATGTTGTTGCCATTTGATGAATTTGACCTAATTCTTAGCATAGATTAGTTGACTGCTCGTAATGTTTTAGTAAATTGTGGTAGTAAGTTTATTGAATTGAGATGTGTAAATAGAGATACCATTCGGGTTGAATCAGGTAAATTGGATAGTTTACATGTACTAGTTTAGTCTATGGTAGCTGAGAAATACATGAGAAAAGGGTGTGAGTCCTATCTCGTATTTGTATTGAATACCTAAGAGTCAGAAGTAAAGATTGAATCAGTGCCTGTGGTATGCGAGTATCCTGATGTGTTTCTGGAAGAGTTACCCAGACTGCCTCCAGTTAGAGAAGTCGAGTTTGGCATTGAGTTAGTTCCTAATACAGCATGTAACACCCTTAATTTGAAACCATCACCGGAATATGTTTAAGAGCCATTACCAGACAATCGAAACATTTGACATCCATTTCTCAACACAAAGTCAATCATCAATGAAACATATTCAATTATATTTATATAGTCCCTTATTGAAGTCTACGAGACCTTAAACATGTGTTAGAGAGGGTCAGGACTAAATCGATCACTAATAAAATTTTCCAAGTTTTAAAGATTTTTCAACACTACAGAGGTCACACGCCTGTTCAATCAGGCCATGTGCCTCACACAGCTACCAGACACGCCCATGTGTCCAGGCCATGCCAAAACAGGGTACACATACTGACTTGTCCACATGGCCACCAGACACGTCCGTGTGCCATGGCCGTGTAAAATTAAGCTAGCTACTGACTTGGTCACATAGCCACTAGGCATGCCCGTGTGCCACGACCATGTAATCTGTCCAGCCACACTTCAAAGTGACCCTTGAGCCACATGACAGAGACACACGCCCGTGTCCCTTTGCCATGTATGTAAAATAGGCCATTTGCAAGGCCAAAATGCCACCCACACTTGGGTCATACCCATAAACTTCAAGTCAATACTAATTTATACTTCTAAATGTATTCAAACATACCATTTCATGCACCAATTAATCACCAACAATACCATCTATTTCCATACCTAATATCATCACCAATAAGTCCACTCAAAGTAACAATAGTACATCTCAAAACATATATATATATATATCAAGCATGATGTAATCCATGCCATAATTCATTTTCAAGCCACATCTTTCATCAACCACATAATCATGAAATATACCATATTCATAGCTCATTCATAAATTCAACATCATTCAACTTCCAAGCCAAATCACATGGCAAGGATTAAACCTTTCAAAACATGCCATAATCTTCTAGCCTATACATGTCATATTTCAACTATATACAATCTTTCCAAAAGTACCCAAAAATAGATTGCTAATAGTGTGATAGTGATGCTGACGATCCCCGGATCCGAGCTAGCTTTACTAACACTGTAAAACAGAGAAACAAATCACACAGTAAGCTTTCAAAAGCTTAGTAAGTTCGTAATATAATACATATTTCCCAATAATACCACATCAAAATATAATTAAACCATCATATAGATAAATTGCACAATTAGGCTCATCATCAATCTCAACCATATGCTCAAGTATCTAGTCATTCAACTTTTAAGGCTATCATCAACCACATAGGTTCAAATGTACCTTGATCAATACATAGTTACTCACCATTCATGCTACTCAATTGCTCGATATTACCTTTCTTTCAAACTTGACTATTCCTCTGATTTATTTGCACACTTAGTGCCAATTTCATAACCAAAACATAGTCGTCATCGCATACTTAGTGCCATGTTAAACTTAACTTATATCCTTATCGCACACACAGTGACAATTCGATAAGTTGAAGCTTCTATCTTTTCGCACAAACAGTGCTAATCATCTCTGTCTTGTTTCTAATTTCGTACACTTAGTGCCTTCTAATTCAATCCCGCACATAGCATTTCTAATCTCATAGTTATATTTATATATTCATTCAATTCACATCACATAGATATAGTTTACATCTAGTATTATATCCAAACTTACCTCGGACGTCAAAATATTGAAACGATCGATTAATCAAGCACTTTGTATTCTAGCTAGCCCGTACCCTAAATTTCAAAACTGTTAAAGATTTATCATGTTTCCATTGTTGAATGCTTGAGTAATTTGATGATTTATGATAGATTTGAAAGGTTTAATATTAGATTAATAGCTTTTGTAAAGTGATTTTTGACAAAAATGTCAAAAAGGGATTAAATTGAGAAAATGTGAAATGTTGTGGTTAAAAGTGTGAATAAATTAAAAATATTGGCTGCTAGTAACATGTATTAAATTTGACTAAGCATGGGTTTATACTAAATTGCATGAATTTGCAATTTTAAGTAATAAGGACTAAGTTGTAAAAGTTTTGAAACATTAGGGGAAAATGTGTAAAATTGTCTAAATAAGTGTTTTGGATTAAATTAAATAGAGAGATGATTAAATAAGCTAATTTTGATTACTTATAGATCAAGAAAAGAGGAATTCAGACTTAGATTGGGGAAAGAGTAAAGTAATTGAATAGTCGGTCCGTTTCATCATTTTCGTACACGAGGTAAGTTCGTATAATTGAACTTGAATGTGTAATTATTCAATTGATGGATGGTATTGAGATTTTATTTATTCTATGGCTAAATGTGATGAATTTGATTTAAATGTATGGTTTAAGTTGACGAGGTACTGAATAAGACCATAGCCGGGCTATGGAAATCGGATAATAAGACCATAACCGGGTTATGGCATGTGAATGTAAGACCACGATAGGGCCTTGGCAATGTGTAAGACCATAGTTATACTATTGCATCAGAAAATCGACGTAATTATATCATAAGCATTTATAAACTCGAAGTGATTCAATAAACGAATTTGTTAGAATAGATATGTATTAGTACAGGTATGTACATAAAACTGTTCGAATGATGAATTAAAAGAAGATGAGAACTTACGAGTTGCTTTGTAGTCAAATTTTATGTTATCTCATTGATTAAGGTTTTAATTGCAAATTATGTATCTATTTGGAATTGTTAATGAATGATGTTGATTATTTCATATATACATACAAACTTACTAAGCTTTATAGCTTACTTTGTTTATTTTCTTCTATGATTTATAGTAAATTGAAGCTAGCTCAGAACCGGGGATTGTTAGAGACTTAATCGCACTATCGGACATCTATTTTGGTACTTTTGAGTTGTGTATATATGGTATATGGCATGTATAGGCTTGGGTCATTTTGGTTGTTTGATGAACCTGTATTTTAGGCCATTTAAGTTGGCTTGTGTTGATGGCTTTGTTAATGTATAAATATGTGTAAATGGCTTTATTTTGTGTTAGGTAATTGACCTATAATGAATGAATGAGGTTGAATTAATAATGCATATTTGAAATGGTTTTATTAGTTGATTCATATATGTGAATTATGTCTAGAAAAGCAAGATGAGTTTATAGGTATTTGAATAGGTAAATGGCATTGAATTGATTATTGAAATGGTTGAAATGGATATAGTTTCATTGTGTATTGGTTGATGACTTTTGGCTGCATATTTGTGTCTTAAATTGGTCCCAATTGAGCTTGTATAAGTATGTACAAAATGGGTGGCAAAATGGCTTGGTAAATAGCCTATTGTTGTCCACATGGGTAGAGACACGGGCGTGTGTCTCAGCCGTGTGTGACACACGGTCATGTTACACGATCGTGTGTCCCCTGGTGTTGAATTTGAATTCATGTCAGTATGCTCCACACGGCCTCACACACGGGCGTGTGATCGACCATGTGGTATTAGTCAGTATACGCCCTAATTGGCACACAGTCGTGTGACTTGGCTGTGTTGCATAAGTCAGTATACCCTACAGGTTTTACATAGCCTAGTACACGGTTTGGCACACGGGCGTGTGTGTGGCTACATCGAAGGGCACACTGGCTAGACACAAAGGTGTGTGGTTGGCCGTGTGACACAAGTTAGTATGTACCCTATTTTCACACAGCCTGTTACATGTGCGTGTTTGGTGGCCGTGTGAGACACATGGTCAATTGTGATTGAAATGTATTTGACAAGATAAATTGTATAGGAAATGTATGTTTATAAGTGTTATAAGTCCGGTAATGCTCTGTAACCTTATTTCAGCGTTGAATACGGGTGAGGGGTGTTACATTTATTGGTATCAAAGCTACAATTTAGTCGATTTTAGGACTAACGTAGCACGCGTGAGAGTCTAGATATATATTTCATATATAACCTGTGATAGTGTGATGAATCCTGACATTTGAAAATGTGTTTTTATATAGCAAAGGGATCCCAATCAGCGATAGCTGATGAGGTTGAGAGTAATGCGCCTGCTCCTACGCAAGGGACAGCATCGTCTAAATCTAGACTCATAACGGGTAGCCAGGGAGGAGATGCTAAAGAAGCCTTCTTCCAAATGATGAATGAGTGGTTCATTCAATATATTCGAACGAACCCGGCTGCTCAACGATAAACTATAAAAGTAACATACTTTAATCCCACATTTAGCACACTTTTGGATGATTTATTCCTTGAATTGTGTAAAAAGGTGCTCTTAATCCTTTCTTTTCATGTTTTATACTCAGGAAAGCACCTAGGGATGAAAAGAACGAGAAATAGCCCTAAAATAGACCAAATTGGGCCAAAGAAGAAACCGACACGGCCTGGGACCAAGACCACATGACCGTGCCTCCCTAATTTACTCTAACATGGCCTGGACCCCAAAACACATAGGCGTGTCTCTTTAACAAACTCGACCACGGCCTGAAATCGATTCACACAGGCGTGTGCCATGACCATGTCCCTGCTGCGACCAAGAGGAGTTTTACTCAGATTTGGATACTTGAAGGCAAAGAAACACATTCCAAAGCCTATTCAAACACCCTAGTAGGAATTCCACTTAGATTAGGATACCTAGGGGCCAAATAAAGCATTCCAAGAGCCTATATAAACTCCCTAAGCATAACCTTCAATGGGGGATCTAGGCCAAGGAGCCGAGCCAGAAAGGTTAGATTTGTGGGAATTACTCGAAGATAGCCAGTTGCTCCATCTCAAGAAGCCAGAATTCTACTCAAGACGGTAGATTTCTCCTTCAATTCCTTTAGGGAGTTTTAGGGATTTCTTATGTTTTGTTTTATCTTTTCTTCTGAGATGTTTTCTTTTATTGTTATGAACTAAGCCCTTCAGATACCTGAAGGGGATGAAACCTAAGACGGATCTTGTTATTGTTTTTTGAACTATATGATAAATATTTGATTTGTTATTAATTATGTGTGCTTAATTCTTGTGTTAATATTTTCGGGATATTGATTCAAGTTGAATGTGCTTAGGTGGTGGAGCAAAAGTCCCTGTCTAAGAGTAGATCTAGCATAACTAAGCGAGTTGATCGTGCGCCTAGATCAAGTTAATACAATTCTAGGGGTTTTAATTAGAAAGAGATTTCAATTAATCAACCTAGGGTTAGACGTTATTCACCTCGAGAGAGGGTTTAATATAAATTAGGGAATCCTACGGATCAAGTCAAGTGAATGAATCGTCTGGTTCAGTGTTAGATAACAAATGAAGTCTAGGTGGATTCTTCCTAAGGTTATCGTCTTAATCAATTGAGTTTTCCCAATAGTATTTCCCTAATTCATTCTTTTTGTCTTTGCGTCTTTAGCTTAGTAGTTAGTTAATTTAGATTAAACAACCAATCACTTAATATTTAGGCTAAATAATAGAAAGAAGGTTAGTATTAGTACTTTTAGTTCCTTTGGGTTCGAAAATCCGATCTTGCCTAAGCTATACTACTATTCGATAGGTGCACTTGCCTTAAATTGTTGTCAGAGTTAGTTTCCAGGTTCGATCATTCTCTTTATAAATTTTAAAACTCGACAAAACAACGATCAAGTTTTTGGTGCCTTTGTTGGGGAACTAAAATTTTAAGAAAACTTAATTTTTATTACTTTAGCCATTATTTTTATTTTTATTTTTTTTACAATTTTTTTATTTTTATTTTAGCTTTAACCTTGCTAATTTTTTTTCTTTCTTTTCTAACACAGGTACCTCTAGTTTATGACTAGAAGGAACCCGAAAGGACTCCTAGTATATGACAGTGATATTGAAGCTACCGCTTGCAGGAATCACAGAGAAATTAGGCGAACCCTAAATTACAGAAAAGAAGAAGAATAAGGCGGATCCAATCCTACTGAAGGGATGGACGAGAATAATCCACCACCACAAGATGTGGCAGAAAACAATGCTCTGCGTACTATGTATGATTATGCTAAACCTCATTTAACAAGAGAAGAATCGAGTATTGTTAGGCCTGCTATAGCTGCTAATAATTTTGAATTAAAGCCTAACACTATACAAATGATTCAACAATTTGTTCAATTTGATGGTTTGTAGGACGAAGACCCAAATACTCATATAGCTAATTTTTTAGAGTTCTGTGATACCTTCAAAATAAATGGCATTTCTGATGATGCCATACGTCTTCGGTTATTTCCCTTTTCATTAAAGAATAAAGCCAAGCAGTGGTTGAACTCGTTACCACGAGGGTCAATCACCACATGGGATCAAATGACCGAAAATTTTTATTAAAATATTTCCCACTGGCCAAAACGGCCAAATTATGGGATGATCTCTCTTCTTTTGTGCAGATGGATTTAGAGACATTATACGACACATGTGATAGATACAAGGATCTCTTGAGAAGGTGTTCGCACCATGGTTTACCTTTATGGCTCCAAGTCCAAACTTTCTATAACGGTGTAAACCCCTTAACGAGGCAACTAATTGATTCAGCTGCCGGTGGAACCCTAAATAATAGAACGTTTGAAGCAGCCTATGAGTTCATTGAAGAGATGTCACTAAATAACTATCAGTGGCATGTTACAAGGACAAAACCAACAAAATCAGCCAGAGTTTTCAACCTCGACGCAGTAACCATGCTATCAACACAGGTAGAGATGATGAATAAAAAACTTGATAGTTTGTGTTCTTCGCAGGTATATCCAAGAATGCAAGGGCGATACAAGTGGAACTATGGCAAATCCTGAGTACCCACCCTACCAACCGGGCACAGAAAGTGAATAGATGAACTACATAGGTAATAATTTTAGATTTAATACTAACCCTTATAGTAATACTTATAATCTAGGTTGGAGGAACCATCCAAATTTTTCATAGGGAGGTGAAGGAAATCAAGGAAATCAAAGACAACAACCTTCTCAAAATTTCCAAAATTAGCCATATCCACAAGAAAAGAAGCCGAACCTTGAAGAGATGCTGACAAAATTCATGGCAACCACAAAAACCATTTCCAAGACACTGAGACAACACTTAAAAACTAATAAATATCGATTGAAGGGATCAAGAACCAAGTTGGGGAACTTACTAAGTCAGTTGGGGAAATTACTAAGTCAGTTGGACAACTTGCACAGTTAATTTCCAAACTACCGCAATGGCGTCTACCAAGCAACACTGATATTAACCCAAATGAGCAAATCCAAGCCAAAACAACTCAGGAAAATGTAAGGTTAGATGAACCCAATTCAATACAAGAAAGTGAGGTAGAAGAAGGTAAAGTTGAGGTAACACAAGAAAATCCAAAATCGGTAATCAAAGAGTACCAACCTCGCATACCTTATCCTGAAGCATTGAAGAGAGATGATACAGAGGATCGGTAAGTTTCTTAAACTCTTAAAGAAATTACATATTAACTTACCACTTCTTGAAGCTCTTTCACAGATGCCAGATTCAAGGAAATCTTTAAAATAACTTTTGACAAACAAGCGTAAGTTAGACGAGGAGCCACTTGTGGAATTAAACGCAATGTGCTCAACAATTCTACAAAATAGACTACCACGGAAGCTAAAAGATCCAGAGAGTTTTACAATTCCATGTTTAATTGGTAGACTAATAGTTGATAATGCTTTGGCTGATTTAGGGGCAAGTATAAATATCATGCCTTATAAAATGTTTAAGCAGCTAGGTCTAGGGAAACCCAAACAAACTAGGATGAGTATTCAATTAGCTGATAAAACTATTAGAATTCCTAGGGGTATTATCAAAGATGTTCTCGTAAAAATTGATAAATTTTTTTCCCAGTAGATTTTATTGTCTTAGACATGGATGAGGAAAATTTGATTCCTTTAATCATAGGAAGACCTTTTTTAGCAACTGTTAGGACTAAAATTGATGTTGGCACAGGAGAACTCATACTTCGTGTAGGTGACGAATCGATCATTCTACAAGCTCTTGACTCGACCAAGACATCAATTGATGAAGGTGAGAAAGTAAATTCATTTGATGACCAATTTGTTCACCTTTCACCACAGGATCCACCACAAAGCAGTAGACCTAAGCGGATCATAGACCTCATGCAAATAAAGAAGAACTATATAAGGAACGAAGCCTTAAGGTTGACGAACTAGAAGAGTGGACGACAAACTGTAAAGAGGAACCACACAAAGAAAAACCAAAGGAACCCCAAAAGAGCTCATAGGAACATCAAACCACTTTAAAATAGGAGACCAGGTACTGTTAGGTAAAGCAGATCCTCGCATCATCACGTCAGACCTAAAAGCAAACGAAGAAATCCCTCTTGAGGTACACAATATCTTCCCATAGGGAACAGTCAAGGTAAGCAATCAAATATTCGACACTTTTAAGGTAAATGCTTCTCGACTTAAACTCTACCATGAAAATAAAACTGACAGCATGAGGGAAGATGTTCAAACTTTCAAACCACCATAATCATACGAGAAAAAGGAAAGTCTAGCTTAAGAATTTAAACGAGCACTTTTCAGGAGGCAACATGAGCACTAACCATATCTCAAATTCACAATTTCTTTTATTTCTTTTTCTTTTCTTCTTTTGAACACCTAGTTGTAAACTAACCAAAAGCGCAGATTCCCAAACCACACGACCTTGTACACGGTCGTGGTCGTGGCCATGTGGAAGTACAAAATCTCCATACTAACAATGGAAGAAGAGGTACAAGTCAGAGAGAATCAAATCTTTGAGTCATGGACTCCAACCACCACCACGGCACCAACAAAATGCCATGGCCGTGCGATGCGGCCGTGGACGACACTGACTTATCACCAATGGGTGTGGCAATCTATAAAATGGGCGTGGGTGAACCAACAAGCGTAAGACACACAGCCGTGAGAGGCGGCCATATGAATCGATATGCCCACGATCCACGGGCATGGGGAGCGTTAAACCCAAAACTTTATTTAAACCCAACCTCCCTTTCCCCTTATTCTCACTAACTCCCCATCTTTTCTTTTCTACCTTCTTTTTCTCAAATTTCTCTCTTCTCCATAACAAGTCTCTATACTCCTGAGCTACACCAAACCCATATCAAAGAAGTGGAAAAAGCCAAGCACAGTCTCTTCAAAGGAGACCGATCTACATAAGTTCATGCCGGCCACTTCAACTACTCGACAAGCCAAGGGTTTTTGAGACCATTAAAGTTTTATTCTATTCTTCTCTTCTCCTTTAATTTCCTTATTGCTACTTCTCTTTTGCTTAATTTAGTTTTTTTTATTCTAGTTTCTCCGTTTTAGGCTCTTCAGGCTACTAGGGAATCACACTGGAACCATGACCACCGGCTCAACATAGCCTTAGGAATCACACCCGCCTCGTGAACCATCCAACAATAAAGACTCCTCAATCCATTCATCTTTTATGTTAATTTTATCTTACTTTCTGCTTTCTTTCCTTTTAGTTTTCTTGTCCTTAAATACATAATTAGTTTAATTTAAATGTGACTTAATAATTCTTGGCTAATCCGTCACGATTTTCCCAATTTCTTCATCTAGCACAGTGACTGTTGGCATCCACCACATCATCACCGCCTCCTCCAAATCAGGCAGGGAATAGAGATCCTAGAAAAATTCAAGAAGTTTCATTTCTCTCCCAATCTTATGATTTTATGATTATTTTGATATTATCTATCTTTGTACATTGAGGGCAATGTACATCTTATGTGTGGGGTGAAAGTTTATGTCTAACTTTTTGCATTATTCCGAAATACCTGAATTATGCTTTATTCTAAAGTAAGTTTCTCATATTACTAATTAGGAGGAAATTTCATTTAATTTATGATTTTTATTGATACGTTTTAGATTAAGTCATATTTAATTGTGCATTGATGATTTAAACTTTAAGATACTAGAGAATCAAACATGATAAGTCTAGTTTTCAAGAGTAAAAAAAAATTTCTAGATTGTCTACCTGAATTTGAATATTACCTTGAAGTTTGAAATTTACAAGGATTGATATCAAATGCCCATAATTTTTGTGAGATTTTGAGACTTATAGAGCATAAATTATTTTTCGTGCTCACTTTATTGATTATGAGTGTGTCAACATTGATTTGTTATTCTAGAACTTGCCTCGATTATACATGTCAAGACCACATTTTTGATTTGATATACTGAGATGATAAAGGCACCTAGGTTTTAACCTACTCGCTCCACTAAATGCCTACCTTCATAATTAACCCCTAGTGAACCTCTTTGATCCTAACAACCCTTTTTATTGATTCACCCACTAATATTAACCCAGAACCCCACTCGTATTTGTTATCACCATTCCTTTGACTACCCTTCTCTCGAGACTTGATTTGATAAGTTTCTCAATTACATTATTTCAGTTATAAAAGTTATTTCTTATGTAATCTTTACTAGCGTTATCTAAAAAAAATGAAGTATATTCATTATTAGTTCTATGTTCTAAGAGCTTACATGTTTAAATTCAACATCTTGAAGAAGAAGCTCGTATTATTAGTATTTTAAATTTTTTGTGATATAATTATTCAGGTTATTAGTTTATTTTTCTAAAGTTAGGTAATTTGTCAATTCAATCTCAATTCTAACCCTTCTAATTCAGCCTTTATCCACACCATTAACCCAAGCCCCATTACAACCCTATTAATGACCTTTTGATTTGTGTATCATCTCATATTAGAGTGGTGGAGATTTGATTTTCAGGCAAGCCTATGGGATTAACTTTTCAAGTTTGACTTATGAGTGCTTATTTTTGAACATTAAACACTTCGATTGCATTGAGTGAATCTTTAGGGAGGATGTCAATCCTTGTCAGTTTTGAATTAAAGGTAATTATTTAGATAAGGGGAGACACCTATGTTTTCGAGCTACAAAATGTATGACTTATATTATTTGAATCTTTAGGACTCTTTGAGTTAAATTATTCATGTATAAATTATCTATGAATTATGATGAGACATTGTTAATGAGAATTATGAATTGTGGAAAGTTCGTTTTAATTGTAAGTTGAGAATTTTGCTTGAGGACAAGCAAAAGCTTAAGTGTGGGGGTATTTGATAAACCGTAAAAGTAACATATTTTAATCCCACATTTAGCATACTTTTGGATGATTTATTCCCTGAATTGTGTAAAAAGGTGCTCTTAATCCTTTCTTTTCATGTTTTATACTCAGGAAAGCACCTAGGGATGAAAAGAACGAGAAACGGGCCTAAAACGGACCAAATTGGGCCAAAAAGAAATTGACACGGCCTGGGCCCAAGACCACACAATTGTGCCTCCCTAATTTACTCTAACACGGCTGGACTCCGAAACACATGGGTGTGTCTCTTCAGCAACTCGACCACGACCTGAAATCGATTCACATGGGTGTGTGCCATGGCCGTGTCCCTGTCGCGGCCAAGAGGAGTTTTACTCGGATTTGGATACTTGAAGGCAAAGAAACACATTCCAAAGCCTATTCAAACACCCTAGTAGGCATTCCACTCAGATTAGGATACTTAGGGGCCAAATAAAGCATTCCAAGAGCCTATATAAACTCCCTAAGCATAACCTTCAAGGGGAAATAGGCCAAGAAGCCTAGCTAAAAAGGTCAGATTTGTGGGAATCACTTGAAGATAGCCAGTTGATCCATCTCAAGATGCCAAAATTCTACTCAAGACGGCAGATTTCTCCTTCAATTCCTTTAGGGAGTTTTAGGGATTTCTTATATTTTGTTTTATCTTTTCTTCTGAGATGTTTTCTTTTATTGTTATGAACTAAACCTTTCAGATACCTGAAGGGGATGAAACCTAAGATGGATCTTGTTATTGTTTTTTAAACTATATGATAAATATTTGATTTTTTCTTAATTATGTGTGCTTAATTCTTGTGTTAATATTTCTGGGATATTGATTCAAGTTGAATGTGCTTAGGTGGTAGGGCAAAAGTCCCTATCTAAGAGTAGATTTAGCATAATTAAGCGGAGTTGATCGCGCGCCTAGAGATAGGGTGACGAGATTTTTTCGGATTAGGGTGCAACCTAATATGGAAGTCTATCGATCGAGTTAACGTGATTCTAGAGATTTTAATTAGAAAGAGATTTCAATTAATCAACCTAGGGTTAGACGTTATTCGCCTTGAGAGAGGGTTTAATATAAATTAGGGAATCCTATGGATCAAGTCAAGTGAATAAGTCATCTGGTTCAGTGTTAGATAACAAATGAAGTCTAGGTGGATTCTTCCTAAGGGTATCATCTTAATCAACTGAGTTTTCCCAATAGTATTTCCCCAATTCATTCTTTTTGTCTTTGCGTCTTTAGCTAAGTACTTAGTTAATTTAGATTAAACAGCCAATCACTTAATATTTAGGCTAAATAATAGAAAGATGGTTAGTATTAGTACTTTTAGTTCCTTTGGGTTCGACAATCCGGTCTTGCCTAAGCTATACTACTGCTCGATAGGTGCACTTGCCTTAAATCATTGTCAAAGTTAGTTTTCAAGTTCGATCATTCTCTTTATAAATTTTAAAACTCAACAAAACAACGATCACTCAAATACCTCCACCCCCTCCTGTACCCCAACCTGTATTTGTTGCTCCTCAAGGAGTTGGGCTTTTAAGATTGAACAAGCTTCCAGTTGATAAGATTTATAAACACGGGGCTGAAGAGTTCACGTTAATGTTGACGATAATCTTGAGAGAGTCGAGTTTTGGCTTGAAAATACAATCCGAGTGTTTAATGAACTTTCTTGTACATCGACTGAGTACTTAAAGTGTGCTATTTCTCTTTTGAGAGACTTTGTGTATCGATGGTGGAATACATTGGTGTCTGTAGTGCTAAGAGAGCGAGTGACCTGGGAATTCTTTCAGACCAAGTTTCGAAAGAAATACATCAGTCAACGGTTCCTTGATCAAAAGCATAAAGAATTTTTAGAATTGAAACAAGGCCGCATGACTGTAACCGAATATGAAAGAGAATTTATATAGTTAAGTAAATATGCTCAGGAGTATGTTTCTACTGAAGAGATAATGTGCAAGCGGTTTGTTGATGGGTTGAACAAAGACATTAAACTTTTGGTCAGGATTTTAGATTTGAAAGAATTCATTGTATTAGTTGAACGGGCCTGCAAAGTCGAAGATTTTAGTCTAGAAAAGAAGAAAACTAATCATATGCTAGAGATTCGGAAAGAGATTGATGAATAAACCCTATCACTCTTCATCAAAGAAATCTCAAGATTCGTATAGTCGATCAAATGCACCAGTGGAGTACTCTAATAAAGATCGTGGGAAGCAATTTATGGGTTTAAAAACTCCAGCTATGTCAGTAGCAAGTGTGCGTAATGTTAGATCGAATAAACCTGAATGTGGACAACGTGGAAAATGACATTTTAGGGAGTGTAGATTGAATGATAAAACCTATTTTAGATGTGGTTTGCACGAACACTTCATTCGAGATTGTCCTGAGTTAGTTGAGAGGGATAAATCTCAGAGTGCAAGACAAAGCAACATGATTGCGAGAGGAAGACCATTCCGTAATGTTGGAAATGTGAGTGGTGGTAGAGGTGCAACACGAGATGCTGCTATGTGAGATCAGAGGCTAGAACACCTACTAGAACATATGCTATTTGCACACACAAAGAAGTTTCATCTCCATATGTTATTACCGGTACATTCTCTCTTTATGACACTAATGTAGTTGCATTGATAGATCCTCGGATCAACTCATTCATTTATATGTGTGAACTTAGTGTCAAGTAAGAATTTACTTGTTGGTTCTACTGAGGTTGTTATAAAAGTGTCGAACCCCTTAAGCAAATATGTCCTGGTTGACAAAGTTTGCAAGAATTTTTCGTTATGACTTGGGGTTACTGTTTTATGGTTGATTTGATGTTGTTGCCATTTGATGAGTATGATGTTATTCTAGGTATGGACTGGTTGACGTTGCATGATGCAGTAGTAAATTGTAGATGAAAGACCACTGAGTTGAAATGTCAGAATAATGAAACTCTTGGATCGAATCAAATGTTTTGAAGGGTCTACCAGCTGTAATTTCGTCGATGTTAGCTTACAAATATGTGAAAAAGGGATGCAACACACGTCTTCCATATGTACTTGATACAAGTGTCAAAATCAAAGATTAAATCAGTACCAATTGTTTTTGAGTATCCAGATGTGTTTCCAGAAGAGTAACTGATCGCTGCAAAACAGTCTAGTTTTAAAATGTATAAAGGATAATCAAACCTGTAGACTAACTATAACAACGATAGAGGCAAGTGCACCTGTCGAACAGTAGTATAGCTTTGGCAAGAATATCTTATCGAACCCAAGGAACATAAAAGTACTACTACTCACTTTCTTCCTATTATTTAGCCTTAAATATGGAGTGATTAATTAACTTATCTAATACTAATGAAATACTTAAACTAAATGCAAAGACAAAAGAACAAACTGGGAAAAGACTTGGAAAACTCAGTTGATAAAGACGATACCTTCAGGAAGAATCCACCTATGGCTTCACTTATTAACTAACTTTAAATTTATATGATTTCTTTTACTTAGATTGATCCGTGAGACTTCCTAACCTATATTAAACCTTTTCTCGAAGTGAATAACGTCTAACCTTTGGTTAATTAGTGGAACTCTCGTTCTCTTATAATAGCCCCCTAAGGAAGCAGTAAATCGATCAATGGAATCCCATATTAGGTTTCACCCTAATCTAGCAAAATCTCGTAACCCTATCTCTAGGCGCCCGATCAACTCCGCTTAATTATGCTAGATCTACTCTTAGGCAGGGTCTATTCCTCCTCCACCTAAGCACATCAGATTAAATTAAACAACATAATTAAGAACAAACTAAGTATTTATCATATAAACCAATAAATCAAATAACAAAATCCATCATAGGTTTCATCCCCTTCAGGTATTTGAAGGATCTAGTTCATAATAAAATAAGAAAACATCTCAAGAGAAAAGATAAAAAACAAAACATAAGAAATCCCTACAACCCCCTGAAGGAATTGAAGGAGATATCTTCCGTCTTGAGTAGAATTCTAACTCTTCGAGATGGATCAACTAGCTATCTTCGAGTAATTCCCTAAACGAGTAAAGCTCTAGTAGAAAACTCTACTAAAACCTCACGCCCTTGAATTGCCGTCTTGGATTGTTTATATAGACGTTTGGGATGCTTTACTTGGCTCCTAAGTACTCATAATTCAAGTGAAATTCATCCTAAGTGTTTGAGTGGACTTAAGATTGTGTTTCTTGGGCTCCAAGCATCAAATTTCGAGTGAAATTGCTCTTTTCTGCGGCAGGGGCACGGCCTTGACATGCCCGTGTAAATCGTGGTCCAGCTCGTGTCTTCATTCTATTGATTTAGGTACGGCTATGACTCACTGCGTCACGATATCTGGTAGAGGCCGTGCTTTAAGTCTACCAATTGGGGTACGCGACCGCGTGTACATCGATGTCGGTAGTGTTGGGCTTTTTATCGATGAGGCATGGTCGTGTAAATCAGGGTGTGACCGTGTGTAGTCTAAATATTGGGGCACGACTGTGTGGCATGAAGTCCAGGCCGTGCTGACTTCTTGGGTTGTCCCACTTTGGTCCGTTTTAAACCCATTTTGCGTCCTTTTTATCCTTGGGTGCTTTCCTGAGTATAAGACATGAAAAGAAAGGATTAAGAGCACCTTTTTACATAAATTAAGGATAAATTCATCCAAAAGCATACTAAATGTGGGATTAAAATATGTTACTTTTATGGTTTATCAAATACCCCCACACTTAAGCTTTTGCTTGACCTCAAGCAAAATTCTCAATTTACAATTAAAACGAACTTTCCAAAATTCATAATTCCCATTGACAATGCCTCATCATAATTCATAGATAATTTATACATAGATCGTTTAGCTCAAAGTGCACTAAAGATTCAAATGAGATAAGTCATAATTTTGTAGCATGAAAACATAGGTGTCTCCCCTTATTTAAATAATTACCTTTGATTCAAAACTAACAAGGATTGACATCCTCACTAAAGATTCACTCAAAGCACTCAAAGTGTTTAAGGATCAAGAAAAAACACTCAAAAGTCGAACCTGAAAAGTTAATCCCATAAGCTTGCCTAAAATCAAATCTCCACCACTATATATGAGATAATAAACAGATCAAAAGGTCTTTATTAGCGTTGTAATGAGGCTTGCATTAAAAGGTGTGGATAAAGGCTGAATTAGAGGGTTAAAATCGAGATTGAATTGACTAATTACCTAATCTAAAAATAATGAACTAAATATGAATATTTACATCGAATGAAAAGTAATAATACCACTATTGATAATTACTATATAATAAAGAGTATTTTCTTCACTTCAAAATTTGATAATACTTTAATACGAGCTTTTTCTTCAACAATTGGAGTTTAATTGTAACATCCAGGAATTAGGGCCTTTGCATTTATTATGTTTCGGTGTGTTTGGTATGCTCTATCTATTAATCTGTTATGTTTGGGGTTCTCGGAAGGCTCAAGGTTGAGCTTAAGCCTTGGTGAAAATCTCAATTTTGGGCACTTTAGGGGAGAGCTAGTGGGGGGCAGGCTTTAAAGATCGTTGCTAGTGTTTTTTGACACAAGAAGTGAAGTGGTAAAGTGGCAGGGTGTCACCTAGGAAGCAAGGGGGATGACGCCTCAAGGGGAGCTTGGAGGAGGTGGAAGCAGGTTCGAGTCGCATAGTCTGCCTTTTTGGAGTTTATTTTGGGGTTGGGATGGAGAGGTGATGGATTCAGTTTGGGACTTTAAAGAATGGGAGTTGAATAAGTCAAATATTTTAAATGGGTAGCCATGAGGGAAAGGTGGAGTTTGAATCATTCAAACCGATTCAAATGGTGGGAGGGGAGTGAATGTAGGAGACGATCAAGGGATTTGGTGGCTTGTTAGGGGGTTGTTGACCGAATGTGGCTTGGTGGAAGGGGGGAGCTTTCGGTTTTGGGGTTAGGTGAGGTGCATATGCTGAAAGTTATTTTAGGCATTTCTTTCTTTTCTTATGTGCACTTTCAGTCATTTGGGGTGTGTGTGCCGATTATTGCAAGCTTGTTTGAGTCTTTTTGTTTTCTTTTCTTTTCTTATTCTTCTTCCTATTCTTCCTTTGTGCTGAAATTTTCTTTAGGGGCATCTAGTTTATTCTTTGCAATTTGGGCATTGGCATTTCAATTTTTGTTTAAACCCAAACTTCAACTCTCTCTCTGATTATTCTCTCTTTGTTTTCTTCCTCTTTTTACCTTTCTTTCTCTTCAACCGAACCTTGTGTCCTCATTTTCTTTTCACCATTGTTCACTTGTTCTTCTTCCTAACCAAAATACCTTTTGTTTCTTCTCCTTCTTGTTCTTTTGGTCATAGCCAAATCTCCCTAGCCATTTGCTCCTTGTTCTTCATAGTCGAAATAGTAAGTGCCTCAATCGAAACTCGTTTCCTTTTTTTAGTACCTTTCTTCTTTGCCTTATTTCATACATTTGCAGAAGCCAAATCCTCTTGTCACATCAAGTGTAGGCACCCTCCCTATCGGTTTGCTAGTATTTGATTATAGTCTCTCCACTCGTTAATTTGTTGGTTTGGTAAGGAGTTTCTTCCTTTTCTATTTTCATTCATCTTCCGTATTCTCTTAGTCTGATTTGATACCAAAGGTAGATATTTTACTTTTTTTTGGTGTTTTGCTGAATACAAGAGGGGGTGATTGACGCCATCTGGGGTGGAGTTTTTGGGGTTTGTTAGTTGTAAGCCAAGCCTAGACCCTTCGGGATCTGTCGACTTAATTAAGGGATCTAACTCCGGGATTCCAATTCTTCATATTTTAGTTCACTTCTTTAACCCAATTTAGTGGTAAGGTATATTATGGATTCGAAGGCTAATCAAACAGTGAGTGGGGTTAGATCTGAGACCCCAGCCCCTAAATTCAAGAAGAGGGCGATCTCAGCGGTTCGTGATTGGCCACCGAGGTGTGGACTAGCATCCAAGCAGGAGAGTAGACAAATCGAGGTTGTGTCGATTAGCGGCAGATCTGAAGCGTAGAAAGTGTAGTTTCTGGCGTAACGGTGTGTATCTCTTACACACTTCATAATCAATGTATTGCTATGTTATTAACTTAAACACTGTTAAAAGCTAAAATAATTATGGATATCGATATGCTACCCTTATGGGTATGAGTGAGGACTCCGGGCAAGTCCATTCCAATAGTTAATTATATTAGATTACTGATGAATATGTATATGCTATGTTGCAGTATGTTATTAATTGATAAAGCATGTAAGTAATGTATGTATAAGCATGTGCACTAAAATGGGTATTATGAGAGGAGGGGGAATATGTGATATTTGTGACTTTGGGTCACCAGTGGTTTGGTACCACATGTGGTATTTGTGACTTTGGGTCACCAGTGGTTTGACACCATATTGGATATTTTAGTGACTCATCCCAGTAGGTTAGTTCCACAGTGGGTTGGCCCCACATATTGCATTAAAAGGGGATTGTAACCAGTGGTTTGGTACCACAAAGTGGGTTGGCCCCACATATGGATAATTGTGACTTTGGGTCACCAGTGGTTTGGCACCACCAGTGGTTTGGTACCACATTTGTATATACTTGATTATGACTTTGGGTCACCAGTGGTTTGACACCACCAATGGTTTGGTACCACACGGGGTAGAACATGGAGTGTTGGATGGCTAGGTTTGGGTTGCATGACATACTTACTTGATTGTGAAACTATGCAAGAGTGTTGTTATAATCAGGAGGGGGATTATACACTGAGTCTCAGTGACTCACCTCTTCCCTTACATATTGTAGATAACTCGTAGATCGCGGATGTGGAGCTGGATGGACTCGTGGTGGAAATGCATATTGCGTTTGGTTTTAGTTTGTTCACTCTTTTGGGTACTTTGTTTGTAATTTGGTTCTATCTGGGTTTGTAATAAGGCCACTAACTAATATTTCTGGGTTGTTTAATCTTGTTAAGTTTTATCATACATTGCTTAAGTTAAGCAACATGGAATGTTTAAATAACCTGTAAAAAGAAAAAAATCAATGTTTTTCTAAATTTACACATCTCACCAGGTTTTCTAAACTTTACCATCGGGTAATAACAATAAGTGATGACAACAAACCAAACTCAAATTTCTTTTTAAAATTTAGTTTTACTCTGAGATCTAATGGAAAATGGTTTTCAACCTCACACTTAAGCGAGGACGGGTTTTTTTTCTTCTTTTCTTAAAACCTAACAATTTTTTTCACGTAATGAGAGGCGATGAATGGGTTTTCTCGAGGTAGTCTTTTCTTACATTTAAAAACTTTAGGCGACAAAATGTTTCAATGGTAGTTTTCACAAAAATAAGTCGGCAATGTGTTCTATTCAAACGTTTTCACCCTGTGACATGCGAGATCTGGTCGTAGTGTGTTGACTAGGTTTGAAGTGTTACAATTTTTGGCATTAGAGCCAAGTTCAAAAGCTTGACTATGGGTCCGAGGCCCAAAGTGTTTTAAAAGTGGGTTTTTGATGGAAAATACATGCTCTGGGAAGCATGGCACCGAGTCTCCGGCATCGATCCGCCTAGGTAAGTACCCCTAACTGCTGTGTTTATATACATGATTGTGATGATAGTAATATGATTGATGGTACTAGTGGGTTACCCTAGAGGCTGAAACTCATAGGATTTTGTGAACTCGCAAAAACAAAACTCCGTAATAAAGCTATTCATAAAACTATGCTGTAATAACAGTGGAATAAGTCTAACGCATAAAACTATTAAATCAAATCAATTCGTATCGATAGTTATGAGCACTCGAGGATGTGGCGTAATATATGTGGATGAGGTAGGGGTAGGACGACAGTGTCGAAACCGGTAGGGTCTGGTCATGGGTCGAAGAATGAGGTACCACCGCCACCAGTTGTGGGCACGAAATTTTAGGATCAGACGACTGGTGATGACGACAGTGTCGCAGGTGATGCTGCGGGTTCTAGAAAGAGTTGCGGGTGTAGGCATCAAAATGTGAGCTCAAAAATCTATGTCCGAATGACTCTGGGCTAATAGTGCAGAGGTATTCATGGGTGTATTTGGTGTGGCTCCTAGTACAGTGGAATATTGGCTGGAGGTGACAGAACGTATCATAGATGACCTGGATTTTACGGCTGAGGAAAAATTGAAGGGTATAGTGTCTCTTCTCCGGGATGAGTCATATCAGTGGTGGCTCACGGTTCGGGATGGAGCAATGGCAGACAATATCACTTGGGACTATTTTAAGGCAGCTTATCAGAGGAAATACATTGGGTCCAATTAAATTGATGCATAGAGGAAGGCATTTCTAAAGCTAGTTTAGGGGAGTAGGTCAGTATCTGAGTATGAGGCAGAATTCTTAAGGTTGATCCATTATACTCGGGGTATCGTGGCTATGGAACATGAGCACTGTGTCAGGTTTGAAGATGGGCTGAAAGATGAACTGAGGTTGCTGATCGCTCCATAGCAAGAGAGGGAGTTTGCGGTGCTGGTAGAGAAGGCTAAGATAGCCGAAGGGGTAAAGGAGTCTACGAAATAGAATCTGGACAGGAATAGACACAAGAAGAGTTTTGGGCCGTCAGGGTTGGCCAGAAATTCTCAGAAAAGGGTTAGGTATGGTGGGCTGAATCAATCTGTGAGGCCTGTTGCTGCTACTCAAGGACCAGTGCAGTGTGCTCGATGTGGGAAATCCCATTGGAGGGAATGTTGGACTGGTGGCAGAGGATGCTTTGAGTGTGGGTCATTAGGTCATTGTGTGAGGGATTGTCCGCGTAAGCTAGCCTTGGGATAATCTGAGAGTTGGGGGCGTGCTCAATTTCAGAACGGTGGATAGCAATCGCAGAGGGGTCATAGTTCTGTCAGGGGAGGTAATGGTTCTACTCGAGGCCGCGGAGCACCGGGTAGGTGTGGAGGTAATAATGAAGCAAGGCAGCCTGGGTTGGTATATGTAGCAAGGCGTCGAGAGAAGGGCGACGTACTGGACGTCATAACCGATACGTTCTTAATTTTTGGACTACATTATACTATTTTGATAGATGTTGGTTTGACGCACTCGTATGTTTCTAGTAGCATAGTGGAAACCATAAACTTAGACTTTGAGATTACTTTTAGGGAGATGACAGTAATTAACCCTCTAGGTTACTCTGTAGAAGTAAATAAACTGTATAGGGATGTACCCCTAAATCTTCAAAGGGTAGTGTTTGTGGCTGATCTGATGGAACTGCCATTCGGGGAGTTCGATTTGATCCTTGGGATGGACTGGCTGGTGAAGTATCAAGCGAGTTTGGACGGTATGACTAAGTGCATGGTAGTGAAACGGTGAAGGTGAAGAACTGGTAATGATAGGTAATGGGAGGGATTATCTATCTAACATTATATCTGCTCTGAAGGCCGAGAAAATGGTGAGGAAGGGTTGTGAGGCGTTCATGGTTCATGTTTGTACGTTAGAGGCTAAGGAATTAACTGTATGGGAGGTCCAAACGGTGAGGGATTTTTCTGATGTGTTTCCAAAGGAGCTTCGGGTTTACCCCGGATCGAGAGGTTGAGTTTGGGATAGATCTATTACCAGGAATCGCGCCAGTGTTTATTGCTCCATCTAGGATGGCGCCTAAAGAGTTGGTGGAGCTGAAGGCACAGATTCAAGAGTTGCTGGGTCGAGGTTTTATTTGGCCGAGTGTTTTGCCTTGGGGAGCACCTGTGCTTTTTGTTAAAAAGAGGGATGGTACAATGCGGATGTGTATAGACTATCGCCAGCTGAACAAGTTGACAATCAAGAACAAGTATCCATTGCCAAGGATAGATGATCTATTCGATCAGCTTAAGGGTACATTAGTCTTCTCCAAGATTGATTTAAGGTCAGGGTATCAACAGCTTAAGGTGAAAGAGGCTGATATCCATAAAACGGTGTTTTGTACTCGTTACAGGCACTATGATTTTTTGGTAATGCCGTTTGGGTTGACCAATGCGCCGGCAGCATTCATGGACATGATGAACCAGGTGTTTTAACCGTACTTGGACCGGTTCATAGTAGTATTTATAGATGACATCTTGGTGTACTCAAAGTCTAAGGAAGAGCATGATGAGCATCTCCGCGTTGTTCTGCAGACTCTAAAGGAGAAGCAGTCGTTCGCAAAGTTTAGTAAATGCGAGTTCTATTTGGATGAGGTAACTTTCTTGGGTTATGTGGTGTCAGCTGAGGGGATTAGAGTGAACCCTCGAAAGATTGAGGCGGTGTTGGATTGGAAACCACCCAAGTCGGTGGCAGAAATTTAGAGTTTCCTGGGTTTGGCAAGATATTACAAAAGATTTGTAGAGGGGTTTTCATTGATTGCAGCGCCGTTGACCAAGTTACTAAGGAAAGGGGTTCCATTTGTGTGGACAGACAAGCAGCAGGAAAGTTTTGACAAATTGAAGAGGATTCTGATAGAAGCTTGATCTTGATTCAGCCTGAGGCAGGGAAGGAGTTCACGATTTACTATGATGCGTCGCATACTAGTCTTGGATGTATGCTGATGCAAGAGGGAAAGGTAGTGGCGTATGCATCCTGGCAACTGAGACCGCATGAAGTTAACTATCCAACGCATGATTTGGAATTGGCTGCGATTATTTTCATACGAAGATATGGAGGCACTATTTGTACGGGGAGAAGTCAATAGTTTACACGGATCACAAGAGTCTGAAATACCTCTTGACCCAGAAGGACTTGAATTTGAGGCAGCAGAGGTGCATTGAGTTGTTGAAGGACTCATTTGTTCAATTGAGTATCATCGAGCAAGGCCAATGTGGTGGCGGAACACGTTGAGCCGTGAAGGTAGTGTCAAACTTGAGAGCAATGTTTGCTCATCTCGGTTTAATATGACGACGGAGTCTATTAGCGAGAATTACAATTGAAGCCGTCATGGGTTGGTCGAGTTAAGGAGCAGCGACTAATGGATGAAGTCTAAGTACTCGGAAGGTGCAAGTGCAGTGGTGGATTGGAAGGTTATAGCTTGACCAATGATGGAGTGTTGTGTTTCCAAGGAAGGGTTTGTATGCCGAAGGACGTCGAGCTAAGGCAGAAGATCATTCGGAGGCACATATGATCCTACGCTATGCACCCTGGATGTAGCAAGATGTACCAAGATTTGTGGGAATAGTTCTGGTGGTCGGGTCTAAAACGGAAATGGCGAGTTTGTGAGTAAATGTCTAGCGTGTCGAAGGTCAAAGCTAAACACCAATTTCCTTTAGATGCATTACGGTGATCAAGATTCTGCAGTGGAAGTGGGAAAGGATTACGATGGATTTCGTCACTAGGTTACCCTTTACACCTAGCAAGAAGGATTTAGTTTGGGTGATAGTAGATCGTTTGACTAAGTTGGCTCATTTTATACCGGTTAGAGTGGATTACTTGCTCCAAAGGTTGGCTAAGTTGTATGTGGCGGAAATAGTGAGACTGCATAGGGTACCGGTATCGATTATCTCTAATAGGGATCCTAGATTCACGTCGAGGTTCTGGAAAGTATTGCATCAGGTACTGGGTATGAGATTGGATTTCAGTACAGGATTTCATCCACAGTCAGATGGGCAGTCAGAAAGGGTACTACAAAATCTAGAGGATATGTTGAGAGGTTATGTCTTGGATTTCAGAGGCAGGTGGGAAGAATTTCTACCACTGGCAGAATTCGCGTTCAACAATAGTCACCAGGAAAGCATTAGGATGGCACCATATAAGGCGTTATATGGTCGGAAGTGTCGTACACCTACGTGCTGGACAGAGTTGGGTGAGCATCAGATGTTGGGTGCGGAGTTGGTCACGAAAATAGAAGATAAGTTTAAGGTAATTCGGGCTCATCTGAAGGAAGCTTCGGACAGGCAGAAGTCTTATGCCGACCTCAAACGTAGGGATATGGAGTATGAAGGGGGTGACAAGGTCTTTCTGAAGGTATCGCCGTGGAAGAAAGTGCTAAGATTTGGTTGAAAAGGCAAGCTTAGCCCTAGGTTTATTGGGTCGTATACAGTGTTGAAGTGAGTGGGACCGATAGCTTATCAGCTCGAGTTTCCAGTAGAATTGAGTTAGATTCACGATGTGTTTCATGTCTCTATGCTTAGGCGCTATCGATATGATCCGTCGCATGTTGTGTCAGTGGAAGAGATCAAGGTGAGCCCAGATTTGACCATGGAAGAGGAACCAATACAGATTCTGGATCGGGATGTTAAGGTTTTGCGTAAGAAGTCGGTTCCACTGGTAAAGGTATTATGGCAGAACCATGGTATGGAAGAGGCCACATGGGAACCAGAGGATGTGATGCGGCAGTAATACCCTCAACTCTTTTGACCAGGTAATTTTGAGGCCAAAATTTCTTTAAGGGGAGTAGAACTGTAACATTCGGGAATTAGGGGCTTTGCATTTATTATGTTTCTATATGTTTAGTATGCTCTATCTATTAATTTGTTATGTTTGGGGTTCAGGAAGGCTCGGGGTTGAGCTTAAGCCTTGGTGAAAATCTCAATTTTGGCCACTTTAGGGGAGAGCTAGCGGGGGGCAGGCTTTAAGGATCGTTGCTAGTGTTTGTTGACACAAGAAGTGAAGTGGTAAAGTGGCAGGGTGACACCTAGGAAGCAAGGGGGATGACACCTCAAGGGGAGCTTGGAGGAGGTGGGATCAAGTTCGAGTCACATAGTCTGCCTTTTTGGAGTTTATTTTGGCGTTGGGATGGAGAGGTGATGGATTTGATTTGGGACCTTAAAGAATGGGAGTTGAATAAGTCAAATATTTTAAATGGGTAGCCATGAGAGAAAGGTGGAGTTTGAATCATTCAAACCGATTCAAATGATGGGAGGAGAGTGAATGTAGGAGACGATCAAGGGATTTTGTGGCTTGTTGGGTGGGTTGTTGACCGAATGTGGCTTGGTGGAAGAGGGGAGCTTTCAGTTTTGGGGCTAGGTGAGGTGCATGTGCCGAAAGTTATTTTAGGCATTTCTTTCTTTTTTTGTGTGAACTTTCGGTCATTTGGGGTGTGTGTGCTGATTATTGCAAGCTTGTTTGAGTCTTTTTGTTTTGTTTTGTTTTCTTATTTGTTTCTCTTCTTCCTATTCTTCCTTTGTGCCGAAATTTTCTTTAGGGGCATTTAGTTTATTCTTTGCAATTTGGGCATTGGCATTTCAACTTTTGCTTAAACCAAAACTTTAACTCTCTTTGTGGTTATTCTCTCTTTGTTTTCTTTCTCCTTTCTCCTTTCTTTCTCTTCAATCGAACCTTGTGTCCTCATTTTCTTTTCACCATTGTTCACTTGTTCTTCTTCCTAACCAAAATACCTTTTGTTTCTTCTCCTTCTTGTTCTTTTGGTTATAGTCGAATCTCCCTAGCCATTTGCTCCTTGTTCTTCATAGCCAAAATTGTAACATCCTTAAAATGGGGTCTCTGCATTTTACATGTGGTTGCATGTGTTGGTAAGTATGCTATGTTGGTTTGATATGTTTTGGGGTCTAGGCATGATCTTGGGTTAGTCCGGGACATGGCTAAAAATTTTGTTTTAGCACTTAGGAGGAAGGAGCTAGAAGAATTAGGGGTTAAAAGGAATTATTGGGAGTTTTAGACACAAGAAGTGCCTTGGTAAAGTGGCAAGGAGGCGGCACTTAAGTCACAAGGGAGGTGACGCCACAAGGATCAAGGAGAACCTTGGTTCGAGCTGCAGAAATCCCTTTCTGCTTATTCATTTTTGATGCCACAAGCTAGAAGGAGGAGTGCTCATGTTGGACTCTAGAGGATAAGGATAGAGGGAGTCAAATAGATGTAGATGAGGGAATTGAGGAGTTTGAGTTTATCAAGCTCACTTGGAAGTGTTGGCCAAAAATTTAACTGTGAGGGGAGGAGTGAAATCAGTTTTGGGGTCTTTTGGAGGGTGGCCGAGCCTAGGGGGAAAATCTAAAATCGGCTAGCTTTTCTTTTCTTCTTTTGTTTAAGTGTCAAATCGAAACCTCCTTAAGGTGGCCCTTTCATTTGGTTGTTGCTACTTGTTGGTCGAACCACCTTAGTTGTTTCAATTAAAAGCCAAAAGCAACTCTTTTGTCCATCTTTTCTTCTCTTTCAAAACACTTTGTGCGAAATCTCCTTTCATTCACCTTGCAATTCTTCTTTCCCATTCTTTTCTTCTTGATATCAAAAGTGAGACCTTGTTGTTGTTCTCCTCTTGGCGAATATCTTGCTCATTTCTCTTCTTGTTTTCTTTTCATTATCCCAAAGTCTTGACATTCATCTCTTTTGATTCTCTTTCAGACCCTAAATCTTGGTGTGGTAAGTCTTGTTATTTCATTCTTGCCTTTCTTTTCTCTCTTCGAATCTTTTAGTAGTCTCACCTTCTCTTTTGGTTGTCGATTCTTCTATCTTTGGATGATAGGGCCAAATCTTGGTAACACCTTGTGGTGTGGTTTACTCCTTTGAGTTTGTTGATCATAAATGGCTATGAGTTGATGGGTGTTAATCGATTGTAGGAAGGTGCGATCTAACACCATTGGTGTTCTTTGGTGTTTAAGCGAATCGATCATCAAGGTATGATAATCCCTTTTGGTCTTGGGATTTATGTTTTGGCCGAATGGCCTCTAGATCTCTAATGTTGTGTTAAGCCGATTGTAGGGGGAGGAAGGGGAAGTAGCCGAATACGGTGGAGTTGGAAGATTTATTTGCCGATTAAGTGTGTGGCCGATTGTAAGGGGGACTTAGTGTGTAGTTTGAGATTTGGTTGGAAACCAAATCGGCACTAAAATGAGAATTAACCTTGTGCGATTTTTCCTTGAGATTTTGTGAATAAACGAATGGCTTTAGATCTAAAGGGTGATGTTGGCCGATTGTAGGTGCGATGAGGGCATACATTTGAGGATTTCACATTAGATCTACATATAGAAAGGTGTGTGCAACACACACTTTATTGGTTTAATGATGCTTATTATGTTCTTGTATAACCATTGGTATTAGTGACTCGCCTTGAGGGCATAATCTTGGATTTCGGGTAAGTCCACTGTTATGTGACTTTTAGTATAGATCGTCATGATCTGTTGATACTATGTTATATGTTATTTGCATGATCGTTCGATACTATGGCATGTATGTTATGAACATGATGATGGGTTTGATGAGAGGAGGGGATGATTTATTTTGAATTTGTCACGGTGGTTTTGACCACTGACAGGTTGGCCCGTCTTGATATTATATTTTGTGACTAAGTCCTAGTGGTTTTGACCACATATCGATTTGTGACTCGTCGCAGTGGTTTGGTACCATAGTGGGTTGGCCCCACGAGATTATTTACGGGATTACCATCAATGGTTTTGACCACACGATGGGTTGGCCCCATCACCTGATTAGTGACTTCGGTCATTAGTGGTTTTGACCACACCGATATATTTGTGACTACGGTCACCAGTGGTTTTGACCACCAGTGGTTTTGACCACACGGGGTAGTTAAAGGTGTTTGGATGCCTAGGGTATGGGTTGTATGTTTTGCATGATTTGCGTATTGCTACTAATAGTTTGTGTAAGTGAATGCACTAACGGGTTGGGGATTTATACACTGAGTCTTGGTGACTCACCCCTTCCCTTATATTTCGCAGATAAATAGATTGTGGAGATAGAGCCGAGAGGACTCGAGGCGACCATGCATGTTCGTTGGATTTTGATTTCTTTTAGTTACTATTTAAATTTTAAATTTTGGTTTTGGGTTATGTAATAAGGCCGCTAAGATTTGTGTTGGTTTTCTTTATTATTTGATATTATTTTGACTATGTTGGATATGTGGTTTTGTTAAATTAACCGGCAAAACGCAATGTTTTCAAAGCTATAACTCCTTTGTTTTTCTTTAAAGCGTTGCCATCGGGTAACACCACTTAAAATATGATTACAAAGATAACTTGATTGTTTTCTAAAAATTTGCAACAATAATCAGACTTAAAGCAAGGATTTCTAAAAGGGTTTTCTAAGAAAATTATTTGACAAACCTTCGTTTTCAAAAGGTTATCACTCCGTGACATGCTGGATCCGATTGTGGTGTGCTGACCGAGTTTGGGGTGTTATAATTTTGGTATCAGAGCCAAGTTCAAATGCTCGACCATGGGCCCGAGGCCCAAATTGTTTAAATTTAACTTTGAGAAGTGTTGTGGAAAAGGTACATGGGTTGAACAGCATGGCACCGAGTCTCCGGCACCAATCCATCTTGTATGATTTATATGTGGGGAAATGGGTATTCGGGATCGTAGATAAGTAGAAAAGGAATTATTGAACCCTAGGAATAGCTTACCCCAACTCAAGTACATAAGACTTAATGATCCACTAAACAAACTTGTGGGTATGTCATTGAGCCAAGGGTGTGGCAACCATTGTGCGCATGTCTAGGAATGGATTCAGGGAGGAGCTTGGTATTTAAGCAGTCCTAGTGACTCACCTCCTCTTCACCCGAATCCTACCTGGTGCGTAGTGATGGTTCACCCTAGCTAAAACGACTTATTCACAGGCTAAACTTAATAACTAAAACCCGAAAGGGACCAGCCATCCTATTTTGAGATAGTCTAAAAATTAAACCTTGGTTTTGAAATTGCCACAGTAACCTTGATTTAAGAAATGACCAAAATACCCCTGATTTTAAAAATGACCAAATTACCCCTGACTTATAAATTACCCAAATACCCTCAGTATGGAGAATTACCGAAGTACCCTCGAAGTAAAAATATTCAAAATACCCTTATTTGAAACCATATTTCTTATAAAAAAATGATATTTCACAAAAATACCCCGATAGATTAAATTACAGAAATACCCCCAGGTAGTGAAATGACGAGAATACCCCTACTTGTGGAATAAGGGTAGGAAATTGAAATGGAAACTGTGTAATGATCGAAAGAATCACTACCAAATATCTTTACATAAAACTTATTCGTGGGTAATCAGTGAAACAGAAGCTAATTCATAAAAATTTCCTAAGCAGATAAATCGCGATTATAAACATGAGTACTAGGGGACGTGGTCGTAATGTGCGAGGATACGGTAGAGGTAGAATGACCGTATCAGAATCGGTTAGGTCTGGACAAGGGTCAGAAAGTGAGATACCATTACCACCAGCTGCTAGCGTTGAGTACCAAGATCAGACGGGAGATGATGCGATGTCGCAGCGATCTTTGCAGTCTTTGAGAAAGAGTGGTGGAGTAGGTGGGGTACAAAAGCTCAAAATCGATGTCTGGCGACTCGAGCCAATGGAGCCAATGCATTTTGAGGTGTTTACGGTGTGGCACCCAATACTGGTGAGTATTGGTTGGAGGCAACAGGCGAATCATGGATGACTTGGATCATTGCTGAGGAAAAGCGAAAGGATAGTGTCGCTTCTAGGGATAAGTCATACCATGGTGGCTCACGATTCGGGATAGTCAGTGATGGATGATCTAACTTGGGACTATTTTAAAGTAGCTTATCGGAAAAAATATGTTGGGTCTAGCTATATTGATCTTGCAAGGTAAGGCGTTTAAGAGGCTAGTTTAGGAAAATAAGTTCGTATCGGAGTATGAGGCGGAATTCTTAAGGTTAAGCAGATACGCTCAGGGCATCATAGTAACAGAGCATGAGCGGTGTGTCAGATTTAAGTATAGATTAAGGGATGATTTGAGGCTATTGATTGCTCCACAGTAGGAGAGAGAGTTTGCGATCTTAGTGGAAAAGGCCAAAGTTGCTGAGGAGGTGAAACAGTCAGTGAGACGGAATCAAGATCGATGATGGAATAAAAGGAATGCTGGTTCATCTGGGTCTAGCGGGAATCAGCAAAAACGGGGTAGGTTTAGTGGGCCAAATCAAGCTGCTAGGCCTACTATTGATAATACTCAATGGCCGCCACGATGTGCTCGGTGTGAGAAGTCTCACACGGGAGAATGCTGGACTGGAAATAGAGGATGTTTTGAGTGTGGGTCGATGGAGCACCGAGTGAGGGATTGTCCACGGTGATCAGCTAGATTGCGTTTGGGGATCGAATTGTACTTTCGAAATAGGAGGGATGCTCGGCTGACCAGAGAGGCCGTGGTGTTGCTAGGGGAGGTAATGGCTCTGGTAGAGGCCGTGGAGCACCAGGCAGAGGTACAGGTGGTACAGAGGCTAGATAGCCTAGATTAGTCTATCAATGTGAGGCGTCGAGAGAAGGGTGACACTTGAACGTCATAACCGGTACGTTCCTAATCTTTGGACTACCTTACAATGCTTTAATAGATGTGGGTTCGACCCACTCATATGTAGCTAGTAGCATAGTGGAAACTATGAGCTTAGACTCTAAGATTACTTCTAGGAAGATGGCTGTGATAAGCCCTTTAGGTCACTCTATAGAAGTAAGTAAACTATAATGGGAGGTACCCCTAGAACTTTAAGGGGTCATGTTCTTAGGTGATTTGATGGAACTACCATTCGGGAGTTTGATCGATTCTCGGGATGGATTGGTGGTGAAGTACCAAGCGGTTTGGATGTCTTGACTAAGCGCATGGTGTTGAGGACAATGGAAGGTGAGGAGGTGGTGATGATAGGTAATAGGAGGAGTACTTATCGAAAGTTGTATCTGCTCTGAAGGCGGAGAAAATGGTCGGGAAGGACGTGAAGCATTTACGGTTTGGGTTTTTGCCTTGGAGGCCAAGGAGTTAGCGAGTGGAGAATGTTTGAGCAATGAAGGAATTCACCGATGTATTCGAAGAACTTTTGGAGTGCGCCTCGGATCGGGAAGTTGAATTTGGTATAGACTTGTTACAAATCGTGCGGTGTCTATAGCCCCGTATAGGATGGCGCCAAAGGAATTGGTGGAGCTGAAGGCCCAAATTCAGGAGCTGTTGGACCGAGGTTTCATTCGACCAAGTATATCTCCTTGAGAAGCACCCGTGCTCTTTGTTAAGAAGAAGGACGGTACAATGCGGATGTGTATAGATTACCGCCAGTTGAACAAGTTGACGATCAAAAACAAGTATCCGTTGCCCAGGTTGACGACTTGTTTGATCAACTTAAGGGTGCATCGATTTTCTCGAAGATTGATCTTAGGTCGGGGTATCATCAACTTAAAGTGAAGGAGGCTGATGTTCATAAGATGACATTCCGTACTCGGTATGGGCATTCTGAGTTTACGGTGATGCCGTTCGGATTAACCAATGCACTGGTAGCATTCATGGACTTGATGAATCGGTGTTCCAAAGAGTACTTGGACTAATTTGTCGTAGTATTCATAGGCGACATATTGGTGTACTCAAAGGCGAGGAGGATCATGATCGCACTTGTGGGTGGTATTGCAAATTCGAGGAGAAGCGACTTTTTGCCAAGTTCGATGAAGTGCGAGTTACGGCTTAGAAGTGACTTTCTAAGGTCACGTAGTGTCCATTGAAGGGATTAGAGTGGACCCTCGCAAGATTAAGGCGGTGTTGGATTGGAAACTACCGAGGTCAGTTGCAGAAATTTAGAGTTTTCTAGGTCTGGCAGGGTATTACCAGAGATTTGTGGAAGAATTTTCTCTTCGCGGCACCGTTGACTAAGCTATTGAGGAAAGGAGTTCCATTTATGTGGTTGGAGAAACAGCAGGAAAGTTTTGACAAGTTGAGGAAAATTTTGACGGAAGCTCCGATTCTGGTACAGCCTGAGGTAGGAAAGGTATTCATGGTCTATTCCAATGTATCACATACTGGCTTGGGATGTGTGCTAATGCAGGAAGGGAAAGTAGTGGCGTACGCGTCTCGACAGTTGAGACCGCATGAGGGTAACTACTCGATGCATGACTTGGAATTGGCCGCGGTGGTTTTTGCCTTAAAGATTTGGAGGCATTATCTGTACGGAGAAAAGTTGATGGTCTACACGGACCACAAAAGTCTGAAGTATCTTTTCACGCAGAAGGATTTAAATTTGAGACAGTGAAGGTGGATTGAGTTGTTGAAAGACTACGACTGTTCGATTGAGTATCATCCGGGCAAGGCTAACATAGTAGCTGATGCATTGAGCCATAAGGTTGTAACAGACTTGCGAGCGATGTTTGCTCACCTTAGTCTGTATGTCGATGGGAGTTTGTTGGCGAAATTGCGAGTGAAGCTGACTTGGGTAGAACAGGTTAAGGAGAAACAATTAGTGGATGAGGGTTTGAGTGCTCGGAGGTTACAAGTACATAGTAATGGGTTGGAAGGTTACAGCTTGACTCACGATGGAGTGTTGTGTTTTCAAGGGAGAGCTTGTATGCCGAAGGACGTGGAGTTGAGGCAAAGGATTCTTCAGGATGCACATAGCAGCCCATACGCTATGCATCCTAGAGGTAGCAAGATGTACTGGGATTTGTGAAAGCAATTCTGGTGGCTAGGGTTGAAGCGAAAAGTGACTGAGGTTGTGGATAAGTGTCTGACGTGTCAGCAGGTCAAAGCTGAGCATCAGCTGCTGTCAAGTTTACTTCAGCCGGTGAAGATTCCTCAGTGGAAGTGGGAAAGGTTTGCCGTGGACTTTGTCAGTGGGCTACCCCTCACGCCTAGCAAGAAAGACTCAGTCTGGGTAATTGTGGACCGCCTGACCAAATCAGCTCACTTTATACTGGTGAGGGTTGATTATTTGCTCCAAAAGTTAGCTAAGTTGTATGTGGCCAAGATAGTAAGGTTGCATGGAGTGCCAGTGTCAATCATCTCGGATAGGGATCTTAGGTTCACGTCGAAGTTCTGGAGAGCTCTACATCAAGCCTTGGGAGCGAGGTTGATTTTAGCATAGCTTTTCACCTGATCGATGGATATGCTGAAAGGGTGATTGATTTTAGAGGATATGCTAAGGGCGTGTTCGGATTTGGTGGTAGTTGGGAGGAGTATCTACCATTGGCGAAATTCACTTATAACAATAGTTATCAGCGAGTATCGAGATGGCACCATCTGAGGCAATCAGATGGATGGAAATTTCGTACTCTACGTGTTGGACAGAGTTGTGTGAACGACATGTTTTGGGTCCGGAGTTGGTGGCAGAAACTGAGGATAAGGTTAAGGTGATTCGGGCTCGTCTTAAGGAAGCATAGGATAGGCAGAAGTCTTACGTCGATCTTAAACGCAGGGATATAGAGTATGCAGTGGGTGATAAGGTTTTTCTGAAGGTATCGCCATGGAAGAAAGTGCTAAGATTTGGACAAAAAGGGAAGCTAAGCCCTAGGTTTATCGGGCCTTACATGGTATTAAAGCGAGTGGGACCGGTAGCTTATCAGCTCGAGCTACCGACAGAGTTAAGTCAGATTCACGATGTCTTCCAAGTTTTGATGCTTAGGCACTATCGATCAGATCCGTCACACGTAGTACCAGTTGCAGAGATTGAGGTGAGCTCAGACTTGTCTTTCGAGGAGGAGCCGGTACAGATTTTGGATCGGGTTATTAAAGTCTTGCGTAGGAAGTCAGTACCCCTGGTGAAAGTGTTATGGTGAAACCATGGTTCGGAGGAGGCCACGTGGGAACCAGGGGATGTAATGCGGCAGCAATACCCTCAACTCTTTTGACCAGGTAATTTCAAGGCCGAAATTATTTTTAAGGGGGTAGAATTGTAACATCTTAAAATGGGGTCTCTGCATTTTGCATGTGGTTGCATGTGTTGGTAAGTATGCTGTGTTGGTTTGATATGTTTTGGGGTCTAGGCATGATCTTGGGTTAGTCCCGGACATGGCTAAAAATTTTGTTTTAGCACTTAGGAGGAAGGAGCTAGAAGAATTAGGGGTTAAAAGGAATTATTGGGAGTTTTAGACACAAGAAGTGCCTTGGTAAAATGGCAAGGAGGAGGCACTTAAGTCACAAGGGAGGTGACGCCATACGGACCAAGGAGAACCTTAGTTCGAGCTGCAGAAATCCCTTTCTGCTTATTCATTTTTGATGCCACAAGCTAAAAGAAGGAGTGCTCAGGTTGGACTCTGGAGGATAAGGATAGAGGGAGTCAAATAGATGTAGATGAGGGAATTGAAGAGTTTGAGTTTATCAAGCTCACTTAGAAGTGTTGGCTGAAAATTTGACTGTGAGGGGAGGAGTGAAATCAATTTTGGGGTCTTTTGGAGGGTGGCCGAATGTGCCTAGGGGGAAAAGCTAAAATCAGCTAGCTTTTCTTTTCTTCCTTTGTTTAAGTGTCAAACTAAAACCTCCTTAAGGTGACCCTTTCATTTGGTTGTTGCTATTTGTTGGTCGAACGACCTTATTTGTTTCAATTAAAAGCCAAAAGCAACTTTTTTTGTCCATCTTTTCTTTTCTTTCAAAACACTTTGTGCGAAATCTCCTTTCATTCACCTTGCGAATTCTTCTTTCCCCATTCTTTTTTCTTCTTGATATCAAAAGTCAAGACCTTGTTGTTGTTCTCCTCTTGGCCGAATATCTTGCTCATAAACCCCTCTCTTCTTACGTTTTCTTTTCATTATCCCAAAGTGCTGACATTCATCTCTTTTTGATTCTCTTTGCCGAATCCCAAATCTTGGTGTGGTAAGTCTTTGTTATTTCATTACTGCCTTTCTCTTTCTCTCTTTCAGTTTATGGTGAATCTTTTAGTAGTCTCACCTTCTCTTTTGGTTGTCGATTCTTCTATCTTTGGATGATAGGGCCAAATCTTGGTAAAAGCCGGAGAGATCTTGTGCGTTAAGGTAAGTGTGGTTCTTGTGGTATGGTTTACTCCTTTCGGGATTTGTTGATCATAGCCGAATGGCTATGAGAGTTGATGTGGTGTTAATCGATTGTAGGAAGGTGTGTAGTCGAAACCTCTAACACCATTAAGGGGTGCCGATCTTTGGTGTTTAAGCCAAATCAGTCATCAAGGTAAGAAGATGATAATCCCTTTTGGTTTTAGGATTTATGTTTTGGCTGAATGGCCTCTAGATCTCTAATGTTGTGTTAAGCCAATTGTAGGGGAAGGAAGGGGAAGTAGCCGAATACAGTGGAGTTGGAAGATTTGTCTGCCGATTAAGTGTGTGGCCGATTACAAGGGGGACTTAGTGTGTGGTTTTGGGATTTGTTGAAAACCAAATCGACACTAAGGTAAGAATTAACCTTGTGCGATTCATCCTTGAGATTTTATGAATAAGTTTAATGGCTTTAGATCTAAAGGGTGATGTTGGCGATTGTAGGTGCGATGAGGGCATACGTTTGAGTTTCACATTAGATCTATGTATAGAAAGGTGTGTAAATGCTTACACACTTTATTGGTTTAATGATGCTTATTATGTTACTGTATAACCTTTGGTATTAGTGACTCTGCCTTGTGGGCATAAGCTTGGATTCCGGGTAAGTCCCCTGTTATGTGACTTTTAGTATACATCGTCATGATCTGTTGATACTATGTTATATGTTATTTACATGATCATTCGATACTATGGCATGTATGTTATGAACATGATGATGGGTTTGATGAGAGGAGGGGGATGATTTATTTTGGACTGTCACCAGTGGTTTTGACCATACGACGGGTTGGCCTCGTCTTGATATTGTATTTTGTGACTAAGTCCCAGTGGTTTTGACTACATATCGATTTGTGACTCGTCCCAGTGGTTTGGTACCACAGTGGGTTGGCCCCACAAGATTATTTACGGGATTGTCATCAGTGGTTTTGACCACACGATGGGTTGGCCCCATCACTTGATTAGTGACTTCGGTCATCAGTGGTTTTGACCACACCGATATATTTATGACTACGGTCACCAGTGATTTTGACCACACGGGGTAGTTAAAGGTGTTTGGATGGCTAGGGTATGGGTTGCATGTTTTGCATGATTTGCATATTGATATTGATAGTTTGTGTAAGTGAATGCACTAACGTGTTGGGGATTTATACACTGAGTCTTGGTGACTCACCCCTTCCCTTCAATTTCGCAGATAAATAGATTGCGGAGATGGAGCCGAGAGGACTCGAGGCGGCCATGCATGGTCGTTGGATTTTGATTTCTTTTAGTTACTATTTAAACTTTAAATTTTGGTTTTGGGTTATGTAATAAGGCCGCTAAGATTTGTTTTGGTTTTCTTTATTATTTGCTATTATTTTGACTATGTTGGATATATGGTTTTGTTAAATTAATCGGCAAAACACAATGTTTTCAAAACTATAACTCCTTCATTTTTCTTTAAAGCGTTGCCATCGGGTAACACCATTGAAAATATGATTACAAAGATAACTTGATTGTTTTCTAAAAATTTGCAACAACAATCAGAGTTAAAGCAAGGATTTCTAAAAGGGTTTTCTAAGAAAATTATCTGACAAACCTTCGTTTTCAAAAGGTTATCACTCTGTGACATGCTGGATCCGGTTGTGGTGTGCTGACCGGGTTTGGGGTGTTACAGAAATAATAAGTGCCTCAACCGAAACTCATTTCCTTTCTTTTAGCACCTTTCTTCTTTGCCTTATTTCATACATTTGTAGAAGCCGTATCCTCTTGTCACATCAAGTGTGGGCACCCTCCCTATCAGTTTTGCTAGTATTTGATTATAGTCTCTCCACTCGTTAATTTGTTGGTTCGGTAAGGAGTTTTTTTCCTTTTCTCTTTTCATTCATCTTCCGTATTCTCTTAGTCTGATTTGATGCTGAAGGCAGATATTTCACATTTCTTTGGTGCTTGGCCGAATATAGGAGGGGGTGATTGATCGCCATCTAGGGTGAAGTTTTTGGGGTTTGTTAGTCGTAAGCCAAGCTTAGACCGTTCCGGATCTGTTGACTCAGGTAAGGGATCTAACTCTGGGATTCCAATTCTTTATATTTTAGTTCACTTCTTTAACCCAATTTAGTGATAAGGTACATTATGGATTCGAAGGCTAATCAAGCAGTGAGTGGGGTTAGATCTAAGGCCCCAGCCCCTAAATTCAAGAAGAGGCGGTCTCGGTGATTCGTGATTGGCCAAAGGTGTGGACCAACATCAAGCAAAGAGTAGACAAATCGAGGTTGTGTTGATTAGCGGCGATCTTGACGAAAAGTGTAGTTTTGCGCATAATCAGGTGTGTATCTCTTACACACTTCATAATCAATGTATTACTATGTTATTATATAACACTCCAAACCCGGCCCACAAGCCCTGACCGGATCTGGCATGCTCCTTGAGCAAAATGTAGTTAAGTTTCAGAATGACATTTTGAAAATCTTAAAGATTTTGAAGAAAATAAATTTTTAATGTTCTCAAGTTAAACCGTGTTGTATTTTAGCTTTGTACTAAAATAATATTTTCATATTGCAAAAGTTATAAGTTAAAAGAAATACCAGATTTTAGGGTTTATTATTATTAACTTGAAAAACTATAGGTGTTTGAGTTTCAAAATGATTGATGTTATTTGTAACATAATAGAAATTTAAAAGCAAAGAAAATAAAATAGTTAAGTAATAATGGCCTTATTACATCAAACATAACCCAAAATAATTCAAAATAGACTTAAATAGAAAAAACCAAAAAAAAACCTGAGCTGTGCATGGCCACCACTAAGTTCCTTTCGACCCGGTCCATCTATTGAGTGCCATCTACAAAAAGTTAGCCCACGAAGGGTGAGTCAACAGACTCAGTGTGTAACTACCATCACAGATTCCCAAATCATACAAGACATAATAAATCACATGGAATAATTGTGAACCATGATGCAACCCAAACCACCTAGATCCAACCTCTACACATCACCCGTACCAACCAATCACACCGTGGGGATTACTAAATTGACCCTACATCCGCTACACACCATCGAAGGTAGTCATTGTAGTCAAGCGCACATCGCCTTATAATTGTGGCATAGCCACGGATAATGTGACAGAGTCACGATTCATATTATGTGACATAGTCACGGATAATGTGACAGAGTCACGAGATATTGTGGTAGGAACCACGGATCACTTCTCCTTTCACATAATCACCCATATGCCCATGCAACATACAAAACATGCCATTTTTCATGCCATTTACCTTACCCCAGAATCATAACAGAATTTCACATACTTTCACATCAATGTTATTAAACATTATTTACAAGCATTAAGGGGTAACGTACTTGAATGCACTCGTACCATTGAATGGTACCCTTAGCTATATTTTCATATTTTCATTAGCACATATCTAATATTATCAACCTAAGAGGAATTAGTGTAGGGCTACACACCTAATTTTTCGTAGATCTAATCGAAATCCTAAAAATCCCGATCTAACGCACTAGATCCCTTTTTCCTACATTTGGCCAACACTAGGCATATTAGCAAGAAGCCATTCGGCTAAACTGTCAAATCCCGAAGGGTTAATGAGACCAAAACCCTTACCTTGCTGTCGATTTGGTTTCCAACCAAATCCCGAAACTTTGTGATGATCCTCCTTTGCAATCGGCTAGGCACTAGTAAACTCAACGGTTAGTTTTTCGGCTTTTGAACGAATAAGGAATAGATCTGAAACCAGAACACTTACCTAGATTGTTTAGCCAAATCCCGAAGATCTGTCGAAGACTTCCTAAAACACCATGTTAGAATCGGCATAGCCTTGAACAAGTAAAAGTGGCCCTTGGCCGAATGGTAAGCCTTGCTTACCTTGGATCTTAAATCTCGAGAAGATCACCTTAAATCGTCGGCCACTAGAGGATCCCGAGATCACCTTCATGGTTTCGGCCAAAGAAACATAGAGGATTAGAATCCTTTATTTCAGCTAACCAAAAGAAAAAGGAAAAGAAAAACAAATAACTGTTGATCTTTACCCATAATGTTGAAATCGATTGCACTCTTGCTTAGAACCACAGAGGAATTTGGCTACTATAGAAAAGTGATTGACTTTGAAGCAGAAATAGATGAGGAAATCGACTGGATGGTGAATGTTTCGGCTTTAAGGATTTGGAAAAAAAAAGAAAAGATAATAAGGGACACAAGATTTGGCTAATACTCCCAAATAGAGATGGAATATTCGGCCACCAAAAGATTAGGTATAAACTTGCGGTTGAGAGAAGAAAAAGAAGTATAGAAGAAGGTTAGGAGAATTTGGCAATGGTGAGATTGAGAAGGGATGCACAAATGGTTTCGGCTTTTGGTCAAGAGAGAAAAAGGTGCCTAAACTTCACTATGCATATTCGGTTCCTTCCCCCTTCAATATGACCGAAATTGACACCAAAGAAATCCCTTGGCCGGACAACTCTCCCTCTCTCCACTCAATCCCCCTTTTCACTCTTACTTAGCCAAATCCTTAAGATTTTAACTCAATCTACACTTCATCTGTGAAGTGTCCTTGTGCCGTCCAACACTGACTCTCCTTGTTGCAAAATAAAACTCCAAAAAAACACTTCCCTTGCTGCTCAAACCTAGGCCCTCACACTCCCTATGGCGTCACTGACTAAGGCCTTAAGTGGCGCCTCCTTGCCACTTTACCAATGCTTTTCTTGTGTTTTAAACCACACAACAAACTTCTTAAGGCCTAGCTCCCTCAGTTCCCCTTTTTAGATTTAAAAATTCGATAACTTCCAAGACCCCTACCTACATCCCGAGGTTCCCGAAGCCCCTAAATCACATTCAAATCATACTCAGGCATGCAATCACATATATTCAAGTAAAAATGCATAACCCCTAAGTCCCAGATGTTACAGTTCTACCCCTTAAAATAATTTTGTCCTCGAAATTACCTGGCTAAAACAAGTGAGGGTATTGCTGTTGCATTGTTTCCTCTCGACTCCCACGAAGCTTCCTCCGATCCATGGTTATGCCATAACACTTTGACTAGAGGGACCGATTTCCTCCAAAGTACCTTCACATCTCGTTCCATAATCTAAATCGACTCTTCCTCATAGGATAGATCTGGTCTCAGTTCCACCTCCTCAACCGGTATCACATGAGATGGATCTGATCGGTAACGACGTAGCATTGAAGCGTGAAACACATCGTGCATCTGCTTCAACTCCGAAGGTAATTCTAACTGATATGCTATTGGACCAACCTGTTTCAGAATCTAGTAAGGTCCTATAAACCTAGAACTTAACTTTCCCTTGTAGCCAAATCTCATTACCTTCTTCCACGGTGAAACTTTGAGAAACACATAATTTCCCACAGCAAACTTAATCTCCTTCAGCTTAAGATCTGCGTATGACTTTTTCCGATCAGATGCCTCTTTCAACCGTGTCTGAATTACCTTAACCTTTTCTTCCGATTCTGCTACAATTTTTGGACCCAAAATCTGACGTTCTCCCAATTCCATCCAACATGTAGGGGTGTGACACTTCCGTCCATACAGCACTTCGTACAGTGCCATCCGAATACTTTCCTAATAGCTATTATTGTACGCAAATTCTGCTGAAGGCAAGAACTCCTCCCAACTCCCTCTGAAGTCTATCACACAACCTCTTAACATATCCTCCAGCACTTGAATTACCTGCTCAGATTGGCCATCCGACTGCGGATGGAATGCCGTACTGAAGTCCAATCTGGTGCCCAAAGATTGATGTAGTGCCTTCCAAAACCGAGACGTAAACCTCAGATCCTTGTCTGAGATAATCGACACCGGCACCCCGTGCAGCCTCACGATTTCTGCTACATATAACTTTGCCAATTTCTGTAGAGAATAGTCAACCCGCACTGGTATGAAATGTGCAGACTTCGTCAACCGATCTACTATCACCCATACCGAGTCCTTCTTGGTAGGCGTAAGGGGAAGCCCACTAACGAAGTCCATGTTAATTCTCTCCCATTTCCATTGCGGTATCTTTATCGGCTGAAGCAATCCTGACGGTACTTGGTGTTCAGCCTTGACTTGCTAACACGTTAAGCACTTCCTACAAACTCTGTAACTTCCGCTTAAGACCAGGCCACCAAAATGCTTCCGTAAATCCACACAACATACTTCCTCCAGGATGCATAGCATAAGGGCTACTATGCGATTCATGAAGAATTCTTTGCCTTAACTCTTCATTTTTCGGCATACAGACCTTGCCCCGAAAACATAGCACTCCAATTTTCCAATTCTCCACTTTGTACTTGTAGCAGCTTAGCACTTAGTTCACCATCTAACAATTGTTTCTCCTTAACCTGACCTAGCCACGTTGGCTTCACTTGCAATTCTGCTAACAAGCTTCCATCATCATGGAGGCTCAAATATGCAAACATCGCCCTTAACTCTGATACTACTTTCCGACTTAGGGCATCCGCCACAACATTTGCCTTGCTCGGGTGATACTCTATTGAGCAATCGTAATCTTTCAACAACTCACCCACCTACGCTATCCCAAATTCAACTCCTTCTGAGTCAGCAAATACTTCAGGCTCTTATGGTCCGTGTAGATCATCGACCTTTCTCCATACAAGTAGTGCCTCCACACTTTAAGAGCGAATACAACCGTTGCCAACTCCAGATCATACGTCGGATAGTTAACCTCATGTGGCCTTAAATACCGAGATACATAAGTGACCACTTTCTCGTCTTGCATAAGGACACATCCCAATCCTGTATGGGAAGCATCACAATATACCACATAGTCCTTCTCGGCTTCAGGTTGAATTAAAATCGGAGCCTCTGACAATACCTTCTTAAGCTTCTCAAAACTTTCCTGCTGCTTATCCGCCCATACGAAAGGTACCTCCTTTCTCAACAACTTCGTCAAAGGTGCTGCTATCGACGAAAATCCCTCAACAAATCTCCTGTAGTAGCTTGCTAACCCCAAAAAATTACAAAATCTCAGCCACAAACTTGGGTGGTTTCCAATCCAATACTGCCTCAATCTTCCGAGGATCCACCCTTATTCCTTCGGCAGACACCACATGTCCTAAAAACGTAACTTCCTTCAGCCAAAATTCGCACTTGCTAAACTTGGCATCTGACTTTTCTCCCTTAACACTTGCAATACGACTCGAAGGTGCTTATCATGTTCTTCCTCAGACTTGGAATACACTAAAATATCATCAATGAACACAATGACGAACCGATCCTGGTAGGGTTGGAAAACCCGATTTATCATGTCCATGAACGTGGATGGGGCATTTGTTAATCCGAACGACATTACTAAGAACTCATAATACCCGTACCTTGTCCGGAATGCCGTCTTATGGATATCAGCCTCCTTCACCTTAAGCTAATGATATCCTGACCTTAGATCTATCTTCGAAAATACTGTAGCCCCCTTAAGCTGATCAAACAAGTCATCTATCCTTGGCAATGGATACTTGTTCTTGATGGTCAGCTTATTCAACTGCCGGTAATCTATGCCCATGCGCATAGTCTCATCTTTCTTCCTCACAAATAGGACCGGTGCTCCCCATGGAGACACACTAGGTCAAATAAACCCACGATCGAGTAACTCTTGGATCTAAGCCTTGAGCTCTACTAGCTTCTTTGGTGCCATTCGGTATGGAGCAATTGACACAGGAGCTGTACCCAGCAGTAAGTCAATTCTAAACTCCACTTCCCTGTCCGGGGGTAACCCAAGTAGCTCCTCTGAAAAGACATCCACAAATTCCCTTACTGTTCTAACTCCTCCTACAGCTGCTTCCTTAGCCTCTAAGGCACTGATCAACATCAGAAAAGCTACACACCCTTTTTTCACCATCTTCTCTGCATTAATGGCAGATACCACATTTGACAAGCAATTCCGTCTCTCACCCATCACCATAACTTCTTTGTCGTTAGGAGTTCTTAACGACATGCGCTTAGCGACACAACCCACATTCGCATGGTACTTCACTAACCAATCCATGCCTAAGATTAGATCAAACTCCTCAAATGGCAACTCCATTGAGTCAGCCAGAAATTGCGCCTCCTGAACTTCCAAAGGTACTGCCCTAAAGAGTTTGTCTAATACTACTGATTGCCCTAAAGGACTAAGTACATTCATCTTCCTAGGTATAGTCTCAGAGTTCACATGCAGAGTTCCAGACACCTTACTAACTATGTAAGAATGAGTTGACCCAATATCTATCAACGCAATAAAGCGTAATCCAGAGATAAGGAACATACCCGTTATGACATCAGGTGCGTCACCATCCTCCCTCCGACGAACTGCATACACTAGACCCGTCTGTCTTGCCTCCGTGTTACCAACACCTCTGCTCGGTGTTCCCCAACCTCTTTCAGAACCATTTCCTCTGCCAGCCGGACCATGACCCCGCTGTTGTTGATGTCCACCCCTTTCTGCTGACTAGGACCACGACTTCTTGGTCGGCTCCCATCAGTTTTCATGGGACATTCCCTAATCATGTGATCCTTGGATACACACTTGAAACATCCTCCCGTCTTCTTCCAACACTCTCTCAAGTGCATCTTTTCACACTGGGCACAAGTGCAGTCTTGTCCTCCGTGGCGACTTGCTACCTCGCGACCCATCCGTTCTAGTCTCTTTTGGATATTCCCGGATGGCCCTAATGATCCAAAACCTCTCTTTGCCTATTCCTATTTGTGTTACATCTTACAGACTCCTTAACTCCTTGACAACCTTAGCCTTTTCTACCAACACAAAGAAACTCCGCTCCTGGCTTGTGGGGCAATCAACGATCTCGTGTCATCCCTTAGTCCGTCCTCAAATTGGACACATCGTTCATGCTTCATAGCCACTATACCTCGAGCGTATCGGCTTAACCATAAGAATTCTGCCTCGTACTCCGCTACAAATTTATTTCCCTAAACCAGCCTCAGAAACGCCTTCCTCTGCGTATCAAAATAACTAGTCCTAATATACTTCTTCTGATATGTTGTCTTAAAGTACTCCCAAGTAAGATCATCTACGGTAGCACCATCCCGAACCGTGAGCCACCATTGGTATGACTCATCCCGGAGTAGCGACACTACCCCTTTCAGTTTCTCCTCGGTAGTTAAGTCTAAATCATCCATAATTCACTCCGTCGCCTCCAACCAATACTCAGCCGTATTGGGCACCACACCAGAAATACCATGGAAAAACTCAGCTCCATTAGCTCGAAGTTGCTCAAGTACAGACTTTCGAGCTCCCATGCCTCCACATGATCCAGCCACCATTTCCAGAACTCATAGATCACCTGTGATACCGCATCATCCCCCGTCTGATCCTGATATTCCATACTAGCAGCTGGTAGTGGTGGCATTTCATTCTCAGACCCTTGACCAAACCTAACGGGTTTTGACACGGTCATTCGACCTCTACCACAGCCACGCACATTACGGCCATGTCCTCTAGAACTCATGTCTACGTTCGTGATTTAATCTACTTAAGAATTTTATGAATTAGTTTTTGTTCCACAGATTTATCCACGAACAATTTTATGTAAAGAAATTTAGGGGCAGTTCTTTCGATCATTTCAAGGTTTTCATTCCAAGTTTTCTACCCTAATTCAGAGAAAACACACTCATTCAATAGTATTTACTACACACATTCATCTCTCGAACATTTTCGTTCGTTCCAACCCAGGGGTATTTTCGTAATTTGTCCTATAGGGGTATTTTGGTAATTTTCCAAATCAAGGTATTTTGAAATTTTGTAAAATAGGGATTTTTGGTATTTTGGAAAATAGGAATATTTTGAAAAAAAATCGAGGTAGTATGGTAATTTCATAATTTGAGGTATTTTGTAATTTCATGAACTGGGGGCATTTAGAATTTTGTAAAATATGGTTCCAAGTGATTTTACAAAATAAGGGAAATTTGGAAATTTTCAGTTCGGGGGTACTTCGGCAACCTTCCATATTATGGGTAGCTTGATAATTTTACAAGTTAGGGGTAATTTGGTCAATTTGCAAATCAGGGGTATTTTGGTCCTTTTTGAATCAAAGGTACTTTGGAATTTTATAATCAAGGTTTGACTTTAGGATTATACAAAACAAGGTGACTAGTCCCTTTCGGGTTTTAATTATTGAATTTAGCCTGTGATTGAATCCTCTTGGTTAGGGTGAACCGTCACTCGCACTGGTAGGATTCAAGCGGATAGGAGGTGAGTCACTAGGATTGCTTAAATACCAAGCTCCCCTAATCCAATCCTAGACATCGCTGCGGTTGCCACACCCTTAACTCAGTGACTCACTCACCGGTTTGTTTGGTTAGATCTTAAGTTTTATGTAATTCGGTGTTGGAGTAAGCTAATCCTAGGGTTCAATTCCTATTCTACTAATCTACGTCCCTATAATTCTCACATACAAATCACACAATGGTTAGAAGTACTTACCTGGTGGGCATCGACCCAGAGACTCAGGTGCCATGCCAGAAAACCTGCTCATTCTTTAGTAAAACTCAATTTAAAATAAAGAAAACATTTTGGGCCCAAAAAGCCCTCAAGGTTGAGTTTTGAACCGGGCTCTGATACCAAATTGAAACACCCTAAACCCAGCCCACAAGCCCTGACAGGATCTGGCATGCTCCTTGAGCAAAACGTAGTTAAGTTTTGTAATGACATTTTGAAAATCTTGATGATTTTGAAGAAAATAAATTTGGAATGTTTTCAAGTTAAACCGTGTTGTAATTTAGCTTTGTACTAAAACGATATTTTCATATTGCAAAAGTTATAAGTTAAAAGAAATACCGATTTTAGGGTTTATTATTATTAACTTGAAAAACTATAGGTATTTGAGTTTCAAAATGATTGATGTTATTCGTAATATAATAGAAATTTAAAACGCAATGAAAATAAAACAGTTAAGTAATAATGGCCTTATTACATCAAACATAACCCAAAATAATTCAAAATAGACTTAAATAGAAAAATCAAAAAAAAAAAAACGGAGTTGTACATGGCCACCACTAAGTTCGTGTTAATTCTACCCATCTATCGAGTGCCATCTCGCAAAAGTTAGCCCACGAAGGGTGAGTCAACAGACTCAGTGTGTAACTACCATCACAGATTCCCAAATCATACAAGACATAATAAATCATATGGAATAATTGTAAACCATGATGCAACCCAAACCACCTAGATCCAACCTCTACACATCACCTGTTCCAACCAATCACACCGTGGGGATTACTAAATCGAACCTCCATTCGCTACACACCATCGAAGGCAGTCGTTACAGTCAACTGCACATCGCCCTTATAATTATGGCATAGCCACTAGATAATGTGACAGAGTCACCAGATTCATATTATGTGACATAGTCACTAGATAATGTGACAGAGTCACCAGATATTGTGGTAGGAACCACCAGATCACTTCCCCTTTCACATAATCACCCATATGCCCATGCAACATACAAAACATGCCATTTTTCGTGCCATTTATCTTACCCCAGAATCATAACAGAATTTCACATACTTTCACATCAATGTTATTAAACATTATTTACAAGCGTTAAGGGGTAACGTACCTGAATGCACTCGTACCATTGAATGGTACCCTTAGCTATATTTTCATATTTTCATTAGCACATATCTAATATTATCAACCTAAAGGGAATTAGTGTAGGGCTACACACCTGATTTTTCGTAGATCTAATCAAAATCCTAAAAATCCCGATCTAACGCACTAGATCCCTTTTTCCTACATTCGGCCAACACTAGGCATATTAGCAAGAAGCCATTTGGCTAAACTGTCAAATCCCGAAGGGTTAATGAAACCAAAACCCTTACCTTGCTATTGATTTGGTTACCAACCAAATCCCGAAACTTTGTGATGATCCCCCCTTGCAATAGGCTAGGCACTAGTACACTCAACGGTTAGTTTTTGGCTTTTGAACAAATAAGGAAATGATCCGAAACGTAACACTTACCTAGATTATTTAGCCAAATCAAGATCATCGTCAAGACTTTCTAAAACACCATAGTTAGAATCGGCATAGCCTTGAACAAGTAAAAGTGGCCCTTGGCCGAATGGCAAGCCTTGCTTACCTTGGATCTTAAATCCCGAGAAGATCACCTTAAACTGTCGGCCACTAGAGGATCCCGAAATCACCTTCATGGTTTCGGCCAAAGAAACATAGAGGATTAGAGTCCATTATTTCGGTTAACCAATAGAAAAAGGAAAAAGAAAAGCGAATAAATGTTGATCCTTACCCCTAATGTTGAAATCGATTGCACTCTTGCTTAGAACCACAGAGGAATTCACTACTATAGAAAAGTGATTGACTTTGAAGGAGAAATAGATGAAGAAATCTATTTGGATGGTGAATGTTTCACTTTAAGGATTTGCAAAAAAAAAAAAAAGAGAATAAGGGACACAAGATTTGGCTAATAATCCCAAATAGAGATGGGATATTCGGCCACCAAAAGAGTAGGTATAAACTAGCGATTGAGAGAAGAAAAAGAAGTATAGAAGAAGGTTAGGAGAATTCGGCAATGGTGAGATTGAGAAGGGGATGCACAAATGGTTTTGGCTTTTGGTCAAGAGAGAAAAAGGTTCCTAAACTTTACTATGCATATTCGGGTTCCTCCCCCCTTCAATATGACCGAAATTGACACCAAAGAAATCCCTTGGCCGGCCAACTCTCCCTCTTTCCACTCAATCCCCCTTTTCACTCTTACTTAGCCAAATCCTTAAGCTTTTAACTCAATCTACACTTTATCTGTGAAGTGTCCTTGTGCCGTCCAACACTGCCTCTCCTTGCTGCAAAATAAAACTCCAAAAAAATGCTTCCCTTGCTGCTCGAACCTAGGCCCTCACACTCCCTGTGGCGTCACTGACTAAGGCCCTAAATGGCACCTTCTTGCCACTTTACCAAGGCTTTTCTTGTGTTTTAAACCACACAACAAACTTATTAAGGCCTAGCTCCCTCAGTTCCCCTTTTTAGACTTAAAAAATCGATAACTTCCAAGACCCCTACCTACATCCCGAGGTTCTTGAAGCCCCCAAATCACATTCAAATCATACTCAGGCATGCAATCACATGTATTAAAGTAAAAATGCATAACCCCTAAGTCCCGAATGTTACATATTAACTTAAGCACTGTTAAAAGCTGAAATAATTATGGATATTGATATGCTACCCTTATGGGTATGAGCTAGGACTCCGGGTAAGTCTGTTCCGATAGTTAATTATATTAGATTGCTGATGAATATGTATATGCTATGTTGCAGTATGTTATTAGTTGATAAAGCATGTAAGTATTGTATGTATAAGCATGTGTATTGAAATGGGTATTATGAGAGGAGGAGGAAGATGTGATATTTGTGACTTTGGGTCACCAGTGGTTTGGCACCACCAGTGGTTTGGTACCACATGTGATATTTGTGTCTTTGGGTCACCAGTGGTTTGGCACCACATTGGATATTTTAGTGACTCATCCCAGTGGCTTAGTACCACAGTGGGTTGGCCCCACATATTGCATTAAAAGGGGATTGCCACCAGTGGTTTGGTACCACAAAGTGGATTGGCCCCACATATGGATAATTGTGACTTTGGGTTACCAGTGGTTTGGCACCACCAATGGTTTAGTACCACATTTGTATATACTTGATTGTGACTTTGGGTCACCAGTGGTTTGGCACCACCAGTGGTTTGGTACCACACGAGGTAGAACATGGAGTGTTGGATGGCTAGGTTTGGGTTGCATGACATACTTACTTGATTGTGAAACTGTACAAGAGTGTTGTTATAATTGGGAGGGGGATTATACACTGAGTCTCAGTGACTCACCTCTTCCCTTACATTTTGCAGATGACTCATAGATCGCGGATGTGGAGCTGGACGTACTCGTGGTGGCCATGCATATTGCGTTTGGTTTTAGTTTGTTCACTCTTTTGGGTACTTTGTTTGTAATTTGGTTCTATCTGGGTTTGTAATAAGGCCACTAACTAATATTTCTGGGTTGTTTAATCTGGTTAAGTTTTATCATACATTGCTTAAGTTAAGCAACATAGAATGTCTAAATAACCTGTAAAAAGAAAAAAATTAATGTTTTTCTAAATTTACACATCTCACCGGGTTTTCTAAACTTTACCATCGGGTAATAACAACAAGTGATGACAACGAACCAAACTCAAATTTCTTCTTACAATTTAGTTTTACTCCGAGATCTAATGGAAAATGGTTTTCAACCTCACACTTAAGCGAGGACAAGTTTTTTTTTCTTCTTTTCTTAAAACCTAACGATTTTTTTCCTGGTAATGAGGGGCGATGAATGGGTTTTCTCGAAGGAGTCTTTTCCTTCTGTTTAAAAACTTTATACAGCAAAATGTTTCAATGGTAGTTTTCACGAAAATAAACGGCAATGTGTTCTATTCAAAAGTTTTCACCCTGTGACATGTCGAATCTGGTCGTAGTGTGTTGACCGGATTTGGGGTGTAACATTAATTGCTCTAAGCTCTTTTATACTACTAATATTGAGTAAACTTGGTTTTTTTTAAGAACAAACTAAGAAAAACTTAATAGAAGGAACTTTGATAATTGAAATAACCTAATTTGGCAATTGATCAAATCAGTTATCGATAGAGGGGTAGTCAAAAGAATATTGATAACAAATACAAAGGGATTTTGGGTTAATATTAATGGGTGAGTCAATAAAAAGGTTGTTAGGATTCAACGGTGTTCACTAGGAGTTATTTATGTAGGTAGGCTTTTTAGTGGAGTGAACGGGTTAAAACCTAGGTGCCTTTATCATTTTAGTATATCAAGTCATTATTGTGGTCTCGAAGTGCATAAACGAGGCAAGTTCTAGAATAACAGTTCAAAGTTGACACACTCATAATCAATAAAAGTGAGCATGAAAAATAATATATGCTCTATAAGGCTCAATATCTCACAAAAATTATGGGTGTTTTGACATCAATCCTTATAAATTTTGAACTTCAAGGTGATACTCAAATTCAGTTCAACGACCCATCCTTTTTTTTTTTGAAAAATAGTCTTATCATGCTTGATTCTCTAGTATTCTTCAAATTTAATCATTAATGCACAATTAACTATGACTTACTCTAAAACATATCAATAAAATCATAAATCATTAGAAATTTCATCCTAATTAATAATATGAGAAAAATACTTAAGGTCAAGACTAATTTCGTGGTTTTGAGAATTATGCAAAAGTTAGATACTATTACCCCCACACTTAAGATGTACATTGTCCTCAATGTACAAAGATAGATAATGAAATTTATGTGCCAAATAAAAAGATAAGTGGGAAAAGTTATACTCCTTGAAATCTGGATGATCCCAGACGTCTTTAAGTGGCGGTGATGGTGTTTTCTATGGGCCCAAATGTGGCTACCAAGAAGCAATTTGCTAGATGAAGAAATTGGGTAGTCTGTGAAGATATAGCCAAGAGGTCTAGAGAAATAATAATAATATACTAATAATAAATTTAAAGATTAAGGAAATAAAAGAAGGAGACTAAGAAGAAACCGAAATTGAAAGAAAAGACTAATGGACTAAGGAGTCCTTATTGTTGGATGGTTTGCAAAGTGAGTGTGACCTCGAAGGCTATGGTGTGTGATTCCCTAGCAGCCTTTAGATCCTAAAACCAAGAAACTACTATGAAATAAATTAAATTAAGCAGGAAAGAAGTATAGATAAGGAAAATAAAGGAGACGAGAAAAGAAAAATAGAACTGAAAAGGTTTTCGAGACCCTTGGCGTGTCAATTAAGTGAAGCTGCCGGCATGAACTCATGTTGAGGTTTCCTCTAAGGAGATGATGCTTACGTTTCTTCGGCATGGTCTTTGTGTTGCTCAAGTGTCTTGGATATTTTCTATGAATAGGGATAAAAATTTGGAAGAAAGAGAAGGAAGAAGGAATGTGGGAGAGAAGGGAAGGCTGTGGGGATTTAAATAAAATTTCAAATTTGGCATGTTCCCACGCCCGTGTAACGAGGGTGTGTCCATTCACACGACTGCCTAGTACGGCCGTGGCTAATGGCATGTTGCTTCTTACACGCCCATTTCTTAGTCAGCCACGCCCGTTTCGAGAAAGTCAGTAGCTTTACAAGGTTCATAGGCACGCTTGTGCTATTCTTGTCGATACCCGTGCTTTAGGGTTGTTGGGCTTGTGACGTCGGGGAGTGGTTGGACTGACTTGCATAGCCCTACTCCTGTCAGTGTGGTGGTTTCGATGGTCCACACGGCCACGGACACAGTCGTGTGTAAGGCCGTGTGGTCTGGAAATCTGCACTTTTGTGTTAGTTTCCAACTAAATACTTAGGAAAGAAAGATGGAAAGAAAAGAAACTAAAAACAAATTTGAAAATAAATAGTGTTAATGTTCGGGTTGCCTCCCGAGAAGCGCTCGTTTATAGTCTTAAGCTAGACTGTCCTCTTGTTTGAAAATTTCAGGGAGGTTTAAAGGTTTAAATATCTTCCCTCATGCTTACGATTTTATTTTCATGACAAAGTTGGAGTCGAGAAGCATTTACCTTGAATTTATCAAATTTTGGGTTACTTACCTCGACTGTGTTGTGGGGGAAGATTTCGTGTACCTTGGGAAGAATTTCTCCCTTTGCCCTCAAGTCTGTTGAAGTGATGTGAAGATCGGCTTTGTCTAAAGCACCTAGTCTCCTATTTTAAAGTGATTGGATGTTCCTATGAGCTCTTCTAGTCGTTCTTTATGTTTTACTTCGTGTGGATTCTGCTTTTCTTTGGTGTATATCTTCTGCTCTTCTAAATTGTTGATCGTATGTTTCTATGTTAGCTTAGTTTTGATGCTTCATGATGTTTCCTGCGATGGAGGTTGAATAATTTGATTATCTATTGAAACGACTTTCTTACCTTCGTCTTCTATGGTTCTGGCTGAGTCGAGAGCTTGAAGATTGACTGATTCATCTCCTACACGAAGTATGAGTTCTCCTGTGGCAACATCAATTTTAGTCTTGGCAGTTGCAAGAAAAGGTCTTCGTAAAATTAAAGGGATTGAATTTCTTCATCCATGTCTAAAACAACAAAATCTACTGGGAAAACAAATTTATCGATTTTGACAAAAACATCTTCAATAATGTCCCTAGGGATTCTAACAGTTTTATCAGCTAGTTGAATACTCATCCTAGTTTGTTTGGGCTTCCCTAGTCCTAGTCGTTTAAACAGTGCATAAGGCGTAACATTTATACTTGCCCCTAAATCAACTAACGCATTATCAATAGTCAAACTACCAATTAAGCATGGAATCGTAAAACTCCCTGGATCTTTTAGTTTTGTGGTAGCCTATTCTGTAGCATTGCTGAGCATGTTGTGTTTAATTCCACATGGTGCTCTTCATCTAATTTTTGTTTGTTCGTCAAGGGCTTGCTTAAGAATTTCCTTGCATCGGGCATCTGAAAAAGAGCTTCAATAAGAGGTAAGTTAATATGTAATTTCTTCAAGAGTTTTAAAAACTTACTGAATTGTTCCTCTGAATCATCTTTTTTTAATGCTTCGGGATAAGGTATGCGAGGTTGGTATTCTTTGATTATTGATTTTGGCTTTTCTTGAGCTACCTCGGTCTTATCCTTCTTTTCTTACGCTGATGTAGGTCTATCTACTTCTGTACCCTCTTGAGTTGTAATGGCTTGGATTTGATCTTTTGGGTTTATTTCTATGTTGCTTGGTAGACGTCCTTGTTGGCATTCAGAAATTAGCTTTGTAAGGTGTCCCACTAACCTAGTAAGTTCTCCAACTGGATTCTCGAGTCCCTTCATCGACTTCTGTTGTTCATAAAGGCTTGTATCAGTCTTTTGAAGACGAGATTTTGTGGCTGCCATGAATTTTGTCAGCATCTCTTCAAGGCTTGATTTTTTTCTTATGGGTAGGGCTGATTTTGATAATTTGGAAGAGGTTGTTGCCTTTGAATTCCTTGATTTCCTTGTCCTCCCCACGAAAAATTTGGGTGGTTCCTCCAACCTGGGTTATAAGTATTACTATAAGGATTATTATTGGATCTGAAATTGTTACCTATATAGTTTGTCTGCTCATTTTCTGTTCCTGGTTGGTAAGGTGGGTACTCAGCATTCGCCACGTTCCCGCTTGCTTTGCATTGCATTACTGGATGTACCTACGAAGAACATAAATTATCAAGCTTTTTATTCATTAACTCCACTGTGTTGTGACATTGTCCTTTGCATCTATATTGAAAACTTCGGCTGATTTTGTCAGCTTTGCCCTTGTGATTTGCCATTGATAAGTGTTCAATGACATCTCGTCAATAAAATCGTAGGCTGCTTCAGGAGTTTTGTTGTTCAGAGTTCCACCAGTTGATGAATCAATCATTTGCCTTGTTGAAGAATTCACACAATTGTAGATAGTTTGGACTTGAAGCCACAAAGGTAATCCGTGGTGTGGGCATCTTCTTAGGATATCCTTGTATATTTTCCATGCATCATATAATGTTTCTGCATCATTCTGCACAAAAGACGATATGTCATTCCTACATTTGGCTGTATTGGCTGGTGGAAAATACTTTAAAAGAAATTTTTCGGTCATTTGGTCCCATGTGGTGATTGACCCTCGTGGTAACGAGTTCAACCACTACTTTGCTTTATTCCTTAATGGAAAAGGAAATAATTGAAGATGTATGGCATTATCAGAAATGACATTTATTTTGAAAGTATCACAAAACTCTAAGAAATTAGCTATATATTTGGATCTTCGTCTTGCAATCTATCAAATTGAACAAACTGTTGAATCATTTGTATTGTGTTAGGTTTTAATTCAAAATTATTAGCAGCTATAGCAGGCCTAACAATACTAGATTCTGCTCCTGTCAAGTTAGGTTTAGCATAATCATACATAGTACGCGGAGCATTCTGATCTTGTGCATCAGGCGGATTATTTTCGGCCATCCCTTCAGTAGGATTGGATCTATTTTGTTGTTCTTCTCTTTGATAGTCTAGAGCTCGTCTAGTTTCTCTGTGATTTCTACGAGTGGTAGCTTCAATATCACTGTCGTATTCTAATGGTCCTCTAGGGTTTCTTCTAGTCATAAACTAGAGGTACCTTTTAAGTTTAATAAAGAAAGAAGATTAGTAAAATTAGAAATTTAATAAAAATAAAATTTAGAAATAATGGCTAAAGTAATAAAAATAGAGCTTTCGTAATATTTTAGAAGTCCTCGGCAATGGCGCCAAAAACTTGATCGCTGCAAAACAGTCTAGTTTTAAAATTTATAAAGGATAATCAAACCTGTAGACTAACTTTAACACTTGTTGAACAGTAGTATAGCTTTGGCAAGAATATCTTATCGAACCCAAGGAACCTAAAGGTACTACTACTCACTTTCTTCCTATTATTTAGCCTTAAATATAGAGTGATTAATTAACTTATCTAAGACTAATGAAATACTTAAACTAAATGCAAAGACAAAAGAATAAACTGGGAAAAAACTTTGGAAAACTCAGTTGATAAAGATGATACCCTCATGAAGAATCCACCTATGACTTCACTTATTATCTAACTTTCAATTTATATGATTTCTTTTACTTAGCTTGATCCGTGAGACTCCCTAACCTATATTAAACCTTCTCTCGAAGCGAATAACATCTAACCTTAGGTTAATTAGTGGAACTTTTGGTCTCTTATAATAACCCCCTAAGGAAGTAGTAAATCGATCAATGTACTCACATATTAGGTTTCACCCTAATTCGGCAAAATCTTGTAACCCTATCTCTAGGCGCCCGATCAACTCCGCTTAATTATGCTAGATCTACTCTTAGGCGGGGTCTATTCTTCCTCCACCTAAGCACATCGATTAAATTAAGCAACATAATTAAGAACAAACTAAGTATTTATCATATAAACCAATAAATCAAATAACAAAATCCATCATAGGTTTCATCCCTTGGTGTCTCGAAGGATCTAGTTTATAATAAAATAAGAAAACATCTCAAGAGAAAAGATAAAAACAAAACATAAGAAATCCTAAAACCCCACGAAGGAATTGAAGGAGAGATCCTCCGTCTTGAGTAGAATTCGACTCTTGAGATGAATCAAGCGGCTATCTTGAGTAATTCCCTAAACAAGTAAAGCTCGCGAAAACTCGCTAAAACCTCACGCCTTGAATTGTTGCCTTGGATTGTTTATATAGACGTTTGGGATGCTTTAGTTGGCTCCTAAGTACTCGTAATTCAAGTGAAATTCGTCCTAAGTGTTTGAGTGGACTTAGGATTACGTTTCTTGGGCTCCAAGCATCTAATTAAGAGTGAAATTGCTCTTTCCTCATGCAGGGCACGGCCTTGACACGCCAGTATAAATCGTGGTCCACCCGTGTCTCCATTCTGTTGATTTAGGCACGGCTTATGACATGCCTGTCGATATCTGGGTAAAGGCCGTGCTTGAATTACGCAAATTGGGGCACGACTGTACATCAAGGTCGGCCGTGTTGGGCTTTTTGTCGATGAGGCATGGTCGTGTAAATCAGGGTGTGACCGTGTGCAATCTAAATATTGGGCCACGACCGTGTGGCATGAAGTCCAGGCCGTGCCGACTTATTGGGTTGGCCCACTTTGGCCTGTTTTAAACCCGTTTTGCATCCTTTTTATCCTTGGGTGCTTTCCTAAGTAAAGACATGAAAAGAAAGGATTAAGAGCACCTTTTTAAATAAATTAAGGATAAATTCATCCAAAAGCAAACTAAATGTGGGATTAAAATATGTTACTTTTACGGTTTATCAGTTACCAGGATTACCACCATCAAAGAAGTTGAATTTGCTATTGATTTAGTACCTGGAACTTCACCAATATTGATAGCCCCATATAGAATGGCTCTGAAAGAGTTAAAAGAGTTGAAAGCTTAGTTGCTGGAATTAACTAATAGAGGATTCGCAAGATTGAGTTTTTTGCCTTGGGGTGCACCAGTGTTGTTTGTAAAGAAAAAGGATGGTTCTATGAGAATGTGTATAAACTATCGAAAGCTCAACAAAGTGACAATCAAGAATAAAAATCCTCTACCGAGAATAGACGATTTATTTGATCAGTTGAAAGGTGGAACAGTGTCTTGAAAGATTGATTTGAGATTTGGTTATTATAAGTTGCGAGTTAAAGACTCAGAGGTGCCGAAGACAACGTTCAGAACGAGTTACGGACATTATGAATTCCTTGTTATGCCTTTTGGATTGACTAATGCTCCTGCCATTTTTATGGATTTGATGAATTGGATATTCAAACCGTATTTAGATAGATTCGTGATTGTATTCATTGACGACATTTTGATTTACTCTCGAGATGAGTCTGAGCATGCTGAGCATTTGAGGATAGTGTTACAGATCTTGAGAGATAAATAGTTGTTTGCAAAGTTCAATAAATGTGAGTTTTGGCTATGAGAGGTTGGATTTCTAGGGCATGTCATTTTAGCTGAAGGTATTAGAGTTGACCGAGCAAGATTTCTACAATTATAGATTGGAAACCTCCAAGAAATGTATATGAAGTCTAAAGTTTTCTGGGACTAGCCGGCTACTATCGACGTTTTGTGAAAGGATTTTTTATGATTGCAACACTATGACTCGATTACTTCAAAAGATGTAAAGTTCGAATGGTCTGAGAAGTGTCAATAAAGTTTTAAACAGTTGAAAGCATTATTGACAGAGGCACCAGTGTTAGTACAGCCCGAATCGGGTAAAGAATTAGTAATTTTCAGTGATGCATCATTGAACGGTCTGAGTTATGTATTAATGCAGGTAGGTAAAGTAATAGCTTATGCTTCTAGACAATTGAAACCGCATGAAAAGAATTACCCAATGCACGATTTAGAGTTGGCGGCAATTGTGTTTGCATTAAAGATTTGGCGACATCACTTGTTTGGTGAGAAATGCCACATTTATATAGATAACAAGAGTCTAAAATATTTAGTGACTCAGAAAGACTTGAATTTGTGACAACGAAGATGGCTTGAATTATTGAAAGATTATGAGCTAGTAATTGATTATCATCCCGGAAAGCGAACGTGGTTGCTGATGCTCTGAGTAGAAAATCATTATTTGCTTTGATTGCGATGAATACATAGTTAGCTTTGTCTGATGACGGTTCGATTGTAGCTGAGTTGAAAGCGAGACTATTATTGCTTCAGTAAATTGGTGAAGTTGAGAAATGTGATAAAGAATTGCAAGATAAACAAGTTCAATGTGAGTCGACTTCTGATTCAGAATTTCAAGTCGGACTTGATGATTTTTTGATGCTCTAAGGAAGAATTTGTGTACTGTAACACCTAAAAATGGGCCTATGCATTTCTTTTGATTATACGAAATGGCATGTCTTATGTGTTATGAATGTATTATGAACATTTTTGGAAACTTGGAAATGTAAGAAATGATTTAGAAATGTTAAGTTTCAAAAAGAGGAAAGTGAACATTTTTGAAACTTGGAAATGTTAAGTTAAAAGAGGAAAGTGAACATTTTGGAAACTTAAGTTAAAAGAGGAAAGTGAACATTTTGGAGACTTAAGTTAAAAGAGGAAAGTGAACATTTTGGAAACTTGGAAATGTATGGATATGTTAAGTTTAAAAGAGGAAACTAAGACAAGGTGGCCTTAAGAAAATTAATAGGAGGAATTTGACACAAAGCAGGCTTGGAAAAGTGGCACAAGATATCACTTGAGGCCAGTGTAGGTGACGCCACATACAAGGGTATTGGGTCTAGGTTCGAGTCACTTGGGGAGCAAATAAAGGAGTTTTATTTTGCTACAAATAGCGAGGAAGTGGATGGCACTAAGGAACCCAAGGAAGAGTTTTATTCTCTTTAAATTTCGTCTAAATAGGAGATAAATAATAGATAAATTTATTTATCATAATTTTTAGGAGATAATTGTTGGATTAATTCTTTTAATAAAATGATAATTCAAAGGATAAAGTTATCAAAATAGAAGAGTGGTGGCCAAGTAAGGGATTCTGAGTAGTAATTTCGGCTAAGATGGAAAAAAAAGGGCTACTCAACAATTTTTTCCTCCTCTTCTCCTCGCCAAATTTCTTAGTGCTCTCCTTTCTTCTCTTCTCTTTCATTTGTTAAGCAATCTATAGTCCACCATTGCCAAAATTCTCAAGTCTTCTTTTCTTTATTTTTTTGGAAACCGAATACCCCAAGAGAACCCTAGCCGACTTCTCCATTAAATCCCAAAAGTGAAACCTTATCATCTAGTCATCAAGGCCGATTCTTTAAGGGATTTTGACAAGATTTCTTAAAAGGTAAGATCCAAAATTGGTTTCAATTCTTTTATATTTTAGACCTATCGAAAATTTAGGGACTAATCTCTATTATTGATTTTGGCCAAATTATGGAAGGGTATATTAGGGATTTAAGAATTGTCAACTACAAGAAGGTATCTTTCGGGATTGCAAGGATCTAAGGTAAGACATATGTATATTGGCCAAAGGCCATGTTTTATGTTTTAAGGTTAGATTAAATCTAACATATGGTTATAGGAATTTCGACAACATTAAGGAAGCAAAGATCCAATTAGGATTTAAGATTTGGAAGGTAAGCACCTATGTATATTAAACTAAAGCCTAGATTAGTATTTAGATCTATTCTTTAAATATTCAAAAGCGAAAACTAACCAAGTTAATTGATTCAATGCACGGCGAATACAAGGAGGAATAAAGCAAAGATTTGGGATTGGTTGGTGTCCCAATAGGCAACAAGGTAGGTTTTAAGTGTACAAATCCTACTAGGATTTGGTTTTATAACCGAATAGGCTTTATGCTAACATATTAAGGTTGGTAGAATGTAGGACTTGAGATCTAAGGCTTTAGATCGATTTTGAGGATTTCATGAATTGTTAAGCGAATCGGTGTGTACCCTACCCTAAGTTTTAATACGTTCATGGCTATGTTTTAAATTAAATATGTTATTAAGAATGTGAAAAGCATGGCTAAGGTACCAAACAATGGTACAAAGTACTAAGGTACGTATCCTACTCCTACTAGAAATATGAATATATGTTATTTTTAACATAGTGATAAGAATGTGAATTAAGGCATGATTTTGCATATTGTGTATGAAATATGGGGGCACATGGGTTATATGAAAAGGGAAGTTAATGTGGTGACCTAAGACCACAAAATCAATGTGGTGACCTAAGACCACGATAACGAATGTGGTGACCTAAGACCACGAATTCTAAATGTGGTGACCTAAGACCACAATTTTTATAAGGGCGATGAGCACGTCCATTGCAATGATCGCCTTCGATGGTGTGTAGCGGATGGAGGATTGACTTTGTAGTCCTCACGGTTGCGAGATGAATGCACGGTGGTGTGTAGCGGATGGCATATAGGTTTTGGTTCGGGTTGCATCATATTGTTTAAATGCTTTATGAACATGTATGATACTTGTATGCCCGAAATATTAAATTTTAGTGTTGGTTACACATTGAGTCATTGACTCACCTCGTTGTGGGATTACTTTTCGGTGACAACCGGTGATGGACCGGGCCAGAGATGCTTAGTGGAGGCCATGTGAAGTTCAATTTTCTTTTATTTGGACTATTTTACTTTAAGTATTTTGAATTTAAATTTTGGGAATTATTTGATGTAATAAGGCCTTAGTAGAATTATTTTATTCTGCTTTTATTTTAAAACTTTTATTTATTAAAAGATTAAGTAAATCTATTTTTTTTAAAACAAAGCCCAAACATTTTGTCACCTAAAGTAAATGATTTTTAATAATGAAATAAAGTTGTTTTCATCTCAAGCCCAATCCAAAATGATCTTTCTTCCAAATCACACAAGTTTTTCCTAAGTAACAAAAGAATTTGAAACGATTTACACCGGGAAACATACCAGATCCGGTCAAGGCTCATGGGCCGAGTTTGAGGTGTTTCAATTTGGTATCAGAGCCCAGTTTTAAGCTCTCGGCTTTGGGTTTAAGGCCCAAAACATTTTCAAAGTTAAGCCCAGAAAGAATTTTTGTGAATTAAGCAGGTTTTTCTGGCATGGCCTACTAAGTCTCTGACCCGAAGTCCACCAGGTAAGTACTTCTATCCATTGTGTGATTCATATTATGACTTGTAGAAGGGTAGAAATGGAATGGAACGTAGATTAGCATGATAAGCACTTGAACCCTAGGACTAGAATACCCCAACAATTACATAAGACTTAAACGCCTAATTGAACAAACCTGTGGTTAAGTCACTGAGTTAGGGTGTGGTAACCATGGTGCGCATGTCTAGGATTGGTTTGATGGGAGCTTGGTATTTAAGCGATCAGTGTGACTCACCTCCTCTCCACTCGAATCCTACAGTGCGTAGCTACGGTTCACCCTAACCAAGAGGACTTAATCACTGGCTAAACCCAACTAAAACCCGAAAGGGACTAGCCAGTATTTTATGGAAACCCTAGTTTTAAAATTTCTAAATTACCCTCTTGATTTGAAAAGATTATTTTTATAAATTTTCCTGAAATATTTTGATTTACAAATTTACTAAATACCCCTAGTGGTAAAATTACAAAAATGCCCTTGGTTTATGGAAATTTTCAAAATATCCTTGATTTATTAAGATTTATAAATATTACCCTGGTTTATTACTGAAATACCCCTATAATTTCAAAATTTCCAAAATACCCCCGGGATTTCAAAAATTACCAAAATACCCTTATTGACAAAATCACCAAGGAACCTTATTTTGATAAATTACGAAAATACCCCTGTAGGGCAAATTACGAAAATACCCCCGGGTAGTGGAAAAACAACAACAATGAAAACTACAACATTTCTCTAAATGAATGAAAGTTCATAATTGTTTGATGGATGTATAAATGTAAAGACTGTGTGCATGTATGAATACGAAGGAACCACTCCTAAAACTCTTTTCATAAAACTTCTTCGCGGTTAATCAGTGAAATAGAAACTAATTCATAAAAATTTCTTAAACAAATTAAAATGCATCGTTAGATATGCGTTCTAGAGGACGCGGTCGTCATAGACGCGGTAGAGGAAGAATGACTGTGTCGAAACTCGTTAGATCGGGTCAAGGGTCGACAATGAGTTACCACCGCCACCACTACCCCTATTTGTTGGTGTCGAGCGGCCAACTTCAGACGAGGATGATCGGATATCGCGAGCTATCTCATGGGTTCTTGAAATGGTGGCTGGTATTGGAGGGAATACGAGAGCTCAAAAATCAGACTGAGCGACTCAGAGCCAACGGAGAAGTGTTCATGAGTATCTAGTGTGGCACCCAGTCTGACTGAATCTTGGTTGGAAGTGATCGAGCGTATTATGGATGAGCTCGATCGACCCCTAAGGAGAAGTTGAAAGGAATGGTGGCGCTACTGGCGATGAAGCGTATCAATGGTGGTTAACGGTTTGAATGGTGCCACAACTGAGGATCTAACCTGGGAATATGTTAAGATGGCATATCAGAAGAAGTATGTGGGGACCAGATATATTGATGAGCAAAGGAAGGTTTTTCAAATTGGTTCAAGGAACAAGTCGATGTGACATATGAAGCTAAATTTTTGAGGTTAAGCCGATATGCTCGAGGAGTAGTAGCAACGAAGCATGAGCGATGTGTCCGTTTTGAAGACGGTTTAAGGGATGACCTCAGGTTATTGATAGATCCACATCAGGAGCGGGAGTTTTTCGCGTTGGTAGAAAAGGCTAAGGTAGCCGAGGGAATCAAGAACTCGGTTAAGCAGAGCTCTGACAGGAATAGACCCAAGAAGGGTTATGGGTCGTTAGGATCATCGAGAAATATGCGAAAAGGCCCAGAGCTGATGGGCCGCAGGGTCAGTAAGTTGGTACAGGAGGGCAGTATCGTCCTTGTGATCAGTGTGGGAAGAAACATTTAGTCGAATGCTGGAAGAAGATAGGTGGGTGTTTCAAATGTGGGTCAAAGGACCATATGATCAAGGACTGTCCAAAGAGATCGGATGAAAAGCGACCAACAACTTAAAATGTTAATCGAAATTTGGTAGAGGGGACAAAGAACCTCAACTAGGTCGCGGTTCGAATAATCGAGGAAATGGTAGAGGACGTGGAACACCGGTCGAAGTCTTGATATCTTGAGGCAAAGGCGGTGGGTTTGATTTATGCGATTCACCGGAGGAGGATAGAGATGCGTCGGGGCGTCATAACCCAGACGTTCCTCATTCATGGAAAGCCCTATTTTGCTCTTATTGATGTGGGCTCGACCCATTCTTATGTTGCCTGTAGTGTAGTGGAAACACTAGGCCTAGACTCTGAACTTTTTGATAGGGAGATGACTGTAGTAAGCCCATTAGGCCAAACTATAGTGGTGGATAAGATCTTTCAGAGTGTATCCCTAGAAATTCAGGGAGTGAGCTTTCGGGTGACTTAATGGAGTTACCCTTCGGAGAATTTGACCTCATACTTGGTATGGACTGGTTAGTAGAGCACCGGGTCGTATTGGATTGTGCGGCTAAATGAATGAAACTAAGGACCTCGAAAGATGAAGTGGTAGTAATGATTGGAGAAAGAAGAAACTACTTGTCTAACGTAGTTTCGGCATTGAAGGCGGAGAAGATGGTTCGTAAAGGGTGCAGGGCATTCTTAGCCTTTGTAAGTGAGTTAGATGGAAAGGAAGGAGGTGTCAGTGGAGTTAGAACTGTAAGGGACTTTGAGGATGTGTTCCCAGAGGAATTACCAGGAATACCCCCAGATAGGGAGGTAGAATTTGGAATAGACTTGCTACCGGGAACAGCTCTTGTGTCAATCGCTCCATACCAAATGGCACCAAAGGAGTTGGTTGAGCTCAAGGCTCAAATCCAAGAACTGCTAGATCGTGGGTTTATTCGACCCAGTGTGTCTCCATGGGGAGCACCGATTCTGTTTGTGAAGAAGAAGGATGGAACTATGCGTATATGCATAGATTATCGTCAGTTGAATAAGCTGACCATCAAGAACAAGTACCCCTTGCCAAGGATAGACGACTTGTTCGATCAGCTTAAGGGGGCGACAGTGTTCTCAAAGATCGACTTAAGGTCGAGATATCATCAGTTGAAGGTGAAGGAGGCGAATATCCATAAGACAACCTTTAGGACAAGATACGGCCATTTTGAGTTTGTAGTAATACCGTTCGGGTTGACAAATGCCCCAGCCGCATTCATGGATATGATGAACCGGGTGTTTCAACCCTACTTGGATAGGTTCGTCGTAGTGTTCATCGATGATATTTTGGTGTACTCTAAGATCAAGGAGGAGCATGATGAGCATCTCCGGATTGTGTTGCAAGTATTGAGGGAGAAGAAGCTTTATGCCAAATTCAGCAAGTGTGAATTTTGGCTTAGGGAAGTTACTTTCTTAGGGCATGTGGTGTCTGTCGAAGGAATAAGGGTGGATCCTAAGAAGATTGAAGCAGTGTTGGATTGGAAACCACCTAATTCGGTGGCGGAGATTCGTAGTTTCTTGGGATTGGCAGGCTATTACAGAAGGTTCGTGGAAGGATTTTTGTCAATAGCCACGCCTTTGACAAAGTTGTTGAGGAAGGAAGTACCTTTGTATGGACGGATAAGCAGCAGGAGAGCTTTGAAAAGCTTAAGAGGGTACTGACGAAAGCTCCATTGTTGATTCAAATTTGAGGCGAAAAGGATTTTACGATGTATTGTGACATTTCCCATACAGGTTTGGGTTACGTATTGATGCAAGACGGGAAGGTAGTCACATATGTGTCCCACCAGTTAAGGCCACATGAGGTGAATTACCCGACGCATGACTTGGAATTAGCAGCAGTGGTCTTCGCTCTGAAGGTGTGGAGGCACTACCTTTATGGCGAAAAGTCGACGATCTACACAAACCATAAGAGTCTCAAGTATTTGCTGACTCAAAAGGAGTTAAACTTGAGGCAGTGAAGGTGGGTTGAATTACTGAAGAACTATGACTGTTCGATAGAATATCACCCGGGCAAGGCGAATGTAGTGGTGGATGCCCTAAACCGAAAGGTTGTGTCAGATCTGAGGGCAATGTTCGCACACTTGAGTTTATATGATGATGGAAGTCTGCTGGCAGAATTGCAAGTCAAGCCGACGTGGTTGAATGAGGTCAAAGAGGGACAGTTGGCTGATGAAGACCTAAGTGCTAAGCTACAGCAAGCACAGAACGGAGAGTTAAAGGACTATGGTGTAAGTGATGAGGGAGTATTGTGCTTCAAAGGAAAGGTTTGTATGCCGGGGGACGAGGAGTTAAGACAGAGGATTCTTTGGGAAGCGCATAGTAGCCCTTATGCTATGCATCCCGGAGGCATCAAGCTGTACAGGGATCTAAGGGAACAGTTTTGGTGGCCTGGTCTAAAAAAGGAAGTTACTGAACTCGTTGGCAAGTGTCTGATGTGTCAGCAAGTTAAGGCTGAACACCAAGTTCCATCGGGATTACTTCAGTCAATCGAGATTCCGCAATGGAAGTGGGAAAGAATTACCATGGACTTCGTTAGTGGGCTTCCCCTTACGCCAACTAAGAAGGACTCGGTATGGGTAATAGTGGACCATTTGACAAAGTCCGCGCACTTTATCCCGGTAAGGATTGATTATTCTCTTCAGAAATTGGCCAAATTATATGTGGCAGAAATTGCGAGGTTACATGGAGTGCCGGTGTCTATCATTTCGGATAGAGACCCAAGATTTACGTCTCGATTTTGGAGGCACTTCATCAAGCTTTAGGCACTAAGTTGGATTTCACTACGGCTTTTCATCCACAGTCGGACGGGCAATCTGAACGGGTACTCCAAGTGTTGGAGGATATGTTGAGGGGCTGTGTGATGGATTTTAGAGGAAGTTGGGAGGAGTGTTTGCCTTTAGCAGAGTTTGCCTACAATAACAACTATCAGGCAAGTATTTGAATGGCACCATATGAAGCGCTATATGGTCAGAAGTGTCGGACTCCTACATGTTGGACGGAATTAAGAGAACATCGAGTTTTGGGACCCGAGTTAGTGGCAGAATCTGAAGAAAAAGTTGAGATTATTCATGCACGGTTGAAGGAAGCATCTGATAGACAGAAGTCATATGTAGGTCTTAAACGGAAGGAAATCGAATTCGATGTGGGAGGCAAAGTATTCTTAAAGGTTTTGCCTTGGAAGAAGGTGATGAGATTTGGTCGGAAAAGAAATCTAAGCCCAAGATTTATAGGACCCTATCGAGTGTTGAAGCGAGTTGGACCAGTGGCATACCAGCTAGAGTTGCCACTAGAGTTGTAGTAGATGCATGACGTATTCCATGTGTACATGCTACGTCGTTATCGATCGGATCCATCTCATGTGGTATCAGTTGAAGAAGTGGAGCTAAGGCCAGACTTATCCTACGAGGAGGAGCCAATTCAGATCTTGGAACGAGACGTGAAAATATTACGGAGAAAGTCAGTTCCTCTAGTCAAAGTGTTGTGGAGCAATCACGGATCTGAAGAAGCTTCGTGGGAGCCAGAAGAGGCAATACGACAGTAATACCCACATTTATTTTAGCCAAGCAATTTCGGGGCTGAAATTATTTTAAGGGGGTAGAACTGTAACACCCTGAAAATGGGCTATGCATTTCTTTTGATTATCCGAAATGGCATGTCTTATGTGTTATGAATGTACTATGAACATTTTTGGAAACTTGGAAATGTAAGAAATGATTTAGAAATGTTAAGTTTCAAAAAGAGGAAAGTGAACATTTTGGAAACTTAAGTTAAAAGAGGAAAGTGAACATTTTGGAAGTTAAAGAGGAAAGTGAACATTTTGGAAACTTAAGTTAAAGAGGAAAGTGAACATTTTGGAAATGTATGGAAATGTTAAGTTTAAAAGAGGAAACTAAGGCAAGGTGGCCTTAAGAAAATTAATAGGAGGAATTTGACACACAAACAGGCTTGGAAAAGTGGCTGAAGATATCACTTGAGGCCCGTGTAGGTAACGCCACATACAAGGGTATTGGGTCTAGGTTCGAGTCACTTGGGGAGCAAATAAAGGAATTTTATTTTTGCTACAAAGCGAGGAAGTGGGCGGCACTAAGGAACCCAAGGGAAGAGTTTTATTCTCTTTAAATTTTGTCTAAATAGGAGATAAATAATAGATTTATTTATCATTATTTTTAGGAGATAATTGTTGGATTAATTCTTTTAATAAAGTGATAATTCAAAGGATAAAGTTATCAAAATAGAAGAGTGGTGGCCAAGTAAGGGATTCTGAGTAGTAATTTCGGCTAAGAGGGAAAAAAAGGGCTACTCAACAATTTTTTTCCTCCTCTTCTCTCTGTCGAATTTCTTAGTGCTCTCCTCTCTTCTCTTCTCTTTCATTTGTTAAGTCAATCTATAGTCCACCATTGCCAAAATTCTCAAGTCTTCTTTTCTTTAATTTTTTTATGGAAATCGAATACCCCAAGAGAACCCTAGCCGACTTCTCCATTAAATCCCAAAAGTCAAAACCTTATCATCTAGTCATCAAGGCCGATTCTTTAAGGGCTTTTAACAAGGTCTTCGATTTCTTAAAAGGTAAGATCCAAAATTGGTTTCAATTCTTTTATATTTTAAACCTATCGAAAATTTAGGGACTAATCTCTATTATTGATTTTGGCCAAATTATGGAAGGTGTATTCGGATTTAAGAATTGTAAACTACAAGAAGGTATCTTTCGAGATTGCAAGGATCTAAGGTAAGACATATGTATATTCGGCCAAAGGCCATGTTTTATGTTTTAAGGTTAGATTGAATCTAACATATGGTTATAGAAATTTCGACAGACATTAAGGAAGCAAGGATCCAATTCGGATTTAAGATTTGGAAGGTAAGCACCTATGTATATTCTGCTAAAGCCTAGATTAGTATTTAGATCATTCTTTAAATATTCAAAAGCCGAAAACTAACCAAGTTAATTGATTCAATGCTTGGCCGAATACAAGGAGGAATAAAGCAAAGATTTCGGGATTGGTTGGTGTCCCAATCGACAACAAGGTAGGTTTTAAGTGTACAAATCCTACTAGGATTTGGTTTTATAGCCGAATAGGCTTTATGCTAACATATTAAGGTTGGCTGAATGTAGGACTTGAGATCTAAGGCTTTAGATCAGATTTTCGAGATTTCAGTGAATTGTTAAGCGAATCAGGTGTGTACCCTACCCTAAGTTTTAATACGTTCATGGCTATGCTTTAAATTAAATATGTTATTAAGAATGTGAAAAGCATGGCTAAGGTACCATACAATGGTACAAAGTACTAAGGTACGTATCCTACTCCATCTAGGAATATGAATATATGTTATTTTTAACATAGTGATAAGAATGTGAATTCAGGCATGATTTTGCATATTGTGTATGAAATATGGGGGCATATGGGTTATAAGAAAAGGGGAAGTTAATGTGGTGACCTAAGCCCACGAAATCTAAATGTGGTGACCTAAGACCACGATAACTGAATGTGGTGACCTAAGACCACGAATTCTAAATGTGGTGACCTAAGACCACGAATTTTATAAGGGCGATGAGCACGTCATTGCAATGACGCCTTCGATGGTGTGTAGTGGATGGAGGGTTGACTTAGTAGTCCCCACGGTGTGCAGGATGGTACGGGTGGTGTGTAGCAGATGGCATATAGGTTTTGGTTCGGGTTGCATCATATTGTTTAAATGCTTTATGAACATATATGATACTTTTATGCCTGAAATATTAAATTTTAGTGTTGGTTACACATTGAGTCTGTTGACTCACCCCGTTGTGGGATTACTTTTCAGGTGACGACCAGTGATGGATCGGGCCGGCAGATGCTTAGTGGAGGCCATGTGAAGTTCTGTTTTCTTTTATTTGGACTATTTTACTTTAAGAATTTTGAATTTAAATTTTGGGAATTATTTGATGTAATAAGGCCTTAGTAGAATTATTTTATTCTGTTTTTATTTTACAAACTTTTATTTATTAAAAGATTAAGTAAATCTATTTTTTTTAAAACAAAGCCCAAACGTTTTGTCACCTAAAGTAAAGGATTTTTAATAATGAAATAAACTTGTTTTCATCTCAAGCCCAATCCAAAACGATCTTTCTTCCAAATCACACAAGTTTTTCCTAAGTAAAAAAAGAATCTAAAACAGTTTACACCGGGGAACATACTAGATCCGATCAAGGCTCGTGGGCCGAGTTTGGGGTGTTTCATGTAGCACAAAATTCTAAGCTTATTCAAAATATTTTAAATGAAGCACACAATGGTTGTTTATCTATACATCCGGGAAGTACTAAAATGTATAATGATTTGAAACAGTAATATTGGTGGTCTGGCATGGAACGAGAGATCTCAGAATTTTTTTCTAAATGTTTGATTTGTCAACAAGTCAAAGCTGAACATCAAGTATCATCGGGTTTACTACAGCATGTGATGATTCCCGAGTGGAAATGGGATAGAGTTGCAATGAATTTTGTGTCGGATTGCCCCTAACTCTGAAAAAGAAAGATGCTAACTGGGTATCATTGATCGACTAACGAAATATGCTAATTTCGTACCAGTACGTATAGACTTTTCTCTTGATCAACTAGCTGAGATGTATATCTCTGAGATTGTGAGATTGCACGGGGTGCCTGTTTCTATTATTTTGGATAGAGATTCGAGGTTTACGTCGCAGTTTTGGAAGAAATTGCAAGAAGCTTTAGGTACAAAGTTGAATTTTAGTATAACTTTTCATCCGCAAACTGATGGATAGTTTGAACGAGTAATTCAGATTCTCGAAGATATGCTCCAATGTAGTGTTTTGGAATTCGAATGCAATTGGGATAAATATTTGCCACTAGTTGAATTTACGTATAATAACAACTTCCAATTGAGTATAAAGATGGCACCGAACGAAGTTTTGTATGGTCGCAAATGCTGAACTCCATTGTACTAGGACTGAGCTTAGCGAGAAATAGATTCACGGAGTTGATTTGGTTAGAGAAACCGAAGAGAAAGTGAAAATAATTTGTGACTATTTGAAAGCATCTTCAGATTGTCAAAAATTGTATGCGGATTTAAAACGGAAAGATATTGAATTTTAGATTGGTGATAAATTGTTTTTGAAAATGTCCCCGTGGAAGAAAATACTTCGATTTGGTCGTAAATGCAAATTGAGTCCAAGATTTATCGGGCCGTATGAAATCATTGAAAGAATAGGGCCATTAGCATACCGGCTATCTCTACCATTAGAGTTAGAAAATATCCACAACGTGTTTCATGTATCGATGCTACGTCGGTATAGATCTGATCCATCGCATGTGATTTATTTGTCAGAGATTGAAATTCAACCTGATATGACATACAATGAAGAACCGATAGAATTTTTGTAACAGCCCGATTTTGGGCCTAGTCGAATAGTGGTTTTGGGGCTACAAACCCGACAAGGAAAAAGATTAAAAATTAAAAATTAATATTATTATATTTTTATGATCTACAGTTTTACGGAATGATTTCATGAAAATTTCGTTTGAAAATTTTGATGTTTGAGCACTCAATTTAGTCAAAAGGACTAAATTGTAAAAAGTGCAAAACTTAAGTTCTAGAAGCTAGAGTAGTCTAATTGCTATGAACTTTTAAATTGGAGGTCGTTAAAAGGTAACTAGACCATTGGTTAACTTTTTGGACAACAATGGACATCAAATAGGTGAAATAGAAAATTTTTAAGTTAAGGGCATTTTAGTCATTTGGTGATTAAAATGAATTAAAAACAAAATTAAAAGCCAAATTTTGCTCATCTTCAACCCCTTGGCTGAAATTCACATGAGGAAGACATATCTAGGGTTTTTTAAGCTTCCAAGCTCAATTGTAAGTCCGTTCTAGTCCCCTTTTTAATGATTTTTACGTTTTTGAAATCCTCGTAACAAGATTTGCCTATTTCTACCATTATTTTGAGCTAGGGTTTGTGTTTAAAAATTTACCCATGGATGACATGCATGTGTTTTTATGTTTTATGGTAGAATATGAAAGTTTGAAGTGTGGTAAACAACTTTTACTAAGTGGTTTTTGACGAAATTGCATAAAGTGACCTATTTGTAAAAGTTGTAAAATTATGTGTTGAAAATGTGATTTTAGTGAAAAATGTGGGCTACTATAAGAGGGAAAATGAATCGGCTAGGCTTAGGATTTGAGAAAAATAAGTGCTTTTCATTTTACGAGCCTAGGGGAAAAATTGTAAATATATGAAACTTTAGGGGAAAAATGTAATTTTGCCACAGTGTGATTTTTAGACTAAATTGAATAATGTGAGTATTAAATGAGTTAAATGTGTTCTTATAGATCAAGAAAGACGAGGAATTGACCTTGATCGGGGAAAAGAAAAGGTTGTGGACTAAATTGCAAATTCGTCATATTTTGTACCGAGGTAAGTTTGTATGTAAATGAAGCATCGTTTTTACTTACATTTTCAAGTTGTGATAAATGGTGTGAATTGTGGCTGAATCTTGGATGTAATTGAAAAAATATTGACACGTGAGAAATTTCCCAATTGAACCTTAGGAATAAAAATGGATATGAGAGACATGTTCACTAGAAACCTAAGTGAAATCTAAGTGAAATAAGTGATTTGGGTGCTGGTCCGCAGGTTCTACCAGTGGCTGAGTTATCCAAAATGTGTTACGGATACTCGACAGCTTATTAAAGTAGCACCGTGTAGTTTCGTCATGACCGATAGCTTGTGTGAGCAAACCCAAATTATGACTATGTGAAATGGGTGCTGGTCTTATAACTTCTACTAGTGGCTGGGTAATCCGACATGTGCTGAGGATACCTGACAGCTTGTGTGAGCAACACTGAGTAGTTATGTATGACCGACAGCTTCTACGAGCAGACTCGCAAATGTGAATAGCTCGAGAATGAGCCTATGTGTGATAAGTGATGTGAAGTAGCTTTGGCTACAAGTGTGGCACTATGTGCAATATTCTGATGTATCCGTTAATATTCTGATGAGTTCAAAGGGAAATGACTAAGTGTAAATGACTGTGATTATGTGATGAATAAGTGCAGGTATATGTGTGTAAACTTATGAGCAATGTGCTCGATATGTGATCGAACTTTGGTAAGATTGTGACGGAGTAAGTGTTACAATGAAAGTTACTATATAGAAAACATGAAAGAGTGAAATTTAGAACTAAAACAGTTTTGAGACAAGCAGTAGTTATGTGTCTTTGAAAAATCACCAAAAATGGTGGAAATTGAATTAGAATTTGAATAAGATATGAAATTAAATCTTATTGAGTCTATTTGCACATAAAAGAAACATTGTAAGCAAACTAATTTCATATTCTGAGATATTTTAATTTCGGTGAGAAAGAGTCAGAATGATTTTGGAATCCCCTATTCTGACTTTGGAAATTCATTAAAAGTTGTACAAAAATAATCATGGGACAAAACTTATATACTTGAATTTATTAATGAGTTTATTTTCAATAGAAACAAGCGGTAACATCATTCGAGTTCTTTACAATGAGATAATTAATTTTTAGTGAATAAAGGTTGAAACTATTAGATAACAAAATAGGGGATACTTTAAAGAATAAAATATAATTATTGGCTAAACCAAAAATTTTGAAAATTTTATGGTAAGAAGATATGTGAGTCTAGTTTCAGGAAAAATTAATGGATCTTAATTTTGAGTTCTTTAGCTCGATATATAAATAATTTAGTGACATGACTCGAGTAAACAACTTAAGATGAAAATGAGTAAATGGTAGAACTATGTGTAATTATGATTGCATTATCTTGAGAAAATATTATGAGGATTGTTAAAGGCATGTTAATAAATTTTTTTACTAAGCTATATGCTTACTCCCTTCTCTTTTCCCTTGTTTTATAGTGTCACCAAGCTAGCTCGAGATTCAGAGATTGTCGGAGATCCGTCCACACTCTTAACACTCTTTTGGTATTTTGAAATCAATATTTTGAATTATGGCATGTATAGAGGACTTGGTTGTTTTGTTATATGTCATAATTGATTTGGCCTAAAATGATGGCCTATGTTATTTGATAGTTCATTTTGTATAAGGCCATTGATGTTAGCTATTATTGATCAAGTTATATGAGTTTATGATGATGCAATTTATGAGATGTGTGACTAGGTTGAATGAGCGTGTGATGAAAATTTAAAATTTTTAAATTTGGATGTAAATTTTATGTCTCGGTTTAGTATGACTGTATGTGTTTTATTTCAGTAATGCCTCGTACCCTGTTCCAACGTCGAACATGGGTAAGGGGTGTTACAATTTGAAGAGATCAAAGAAATGAGAAATAAATGTATATCCTTAGTGAAAGTATTGTAGCGTCATGGAGTTGAATGGACCGGGAAGCCATGAGAAAGCGATATCCTAACCTATTCGGTGGTAAGATTTTCGGGACTAAAATCCCTAAGGGGGAGAGTTGTAACAGCCCCTTTTTGGTAAAATCGAAACAGTGATTTTCGGACCACAAATCCAGATTTGAAATATTTATTTTATTATTTACAGCATGGATATATGATGGTGTGAAATTTTCGTTAAGAAATTTTAGCATTTGATTGCTCAATTAGGTAAACAGGACTAAATTGCGTAAAGTTCAAAAGTAGTGTTCTATTAGCTAAAAGGTATTAAATAGCTATAGAACCTTAAAGTAAAGTTACTTAAGTAGTAATTATCCCATTTGAGAGTTAATGGATGATAGTGGAGTGGTATTTGGTGTAGTTATTAAATATTTTTAAGGTTAAAATTGGTATTTAGTAATTAATGTAAAATTTAATAAACCAAAAAATATTATTTTCAGTTGGGCTTAGATTGGAAACCCATTTATTTGATCTTGTAAGCCCATTTGATGAAATACATCCAATAAAGTTCTTAGCATGAAACTTAACAATAATGTAAAACAAAGAATAATCCATCGGGCCTTATGGCCTTATTACATCAAGTAAACCCAAAATAAAATTAAAAAGTATTAAAATTAAATACGGTCCAAATTCAAATAAATTCTTCAAGTGATGCATGGCCTCCTCATGGTCTCACCGCCCGATTAACACCGATCATCACCGAAAAATAATTCCCACAATGGGGTGAGTCAACAGACTCAATGTGCACACAATACTATCAATCAATAATTGAGCATACATGTTTAAATCATCAAGTCCATATAATAATGAAATTATGATGCAACCCAAACCCAATCCTAATGGTCCATCTGCTACTCTCCACGTACACGCCATTCACACCGTGGGGACTACTAAGTCAACCCTCCATCCGCTACTCTCCACGTTGTGTCATTAGACACTATGATCAAATTTAAACGTTGTGTCAATTGACACTATTGTAACCGGTTACCAAAATTTATGCAATGTGACCGTAGTCTACATTTTTCATTGGTGAGACCAAGTCAACACCTTCGTTGGTGAGACCAAGTCAACACTGTTCTCCCCTTTTAGCATAAATCCCGAATGCCCCAAAACATATATATAGCATAACTTAATTTAATGTTCATATTCATATATTCGCATGTTATTAAATAACATTTTTCACAATCCTATCGGAGTAGGAAACGTACAGGTACTTTTTGCCACATTTGTGGTACATAGCCACATTCACATTATTATTCACATTATATACTAAAATATTTAGCCATACAATATCGAAGGATAGTAAGGGTACACACCTTTTTCGCTTAATAGGTTCCTTGATATCTCGAGAATCCCGATCTAATTTTTAGATCTATTAATCCCTATATTCGGCCCATCCATTAAAACACATTAATAAACCCTTTTGTCTTAAAACAAAACCAAATCCTAGTAGGATTTGTAAGGAAAAACTCACCTTGCCGATTTGGTGATTATACAAATCCGAAAGTTTGGTTTTCCTCTACTTGATTTTCTACCAACCTTGTAGTTCAATATGGTTAGTTTTTCGCTTTTCAAAAAATTAAGGAATGGATTTAGATACTCACACAACCCTTAGCCGAATATTTTAGAGGCTTACCTTAGAGATTCCAAATCCGAAAGTTCCTTTTGTCTTGAATATCCGTGAAATCCCTAAAGATCATAGGTTAGATTTGATCTAACTTTAATAAGTGGTAGTTGGCCTTTAGTAGAATGTGTCTTACCTTAATTTTCCTCGAATCAAATCCAAAACTTCTCCTCCGACATTCGCCATAGACAAAAGAGAGGTTATTTTCTTAAGCCTTGATTTAAACGATTTAAAAGAACAAGAATCAATTGTTCTTACCTTTGATCTTTATGTTCAACTATTGTGGAAACCCGAGATCCCTTGTATATTCGGCCATGATCAAAGAGAATAGGAATTAGGCCTTTAACTTTCGGCAACTAGAAAGAAAGGAAATTGAATGGCTTAACTTACCTTGAAACCTTTAATCACTTGTTTCCTTGTCTTGGGTTACTGAGATCCGGCTATGGAGATCTAACCGAGATTGGAAGAGAAAAGTTTTGACTAGGCAATGGCAAAGGAAGGAAAAGAAAAGATGGAGTCCTTGCTTAGGGAAATTTGGCAATGAGAGGGAGAAGAGAGAGCAAAATTTGACAAAGAGAGTGAATGGGAGAAAAGTCTCTATTTTCCTCTTTTAAGCTGAAATGCTAGACCAAGAGTCCAAAACTTTACTACTCTCCCAAGTGATAATTTAATCTCTATTAATTATCACTTAATTAAATTAAAAGTCTTTAATCCATCTTTTAATTCCTCATTTATCTTAGAAGAATAAATCCTTTATTTATCACTTAACTTGACAAGTTTTAGTAAAATAAAACTCTCTCCTTTTAGCTACCAAGTGCCGTCCACCCCTAGCCTTGGGAAGCAACATTAAACCTTCAAAATTGCTTTCCAAGTGACTCAACTCATGCCATTCCCATAAACCCTAAGTGACACCTCGTGCCACTTTTCCAAGCTCGATTGTATGACAAAATTCACCAACTTTTTCTTTTAAGGCCCTCTTGCCCTTATCTCCTATTTTGGGCTTTAAAATTTGTCATTCCTACCTTATTTCTAAGTTTCCTAAAATTTTCACATTTCAGTAACTTGCCATTTTCCTTACATCTTGTGTTTCCAAAATGTTTAGGTTTCCAAAATGTTCGTGTTTCCAAAATGTTTAGGTTTCCAAAATGTTCGTGTTTCCAAAATGTTCGTGTTTCCAAAATGTCTAAGTTTCCAAAATGTCTAAGTTTCCAAAATGTCTAAGTTTCCAAAATGTCCATTTCCATTTCCATTTTCATTTTCATTTCCATTTCCATGCATTTCTAGGTTTCCAAAAGTATCAAAAATTTATTCATAGTACTTGAAACTTGTCATTTCATACAATTAAACTGGAAATGCATAGGCCCTATTCAGGATGTTACAGGTGTTACAATTTTGGCTCGAGAGATCAAAGAATTGAGAAATAAATGTATAGCCTTAGTGAAAGTATTGTGGAAATGTCATGGAGTTGAAGAGGCTACGTGGGGACGCGAGGAAGCCATGAGAAAACAGTATCCTAACCTATTCAGTGGTAAGATTTTCGGGGACGAAAATCCCTAAGGGGGAGAGTTGTAACAGCCCATTTTTGGTAAAATCGGAATAGTAGTTTTCGGACCACAAATCCAAATTTGAAATATTTATTTTATTATTATTTTATTGTTTACAGCATGGATATATGATGGTGTGAAATTTTCGTTAAGAAATTTTAGCATTTGATTGCTCAATTAGGTAAAAAGGACTAAATTGCGTAAAGTGCGAAAGTAGTGTTCTATTAGCTAAAGGCATTAAATAGCTATAGAACCTTAAAGTAAAGGTACTTAAGTAGTAATTATCCCATTTGAGAGTTAATGGATGATAGTGGAGTGGTATTTGGTGTAGTTATTACATATTTTTAAGGTTAAAATTGGTATTTAGTAATTAATGTATAATTTAATAAACCAAAAAAAAATTATTTGATTCTATTCATCCTTAGTCAAATTTTACAAGATTGGAAGCCATTGTTAGGGCTTTTTCAATCGGCCACTTTGAAGGCTAGATTAAGGTATGGTTTTAACTCGGTTTTTAATGATTTTTACGTTTTTGAGATCGTTGCTTCGTATTCTAGCTAGTCTGTACCCTAAATTTTGAAATTGTTAAAGATTTATCATGTTTCAATTGTTGAATGCTTGAGTAATTTGATGATTTATAATAGATTTGGAAGGTTTAATGTTAGATTAATTGCTTTTGTAAAGTGATTTTTGACAAAAATGTCAAAAAGGGATTAAATTGAGAAAATGTGAAATGTGGTGGTTAAAAGTATGAATAAATTTAAAATATGGGCTGCTAGTAACATGTATTAAATTCGGCTAAGCATGGGTTTGTACTAAATTTCATGAATTTGCAATTTTATGTAAAAAGGACTAAATTGTAAAAGTTGTGAAACATTAGGGGCAAATGTATAAAATTATCTAAATAAGTGTTTTGGACTAAATTGAATAGATAGATGATTAAATAAGCTGATTTTAATTACTTATAGATCAAGAAAAGATGAATTCAGACTTAGACAGGGGAAAAAGCAAATTAATTGAATAGTTGGTCCGTTTCATCATTTTCATACACGAGGTAAGTTCGTATAATTGAAATTGAATGTGTAATTATTCAATTGATGGATGGTATTGAGGTTTTATTTATTCTATGGCTAAATGTGATGAATTTGATTTAAATGTAAGGTTTAAGTCGACGAGGTACTGAATAAGACCATAGCTGGGCTATGGCAATCAGATAATAAGACCATAACCGAGTTATGGCATGTGAATGTAAGACCTCGGCAAGGCCTTGGCAATGTATGTATAAGACCATAGTTAGACTATGGCATCAGAAAATTGATGTACTTATATCGAAAGCATTTATAAACTCGAAGTGATTCGATAAACGAATTGGTGAGAATAGATATGTATTAGTACAAGTATGTAAAGAAAAATGTTCGAATGATGAATTAAAAGAAGATTAGAACTTATGAGTTGCTTTGTAGTTAAACTTTATGTTATCTCATTGATTGAGGTTTTAATTGAAAATTATGTATCTATTTGGAATTGTTAATGAATGATGTTAATTATTTGATATATACATACGAACTTACTAAGCTTTATAGCTTACTTTGTTTATTTTCTTCTGTGCTTTATAGTATATTGAAGCTAGCTCAGAATCGAGGATTGTCAGAGACTTCATTGCACTATTGGGCATCTATTTTGGTACTTTTGAGTTGTGTATATATGGTATATGGCATGTATAGGCTTGATTCATTTTGGTATGTTTGATGAACATGTATTTTGGGCCATTTAATTTGGCTTGTGTTAATGATTTTGTTAATGTATAAAGATGTGTAAATGGCTTTGTTTTGAGTTAGGTAATTGACCTATAATGAATGAATGAGGTTGAATTAATAATGCATATTTGGAATAGTTTTATTAAATGAATCATATATGTGAATTATGTCAAGTAAAGCAAGATGAGTTTATAGGTATTTGAATAGGTAAATGGCATTGAATTGAGTATTGAAATGGTTGAAATGGATATGGTATCATTGGGTATTGGTTGATGACTTTTGGCTGCCTATTTGTGTCTTAAATTGGTCCCAATTGAGCTTGTATAAGTATGTACAAAATGGGTGGCAAAATGGCTTGGTAAATAGCCTATTTTTGTCCACACGGGTAGAGACACGGGCGTGTGTCTTAGCCGTGTGTGACACACGATCATGTTACATAGCTGTGTGTCCCCAGTGTTGAATTTGAATTCCAGTCAGTATGCTCCACATGATCTCACACACGGGTGTGTGATCGACCGTATGGTATAAGTGAGTATACCCCCTAATTGGCACACAGCCTTGCACAAGGGCGTGTGACTTGGCCGTGTTGCATAAGTCAGTATACCCTATAGGTTTGGCATGGCCTAGCACATAGTTTGGCACATGGGCGTGTGTGGCCACTTTGAAGGGCACACGGGTTAGACACACGGGCTTGTTGTTGGCCGTGTGACCTAAGTCAGTATGTATCCTCTATTTTCACATGGCCTGTGACACGGGCGTGTTTGTCTTACGGCACCGCCACACAAGGCGTGTCCTTTGTTTGAAGCAAATATTTTCTAAGTTTCACAAAAATTTCTCGAGCTATTGGTTTAGTCTCGAACCATTTCTAATGCATGTTTAAGGCCTCATAGGCTCGATTAAGGGACACTATCATTAGTTGTGATTGAATTGTATTTGACAAGATAAATTGTATATGAAATGTATGTTTATAAGTGTTATAAGTCTGGTAATGCTTCGTAACCCTATTTCGGTGTTTAATACGGGTGAGGGGTGTTATAGGTAATTATTAGTTAATCGATAGCTAATCCACCCTAATCTAAAGTTAATTACAAACCTTGAAAAGAGTTAATCTTCTTGATTGGTTTATTAATTTTTATCGTTTGTTTTATTTTCTTATTTTTTTGTTATTTAATTTATCTCATCAATTTATTTTATGGTTCATCGTAATATAGGAATTAATTATTACTATTTAGACTTATTACTGCAAAAACGTTTTCATAATTTATTCCATCCTCTATTGGGTACGATCCTCCGATTAGTTCCAAAAATTTTGTTGCACTAACTATATTACAATTTGACTCGCGAACTTGTAGACACCGTCGTTTTAAATTCTTATATATTTTTGGTGTTATATTTTACTATAAATGACAAATCGTCTATAGGTGGTCAAGTTGTTGGCATCTTTTCTAGGGAGGTTTCAACAATAAATCTTGAAAATAATTTTTTACAAATAATAAGATAAATAGGAAATTGAAAACCTATAGATACAATATTTAATTTTTTTTTATTTCTTTTTAGGTCGCTTATGACCCGAAGCTTTAGCACTCCAATCAGACCATACCTAGACCTACAGCAACTACTTAGAGCAACCATCCAACAAAGAATATCGATCCACTTACAGTAATTAACTTACACTGAGGAAATCCATTATTTGAGGAGCCATAAGAGCAATAAGGAAATTATTGAGAAAAAGTCCCAATGCCTCAGCGGACGTTGGGCGAGTACGCCCTACCTACACTAGACGTGGTGCGAGGAAGCATAGAAAGGTCAAGAATTAACGCAAATAATTTTGAGATAAAGGCAACCATGATTCAGATGATCTAGAAAACACTACAATTTAAAGGAAAAATGGTGGAAGACATGAACCAACACTTGAAGCAGTTCCTGCAAATTTGTGACACCTTCAAGTACAACGGGGTATTTGATGATGCTATGCATCTTTGGTTATTCCCGATCTCATTGTGTGACAATGTGGCTAATTGGTTGGATTCATTAGAACTGAATTCCATTACGACATGGAACGATCTAGCGGAAAAATTTCTCTACAAATTTTTCTCGATTAGTTGAACCATTCAGCTCCAGCAAGAGATTACCAACTTCAAACAATACAAAGGTGAGACACTGTTCGAGGTGTGAGAGCATTTTGAAACAATGCTAAGGAACTGCCCACACCATGGATTGAAAGTGTGACTCCAGATCCAAATGTTTTAAAATGATGTTGATGGGCACATTAGATCTAACCTAGACGGAGCATCTGGCAGGTCTCTCATGTTTCATACGAACGAAAGAGGATATAACATCATTGATGATATGTCCATGAATTCATACATTTGGCCTAATGAGAGATTCATGTACCAATCTAAGCCTCCAAGTGTAAAAGCTATGAAGGAAGAGAATGACGATGATTGATTCCAATAAATCCTAAAGAAGCTTAACCATATGGAGATGCTAGTCAAGCAGACGAAAATGGAGCCACATTCAAAAAACCAACCGGAGGAGGAGAGCTACATAGTTAGTAGGGGTCGAGACCCCTATTCAAATACCTACATTCCCGGTTGGAAGGATGATTCAAACCTTAAATAGGGAGGCAACCAAAGAGGTGCAAATCAAGCGTATACTCAACAAAATACTCCTTACCAACCTCCACCATTGCAACAAAGAGCCATGGGAAATGACCATTCCACGTGTGATCAAAGATTTGATCGGTTGGAGGGAGAAATGCAAACTATGAACATGAACATTCGACAAGTCCAAGCTCTGTGTGGACAACTTGAATCTCAAATGGAATCTCTACAACCAAATAATATAGCTAATGACAATGTTTCAAAAAAAAAAAAAGGTCAAAGTCTCCCTAATAATATGGAGAACAACCCTCTGAGAGATGGAAAGGATGACATAAAGGTGATCACATTGCGATCAGACAAAACATTAAAACTGCCAATCACGCCCATCTATGATAATGAGGAGGTTCCCGAAGAGGTCAATGAATCTACGAAAGAGGAAAAAGCCGAGCACCACAAGCGAATTGAAGAGGTAGTTGAGTTGATGCCTAATCCAATAATCTCAATTCCCAGCACAACGAAGAGACCTTTCCCAACAAGACTAGAGAACAAGAAAAAGAGGGCTGAGGCATATTTTGTAAGTTTTCTAAATTTTTTAAATCCTTTAATGTCAATCTGCTACTTTTAGAGATAACCAAAAAAATTTTGAAACATGTAAAATATTAAAAGAAATTATGAAACGTCATAACAAAATGAAAAAGGACGAGCACATTGGCAATGATGCCTCATGTAGCACACTGATCACTAAGAAGATAACCCCAAAATTAAAAGATTCGAGTAGCTTTACAATCCCAATAGAAATAAGGGATAGGCATATTAGCAAAGCCCTTTGTGATTTAGGGTGTAACATCTCAATTTTGGGGCTAGTCGAAATAGTGGTTTTGAAACCACTAATCCGATACTAAAGAAATTATTTTTTAATATTATTTTATGTGTTACATCATGATTACATGAATGCATGAAAATTTTGATGCATTAATTTTGGTGATTACATGTTTAATCGCGAAAAAGGACTAAATCACATAAAGTGCGAAAGTTGTAATTCACAAGCTAGAGGTGCCAAATAGCTATAGAATTTTAATTGCAGGTCCTTAATGTGAAAATTGGCCTTTCTAAAGGTCATAGCCGGGCCATAGGGGGGACAAGAGGCTTGAATTAGTCAATGTTTGGTGGTATTAGGTGATTAATGAATAAAATAAAACAAAAACAAGAAAGCTATCAAAATTTTTTTATTATCTTCTTCCTCTATCGAAAATTCTAGCAAGAATAGGAGTTTGGGAGCTTGAAATTTTCAGAAACATATATTCCATGCAAGTAAGTGATTTTGGTGGTTTTTCTTGATAATATTTGTACTTTTGAAACCTCGAAAGCTTAAGCTAGCTAATGATGGGACTATTTTGCAAAATGGTTGAAAGTTTAGGGTTTTGCCAGGAGAGTGCTTATGTTGTTTGTTGAGTTTTAAGGGAAGAAAATGAATTATGGTTGTTAAATAAACAACTTTTGTGAAAGGTGTTTCTCGAAAAACACCTAAAAAGACCTTTTTATAAAGGTTGTAAAATAGGTGGTAAATGTGTGAAATAATTGAAATCTTGAGTTGCTATAAGAGGGAATACGAAGCGGCTAGGCTTGGGTGTGTGAAATATGAATACATTACATTTTACGAGCCTAGGGGTAAAATTGTAATTTTGTGAAAGACTAGGGGTAATTTTTCCAAAATAGGAATTTTGGAGTGATTTGAATAATGTGATTAACTAATAAGCTAAATATGTCATTATAGATCAAGAAGAACGTGGAATCAACCTTGACCGGGGAAAAGGCAAGGTTATAGACTAAATTGCAAACAAAATATTTTGTATCGAGGTACATTTATGTGTTAACGATACATCCTTATTACGTATGTTTTTACCTATTAATGCATTGTGTGGATGTAAATGCTTATTGGTAAGATTTATTGAAATGATAGAGAGTGAGGAAATTCATGTATGAATCTTCGAAATAGGAAAATGGGTACGGATAAATATCCGTGAACATGTGATTATTGGTGGGCTGTCTGCGATACCATTGTATATATTTATTATTGGTGGGTTGTGCATGATACCACCTTGTTTTTTATTTATGATGGGCTATGTGCGATACCATCGTATGTATTATCATTGGTGGACTATGTACGATACCACCGTAAACGTGTAATTATTGGTGGGCTATGTGCGGTACAACCTTGTTAATTGTTAAATGACGGCCTGTGTGTGATACCACCTTGTTAATTATTAAATGGTGGGCTGTGTGCGATACCATCGTATTTATTTATTATTGGTGGGTTATGTGCGATACCACCTTGTTGTTTATTAATGATGGGCTATGTGCGATACCATCGTATGTATTATCATTGGTGGGATATCTGCGATACCACCTTGTTAATTATTAAATGGTGGGCTGTGTGCGAAACCACCGAGTATCCAACTTTATTCCGAAGTGTTCATCGAGAAACTTGTCTAAGTGAAATTACATGTGGCTTTGTAGTGATAAGTGCAGGGTATAAGTGCAAGTAAATGTGAGCGATGTTTATGATATGTGTTTGGGATGTGGTAAGGATTGAAATGAGTAAGCATGATTATGAGGATATGAATTGTTTTTACATACTATGTAATGTTTTTGATTAATAAGTATGTGGTATGATGCTTGTTGTTTACGATAGACTTACTAAGCTTAAAGCTTACTCTCTTCTCCTTTTACTTGTTTTATAGTGTCAAAGAGCCAACTCGGGATACGAAGATAATCAGAGGATCACCCACACTATCAGCACATCTTGGTATAGTTAGATTGAGCATTTTGAGTATGGCATGTATAGGGACTTAGTTTTAGTTGAATTTCATATTGTTTTGGCCAAATGTGTTGGCTTATTTGAGGATGAATTCTTTTGTATAAGGCCATAGTTGATGGCTCTTTCTTATTAATATATAAAATGATGAGGTTATCCATGAATGTCCAAGTTGTATGGTTGTTTAATTAGGGTATTTATGCATAAATAAGTTGGTTACTTAATATGGCTTATGATGGTGTAAATAGGGGTAGAAGTAAGGGCTTGGTAAATAGCCCTATTCTTGTCCTCACTGGTTGACACACGGGTGTATGCCTAGCCTGTATGACACACGGTCAGCCTCATGGGCGTGTGGTTAGGCCGTGTATCCCCCTGCATGCTAAGTTTGCAAGTCAGTATGCTCAGTAGTAACCACACGGATGGAGACACGGTCGTATGTCTCAACCATGTGGGAGACACAGCCTAAGACATGGGCATGTGCCCAGGCCGTGTGAAGTCTACACCTGAATTTAGGAATTTAATTCGCCACACGGTCTAAGGACACGAGCGTGTGCCTTGGCTGTGTGACTATAATAGGATGATGACATCAGAAACAGAATGTCAAGGTTTATGCACACGTGCTAAGACATGGGCGTGTCATGGCTGTGTAAAGGACACGGGCATGTGTCCGGTCGTGTGAAAACCCTATAGGTTCCAAATAAAAAATAAAATCCACACAAACTAGGGACTTGGGCGTGTGCGACCAAGCGGCCTTCCCACACAGTCGTGTCCCTCATCATATGGACGTGTGGTCCTGTTTTGTGTAAAAATTTTCTAAGTGTTCAAAAGTTTTTGGTTTAGTCCCGAACCACTCCGTAAGTATGTTTAAGGTCCTGTAGACCTCTAAGAGGGATGTTTTGAATTCAAATGAAAAATGTTGAGCTGAAACGAAATTTTAAGGCCCAGTATTGTTTGTTTGAGTAAGTTAAGTCCGGTAATGCCTCATACCCAGTTTCGGTGTTGATTACGGGTAAAGTGTCTTTCATTTAGTGATATCATAGCTATGGTTTAGTCGATTCTCAAACTGCCATAACGTGTGTGAGAGTCTAGCTATACATGCCATAAATATATTATGATAGTATGGTAACTCCTGCAATTGTAAACTGTGTTTTTATATAGAAAATGGATCCCGATCAAGCTACCGCTAATGATGCTACTAGTAATGCTAAGCTCCCGTGTAAGGGATCGTATTTGTGGAAAGTAGACCCAAGACTTTGGGTCAAGGAGAAGAGGCTCGGGAAGCCTTTCTCTACATGAGGTGTAACTTGTATACTGAGTTTGTACAAGCAAATCCTAATGTCAACCTCTTCCACCCCTCCTATACCTTAGCCAGTCCTTGTGGCTCCTCAAGGTATAGATTTAGTAAGAATGACTAAACCCCTGGTTGATAAGATTCGAAAGAAAGGGCCGAGAAATTTAGAGCCAACATAGATGATGACCCTGAGAAAGTAGAGTTCTGGTTTGAGAACTTTATGCGGATATTCGATAAATTCTCTTGCACGCCCGAAGAGAGCTTAAAATCTGCTCTATCATTATTGAGGGACTCAGCATACTGCTGCTGGAAAATGTTGACATTTGTAGTACTGAGGGAGAGAGTGACATGGGACTTCTTATTAGAGGAGTTTCAAAAGAAGTACATAATTCAATGATTTATTGATCAGAAACGAAAAGAGTTTTTTTGAATTGAAGCAAGGCAAAATGACTGTGGCAGAGTATGAACGTGAATTCGTTAGACTTAGTAAGTATGCTCAAAAGTGTGTGTCTACGAAATCTATTATGTGTAAGAGATTTGAGAATGCATTGAATAAGGATATTAGATTGCTAGTTGGAATCTTGGAGTTGAAAGAATTCGTAGTATTGTTCGATAGAGCTTGCAAGGCTGAAGAGTGGAATAAGGAAAAGAGAAAAACTATGATTGAGGCCCGAGATGCAAGGAAGAGGCCGATGAGTAAGTCATTCCAAACTTAATCAAAGAGGTCCAAAGAGACAAACCCTCGGACGACCACTTTAGCTGGGTATTCACACTGAGACCGTGGTAACACATACTCGGGCTCTAGAGTTCAAGCCACCTCGATGGCAAGTGTGGCAATGCAAAGTCAAATAAGCCCGAGTGTCCAAATTGTGATAGAAAACATATTGGGGAGTGTTGGGGAAACAATCGAGCTTACTACAAGTGTGGTTCACTAGACCACTTTATTCGAAATTGTCCTGAGAAAGATGAGAAAGACAGAAAACAAGAAGTAAGAGCGAGTAATGTATCTTCGAGGGGTAAACCATAGAGGAACCCTCGAGGGTAGACTACAGAGGAACTCGGGAAGTGGGACTAGTAGTAGTGGTGCACCTAAAGATCCTACTGTGAGATCAGAGGGTAGAGCACCTGTAAAACTTATGCCATTCACGCTCGCGAAAAGGCATCATCTCCAGATGTGATAACGGGTACTTTTTCTCTTCATGATATCTCTATTGTTGCTTTGATTGATCTGGGGTCTACCCATTCCTATATTTGCATGAAATTGGTATCTAGCATGAATATGATTGTTTAGTCTAAAGAATTTGTGATAAAAGTGTCAAACCCAATAGGCAAACATGTGCTAGTTGACAAAGTGTGTAGAAATTGTACTTTGACGATTAGAGGTCATTGGTTTTCGGCTAATCTCATGTTGTTGCTGTTTGATGAATTTGACCTAATTCTTGGCATAGATTGGTTGACTGCTCGTAATGTTTTAGTAAATTGTGGTAGTAAGTTTATTGAACTGAGATGTGTAAATAGAGATATCATTTGGGTTGAATCAGGTAAATTGGATAGTTTACCTATACCGGTTTCATCTATGGTAGCTGAGAAATACATGAGAAAAGGGTGTGAGTCCTATCTCGCATTTGTGTTGAATACCTAAGAGTCAGAAGTAAAGATTGAATCACTGCCTGTGGTATGCGAGTATCCAGATATGTTTTCGGAAGAGTTACCCGGACTGCCTCTAGTTAGAGAAGTCGAGTTTGGCATTGAGTTAGTTCCTGGTACAGCATGTAACACCCTTAATCCGAAACCATCACCGAAATAGGTTTAAGAGGCATTACCGGACAATCGAAACATTTAACATCCATTTCTCAACATAAAGTCAATCATCAATCAAACATATTCAATTATATTTATATAGTCCCTTATTGAAGTCTACGAGACCTTAAACATGTGTTAGAGAGAGGTCGGGACTAAACCGATCACTAATAAAATTTTCCAAGTTTTAAAGATTCTTCGACACTATAGAGGTCACACACCCGTTCAATCATGCCGTGTGCCTCACATGGCTATCAGACACGCCTATGTGTCCAAGCCATGCCAAAATAGGGTACACATACTGTCCACACAGCCACCAAAAACGTCTGGGTGCCATGGCCGTGTAAAATTAAGCTAGCTACTGACTTGGTCACACGGCCACCAGGCACGCTCGTGTTCCACGACCGTGTAATCTGCCCAGCCACACTTCAAAGTGGCCCTTGAGCCACACAATAGAGACACACGCCCGTGTCCCTTGGCCATGTATGTAAAATAGGCCATTTGCAAGGCCAAAATGCCACCCACACTTGGGTCATACCCATAAACTTCAAGTCAATACTAATTCATACTTCTAAATGCATTCAAACATACCATTTCATGCACCAATTAATCACCAACAATTCCATCTACTTCCATACCTAATATCATCACCAATAAGTCCATTCAAAGTAACAATAGTACATCTCAAAACATATATATATATTATATATATATCAAGCATGATGTAATCCATGCCATAATTCATTTTCAAACCACATCTTTCATCAACCACATAATCATGAAATATACCATATTCATAGCTCATTCATAAATTCAACATCATTCAACTTCCAAGCCAAATCACATGGCAAGGATTAAACCTTTCAAAACATGCCATAATCTTCTAGCCTACACATTCTATATTTCAACTATATACAATCTTTCCAAAAGTACCCAAAAATAGATTGCTAATAGTGTGATAGTGATGCTGACGATCCCGGATTCAAGCTAGCTTTACTGACACTGTGAAACAGAGAAACAAATCACACAATAAGCTTTCAAAAGCTTAGCAAGTTCATAATATAATACATATTTCCCAATAATACCACATCAAAATATAATTAAACCATCATATAGATAAATTGCACAATTAGGGTCATCATCAATCTCAATCATATGCTCAAGTATCTAGTCATTCAACTCTTAAGGCTATCATCAACCACATTAGTTCAAACGTATCTTGATCAACACATAGTTACTCACCATTCATGCTACTCAATTGCTCGATATTACCTTTCTTTCAAACTTGACTATTCCTCTAATTTATTTGCACACTTAGTGCCAATTTCATAACCGAAACATAGTTGTCATCGCATACTTAGTTCCATGTTAAATCGAACTTATATCGTTATCGCACACACAATGACAATTCAATAAGTCGAAGCTTCTATCTTTTCACACACACAGTGCTAATCATCTCTGTCTCGTTTCTAATTTCGCACACTTAGTGCCTTCTAATTCAATTCCGCACATAGCATTTCTAATTTCATAGTTATATTTATATATTCATTCAATTCACATCACATAGATATAGTTTACATCTAGTATTATATACAAACTTACCTCGAACGTCAAAATACTGAAACGGTCGATTAATCGAGCACTTTGTCTTTTTGTATCGATCTCGATCCGAACTTCTCCTTTCTTGGTCTATACACATTCAAATTCAACTCATTCAATCACTAATTCATTCAATTTAGTCCACACACACATATTTAGGGTATTTTACAAAATAGCCATCATATTTTCACATTTCGACACTTTAGTCCCTAATTCACAAAATCACAAAATACACCCAATTTCTACTCACACAAGCTTAGCCGAATTCTTCCCATGCTAATACAAGCCCACACATTTTATTTCTTTCACATTTTAGTCCTTCAATTTACACTTTTCTTAATTAAGCTCAAATTACTCAATTTCACTAGAAATTCCAAGATAAAATATGTTAATCTAACACATATCTTTCATAATCCATCACCAAACTTCACAAAGATCATGAATTCATCCATGGTACATTTCATAATCATCATCAATTCACAAAATTTAAGCATGGGTCTTGTAGAGCACAAAATAATGGTCACAAAAACATAGAAATAATAAAAAACCGAACAAAAATCACATACCAATTGAAGCTTGAAATGGCCAAATGTTTCAAAGCCCTAAAACTTTCGTTTTCTTCTTCAAATTCGGAAAGGAAGCTGATAAAATGAATAAATTTTGTGTTTTGTTTTATTTACTATCATTAATACACCAATTATTATTTTGCCCTTAATGAAATTTAATAATAACAAACAAACCATGCTATCATCTTCCACTAACTTATAAAATGAGATAATTGTAACATAAATCCTCCAAATTATAAAGACAACAACAATTAAGCACATAACAATTAGAACACAGCATTTTACACTTTATGCCATTAAGTTCTTTTTGCAAATTGAATACACAATCGATAAAATATTCACACAGAAATTTCACACAGGCTAAATCACATACTGTAAACTCAGAGAATAATATTAAAATATTATTCCAACCTCAGATTTGTGGTCTCAAAACCACTGTTCTGACTAGGGTCTAAACCGATCTGTTACACAACACCTATATCAGTTGCCTCGTATAGGATGGCACCATTAGAGTTAAAAGAGTTGAAGGTTTAGCTACAAGAGTTAATAGATAAGGGTTTTGCAAGACCGAGCTATTCATCGTGGGGTGCTCTGGTACTTTTTGTGAAGAAGAAAGAAGGGTCGATGAGACTGTGTATAGACTACAAACAACTTAATAAGGTGACAGTGAAGAATAAGTATCCTCTACCAAGGATTGACAATTTGTTCGACCAATTAAAGGAGCAACGGTGTTTTTTAAGATAGACCTAAGGTCTGACTATTACCAGTTGAGAGTTAAGAAGCAAGATGTGCCAAAAATTTCATTTCAGATGAGGTATGGCCATTACGAGTTCCTCGTCATGCCTTTTGGCTTAAAAAATGCTCCTGCGGTATTTATGGATTTAATGAACCGTATCTTCCGACCGTACTTGGATAAATTTGTAGTCATTTTTATTGATGGCATACTAATTTATTCTCGGGATGAGAGTGAGCATGCAGAGAACTTGAGAACTATTTTGCAGACTCTAAGAGATAAGCAGTTATATGTTAAGTTTAGCAAGAGTGAGTTTTGGCTCCGAGAGGTCAAATTCTTAGGACACATTGTGTCAGGTGATGGAATTATAGTTGATCCGAGTAAGATCTCGGCTATTTTAGAGTGGAAACCGCTGAGGAATGTGTCAGAGATTAGGAGCTTTTTGGGCTTAGAGGGTTACTATAGATGGTTCGTCAAAGGGTTCTCCATGATTGCTACACCGATGACAAGATTGCTACATAGGGATGTTAACTTTGAATGGACCGAGAGGTGCCAACAAAGTTTCGAGAAACTGAAAGCATTGTTGACTAAAGCACCATTTTGGTACACTTGAGTTGGGAAAAGAGTTTGTGATCTATATGATGCATCATTTAATGGTCTTAATTGTGTGTTGATGCAAGAGGATAAAGTAGTAGCTTATGCCTCGAGACAACTAAAACTGTATGAAAAGAATTATCCGACTCACGATTTGGAGTTGGCTGCTATCATTTTTTCTTTCAAGATGTGGCGTCATTATTTATATAGTGAGAAATGCCAAATCTTTATTGATCACAAGAGTTTGAAATACTTGATGAACCAAAAGGATTTGGATTTACGACAATGTCGGTGGCTCAAACTATTGAAGGATTATGAGCTAGTAATCGATTACCATCCGGGGAAAGAGAATGTGGTTGTGGATGCCTTGAGCAAAAAATCCCCATATGCTTTGAGAACTATGAGTTCGAGCTTAGTATTGTCTAATAATGGTTCTATCTTGGCTGAGTTGAGGGCTAGGCCATTATTTCTTCAGCAGATTCATGAAGCTCAAAAGAATGATAGTGAAATTCAAGTTAAGAGAGCTCAGTATGAATCGAGAAATAACTCTAATTTTCGGGTTGGTTCAGATGATTGTTTGATGTTGCATGATAGAGTTTGTGTACCTAAAGATGATGAGTTGATTCAGAAAATTTTGCATGAGGCACACAATGGTTGTTTGTCAGTACATCAGGGCAACACAAAAATGTATAATGATTTGTAAAAGTTGTATTGGTGGCCGAGTATGAAAAGAGATATCTCTGAGTTTGTTACAAAGTGTTTGGTTTGTCAACAAGTGAAAGCCGAGTATCAAGTATCTTCAGGTTTACTTCAGCCAGTGATGGCGATGGATTTTGTAACGGGGTTACCTAAGACTCCAAAAAAAAAGATTCCGTGTGGGTTATCGTTGATAGATTAACGAAATCGACTCACTTTATACTGGTACATATTGATTTCTCACTTGGCAAGTTGGTTGAGCTGTATATTACTCAAATTGTGAGATTATATGGGGTGCCTATGTCTATTATCTCAGATAAAGATACAATGTTTACTTTAAGGTCTTGGAAAAAGTTGCAAGAAGCCTTGTGTACAAAATTGAATTTTAGTACCACGTTCCATATGCAAACCGATGGCCAATCCAAAAGAGTGATTCAAGTTCTCAATGATATGCTCCGAAGCTGTGTTTTAGAGTTCAAAGGTAGTTGGGAAAAATTTCTACCTTTGGTTGAATTTGCCTACAACAATAGTTATCAGTCGAGCATACAGATGGCACCGTACGAATCATTATATGGTCGCAAGTGCCGGACTCCATTGTATTGGACTGAGCTTAATGAGAAGCAAATACACGGGGTTGATTTGGTTAAAGAAACCGAAGAGAAAGTGAAAGTGATTTGGGATAGTTTGAAAGCTACTTCAAACCAACAAAAGTCATATGCATATTTAAAAAGGAAAGAAATTGAGCTCCAGGTGGGTGATAGGGTATTCCTAAAAGTATACCCGTGGAAGAAAATATTGAGATTTGGTCGAAAGGGCAAATTGAGTCTGCAATTCATAGGACCATATGAAGTTATTGAAAGGATTGGACCAGTAGCTTGCCAGTTAGCTTTGCTGACAGAATTAGTGTGAATACACAACGTGTTTCATGTGTCGATGTTGCGACGATATCGTTCCAATCCTTCGCACGTGATTCCTCCTACCAAAATTGAGATACGACCGGATATGACTTATGAAGAGGAACCAATTAAGATTTTGGCTCGAGAGGTTAAACAGTTGAGGAATAAAAGTATAGCATTAGTGAAAGTGTTATGGCAGAAACATGGTGTAGAAGAGGCTACGGGGAACCGGAAGAAGCCATGAGAGAACAGTACCCAAACCTCTTTACCAGTAAGATTTTCGGGGACGAAAATTTCAAAAGGGAGAGTTGTAACAGCCCGATTGTGGGGCTAGTCAAAACAGTGGTTTTGGAACCACTAATCTGAGACCAAAGAAATTATTTTTAATATTATTTTATGTGTTCCATCATGATTATATGGATGCATGAAAATTTTGGTGCATTAATTTTAGTGATTACATGCTTAATCGCGAAAAATGACTAAATTGCATAAAGTATGAAAGTTTTAATTTACAAGCTAGAGGTGCCAAATATCTATAGAATTTTAATTGGAGGTCCTTAATGTGAAATTTTGTCTTTATAAAGGTCATAGCCGGCCATAAGGGGGACAATAGGCTTAATTTAGTCAATGTTTGGTGGTATTAGGTGATTAATGAATAAACTAAAACAAAACCAAGAAAGCTATCATATATATTTTTTTATCTTCTTCCTCCAACAAAAATTCTAGGAAGAATAGGAGTTTGAGAGCTTGAAATTTTCAGTAACATATCTTCCTTGCAAGTAAGTGATTTTGGTGGTTTTTATTGATAATATTTGTACTTTTGGAACCCTTAAAGCTTAAGCTAGCTAACGAAGGGACTATTTTGCAAAATGGTTGAAAGTTTAGGATTTTTCCATGAGAGTGCTTATGTTTTTTCCTGAGTTTTTAGGGAATAAAATGAATTATGGTTGTTAAATAAACAACTTTTGTGAAATGTGTTTCCATGAAAACACATAAAATGACCTTTCTATAAAGGTTGCAAAATATGTGGTAAATGTGTGAAATAATTGAAATCTTAAGTTGCTATAAGAAGGAATATGCAGCGGCTAGGCTTGGGTGTGTGAAATATGAATACATTTCATTTTACGAGCCTAGGGGTAAAATTGTAATTTTATGAAAGACTAGGGGCAAAATGGTAATTTTCCCAAAATAGGAATTTTGGAGTGATTTGAATAATGTGATTAACTAATAAGCTAAATATGTCATTATAGATCAAGAAGAATGTGGAATCAACCTCGAGCGGGGAAAAGGCAAGTTTACAGTCTAAATTGCAAACTGGCATATTTTGTATCGAGGTAAGTTAATGTGTAAACGATACATCCTTATTACGTATGTTTTTACCTATTAATGAATTGTGTGGATGTAAATGCTTATTGGTGAGATTTATTGAAATGATAGAGAGTGAGGAAATTCTTGTACAAACATTCGGAATAGGAAAATGGGTACGAATAAATATCTGTGAACATGTGATTATTGGTGGGCTGTGTGCGATACCATCGTATTTATTTATTATTGGTGGGTTGTGTTAGATACCACCTTGTTGTTTATTAACGATGGGCTGTGTGTGATACCATCGTATGTATTATCATTGGTGGGCTGTGTGCGATACCACCTTGTTAATTATTAAATGGTGGACTGTGTGCGAAACCACCGAGTATCCAACTTTATTCCGAGGTGTTCATCGAGAAACTTGTCTAAGTGAAATTACATGTGGCTTTGTGGTGATAAGTGCATGGTATAAGTGCAAGTAAATATGAGCAATGTTTATGATATGTGTTTGGGATGTGGTAAGGTTTGAAATGAGTAAGCATGATTATGAGGATATGAATTGTTTTTACATAGTATGTAATGCTTTTTATTAATAAGTATGTGGTATGATGCTTATTGTTTACATATAGACTTACTGAGCTTAAAGCTTACTCCCTTCTTTTTTCTCTTATTTTATAGTGTCGAAGATCCATCTCGGGATACGGAGATAATCAGAGGATCACCCACACTATCAGCACATCTTGGTATAGTGAGATTGAGCATTTTGAGTATGGCATGTATAGGGACTTAGTTTTAGTTGAATTTCATATTGTTTTGGCCAAATGTGTTGGCTCATTTGAGGATGAATTCTTTTGTATAAGGCCATAGTTGATGTCTCTTTCTTATTAATCTATGAAATAATGAGGTTATTCATGAATGTGCAAGTTGTATGGTTGTTTAATTAGGGTATTTATGCATAAATAAGTTGGTTACTTAATGTGGTTAATGATGGTGTACGTAGGGGGAAGTAACGGATTGGTAAGTATCCCTATTCTTGTCCACATGGGTAGCTACACGGGTGTGTTTCTAGGCCATTTATGACACACGGTCAGCCTCATGGGCTTGTGGTTAGGCCGTGTGTCCCCCTGCATGCTAAGTTGGCAAGTCAGTATGCTCAATAGTAACCATACGGGTGGAGACACAGCTGTGTGTCTCAACCGTGTGGGAGACATAGCCTAAGACATGGGCATGTGCCTAGGCCGTGTAAAGTCTGCACCTGAATTTAGGAATTTAATTCGCCACACGGTCAAAGGACACGGGCGTGTGCCTTGGCCGTGTTAGAAACAGAATGTTATGGTTTTTGTATACGGGCTAAGACACGGGCATGTCATGGCCGTGTGAAGGACACGGGCCATGGACACATGCATGTGTTCGCCATGTGAAAACCATTATAGGTTCGAAATGAAAAATAAAATCCACACGGACTAAGGACATGGGCGTGTTTGACCACACGACCTTCCCACACGGGCGTGTCCCTCATCACAGGGACGTGTGGTCCTGTTTTGTGTAAAAATTTTCTAAGTGTTCAAAAGATTTCGGTTCAGTCCCTACCACTCTGTAAGTATGTTTAAGGTCCCGTAGACCTATAAGAGGGATGTTATGAATTCAAATGAAAAGTGTTGAGTTGAAACGAAATTTTAAGGCCCAGTGTTGTTTGTTTGAGTAAGTTAAGTCCGATAATGCCTCGTACTCAGTTCTGGTGTTGATTACGGGTAAGGGGTGTTACATAGGGGCTAGTATAAATTTAATGTCTCTATCAATTTATCAAAAACTCATACTCGAGGATCTTAAAAATACCTCGATAAACAACTAGCCAATAGATCCTTGGCGCATCCAAAAGGTGTACTTAAGGATGTATTAGTTAAGGTACGAGAATTTATACTCTTCGATTTCATAGTCTTCAACTTTGAGGAAGATCAAGAAATCCCTATTCTATTGGGTAGGCCATTTCTAGCCACTTCTAAATTGACAATCGATCTCGAGTGGAATGAGTTTATTATAAAAATCGATGATGACATAGAAGTGTTTAAATGCGGCCGGAATTCCCAAAATGAGGGATTGCTTAGGGAAGAATGTTACTATTTAATTTAATCCCTAACAGCCTTGGTTAAAGGCATTTCCTGAGTTGTATAAGTGTAGGTGCTAATAAGATGAAAGAACAAGATAAATGGTGAGAATCTAGTGGAAGAAGGAGCAACGGGAAGAACAGAGACAGGCGAGACCGACAACTGAAGTGTAACACCCTTAACCTGTCTCAGTCGCTGGAATAGGGTTACGGAGTATTACAACATAAATCAAGTCATATATCATCATTAAACCATTCAAATATTAAATTAAATATCAATATTCAAACCACACATTAAGCATAGTATAAATACATTTACAATCCTTAAATAGAGCTTATGAGACTTTAAAAATAATTTGGGAACATTCAAGCACTAATTTGTAATGAAATAGAAACTTTTAAAAATTTTGAAAAATTTGAAAATAGGGGTCACATGATTGTGTGACCAAATTGTGTGGCATAGCTCAGGCTGTATGGCTCAGGGACATTGTCATGTGGCCAAACCATGTAATGAACTATGCTCATTTAACTCAAGGTCACACGATCGCATCGTACCTCACTGTGGCCGTGTAATTCAAGGTCACACAACTGTGTCACTAGGTCGTGTAACTCTTTGTGGTCATGTGGACTACCTGCACCTGAAAATGAAAATGACACACAGTTGTTTGATTTAGGGGCTAGTCAGAATAGTAATCTTGAGATCACTAATCCGAGGTTGAAGAAATTTATTCCATGTTATTTTATGTGTTATAAAATGTTTATAAAGAGGAATGAGAATTTTGGTGTTTTAATTTTAGCGATTTCATGCTTAATCGTGAAAAAGGACTAAATCACATAAAGTGCGAAAGTTCTATTATACAAGGTATAGGTACCTAATAGCCATAGAATGTTATAGTGGAGGTGTTTAAAGTGCAATTAGGCAAATAATAAAGGGTTGGCCTACCATGTGGACAAGGGAGACAAAGTATATATTTTTGGTCAAAAGTTGGTGATATTAGTTGAATAAAAGAATAAAATAAGATGATATAAGCAAAAGGCTATCATCTTTTTTTATTTTCTTCTCTTCTCCAACCAAAAATACAAGCTAGAATGGGGGTTCTTAAAGCACAAACATTCATCTAAGCAATCCTCTTGCAATTAAGTGATTTTGATGGTTTTAGTTGATAATTTTTGTACTTTTGGAGTCCCCAAAGCTTAAGCTAGCTAATGAGGGGACTAATTTGCAATATGGTTGAGAGTCTAGGGACTTGCCATGAGAGAGTTTAAGTTGGTTACTGAGTTTTTATGGAAGAAAATGAATGTTAGGAAGATGAAAAATAACTTTTATGAAAGGTTTTGTCATGAAAACACCTAATTGGGACTAAGATGCAAATGTTGTAGTTTGTTCATTAATGCATGAAATATTTGGAATTGTGGATAGTTGTAGGAGGATTAAATGTTCAGCTAGGCTTATTTAATAAGAAAATATGATGAAAAGTGATTTACGAGCCTAAGGGAAAAATTGTAATTTTGCCAATGTATGAGGGCAAAATAGTCATTTTTTCCCAAGTGTAGATTATGATGTATTATGACTTATAAGTGATTACATGAGTAAATTCTATTGTTCTAGATTAAAGAAGATGAGATTCAGACCTAGAACGGGAGAAAAGGGACATATGGACAAATAGGTCCCTTTCTACCCTTTTCAATATCGAGGTAAGTTCGTGGGCAAATGTTGCAATTACGTGCGAGTTATTTAATGTTGTATGGAATGTATAATTACTTTATGAATGTATTAAATATGTTTTGACAAGATGTCAAGAGAATTGAATCTAAGAATAATGGGAAATGCAAATAGCATGATATGATGATAGTTAAGGTCCCATGTAAGACCATATTGGAATATGTCCTCGATGTGTGACATTATATAAGACCATGCTAGGGAAATGGAATCTATATGATAATTAGTGTAAGACCCCATCAGGTGCGTGATGTCGATGTGATGTTATGTGTATGCGACTCAAGAATGTTATCTAACAATTTGAGTGATTCAATAGATATGTTGAAAATGAGAAAGTATATGGTTGTACTATGAGAGGTACAGGTATGTGTTAGAACTAAATTGAGGTAAATTTGGTATATGATGAACCCATAGTGGGTCATGTGTAAATGATGCATCCAAATTGCATATGTTGTATCTATAAATACATTGTGTGAAAGTAAATGATTATTGTAGAAATCTAAGTAAGAATGATAGTGTGTGAGGATGTTCCTAGATGAAAATTTGAAATAGGGAAATGCATGTGGATAAATATCCGTGAATATATAATAATGGTAGGCTATGTGCGATACTACCTTACTAATTATTAGTGATGGGCTGTGTGCGATACCATCAACAATATTATTAATGGAAGGCTATGTGCGTTACCACCATATCCTTTGTTACCGATGGGCTGTGTGTGATACCATCGAGTTTAGTGACTAATGGTGGGCTATGCTCGATACCACCCTTTTAGAAATTGATGGTGGGCTATGTGCGATACCACCCTATTAGAGACTGATGGTGGGCTAAGTGCAAAACCACCGAGTGATTGGTAGTATGAATGAGTCATTGAGAACTTATGATGTGTTGCGCAATGTGACTAAGTGGTGTTAAGTGCAGGAATGTAAGTTAATGAATGCGAGCCTTCAGCTCGAGATATGGTTAAAACGTGGTAAGAGACAGAATTAGTAAGTATTATGAATGATTGAATTAGTAACCATAAATTTACGAGTAAAACTCATTATAATACCTTGAGATGGTGTATAAATAATGAGTATCAATAATTGATTAGTATTTTCATAAGAACTTACTAAGCATTATTGCTTACTCCTTGTCTTTTCCCATTTCTTATAGGTTTGCTTAACTAGCTCGAGTTGGAGATCGCCGGAGATGTTTTCACACTATCGAGCAGACACTTGGTATGAGGTTTCAAGTCCTTATGAGTTATGCCATGTATAGGGATAGTTTTTAAAGTTGATTAACTCATAGTTGATATAGCCAAATGTGTTGGCCTAATAGAGTTTATGGTTCGATTGTGTATAGCCATAGATGATGGATTAAGTCATTTGTAATTATACCAAAAATAGTTCTCCTTCGTGTATGAGATGAAGACTTCATTTTATAGTTTAAATGTGATAATTCAAGAATTATGTTTGATAAAATGGAAGTTTATGTGATGGTGTATGAATGTTTGCAAGTAAGGTTGGCTAAAGGGCTTGGTAGATATCCTGCTAATTGTCCACATGGGTAGACACATGGGTATGTGTATAGACTGTGTGAGAAACACTGCTAGCCCATGGGCGTGTGCCTAGGCCATGTGAAGTCTGCACCTTGCACTTGGAATTTACATTGCAACACGGCTGAAGCACGTCTGTATAGGCCGTGTGGATAAGTCAGAATACCAAGGTTTAGCACATGGGCCAAGGCCACGGGCATGTCAAGGCCATGTGAAATTAGTCAGTGTCGACCACAGGTGGAAGACACGAGCATGTCTTAGGGGCACAAGGGCGTGTCCCTAGTTCAACACAGACGCGTGGCCCCTATTTTGATGAAAGTTTTTCAAGTTCGTAAAAGTCCCCGGTTAAATCCCAAAACTCTCGGAGGTAAGTTTAGGGCCACGTAGGCTAAGAATGGGCAAGAAATGGGTTTTGAACGAAATTTTATAACCGTGATTACATGCTCAAGTAAGGTTAAATATGGTAATGCCTCGTATCTGGTCCCGTCGTCAGACACGGGTAAGGGGTGTTACATTTAGTGGTATCAGAGCTATGGTTTAGTAGGTTCTCAGACTAACCTAACGTGAGTAAGAGTCTAGCTATACATGCCATATGTGGACCGTGATAGTGTGATTTGTCCTGGTTCTAACAAAATTCTTTTGTTAAGACAGAGATTATTCCCAACCGATCTAATTTCAAAGATGTTGTAATTGATAATGAAGTAATTGAAATGTGCTTAGGCATTGTTGAAATTCAGAGAGGTATGAATAGAAGTTTATGACATGTGGGTGATAAAGAATGAAATGAGAGTTATGAAGTGATAAGCTTATCTATATTGGTTTGATATGCATACGGTGTTATATACTCTACCAATTGGGTTAAGTGCATACAATGAGTAAACTTACCCAGTGAACGGGATATGTGTGCATGTATAACTGATTGAATGATGTATGATCAGTATGTCCACATAGTTGAATCTCATGTGCAACTGTAAAGTAAAGGATGTATAATGTTTTGTTTTATGACTCTATTTTGAAGCCATAATTGTTATTATAGTACAGAAGTTAAACCGGAGTAGTTAAGTTAAGTAGAATGCAGGCGATGAGTACGGTTGTTCAATGATGAATTGATGAATAAGACCATGGTCGGACCATGGAAGTGCATGTGATCCCATATAAGACCATGTCTGGGACATGGCATTAGCATCGATACATGATTCCATATAAGACCATATCTAGGATATGGCATCGGTATCGAATAGTGATTTCGTATGAGACCACGTCTGGGACCTGGCCTTGGTATGAAATCGTGTAAGACCATAGCGAGGCTATGGCATCGTGACGACATGAAAGGTTATAGCTGAGTTATGATGTTGTGATACGAGTAAGACCATAGTTGGACCGTGGCAATCAAGTAAATGACGTACTCAAACCCGTAAGACGTTTTTTAATTCGATAAGTGATGGTAAGAGGAATCGAAGTTAAAAGTTGAGTACTTGAATAAATATTAATATGGAGCTTGAGTAAGTGTAAAAACTCGCTTGGAGCGAGTTGTGTAATCACAATAATAATTCATTAATGATGAATGTTAAATCATATGTATGTAGTCATGAGAGTAAGTTTGTACGTGATAGATTCAACATTTATGTTAGCATAATTGAGAATGCTTGGTATCATATTGATGCATGATACTCCATTAAATTGAGAAATTGATGTTGAATATGATGTTGAAGTCTTAGTGGACTATAATGAATATGAGAATCGTATAAGACCATATCCGGGATATGGCATCAATACTTGGTGTGAAAGCCTATATAAGACCATATCCGGGATATGGCATTGGCATCTAGAGGTGACTCCATGTAAGACCACCTCGGGGATGTGGCATTGGTTTCGTACCTACATCAATGATGACGATTATGCGTCTTTGAATATCCCTAGTGATTAATGGGATAAGTTGATGAGTTTAGAAGTAGAAATGAGATTTTTGTTTACGAGAGTCAAGTTGAATAAGCTCATGAGTGCAAAATAAAAGAGTTCAGTGGTGAAACAATCAGTAATGTGTATAGAGATGAAAGTAGTTAAAAGTTGAGAATAGTTTGGGAAGAATATATGAATGTTTCATAGATTGTACTAATTTTGCAAAGTTACGAGCAATGAGGAAGTTGGCCTCAGCTGATTGACTCAATTGAGTAGGAAGCCTAACGTGTACTTATCGAGATCCTTCCAATTTGATGTTCATTAGTGAAGGAGTAATAGAGAGGTTTATGATGAAAAATATGGTTAGAGGAACCATATTTGAACTGTGAGAGTGTTTAAATATGACAACCATAGTTGAATGGATTATAATGATCTCTCTGAGTATTATGTATAAATATTTGTTTTCTTTTAGGGGTTATGTGGTTGTTCTTTTTATGAAATTGTGATCGCGTGAGAAGGTTAGCTGACTATAAAATTAGACAAAACGGTTGTCGATTTGGTTAATTGAAATCGACATTCCTCTATCTCTTTGTAACCTTATTCTGGTACTTTGAGGAGGAAGTTGGTGATGAAACTTTATGTGAGATTTCTCTTATATTCTGCTAACCATGGTTATCTTTAAAGTGTGTGTTCTTTAAGTTGTGATAGTTATATCTACTATAACTGCGCTTTTGATTTGTTCATAGAAAGGTGATAATTCTAGTATAAACAGTGAGACCACAAGTTTCACGATGTGCGATGGGTTTTCCAGTAAGTCGAATAGAGTTAATGTACTCAATTGAGATGTCCCTGCTATCTTGAGATAAGACGATAGTAAAATATCAAGAGGAACTCAAACGGGAGTGTGTCCAAAATATATTCTTAGTATGAAGAAAAGAGGATATTAATGTATAGAGATATGATTCGAGTTATGTGTATATATACACATGAATCAATAAGAAGAATAAAATTCCATGTGTAAGTAAGTAGAAAGCATGATACAAAGGTATGCTTATTGAAATATTATAACCATGATGGTTAGTTGAAAGCCATTAAAGGTACTATTAACTAAAAATTTTAGTATCGAGTTCAGCTGAATCGGGGGAAAAGTGTTTTAATACCAGTGTGTAAAGGTATAGTTTACATTTTTGGGTGATTAGAGTTGCATCGAAAAGAATTGTTGGATTGGTGATCCTGAGATGGTCACTTTTGTGTTTGAGTTGTGAAATAGAGGTTATAATATGATTTGTGGAAAAACATCATGTATTTTTCAAATCCTAATGAGATGGTGTTTCTAATGCTACAGAAAATTTTAATGTGAGTTAATGAAAATGGCTTGAACTATTACAATGGTGTGTATAGTTGTTGAAATACATCTTAGATAGAAGACATAGTATAGATGCCTGGAGAAAAATCCTTGTTTAAGCAATGCAAATTAGTTACTCGATTGACTTTAGTTGGTGATATCCTAGTTTCAGCAAGGTTAATGACTAGAGCGAGTTGCCCTTCGAGACAAAGGAGTTTAGAAATGAGATCATGGATAGTATTTTAAATAAGCTTTGAGTGAGTTTGACTAAGATGTTAAAATTCAGGGCGGATAAGATTTCTGTTGTTGATGTTACTTAGAGATAGAAATTGTATGTTGATGAATTTAGAACTTATGAAGAAGTTTTGGTATGAGACTTAATAGTAGCAGGTCTACTCATGAAAGAATAAGAGAAGGTATTGATATATGTATATATTTTTTTGACAACTGAGTACACTTCATGATATGATTGAGTTTATGTTCAGAAGTAGTTGACCGGTAAAAGTTGAATTATCAGAGTGTTGAAAGTTGGGACTATTACAGTCGGTGATTATTCTAAGGGGAAAGTGTGATAAAGTACTATAAATTTTGAATTTCGATTGACATGATGTCCCAAGGAGAGGGATGTCATCTGAATTGCAGTGAGTTATGCGACAAAGATTTGAATGATCATTTTGGCATGTGCAAAGTTCACAATTGTCAGATTACTGAGTATTTGTGCTTTGGAGAAAGAGTAATCTAGGTTTCAAAGTTATGCTTTGACCTTGTGTACTACAGTTTAAAGGTTGTTGGCGAGAGAAACTTGAGGATAAATCGGTTTGTGATTTCGAAGAGTTGGTGGAAACGTTTTAAGGATGTTAAAACAACTTCTTCTAGTAAGATTTTTGGGGGCAAAAATCTCTAAGGGGGGAGAATTATAACGGCCCGATTTAGGGGCCAGTCGGAACAATAATCTCGGGATCACTAATCCGAGGTTGGAAAATTTATTCCATGTTACTTTACGTGTTATAAAATGTTTATAAAAAGGCATGAGAATTTTGGTGTTCTAATTTTAGCGATTTCATACTTAATCGTAAAAAAGGACTAAATCGTATAAAGTGTGAAAGTTCTATTATACAAGGTATAGGTACCTAATAGCCATAGAATGTTAAAGTAGAGGTGTTTAAAGTGCAATTAGGCCAATAATAAAGGGTTAGCCGGCCATGAGGAAAAGGGAGACAAGAGCATTTATTTTTGGTCAAAAGTTGGTGATATTAGTTGAATAAAAGAATAAAATAAGATGATATAAGCAAAAGGCTATCATATTTTTATTTTCTTCTCTTCTCCCACCAAAAATACGAGCTAGAATGGGGGTCCTTGAAGCTCAAACATTCAGCCAAGCAATCCTCTTGCAAGTAAGTGATTTTGATGGTTTTAGTTGATAATTTTTGTACTTTTGGAGTCCCTGAAGCTTAAGCTAGCTAATGAGGGGACTAATTTGCAATACGGTTGAGAGTCTAGGGACTTGACATGAGAGGGTTTAGGTTGGTTGCTAAGTTTTTATGGAAGAAAATGAATGTTAGGAAGATGAGAAACAACTTTTATGAAAGGTGTTGTCATGAAAACACCTAATCGGGACTAAGATGCAAATGTTGTAATTTGTTCATTAATGCATGAAATAGTTGGAATTATGGATAGTTTTAAAAGGATTAAATGTTCAGCTAGGCTTGCTTAATAAGAAAATGTGATGAAAAGTGATTTACGAGCCTAGGGGTAAAATCGTAATTTTACCAATATATGAGGGTAAAATAGTCATTTTTGCCTAAGTGTAGATTATGATGTATTATGATTTGTAAGTGATTAGATGAGTAAATTCTATTTTTCTAGATCAAAGAAGACGAGATTTGGACCTAGAATGGGAAAAAAGAGACATATGGACAAATAGGTCCCCTTCTACCCTTTCCGATATCGAGGTAAGTTCGTGTGCAAATGTTGCAATTATGTGCGAGTTATTTAATATCCCAATGCTATATGGAATGTATATTTACTTTATGAATTTATTAAATATGTTTTGACGAGATGTCAAGAGAATTGAATCTAAGAATAATGGGAAATGCAAATAGCATGATATGATGATAGTTAAGGTCCCGTGTAAGACCATATTGGAATATGGCCTTGGTGTGTGATATTGAATAATACCATGCTAGGGAAATGGCATATATATGATAATTACTGTAAGACCCCATCGGGGGTGTGATGTCGATGTGATGTTATGTGTATGCGACTCAAGAATGTTATCTAACAATTTGAGTGATTCAATAGATATGTTGAAAATGAGAACGTATGTGGTTGTACCACGAGAGGTACAGGTATGTGTTAAAACTAAATTGAGGTAAATTTGGTATATGATGAACCCATAGTGGGTCATGTGTAAATGATGCATCCAAATTGCATATGTTGTATCTATAAATGCATTGCGTGAAAGTAAATGATTATTGTAGAAATCTAAGTAAGAATGATAGTGTGTGAGGATGTTCCCGGATGAGCATTTGAAATAGGGAAATTCATGTGGATAAATATCCGTGAATATATAATAACGGTGGGCTATGTGCGATACCACCTTATTAATTTTTAGTGATGGGATGTGTGCGATACCATCAACAATATTATTAATGGTGGGCTATGTGTGTTACCACCATATCCTTTTTTACCGATGGGCTGTATGCGATACCATCGATTTTAGTGACTAATGGTGGGCTATACATGATACCACCCTATTAGAAATTGATGTTGGGTTATGTGCGATGCCACCCTATTAGAGATTGATCATGAGTTAAGTGCAAAACCACCGAGTGACTGGTAGTATGAATGAGTCATTGAGAAGTTACAATGTGTTGCATCATGTGACTAAGTGGTGTTAAGTGCAAGAATATAAGTTAATAAATGCGAGCCTTCAGCTCGAGATATGGTTAAAACATGGTAAGAGACGAAATAAGTAAGCATTATGAATGATTGAATTGGTAATCATAAGTTTACGAGTAAAACTCATTATAATACCTTGAGATGTTGTATAAATAATGAGTATCAATAATTGATTAGTATTTGCATATGAACTTACTAAGCATTATTGCTTACTCCTTTTCTTTTCCCATCTCTTATGAGTTTCCTTAACTAGCTCGGGTTGGAGACCGTCGGAGATGTTTTCACACTATCAAGTAGACACTTGGTATGAGGTTTCAAGTCCTTATGAGTTATGGCATGCATAGGGATAGTATTTAAAGTTCATTAAGTCATAGTTGATATAGCCAAATGTGTTGGCCTAAGAGATTTTATGGTTCGATTGTGTATAGCCATAGATTATGGCTTGAGTCATTTGTAATTATACCAGAAATAGTTCTCCCTCGTGTATGAGATAAAGAATTCATTTTATAGTTTAAATGTGATAATTCAAGAATTATGTTTGATAAAATGAAAGTTTATGTGACGGTGTATGAATGTTTGCAAGTGAGAGTGGCTAAAGGGTTTGGTAGATAGCTTGCTAATTGTCCCCATGGGTAGACACACGGGTGTGTGTCAAGACTGTGTGGGAGACACGGCTAGCACATGGGCGTGTGCCTAGGCCGTGTGAAGTTTGCACCTTGCACTTGGAATTTACATCGCCACACGGCTGAAGCACACGGGCGTCTGTATAGGCCATGTGGATAAGTCAGAATACCAAGGTTTGGCACATGGGCCAAGGCCACGGGCATGTCAAGGCCGTGTGAAATTAATCAGTGTCAACCATGAGTGGAAGACACGGGCATGTCTTAAGGGCACACGGGCGTGTCCCTAGTTCAACACGGGCGTGTGGCCCCTATTTTGATGAAAGTTTTCAGGTTCGTAAAAGTCCCCGGTTAAATCCTGGAAACTCTGGAGGTAAGTTTAGGGCCCCGTAGGCTGATAATGGGCAAGAAATGGGTTTTGAACGAAATTTTATAGCCGTGATTACACGCTCAAGTAAGGTTAAATATGGTAATGCCTCGTATCTTGTCCCGTCGTCGGACACGGTTAAAGGGTGTTACAACTCATCGCTAATGATTATCAAAATAAAAATCCCAATTTTAAACAAAAATCCAAAAGGCCATATTACATAAATTTTACCCGATATAATCAAAACCATAAAAAAACCATAATGTCCAAAACCATGGTCAACGCCGAGTCCTCCGCTGATTAACCCGTCTACTGTTGGGGATTACCTGAACAGATAAAATAGAAAAGGGTGAGTTTTCACAAACATAGTGTGTAATCCCACAGAAAACATACACATTGTATAATATCAGAAAATAGACATAAATTCACAGTTTGGGTCTGAGCCCATTACAGAATCAGTGTGGGCCTTAGCCCACTCAGATACAGAATCATATACATTCTAGGCCTTAGCCCATTTCAGACATAATATGCAGATTAGAACAGAATAGCAGAGTCCTACCCACCAGCCTCTACACACCAACTCCGTCCAACCCTACACACCATGTAGGGATAATATCAACCCACCCATTCCTACACACCATGTCAGCATCAAGTGCGGCACATACTCGATAATTGCGCTTGAGTTGCCGATAATAGGCTTAAGAGCCTTTCGGATACTTCCTCCAAATATCATTAACCCACCCGGGTGCAATGCAACATACGTAAAATGTCATGCTGTAATGCAGATAACAGCCCATACATTCAAATCAGTATACATGCTAAGTGTAACATGTTAAGTACAGATTTCAAATAATCAAATCACATAGCTACGGGTCTAAATACTACTTACCGACCCTTCATTAGGTTCACAGTCAATTGGGTGCCTCGTGCAACCTTTCAGAACATTTCATAAAAATGGGCTCACACGCCCATGTGGTCTACCTAGCTCACATGGCCTAAATTGGCCTTGGTCGTGAGGATCACACGGCTTGGCCCAGAATTCCACATGCCCGTATAGTTCACTCCTATGGGCCCACACTCTCGTGTGGCCCACACGACCCAATTGGTCAAGCCTGTGTGTCGCACACAGCCTTGCTCGACCATCACATGGCCGTGTCGCCTGCGCACGGCCTGGCTCGTCGATCACAAGGCTGTGATGTGACTTACAGTCATGCACACGACCTACAACACAAGTGACCACATGCCGTGTGGCGTCAACAGTGAGGTTTTTGGCTTTTGTCGAAACCTCATTTTCTACATTTTTGGGTACACACCTGGTATTGACTTGCTGCGAAACTACTCCCGAGCCTCTCGAAACCTAAAATTAGAATATTTCACCTCTTAGAAACCAAAAATGAGTCTAAATCGATTACTCATAATATTGTAAAGTCAACTTACTTCTACCAAATCAATCACAACTTTTAATCAAATTGACACAACGCTGATTCCATCTTCTCAAATAACTCCAAAGTACAATAAACCCCTTTCAAAAAAACTTAAACATTCGAAAGGAACCGTTAAGATTAATCTAACCTACAACTTACCGAACGTGCATCTCAAATATGAATAACAGAACGATTGGAAGAACGAGGAATCGAAATAGGGGGAAAGGAAAAAGAATTTCGGTAGCAAGAGAGATAAGGGAAGGGGAAATCAGCAGCAAAAGAGAGGGGGTAGGAGAAGGGCTAGTCGAAATTTTCAAAAAGAAAGCAGTACTCAACAAAAACTACTAACCCCTAACCTTTTCCCCTTAATTCTCTCCACCAACTCCCCACTACTCAGATTTTCAGTAAAACTCAAACTCTAGCACGACAATAGCAGTAAAAATAATTCCCTCGCTCGTACAGGGATTCGAACTCCAGACCTCCAATAACCTTTACACTCTATTTAACCACCAGACCAGTAGGCCCATTTTGTTAATTACTTACACACTTTTACTTATAAGCCTACTAACCAGAGATAGGGATTTATTCACAAAAATACCAAAATTTTCCCAAGTCAAGGCTTGAACCCAAGACTTCTTAGACACTCCCAGAATGCATAACCACTGAAGAAGATATGCATTTATATCACACATTAACAAAATCTGGAATTAAAGAAAACTGTGGCGTTACAGATCGCCTAATTCCACAAAGCGTTATCTACAAGGAAACATAAAAAAATGACACAAGTAAGCTTCAATGGAGCTTATTAAGTTCAACGATTGAAACAATAAAACTTATCGTATAAGCATATCAATCACACAAAAATAGTTAATAAACAATAATCCTGTCAACCACAATCATTCAAGAGGTGACTTTTTATGTTTATATTCATATTGTATAATCTGATCAATTAAACTAGATCAATCAATATCAACTCATTTTACACATTTAGAAGATCATGTAGTCATTCATAAGATTAAATAACGAATCATATAACCATTAAAAACCTTTTCGATGAACAATATAAACAAATTCAGATATGCGATTAATCATTCAGAAACACTAGAACGCTCAAACGAGCCAAACTAATCGAGAACACACCTAGGCACCAAGTGTCTAGCCTATAGGCTAACATCCCTCTGTAACATACCTAGGCACAAAGTGCCAACCCCGAAGGCTTTACATCTGCCCCTGGTAACACACCAGAATCACTGTAAAAATAACACTGATCGTTGTTTTGTCAAGTCTTAAAATTTATATAAAGAATGATCGAATTTGGAAACTAACTAAGACAACGATGGAGGCAAGCACACCTATCAAACAGTAGTATAGTTTAGGCAAGACTAGTATGTCGAATCCCAAAGGAACCAAAAGTACTAATACTAATCTCTTTCTATTATTTAGCCTAAGAATTAAGGAAATTTGTTGTTTAATCTAAATTAACTAACTACTAAACTAAAGACTCTAAGACAAAGAAAAATGAAATTGAGAAAATAACTTGAGGAAAAACCAATTGATTAAGACGACACCCAAGGAAGAATCCACCTAGACTTCACTTGTTATCTAACACTAAACCAGACATTTTATTCACTTGACTTGATCTGTAGGATTCCTTAACATATATTAATACCTCTCTCGAGGCGACTAACGTCTGACCCTAGGTTGATTAATTGAAATCTCTTTCTAATTAAAACCCTTAGAATTGCATTAACTCAATCTATGGACTCCCATATTAGGTTTCACCCTAATCTGGAAAAATCTCGTCACCCTATCTCTAGACGCGCGATCAACTCTGCTTAATTATGTTAGATCTACTCTTAAGCAGGGACTTTTGCTCCTCCACCTAAGCACATCATACTTGAATTAATATCCTGAAAATATCAACACAAGAATTAAGAACACATAATTAAGAACAAGTCAAATATTTATCATATATTTCAAAAAACAATAACAAGATTCATCTTAGGTTTCATCCCCCTCAAGTATCTGAGGGTTTAGTTCATAATAGTAAAAGAAAACATCTCAAAAAAAAAAAGATAAAACAAAACATAAGAAATCCCTAAAACCCCCTGAAGGAATTGAAGGAGAGATCCTTCGTCTTGTGTATAATCCTGACTTCTTGAGATGAATCAACAGGCTATCTTCGAGTAAATCTCCACAAATCTGCCTTCCTTGGCCTATCTGGATGCCTATCTGAACGTACCCCTCAAGGTTGGCCTCTAGGGTCTTTATATAGGCTTTTGGAATATGTTTCTTTGCCTCAAGTACCTAAATCGACTGAAACTCTTCTTTCCTGCAGTAGGGACACGCTCGCGTGGCACGCCCGGGTGCTTCGATTGTAGGCCGTGGTCGAATTTGATGATGAGGCATGGCAGTGTTTCGGGGATCAGGCCATGTTCTAGTCTATCAATGAGGCACGGCCATTTATTCATAGTTCCAGGCCGTGTCGATTTCTATTTTGGCCCAATTTGGTCTATTTTAAGTCTGTTTCTCGTTCTTTTCATCTTTTGGTGCTCACCTGAGTATAAAACATGAAAACAATGGATTAAGAGCACCAAATTACATAATTCAAGGCTTAAATCATCCAAAAGCATGCTAAATGTGGGCCTAAAATATGTTACTTTTACGGTTTATCACATACCCCCACACTTAAGCTTTCGTTTGTCCTCAAGCAAAATTCTTAACTTACAATTAAGATGAACTTTCCACAATTCATAATTCTCATTAACAATGCCTCATCATAATTCATAGAAAATTCATACATGGATATTTTAAGTCAAAGACTCCTAAAGATTCAAATAATTCTAATTCATATATTTGTAGCACCAAAACATAGATGTTTCTCCTTATCTAAATAATTACCTTTAATTAAAAACTGACAAGGTTTGACATCCTCACTAAAGATTCACTCAAAGCACTCAAGTGTTTAAGGTTCAAGAATAAGCACTCATAAGTCGAACCTGAAAAGTTAATCCTATAGGCTTGCCTGAAAATCAAATCTCCACCACTGTAATATGTGATGATACACAAATCAAAAGATTTTTAATAGGGTTGTAATGGGGCTTGGGTTAATGGTATGGATAAAGGCTAAATTAGAAGGGTTATAATCGAGATTGAATTGACAAAATACCTAACTTTATAAAAATGAACTAATAACCTAATAATTATATCACACTTAAAATTTAAATTACTAATAATACGAGCTTCTTCTTCATGATGTTGAATTTAAACATGTAAGCTCTAGAACATAGAACTAATAATGAATATACTTTGTTTTTTAAGAACAAGTCAATAAATACATAATATAAGAAAGAACTTTATCAACTAAAATAAAGTAAACTAATTAAATCAATTCTCGATAGAAGGCAATCAAAGGAATGGTGATAACAAATAACAAATGGGTTTTGGGTTAATATTAGTGGGTGAATCAATAAAAGGGTTGTTAGGATCAAAGAGGTTCACTAGGGGTTAATTATGTAGGTAGGCTTTTTAGTGGAGTGAGTGGGTTAAAACCTAGGTGACTTTATCATCTCAAGATATCAAATCAATAATGTGGTCTTGACATGTATAATAGAGGCAAGTTCTAGAATAATAATTTAGTGTTGACAAACTCATAACCAATAAAGAGAGCATGAAAAGAATGTATGCTCTATAAGGCTCAAATCTCACAAAAATTATGGGTTTTGACATCAATCCCTATAAATTTCTAACTTCAAGGTAACATTCAAATTCAGTTCAATAGCCTAGAAAAATTTTTATTCTTGAAAAATGGACTTATCATGCTTGATTCTCTAGTATCTTAAGGTTTAAATCATCAATGTACAATTAACTATGACTTAATCAAAGACATATCAATAGAAATTATAAATCAACAGAAATTTCCTCCTAATTAGTAATATGAGAAAATTACTTAAGACAAGATATCATTCAGGGATTTGGGAATAATGCAAAAAGTTAGGCATAAACTTTCACCCCCTACACTTAAGATGTACATTGCCCTCAATGTACAAAGATAGACAATATTCATAAGAAAATCAAAAGATATGGGGAGAAGTGAAACTTCTCAAATTTTGGATGAATTCCTTGGAGGATGTGAAAAATATGTTGGATGTGTCATCTTTTGGTGTGGTGGTTACTAACGATCTCTACGCTAGATGAAGAAATTGGGGAGCTCGTGAAGAATTAGCCAGGAATTAATAATAGAGATTCAAAATATACGAAATAAATATTTAAAGAAAATCAAGCTAAAGTGAAAGAAAATAAAAAGCAAAATAAACTTATAAGGAAAGGTAAGTGGACTGAGAAGTCCTTGTTGTTGGATGGTTCGTGAGGTTGGTGTGATTCTTAAGGCTGTGTTGAGGTAGTGGTCGTGGTTCTGGTGTGATTCCCTAGCAACCTTAAGAATCTAAAACCAAGAAACTCAAATAAGATAAAATGAATTAAGCAGAAAAGAAGTATAGATAAGGAAAATAAAGGAAAAGATTAAAGAAAAATAAGTCCAAAAAGGTCTCAAAGACCCTTGTTTTGTCGATTATATGAAGCGGCCGGCATGAACTTATGTAGGTCGATCTCCCATGGGGAGACTGTGCTTTGATCATTATGCTTCTTCAGCATAGTTATGGTGGTCAAGGGTTTTGAAAGATGAATGTGAATGAAAATGAAAGTGAGAACCAAAAAGGTGTAGAAAGAGGGGTTTAGGAGTAAGTGGTGAGGAGAGGAGGGGGTGGTGGTTTAAATAGATTTTCAACTCTGATGCCTCCACATGCCCATGTTGTGGGTTATATTATTTCTCCTATGCTTGTGCTCAAATTGCCATGACCGTGCTTGGTAAGTCAGTGTCGACCACGGTCGCCTCGGACGCTCATGTTTAATTTGCCACTACCGTGTATGAACTCATAATGTCAGCCACAGTTGCATCACACGGCCGTGGCGTGGTAGTTGTGTCCGTGACTTGAAAATTGATTCGTTCTGACTCGTACCATCTCTGCTATGTTAGTACGGAGATCCGATTCATCCACACGGCCACGGCCACGACTGTGTGCAAGGCCGTGTGGCATGAAAATCTGCCAAAGAAGAAGAATAGAAAAGAAAGAAAAAGAAAAAATTGTAACAATAAATAGGGTTAATGCTCAGGTTGCCTCCCGAGAAGCGCTCATTTAAAGTCTTAAGCTCAACTATCCTCTCATTTGCATATTCAAGGGGGTTTGAGGAGTTGAAAATCCTTCGTCGTGTTAGCAGTTCCATCATCATGATAGTGTTTAAGACGAGTAGTGCTTATTCTCAAAGTGCCAAAAATAGGATTACTTACCTTGACTATTCCGTATGGGAAGACATTGATTACCTTAAAAATGATTTCCTTGCTTATGTTAGGATCAGGTGGAGATATTCGTGGGTCTGCTTTGTCTAATAGTACCTAATCTCCGATTTTGAACTTGTCTACCTCTTGAAGTGGCTTCTATTCTGCTTCATGTATCCCTAGTTTTTATTTAAGATGCATCTTCTCCTCTTCTAGTTCATCGATCTGAATCCTTTGTTCCTTGTGACTTATTTCCTTGTTGGCACAGGGTTTAGAATCAGACTCAGTTGTGTTCTTTTGTTGTGCTTCCTAAAAAGAAGGGTTAACCGAATGGTTATCAATAGAATTTACTTTCTCACCTTGGTTATTTGATGTCCTAACTGAATCAAAGACTTGAAGAGTAACTATCTCGTCACCTACACAGAGTATGAATTCACCCGCCGACATCAATTTTAGTCCCGGCAGCTAAGAATGGTCTTCCTAAAATTAGGGGATCATGTAATATGAAATAATTACCCAATTCAAAATCTAAGTAAAACCAAATGTTTTAATGCATGGGCCACTCGAGTCCGTCCGGCCCTCATCCGCAATTTACGAGTCACCGAAAAGATAAGGAGAAGGTGAGTCACCAAGACTCAAAGCATAAATCCTCCTCCGGATAATGCAACATACTTACACAAATCATAACCAAGCAATACATATAATGCACCCAAACCTAGCCATCCAAACTCCGCTTTCTACCCCGTGTGGTACCAAACCACTAGTGGTGCCAAACCACCGTGACCCAAATTCACGATATCCAATAAAAATGTGGTGCCAAACCACTGGTGACCCAAAGTCACGAATATCAATAATCCAAGTGTGGGGCCAACCCACGCAGGATACCAAATCATCAAGCATAATCCCGATAAATCAACGTGGGGCCAACCCAATCGTGGTGCTAAGCCACCGGACGAGTCGCTATGAGGTGCTAAACCTCCGTGACCCAAAGTCACAAAATAATCAGTGGTACCAAACCATCGGAGGTGCTAAACCTCCGTGACCCAAAGTCACTAATATCATCTTCCCTCCTCTCATATCACCCACCACAATGCAAAATTTATGCAAATCATGCCATCATGCTTTATTATGGATCATATAGCAAATACATCGCAGATCATGGTATTAAGCATCATATAGCAAATCACATCAAACAGACTTACCCGAATCCTTGCTCATACCCTTACGGTATCATATCAAGATCTACACAATTTTTGGCTTTTAACATATTCTGGTTATTAATATATTTACTTAGTTATAAAGTGTGTAAGTTACACACCTGTCACCAACGCAAGCACTAAATCCCGAAGACTTGATCTACCGCACTAGATATCCTTGCCCTATATTTGGCCAACCACCAAACCATTAACAAGGCCATTCGGCCATCCCAATAAATCTCGAAACACGAGATAACACATAAGTAACCCAATCCTCCTTACCCTTTTGCCTTACGAATGCTGGTCCCAACATAAGGTACGCGAGACTGATCTTTCCCCTACAATCGGCTACCAATACAACTTAGCTTCAAAAGCCTTCAGCTTTTCCAAATAACTTAAAGAATGATTAAACTATTATAGATCCTTACCACAGCCTTAATGAATCGCTTGACAGAGAAAGAATGGCTCAAATCCACTGCTTCCAAAGTCCCAAAGAACTTAGGAGAAATCAGTTCCTATAGATGGTTAGCAAAACACCCACAAATGCCGAAGTTTGGCTTTTGTCTACACATGTCGACAGAGAAAAGAGAAAGTGAGAATGATGTTTCATGTTAAGAACCCTTACCCTTTTCAAAACCAATTGGAGAAAACCAAAAGAGATCCACCCTTGTTTGAGATTCGCCAAAATAACACTAGGAGAAACCAAGGAGATTTTAGCACGAGTATGGTGGATGGAAGAGAAAAGCAATCAATATTCTACTAGAGGAGAAAGAGAAAGGAAAGAAAAGTGAAAATAGGAGAGGGAGGATTCGGCAATGGAGAGAAAAAAAGAAGAAAATAGAATGGGAGAGGGATGCTTTCGGCTTCTAAGAAAAATAAAAGATGAGAGGGAGTTCAAGTGGAGATTCGGCCAAGTGCCTAAGGAAGAAATCGACAACCACCTATGGTCTTTCCGGCTTTTGGTTCACTATGGTGCACTAAAGAGAAATCGGCACTGCTAAAAAGGGTTTTCGGCTTTTGATACACCAAACAAAGGCTAGCCAAAAATGCACAACTAGGTGCCTAAGAAAATTCGGCACCCTCTTACTCAGCTTCCCAACCATTCACTCCTCCTCCATCAAGAGTTCAGATTTCGTCAAAATTCCCTAAATCACTCCTGGCCAATCATTCAAATGAGTTTGAACTAATCAATGCTTATCTTGACAGAGTTTGTGCTGAGCACAACTCTTCCCCTCAAGGCCAAAATGGTAAGCGTAAAATGGAATTTTGCTGCCGAGCTCGAAGTTTTCCTTCCTACATGTGGCATCAATCACAGGCCCTAAGTGGCGCCTCTTTGCCACTTTTCCAAGCCCAATCTTGTGCTTAAATCCCCCACGAATTATACTTAACCCCTAGCTCCTTCAGCTCCCTTTAACTAACACTTAAAAATAAAATTTTTCCTACAGCTTGGGCCTACCTTTGGCTTATAACTAGCCTCTAGAACACCTCAAACAACAACACAACAACCACACTCATGCAAAACAATTCAATCATAAATAACCCCTATTTCAGGATATTACAACTTAGACTTTGTTTTATTATTTTTTGTATGGGCCTGGGCTAAATTGGCCTATTACAGCTGCCCCTCTTTGCTCATTGTCGTGAAACGAGAATGGAGCAAAGATTATAAAAGGATCAATTTTGCCCGGTCTTGTCAAGCTTTAACTTCTTGATCCTCATCTTCTTCAAGTAGTCTCTAACCCAACTGCAACTTCAAGGAGATTGAATCTGTAGCTTTAATCTTATTCTACTGCAACTTCAAGGAGATAAGACCTGCTCTTGTAGATTTAATCCATCCTATTGTAACTTCAGGAAAGTGAGACTAGTATCTTTGATCTTGCTTCACTACAATATTCAGGAAGATAAGATCTGCTATTTTCAGTCTGCTCCACTGCAAACTCAGGGAGGCAAGCTAGTATCTTCGATATGCTTCCTGCAACTTTAGAAAGATAAGATCTACTGTCTTCAGTCTACTTCACTGTAACTTCAGGGAGGCAAGCTAATATCTTCGATCTGCTTCCTGCAACTTCAAGAAGATAAGATCTGCTATCTTCAGTCTGCTCCACTGCAAACTCAAGGAGGCAAGCTAATATCTTCGATCTGCTTCCTGCAACTTCAGGAAGATAAGATCTACTGTCTTCAATATGCTCTATTGCAAACTCAGGGAAGCGAGCTAATATATTTGATCTGTTTCCTACAACTTTAGGAAGATAAGATTCATCGCTCTTCGATCCGCCCATCGTAAACTCGTGGAGATAAGATCTCGACGCCTTCGATATGCTTCCTCAGAACTTCGTGAATGCCATCTCGCTATTTTAATCGCTCCATCGCAAACTTAGGAGACAAGATCTAATGTCTTCGATCTATTTCGTAACTTTGATCTCGCTTCCATCGCAAACTTAGGGAGATAAGATCTGATAACTTTGATCCGCTTCGCAAACTCGTGGAGATAAGATCTGACGTCTTCGATCTGCTTCCTACAACTTCAGGAATGCCAGATCTACTATTATAATCTGCTCCACTACAAACTTAGGGAGACAAGATCTGATGTCTTCAATCGCTTCCGCAACTTCGTGAATGCCGATTCATCGCTCTTCGATCTACTCCACTGCAAACTCAGGGAGATAAGATCTGATGTCTTCGATCTGCATCCTACAACTTCAGGAATGCTAGATCTTCTATTTTAATCTGCTCTACTGTAAACTCAAGGAGATAAGATCTGATGTCTTCAGCCTGCTCCACTACTGCTCAGGGAGATAAGGCTCACCATCTTCAGTTTGCTCCATTGCCAATACATGGAGATAAGACTTGTAATTTTAGCCTGCTCCACTACAACCAGGAGGTAAGGTCGGTGGTTTGAATCGCTCCCTGCTACCTCAGGAAGATAAGATTCGCCATTTTTGATCTGCCCTACTGCTATCTCGAGGAGACAAGATCTACAATTTTTAGTTTGCTCCCTTGCTACATCAAGAAGATAAGACTACAATCTTCAATCTGCTCCCTTGCTACCTCAGAGAGATAAGGTTGGTGACCTGAATCTGCTCCCTTACTTCATCAGGAAGATAAGATTCACCATCTTCGATCTGCCCCACTACTATCTCGAGGAGACAAGATCTATAATTTTTAGTCTGCTTCCTTTCGACATCTAGAAAATAAGACTATAATCTTTAGCCTACTCCCTTGCTACATTAGAAAGATAAAGCTAGTGGCTAAAATCTACTCCATTGCTATATCAGGAAGATAAGATTTGTCAAATTTGATCTGCCCCACTGAGACAAGATCTACCATTTTTAGTCTGCTCCCTTGCTATATCAGAAAGATAAGGCTGGTGACTTGAATCTGCTCCCTTGCTACATCAAGAAGATAAGATTTATCAAATTCGGTCTGCTCAACTATCGCTTCAGGGAGATAAGATCTACAGTCTTCAATCTACTTTCTTGCTACCTCAGGAAGATAAGACTACAAACTTTAACCTACTCCATTGCTACTTTAGAGAGATAAGGTTGGTTGCTTGAATCTACTCTATTACTGTAACATCCCAAGTTAGGGGGTTCTGCATTTCATGTTTCTATGTGTTTGGCTTGTTCTGATTGCTATTTGGATGTGTTTGCGGGTCTTAGAAAGGCTTAGGGTCAAGTCAGAGCCTTGGGTAAACTTTTGTTCTAGGGCACTTTAGGGGGAAAGCTTGTAGAGGCAGGCCTTATGTATATTTTTGTGTGGTTGATGACATAGAAAGGAGTGTGGGAGGGTGGTAAGTGATGCCTTATAGAGCAAGGGGTGACGCCACAAAGGAAATAGAGAGGGTGAAGGTTCGAATCCTGCATGCCACACGAATGAGCTTTATTTTTGGCTTCAAGATGGAGAGGTGGTAGCCTTCGACTTGGACTCTAATGAGTGGGAGTTGAATGAATCAAATATTTTGAATGAATAGACAAGAGAAGTTGTGGGAGGTTTAAATGGGTCAAGGTTGCTGTGGGATTTCAAATGAGGGATGAGGAATGAATGGTGGAGGGTGTGGAGGAGAAAATATTGGGATGTGGAGAGAGAGAGTGTGTGTGGCCGAATATGGGAATGTGTGGGAGGTGCATGTGCGGTTTTAGCCTGGTAGGTAAGTGCCAAATCTCCTTTTGGTTCTTAGGCAATTTGTTGAGCACTTTCGATCATAAGTGAAAGGGAGTGTCATTTCTTCAAGTTGTCATTTAAGAGTAGAGTTAACCAAAACCATTTTAGAAGCTTCCTCCATTCTTTTGCATTTTCAATCATTTGATTCATTTCTTTCCTACCAAAACCGCAACACCTTTTACTTCATTTCCTTTCCTTCTTGTCTATTTGGTAATAGCCGAATATCAGAGTGGTCATTTGTGCTTTTTTTCTTTCTTTTCCCATCATTTGCTATTTGTTTCTTCTTCATAGCCGAACCTCCCTAGTAGTCGATTGGGATCGTTTCTCTTTGGAGTAAGTGCCTTAGCCGAATCTTGCACTCTATCTCTACTTTTTCTTCTCTCTTCTTTATTCAGATCTTGTGAAAGCCGGATCTATTTTTGTGTCAACTGAAGGCATTCTTTCCATTATTTTTCCAGTAGCTGAATATAGCCTTTCCACTCGAAATTTTCTTGTTTTTCTGTAAGGATCCTTCTTCTATTTCTTTTCATTCTTTTCCTTTTCTCTTATTTTTTATTAAACCGAAGATTTTGACTCGCTTTTTTTTTTTGGCATTGGCCGATTGTAGAGGGCTCATTCTCATCTTCTCTTCTTCATTTAGCCTGCATTCAGAAGGTCTTTGGTAAGTATGGATGTTGGCCAAATGGATGGAAAGCGATCGTTTCTTATTTTTGTTTGGCCAAAAGGCCATTTCCTTTGTTCTATTTTGGGCATCGATTCTAACTTGGTGTTATCTAGGGACTCATCCAGTTTCGTAAGCCAACCTTCTAGTGTTCAATTTTTGCTGATCAATGTAAAAAGCTTCTTTTTTTGGTACCTATCCTCTCTTTCTCTTTCGTTGCCTTAACCTAGTTTTCTGATCAAAGACACTTATCATGGATATGAGTACTAGCAGATCCAAGGGGGTGTGTCTAAGAAGCCTGAGGGGAGTAGACCCGTGGCCTCTGCTTCTAAGTTTAAAAGACGTACGGTTCGGCGGGGCAAGACTTTTCGTCGGGTTGTGTAGGGAGCCACATCCACTCGATAGATGATTGCGCTTCTTATTCTAGTGAAAGTGTCGATGACATTACGAGTCTAGTTCTCCGTGTTTTCGTGTGTAATTCCCACACCTTCTATCGTTTGATTGTAATAAGTGTATACATTGTTTAAAAATCAAAATCTCGGTATCAGCTAATGAGTTACCCTTGGAGGGTGAAACCAAATACCGTGTTAGCTACTTTTTCGACTATGCCATATAAATATATATGTTAACATGAATATGCATATGTTTTAACTATTTAATGTAAGTCGTTACACTTGCATCCATTTCACTATGAATGTATGTTGCATGGGAATGAGGATATGACAATATTGAAAGGGGTAGTGTAATTCGGCGGCTTTGCCACATCTATGGGTGACGTTGTCATAATTATTTTGGCTATGCCATATATTTCTAAGAATGAGCAAATTGACCGCAAAGATGATCGCCATCGATGGTGTGTAGTGGTGGGGGTCAATTGTAGAAATCCCCACTACTGTGTTTGGCAAGAATGTGTGGTGTGTAGCGGATGGATACCTAGGTTGGGTTGGGCTTTGCATCATTTTTGCATACGTTATGCGCTATACTGTGTTAATAGGGCTAAGGCCCATTAACTCCTCAATGGGCTTCGCCAAGGTGATTGTAAGGGCTAAAGCCTAGATGGTATTTGAATAGGCTTGGGCCCGCTTATGGTTCGTAGGGTAATTGCACACTGAGTCTTCTTGACTCACCTGTTCTGTTTAAAATTTTACAAATAATTCTTAATCCAGTGGATATAGGCTGGGGTGGACTTCGAGGTGGCCATGCACGGTTTTAGTAAATTAAACTTTACTTTTCTTTGAATTTTATTTAGTTTGGGGATTTTGGTTATGTAATAAGGCCACTAGTATTTTGGATTTGATTTTAAACGCTTTAATCTATGAATCAATTGGTATGATGTTTTCTTAATAAAATGTGAATGACAGTTTTTTTCAAAACTTAACCAACGAATTTACAAACTATATTGGACAACATCTCAAGTTAATTTTAAAGCAACAACAAGTGTTTTCAAACATCACCTAAAAGCAGATACTGAGCTAAATGCAAGTTTTCAAAATGAACACTGAGTTTTCAAATGATCACCTGAACTTGAGGTTTAGAAAGAAATAAAATTTTCCTTAATGTTTTAAGATAATCGCGAAGTTTCATGTGACGCACCGGATCCGGTCGTAATGTTTATGCTGGGTTTGGGGTGTTATAATTGTGGTATCAGAGTCAGGTTGCAAAACTCGGCTATGGGTTTTGGGTTCAAAAATGTTTTCCAAAATTGGTTTGAAAATGGTTTAGAAAAATATATATACATGTTTTTTGGAAGTATGGCACCCGAGTCTCCGGCACCAAGTCCGTATGGTAAGTCTTCTGACTGTTGGGTGATTTGCATGAAGTAATTATATTATGCTATGAATGCTAGAATTAAGAAACTCAACTTTAGAGATTGAAACCTTTACGTATAAGTATGTTCTGCGAAAGACTACTTCTAACTCTATTTTCATAAGACAACTCGGTAATAAACAGTGAAAGAAATGCTAATTCATAAAATTTGTAATTAGATTAAGATGATTCAGTAGACATGAGTGCTAAAGGATGTGGACGTGGTACACGTGGCCGTGGTAGAGGCCGAGATGTTGAGGCTGAGTTCTCAGAAGTAAGACATGAGCCTGAAGGTGAAGCGCCAGCATCACCCTTAGCAGAAGCGGGATCTCAAGACTGAACTGATGGAGATGATGCTTTGTCCCAAGTGATGTTGCGTGTTCTGGAGTGAGTTGCTAGGGCAAGCACTGGGTCAGTATCTAGGAAGTCTATTCCTGAGCGACTTCGAGCAAATGGGGCTGAGATGTTTAGGGGTATTTCTGGTGTGGCCCCAAACGTAGCTGAATATTGGCTAGAAGCAGTTGAGTGAATTATGGATGATCTGGACTGCATGGTGGAGGAGAAATTGCAAGGAGTGGCGTCTCTTCTCCGAGATGAGGCATATCAGTGGTGGCTCACGGTAAGAGAGGGCACTCCAGTGGATCGTATTAACTGGGATTTCTTCAAGACAACATTTTAAGGGAAATATGTTGGGGAAGGTTATGTGGATGCCCAGAGGAAAACATTCTTGAATCTGGTTCAAGGGTGTAAATCTATGGCTGAACACAAGGCAGAATCCCTTGTCATCACCTGTTGTTATTACCCGATGGTAAAGTTTAGAAAACCCGATGAGATGTGTAAATTTAGAAAAATATTGATTTTTTTTTTCTTTTTACAGGTTATTTAGACATTCCACGTTGCTTAACTTAAGCAATGCATGTTAAAACTTAACAAGATTAAACAACCCAGAAATATTAGTTAGTGGCCTTATTACAAACCCAGATAGAACCAAATTAAAAACAAAGTACCCAAAAGAGTGAACAAACTAAAACCAAACGCAATATGCATGGCCACTACGAGTCTGTCCGGCCCCACATCTGCGATCTACGAGTCATCTGCAAAATGTAAGGGAAGAGGTGAGTCACTAAGACTCAGTGTATAATCCCCTCCGATTATAACAACACTCTTTCACAGCCACAATCAAGTAAGTATGTCATGCAACCTAAACCTAGCCATCCAACACTGATGTTCTACACGTGTGGTACCAAACCACCGGTGGTGCTAAACCACCGTGACCCAAAGTCACAATCAAGTATATACAAATGTGGTACCAAACCACCGGTGGCGCTAAACCACTGGTGACCCAAAGTCACAATTATCCATATGTGGGGCCAACCCACTGTGGTACTAAGCCACTGGGATGAGTCACTAAAATATCCAATGTGGTGCCAAACCACTGGTGACCCAAAGTCACAAATATCACATGTGGTACCAAACCACTGGTGGTGCCAAACCACTGGTGACCCAAAGTCACAAATATCACATCTTCCCCCTCCTCTCATAATACATATTTCAGAGCACATGCGTATACATACATTACTTACATGCTTTATCAATTAATGACATATCGCAACATAGCATATACATATTCATCAAGAATCTAATATAATTAACTATCTAACGGACTTACTTGAGTCCTCGCCATGCCCATAAGGGTAGCATATCGATATCCACAATTATTCTGGCTTTTAATAGTGTTTAAGTTAATAACATAACAAGACATTGATTATGAAGTGTGTAAGAGATGCACACCTTATTACGCGAAAAATACACTTTCTACGTTGGTACTATCGCTAATCGACACAACCGTGATTTGTCTACTCTCCTACTTGGATGCTAGTCCACACCTCGATGGCCAATCACGAACTGTTGAGACCGCCCTCTTCTTGAATTTAGGGGCTGGGGTCTTAGATCTAACCCCACTCACTGCTTGATTAGCCTTCGAATCCATAGTATACCTTATCACTAAATTGGGTTAAAGAAGAAAACTAAAATATAAAGAACTGAAATCCCGAAGTTAGATCCCTTACCTAAGTCGACGGATCTCGAAGGGTCTAGGCTTGGCTTACGACTAACAAACCCCAAAAACTCCACCCCAGATGGCGTCAATCACCCCTTTCCGAACCAATAAATTAATGAGTAGAGAGACTATAATCAAATACTAGCAAAACTGATAGGGAGGGTGCCCACACTTGATGTGACAAGAGGATTCGGCTTCTGCAAATGTATGAAATAAGGCAAAGAAGAAAGGTGCTAAAAGAAAGGAAATGAGTTTCGGTTGAGGCACTTACTATTTTGGCTATGAAGAACAAGGAGAAAATGGATAGGGAGATTCGGCTATGACCAAAAGAATAAGAAGGAGAAGAAACAAATGGTATTTAGGTTAGGAAGAAGAACAAGTGAACAATGGTGAAAAGAAAATGAGGACACAAGGTTCGGTTAAAGAGAAAGAAAGGTGAAAGGAGGAAGAAAACAAAGAGAGAATAACCAGAGAAAGAGTTGAAGTTTCAGTTTAAGCAAAAGTTGAAATGCAAATGCCCAAATTGTAAAGAATAAACTAGATGCCCCTAAAGAAAATTTCGGCACAAAGGAAGAATAGGAAGAAGAGAAACAAATAAGAAAATAAAAGAAAACAAAAAGACTAAAACAAGCTTGCAATAATCGGCACACACACCCCAAATGACTGAAAGTGCACACAAGAAAAGAAAGAAATGCCTAAAACAACTTTCAGCACATGCACCTCACCTAGCCCCAAAATCGAAAGCTCCCCCCTTCCACCAAGCCACATTCGGTCACCAACCCCCCAACAAGCCACCAAATCCTTGATCGCTCCTACATTCACTCCTCCCATCATTTGAATCGGTTTGAATGATTCAAACTCCACCTTTCTCTCATGGCTACCCATTTAAAATATTTGACTTATTCAACTCCCATTCCTTAAGGTCCCAAACTGAATCCATCACCTCTCCATCCCAACGCCAAAATAAACTCCAAAAAGGCAGACTATGCGACTCGAACCTGCTCCCACCTCCTTCAAGCTCCCCTTAAGGTGTCATTCCCCTTGCTTCCTAGGTGACACCCTACCACTTTACCACTTCACTTCTTGTGTCAACAAACACTAGCAATGATCCTTAAAGCCTGCCCCCCGCTAGCTCTCCCATAAAGTGCCCAAAATTGAGATTTTCACCAAGGCTTAAGCTCAACCTCGAGCCTGCCCGAGAACCCCAAACATAACAAATTAATAGATAGACCATACCAAACACATAGAAACATAATAAATGCAAAGCCCCTAATTCTCGGATGTTACATGAAGAGTTTCCAATATTAAGATAGAAAGCGAATTAGTGTTATTAAGATCAAAGTGCGTAGTGAAAGTGTAGTATGCTAGGTTAGGATGTGCGACTGTTCCTATAGTTGGAAATTTCGAGGATGAAATTTTTTTAGGAGGGTAGAATTGTAACATCCCGAAATTGGGCCTAGTAGGATTGGGCCCAATGGGCCTTGGGCGAAAAATGTTTAAAATTTTCAAGAATATGAGAATGGCATTGTAGCAAATTAGACTTATTAGTTAAGTGAATTTGGAAGGTTACGGGTTTCTAGGAAGTTTCGGGTTCAAGTTAGGCCATAGGAAAGTCTTAGTGTTGAAGCACTTTAAGGAAAGAAGGTAAGTAGCATCAAGACTTAAGTAAATAAATGTGCATTTTGCTAGCACAAGGAGTCTATTGGTAAAGGTGGAAAGTGGTGTGTGGAGTGTACTAATGGTCTGAGGTTCGAATCCTACCTAGTACAAATATTTTGGATTAAATTTTTGTACTAATAATGTAAGTGTCGGTCATGGCTTTATCATGGTAAGGTGGACTTTTTAATTTTGGCAAGGTGACTAAGGAAATAAGGCAAGGTTGAGGGTAAGGAAAGAAATCAAAAGAAAAAGGAAAGATAGGGGAACATGTTGGCATTTAAGGGGGAAGATGTTTTGGAAAATTTTTAATGGGTCAATGTTCATCTTTTGGTAAAGACGATACATGGTTTGGGAGAGGGTAGCCAATTTTGCTAAGATCATTTTGCTAATTTTTAGTGCACGAGAGATATTTTTCTCTTTGAGTAATTTGTGTCTATTTTACAACTCTTTTCTCTTTTCCTTTGGCTGGAATCTCCTAGTCCATTTGTCCATTTTTTTTCTCTTTTGTTTTGGCCGAAATCTTCTTAATTCTTTTCTCATCAATAGCCAAATTGCAATCATCTTCTCTTCATCATATTTTGCGAGTTGAACACATCTTCTTTGATCGAGTCGTGTTCTAGTGTGTGGTCGTAAAGCACATTCTTGTCGATTCCTCTCTAGTCTTAAGTCAATCGATTGAAGTTGGATCTATCATCATTAAGGTAAAGGGTTCATTTTTGGATTTTTCGTTATAACTCTATTTGGCTATGATGCAAATCGGATTGAAGTTTCGACTTATCGATTATGTTTTATGGACGAAATCACTCGATATATTCTATTTGCTAATCTTTCAAATATAGTGGTAAGTGATTCAAGTATAAGTATTACATTGGGTGTGAAATCTTTTGAAAATCCGAGGCTAACTTTTGGTTGGTATTGTTCTAGGGGCAATGAAAAGTGGTTCTTTAGGATATCCGAATAAGGTGTGTAATTCTGTAATTTTCAAATACATGTTTGAAATTGTGTGTAATTTCAAACTTCTCTGAAAATTTGCATGAAATGTTCTGTGATTTGGTCGAAATACATAAGTGATTACTCGGGCATGCGTTTGTTCGTAGTTGAAACCATATTTTGTAATGAATAGTTTTTAGTTAGTAGCAGTGACGTGATTTCAAAAATCATGAAAAATAGGAGAAAGGGAATTAGAAAGTGAATAAGATATAAAATCAAAGCTTACTGTATCTAGTTTTATATGAAAGAAATAGAGAAGGAAGAGGAATTTTATATTCTGTGATATTTTAATTTTAGTGAGACCGGTTCTGATTGACTTTGGGGTTCCCTATTCTCTCTTGGGAAAATCATTAAAAATTGTATAAAGCGAATTATGAGTTATAGTTTATATTTATAGATTCTTTATTAAGTCTTTTTCAATAGAAATAAGTGGGAACAACATATGAAAACCGTATAAAGGAGATATTTGGATTTAAGGTAAGAGAGGTCGAAACATTGGTCGCTGAAACACGGAAAATTTGATGAATAAACTGTACTAAACAAATAAGCCAAAAATTCTGGAAAATTGTAGTAAGAAGATATATGAGTCTAGTTTCAAGGAAAATATACGGATCTAAATTTCAAGTTTCCTAATGCGAGTTATAGTCAATTTAGTCAATGTGACGCAGATGGACATTTTCAATTTTTATGCCCCAAATTAGTAGTTAAGTTTAGGGTTGCGATCATTTAAAATGCCCCTATGGGCCAAATTATGAAAATGTCCATATGGGCCGAATTATAAAAATTCCCCTATGGGCTGAATTACGAAAATGGCCCTAATGGGCCGAATTACGAAAATGCCTCTAATGGGCCGATTTGATAGATTGCACTAATGGGACAATTTGCAAAGTATTATAATGGGCCGAATTTTTGTAATGAATATCTGAATTAATGATTGTTGTTTGTATCTATAAATATCATGAGTTACTATGTATGTTGCATATTTACATATTGCATGCGATGGGAAACTTGAATGAAGAGAAGAGTAGACCGATGGCATTGCCACAAATTCTGATAATGACTATGTGCCAATTTAAATATGGCTTTGTTCCATCGTGATTAAGGTTGTGTGCCGATTATATTATCAGATATGATTCTCGTGGCTCAACAAAATATTATAAATGGCAATTGACCGCAAATTGGAGAGATCAAGGGTGGGTTGACTTGATCCCTACAGGAGAGATTGGTTGGTACGGATGGAGAGATTAATGGATGGGATGGGTTGCATTCATATAATTTATTTATCACATGAAAGTGGGCTTAGCCCAAGATTATGCTACATGGGCTTCGCCCAAGAATTTTCTTTTATCGGTTCGCACTCAAGGATAACTGTAAGGGATTATGCACCAAGTTCTTGTAATCACCCCTTCTTTCTTAATCCTTGTAGATAATGTACCATGATGTGGACTTGGGCCCATGGATGACCTTTGGAGTCCATACTTAAATAAATGTTTCAACTTTAGTAAATTAATTTTCCGCTCTATTTTGTTACTTTTATTATTTTGGGTTTTAAAGTTGTAATAAGGCCTCTGGGATATTTTTATTTTGCTTATGTTTTGTCGTGCTTATTATTCTTCTTGAGATATTTTAAGGGAATTTTCTAAAATTCTAAATAAAGGTATTTCTAAATTGATTAACAAATGGATTTTATACAAACTTTTGCAAATAATTTAACCTCGATTTTTTTTTGAATTATCAACGATATTTTTAAAAGTCACGCTTTTAAGAACTCTAGTTTCAAATTATCGATTTATCAATCAACATTCGAGGTTAGTAGTATTTTATCAAAAAATTCAAATTAAACTTGTTTTCTTCAATTACACCTATTTTAGTACGAATCACAAGATCCTTTACACGTTTTCTTCATTGTGACACACCAGATTCGGGCCTAACTTCTGGGCTGGGTTTGGGGTGTTACAAGAAATGACTGTGGTTAGCCCTTTAGGAAAATCTGCAGTAGTGAACAAGTTATTTAGGGATGCACCTTTAGAAATTCAAGTAATAGTATTTCCGGCAGACTTGATGAAATTTCCATTTGGTGAGTTTGACCTTATCTTAGGTATGGATTGGTTGGTTAAGCATCATGTTAATTAAGATTGCACGACTAAGCGAATGGCGTTGAGAACTCCAAAAGATAAAGAAGTAGTTGTGATAGGGGAAAGAAGGAATTATTTCTCCAATGTGGTTTTTGCACTAAGAGCTGTTAAGATGGTTCGGAAAGGGTGCAAGGTGTTTCTAGCTTTCATCAGTGCTTTGGATGCAAAAGAAGTGACTGTAAAGGAGGTTAGAACGGTGAAGGAATTCATGGATGTCTTTCCTGAAGAGCTCCTGGGGTTGCCTCCGCATTGCGGGGTGGAATTTGGAATTGAACTACTTTCAGGTACGGCTCCGGTGTCCATCGCCCCATATAGGATGGCACCGAAGGAGCTGGTAGAACTTAAAGCTCAGATATAAGAGCTCTTGGATCGTAGATTTATTCGACCAAGTGTATCTCCGTGGGAGCGTCGATGTTGTTCATGAAGAAAAAAGATGGGTCGATGCATATATGCATTGACTATCGCCAGTTGAATAAGTTGATGATTAAGAACAAATACCTGTTACCAAGGATTGATGATCTGTTCGATCAGCTAAGAGGAGCTTCAGTGTTCTCGAAGATAGACTTGAGGTCAGGTTATCATCAACTTAAGGTCAAGGAGGCCGATATTCGTAAAACTTCTTTCCGAATTAGTTATGGTCACTACGAGTTTTTAGTGATGTCATTCGGGTTGATTTAATGCACCAATATGCTTATAAATATGATGAACCAGGTATTCCAACCTTATCTGGATCAGTTTGTTGTGGTGTTCATAGATGATATCTTGGTATATTTAAGAACAGAAGAGGAGCATGATTCATATCTTCGGATTGTTCTGCAAATATTAAGAGAGAAGCAATTGTATGCCAAATTCAGTAAGTGCGAGTATTGGCTGAAGGAAGTAACCTTTCTAGGGCATGTTGTTTTTGAGGAGGGGATGAGGGTGGATCCCAAAAATTAAAGTTGTTTTGATTGAAGCCACCAAGTCTCAGAGCAAAATTCAAAGTTTCTTGGGATTGGCCGGTACTATGAAGGTTTGTTGAGGATTCTCCTTGATTGCAAAGACACCTTAACCAAGTTGCTGCAGAAAGGGGTACCATTTGTTTGGCCTGGTATGCAACAAGCTTTGAGAAGTTGAAGAGGATTTTGACAGAGGCTCCGGTATTGATTTAGCCTGAGGCTGGGAAGGAGTTTGTTGTTTATTATAATGCTTCGCACACGGGGTTAGGGTGTGTGTTGATGCAAGAAGGGAAGGTAGTTGCGTATGCGTCTTGGCAGTTACGACCGCATGAGATGAATTATCCCACTCATGATTTGGTGCTAGCTGCGGTAGTGTTCACTCTGAAGATTTGGAGACACTTCCTGTATGGGGAGAAGTCCATTATCTACACTGACCATAAGAGCCTGAATATCTCCTTACCTAGAAGGAGTTGAATTTAAGGCAGCAGAGGTGGATTGAATTGCTGAAGGATTATGACATCTCGATCGAGTATCACCTGGGCAAAGCTAATGTAGTGGCAGATGTATTGAACCGTAAGGTGATATCGAATTTGAGGGCAATGTTTGCTCATCTCAGCTTGTATAATGATGGAAGTTTGCTAACCGAACTTCAAGTGAAGCCAATATGGGTAAGTCAGATTAAAGAGAAGCAGTTATTGGATGATGTGTTAAGTGCTCGACTTTAGCAAGTGCAGAATGGTGAGGTAGAGAATTTTGGTCTGAGCAGTGAAGGGGCGTTATGCTTTCGTGGAAAATTTTGTATACCGAGGGATGTTGAGTTGAGGCAGATAATACTTCGGGAGGCACATAGTAGCCCATACGCTATGCACCTTGGTGGGAGTAAGATGTATCGAGATTTGCATGAGCAATTTTGGTGGCCAGGTCTGAAGTAGAAAGTTACTGAGTTTGTGAGTAAGTGCTTGACGTGTCAGCAGGTGAAGGCAGAACATCAGTTGCCTTCGGGTTGTTACAGCCGGTAAAGATTCCACTGTGGAAGTGGGAGAGGATAACGATGGATTTTGTAATTAGGCTACCTCTTACGCCTACTAAGAAAGATTCAGTGTGGGTAATTATTGATCGGCTGAAAAAGTCCACCCATTTCATACCTGTTCATATCGACTATTCATTACAGAGATTAGTTAAGCTGTATGTGACAGAGATTGTGAGGTTGCATGGGGTACCAGTGTCTATCATATCGGACAGGGACCCTAGGTTTACATCACAATTTTGGAAGGCGTTGCATCAAGCACTGGGTACAAGGTTGGATTTCAAGATGGCGTTTCACCCATGGACCGATGGTCACCGAGAGGGTGATTCAAATTTTAGAAGACATGTTGAGGGGTTGTGTAATCGACTTCAGAGGCAGTTGGGAAGATTGTCTACCTTGGTAGAGTTTGCGTAAAATAATAGCTATCAATCCAGCATTCAGATGGCACCATACAAATCATCAGATAGTTGTAGGTGTCGCACTTCTACCACCGGATGTAATTGGGTGAGCGACAATTATTGGGTCCGGAATTGATCTCAGAGACAGAGGAGAAGGTTAAGGTGAATCGGACTTGGTTGAAGGAAGCTTCCGACAAGTAGAAATCTTATGCGATCTAAAGCGTAAAGATATAGAATTTTCTATGGGTGATCAAGTCTTCCTGAAGGTCTCACCTTGGAAGAAGATTCTAAGATTTGGACGGAAAGGTAAGCTAAGCCCCCAATTCATCGGGCCTTATCGGGTATTGAAACGTGTGGGACCAGTGGCATATCAGCATGAGTTACCTTCGGAATTGAGATAGATACATGATGTGTTCTATGTCTTGATGTTAAGGTTCTACCATTCAGATTCGTCTCACATAGTGCCAGTGGAGGAAATTGAGGTAAGACTAGACCTGTCATTTGAAGAGGAACCAGTGCAAATCTTGGATCGAGACGTTAAGGTACTGAGGAGGAAATCATTTTCATTGGTCAAAGTCTTATGGTGAAATCAAGGTGCAAAGGAAGCTCTTTTGATAGACATGTCTGGGACATGGCTTCGGCATCGAGTTAAGAGATTCTATGTTAGACCATATCTGGGATATGACATCAGCATCACAAGGCGATCCCATGTAAGACCATATCTGGGATATGGCATTGGCATTGAGACAAATGTTTGATGAGAATGAGAATCCTCTGATATTTCGAGTAATTCAACGGGCAAAAGAGCCATGTACGAAAGAGGTAATAAGAAAGCTAAGCAAGTAAACATAGTAATAAACTAAGTTATTCAAGGTTAATAAAGAGTTTATTTAATTTGAGGAAGTTGATGAGATGAGTTCATGTTTACATTAGCGAAAGTGCTAATCGATGTGACTAAGTGATACAGGTGCCATGATTAAAAATACAAGCATTAAATTATTATGTAAAATGTGATGAGTAAGAGTAAGTATGAGTAAGTAAGTTTAAGCACTTGATATTTATGTTGTTCTTGTTCATGATAGATGAGTATATTATGAACAATATGTTGTTATATGAATTTCATGCAAACTTACTAAGTTATATGCTTACTCATCTCTTTTCTTTCTTCCTAGTAGTATCGCCAAGCTAGCTTGGGGACCATAGACGTCAGAGCTCAGATCACACTATCAATCATTATTTTGGTATAGCCAAGTTGTTTTATTTTAAGCATGGCATGTATAGGGATTATGTTATTTTGAGTTATATCATATTGGGAGCCAAAGGGTTGGCTATTAAGATTACTATCCTTTTGTATATGGCCAAATAGATTGGCCAATATTTGTTAAGTTTTATATATTAATGATGATGAGTTTTTATGAATTCTATTAGTGATGTTTTAGGAATTTTTCATAGTACAAGAATGCTACATTATGTATTGCTTGAGTTGGTATAAGTTAGATCATGTTTTAGGGTGGCAATCGGCTTGGAAAATAGCCTCTAAGTGTCCATACGGGTACACACACGGGCGTGTGGCTAGGTCGTGTTTGACACACGGCCAGCCCCATAGGTGTGTTACTAGGCCGTGTGTCCCCTGCACTAATTTGCGAGAATACGATGTGATGCGACAACAATACCCTCACCTCTTTTGATCGAGTAAATTTTGAGGTCGAAATTTCTTTAAGGAGGTAGAACTGTAACATCCCAAGTTAGGGGGTTCTGCATTTCATGTTTCTGTATGTTTGGCTTGTTTTGATTGCTATTTGGATGTGTTTGGGTCTCTTAGGAAGGCTCAGGGTCAAGCCAGAGCCTTGGGTAAATTTTTGTTCTAGGGCACTTTAGGGGGGAAAGCTTGTAGAGGTGATCGTGTTAAACAGTCGAGTTTTAATATTTATAAAAGAATGATCGAACTTGTAGACTAACTATGACACCAATAGAGGCAAGTGCACCTATCGAACAGTAGTATAGTTTAGGCAAGAATATCTTATCGAACCCAAAGGAACCTAAAAGTACTACTACTCACTTTCTTTCTATTATTTAGCCTGAAATATGGAGAGATTGGTTTATTAAACTAATGAAAAAACTAAACTAGATGCAAAGACAAAAGAATGAATTGGAGAAAGACTTTAGGAAAACTCAGTTGACGAAGAGGATACCCTCAGGAAGAATCCACCTACGACTTCACTTATTATTTATTCCCCAAATATGATTTCTTTACTTAGTTTGATCTGTGAGACTCCTAACTTATATTAAACCCTCTCTCGAGGCTAATAATGTCTAACATCTATGAAAAATTAAGAAAAAAATTATTCACAAGATTAAATTCATATATAAAAAATAATATAAGGTAAATAATATATTCAAAACAATTAATGAATATTATAACAAATTTTTTAAAAAATAAAAAAAACGATATGGCAAAATCTAAAATAGTTAATATATACATAATAAAATAAATATATATTTTTAAATAAATAATATAAAAACTTTGAATAAAAATGTATAAGGATAACTTATAATAAGTATATAATATACCATTTAAAAATAGATAATATACATATTTTAAATAAACAATATATGGAAAATTTTGCCTTCATAATAAAACAATTTAGATGATGTACAACATAAAATTTTCAAATAATACATAATATGATTAAAGTTAAATAATATATAATATATATATATAATATATAACAAATAAAAATAATAATAGATATGATAAAATAATTTAACGTAAATAGGGAAAAGCAAAAAAGAAAAACAAGTTTAAAATAATTAAAAAATGAATGAATAATGATTAAGCAATTAAATGGATAAATAAAAAAATTAAAAAAAATGCATAAGTCAACCTAACTCCCGCAATATAAAGATTCAACGAAATTCCTCCACCAAAATCTAACTCGAACGGAAGCAACTCAAAAAGAAACGAAGATGAGCGAAGAACAAAATAAGAACAAGCCACAAAAAATAAGAACGCAAAAGAGAGAGAAATTTGAGCGAATGCTCTCAAGAATTTTATTACTCCCAAACTCAAGTGTGTTTTACAATGAAGGGAGAGACCTCTATTTACAGTTGAGCCTCCCCAAATCCAACAGTACAGATCAATTGCATCAACGGCTAAGATTAAAAAGTATCTACAAATTAAATCTCTAAGATTACAAAATCATATCTTCTAAGATTGCATATCATATCTAAGATTTGCATATCATATTTAAGATTGCATACCATATATTCTAGGATTGCATATCCCTGAAGATTGTGTTCCCATATACGTCAAAATTGTAGATGGACCTTCAATCTTTTAATGGGTCATTCCGATCGGGTCAAATGATATATTTTGGACTGGACTTGTGTAACACCCCAAACCCGGTCAACACACCACAACCGAATCTGGCACGTTACAGAGGAAAACGTTTTGAAGAAAATCGAGTTACCGATTAAACTTTGTGGAAAACTCTTTGTTGCTCTATGTTTGTAGAAATCAGGTGCATGATTAGTTAAAAACTAATAGTTTACTTTGAAATCCCGGAAACTAATCTTTAAAACTTAGTTGCCGATCCATAGCTTAGAAAACCTTTTTGTAATTTTAAAAGAAACCAAAATGATTAATTCGGAAACCGTTTCTATTTGGATTTGGAAACTTAAGTTTGGAAACCATTTGAGTTGTCGAAAACAATTAAGTTATCATTTGTTATCGAGTGATTTGTATTACTCGATGGTAAGGTTTTGAAAACCATTGCATTTTGTAGTTTAGAAAACCTTGCGCTCACATTATTAAATTAATCAAATAATTCACTTAACCATGTTCGAAGTCAAATCCAAAACATATAAATAATTCAAAACATAATTTAAAAGGCCTTATTACAATACCCAAATAATAAATAAAATGAAATGTGAAATAATTACCCAATTCAAAATCCAAGTAAAAGCAAATGTTTTAATGCATGGGCCACCTCGAGTCCATCCGGCTCCTCATCCGCAATTTACGAGTCACCTGAAAAGATAAGGAAGAAGGTGAGTCACCAAGACTCAGTGCATAAATCCTTCTCCCGGATAATGCAACATACTTACACAAATCATAACCAAGCAATACATATAATGCACCCAAACCTAGCCATCCATACTCCGTTTCTACCCCGTGTGGTACCAAACCACTGGTGGTGCCAAACCACTGGTGACCCAAAGTCACGATATCCAATAAAAATGTGGTGCCAAACCACTGGTGACCCAAAGTCACGAAATATCAATAATCCAAGTGTGGGGCCAACCCACGTGTGATACCAAATCACTGGCGACACTGTGGTGCTAAGCCACTGGGACGAGTCGCTATGAGGTGCCAAACCTATAGTGACCCAAAGTCACAAAATAATCTGTGGTACCAAACCACTGGAGGTGCCAAACCTCTGGTGACCCAAAGTCACGGATATCGTCTTCCCCCTCCTCTCATATCACCCATCACAATGCAAAATTTATGCAAATCATGCCATCATGCTTTATTATGGATCATATAGCAAATACATCACAGATCATGGTATTAAGCATCATATAGCAAATCATATCGAAACGAACTTAGCCGAATCCTTGCTCATACCCTTACGGTATCATATCAAGATCTACACAATTTCTGGCTTTTAACATATTCAGGTTATTAATATATTTACTTAGTTATAAAGTGTGTAAGTTACACACCTGTCACCAACGCAAGCACTAAATCCTGAAGACTCGATCTACTGCACTAGATCTCCTTGCCCTACATTCGGACAAACCACCAAACCATTAACAAAGCCATTCGGCCATCCCAATAAATCCCGAAACACGAGATAACACATAACTAACACAATCCTCCTTACCTTTTTGCCTTACGAATGCTGATCCCAACAAAAGGTACGCGAGACTGATCTTCCCCCTACAATCGGCTACCAATACAACTTAGCCTCAAAAGCCTTCGACTTTTTCAAATAACTTAAAGAATGATTAAACTATTATAGATTCTTACCACAGCCTTAATGAATCACTTGACAGAGAAAGAATGGCTCAGATCCACTGCTTCCAAAGTCCCGAAGAACCTAGGAGAAATCGGTTCCTATAGATGGTTAGCAAAACACCCACAAATGCCGAAGTTTGGCTTTTGTCTACACGTGTCGACAGAGAAAAAGAGAAAGTGAGAATGATATTTCGGTCAAGAACCCTTACCCCTTTTCAAAACCGATTGGAGAAAAACCAAAAGAGATCCACCCTTGTTTGAGATTCGCCAAAATAACACTAGGAGAAACCAAGGAGATTTGACACGGTATGGTGGATGGAAGAGAAAAGCAATCAATATTTGGCTAGAGTGGAGAATGAGAAAGGAAAAGAAAAGTGAAAATAGGAGAGGAGGATTCAGAAATGGAGAAAAAAAGAAGAAAATAGAATGGGAGAGGGATGCTTTGACTAAGAAAAATAAAAGATGAGAGGGAGTTCAAGTGGAGATTCGGCCAAGTGCCTAAGGAAGAAATCGACAACCACCTATGGTCTTTCCGGCTTTTGGTTCACTATGGTGCACTAAAGAGAATCGGAGCTTCCGTCAAAATCTTCCTCAACTTGTCGAAGCTTTCCTGCTATTTCTCCGACCACACAAATGGAACTCCCTTCCTCACTAACTTAGTCAACGGTGTTGCGATCAGAGAAAATCCTTCCACAAATCTCTGATAATACCCTGCCAGACCTAGAAAACTCTAAATTTTAGCCACCAACCTAGGTGGTTTCCAATCCAAAACTGCTTCAATCTTGCGCGGGTCCACTCTAATTCCTTCAGCGAACACTACGTGACCTAAGAAAGTCACCTCCCTAAGCCAGAACTCGCACTTACTAAACTTGGCAAATAACTGCTTTTCCCTCAGTATCTGCAACACTACTCGCAAATGTGCATCATGATCCTCCTCCATCCTTGAGTACACCAATATGTCATCTATAAATACTACAGCGAATTAGTCCAAGTACTACTGAAACACCCGGTTCATCAAATCCATGAATGCTGCCAGTGCATTGGTTAACCCGAACGGCATCACCAGAAACTCGTAATGCCCATACCGAGTACGAAACATCGTCTTGTTGATATCGGCCTCCTTCACCTTTAGCTGATGATACCCAGACCTTAAATCAATCTTTGAAAAAATTGATGCCCCATTAAGCTGATCGAACAAGTCATCTATTATCGGCAACGGATACTTGTTTTTTATCGTCAGTTTATTCAACTGGCGGTAGTCTATACACATCCGCATTATACTATCTTTCTTTTTGACAAAGAGTACCGGCGCTCCCCAAGGTGAAACACTTGGCTGGATAAAACCTCGGTCCAACAACTCCACGAATCGAGCCTTCACTCTACCAATTCCTTCTAGCGCTATTCTATACGGGCAATAGACACCGTCATAGCCTTACGGTAACAAATCTATACCAAATTCAACTTTCCGATCCGGAGGCAGACCCGAAAGTTCCTCTGGAAATACGTCAGCAAATTCCTTTACTGTTCGGACATCCTTTATAGCAACCTCCTTTGCCTCCAAAGTACACACCCGAACCAAAATCGCCTCACAACCCTTCCTGACCATCTTCTCAGCCTTCAATGCCGATACCACGTTGGATAGATAATCTCTTCTATTACCTATCATCACCACTTCTTCACCCTCCGCTGTTCTCAAAACCATGCGCTTAGCCGCGCAATCCAAACTTGCTTGGTATTTTACCAGCCAGTCCATCCCAAGAATCAGATCGAACTCCCCAAATGGAAGTTCCATCAAATCAGCTACAAACACTGCCCCTTGAAGTTCTAGGGGTACATCCCTATACAGCTTATTTACTTCTACAAAGTGACCTAGAGGGCTAATTACTATCATCTCCCTAGAAGTAATTTCAAAGTCTAGGTTCATGGTCTCTACTATGCTACTAGCAACATACGAATGCGTCAAACCCACATCAATCAAAGCAATATACGATAATCCAAAGATTAGGAACGTCTGGTTATGACGTTGGTCGTCGCCCTCCTCCTCTCGATGTCTCATTGTATATACCAACCCAGTCGTCTTGCTTCATGTTGCTCGCCCTCCGCTCAAGGTCCCATGGCCTCTACTCGAGCCATTACCTCCCCTAGCAGCACCACGGCCCCTCTGCGGAGGTGGTCCCTCATTTCTGAATTGAGCACGACCACGACCCTCGATGAATCTCGCTAACTTACGTGGATAGTCCCTCATACAATGATCCAGTGAACCACACTCAAAACATCCCTTTCCACCAGTCCAACATCCTCTCCAAGGAGATTTCCCAGATCGATTACACTGCGCTGGTCCCTGATTAGTAGCAGTACGCCTTCCAGATTGATTCGGCCCACTCTGTCCAGCCCTTTTTTACAGATTACCGGCTGACCCCGATAATCCAAAACCTCTCTTGTGTCTATTCCTATCCAGATTCAGTCTTACAGACTCCTTTACCCCTTCACTACCTTGGCTTTTCCACCAAAGACAAAGAACTCTCGTCCTGCTTGTGGAGCGATCGACAATCTCACTCATCTCTCAATCCATCCTCAAACCTGAAACATCGTTCATGTTCTGTAGCCATGATGCCCCTAGCATACCGGCTCAACCTTAAAAATTTTGTCTCGTACTCCGAGACAGACTTACTCCCCTAAACCAGCCTCAGAAATGCCTTCCATTACACATCAATGTAACTGGTCCCGACATACTTCTTCTGATAAACTGCCTTAAAATAGTCCCAAGTGAGATCATCAGCTACTGCACTATCCCGAACCGTGAGCCACCACTGGTATGACTCATCCCGAAGAAGCGATACTATCCCTTTTAGTTTTTCCTCGTGATCGATCCGGTCATCCATGATTCGCTTCGTCGCCTCTAACCAATACTCAACTGTATTGGGAGCCACTCCCGAAACACCTCAAAATACCTCGACTCCATTGGCTCAGAGTCGCTCAGATATGGATTTTTGGGCTCCCGTACCCCCACTCCAGCCACTCTTTCCGGACTTTCAGATGTCGCTGCGACATCGCATCATCCCCGTTTGATCTTGATACTCAACATCAGCGGCTGGTGGTGGTGGCATTTCATTTTCGGACCCTTGACCAGACCTAACGGGCTCCCACACGGTCATTCGGCCTCTACCACGGCCATGCGCATTACGACCACGTCCCCTAAAATTCATGTCTATAGTTGCAATTTATTTGCTTAAGAGATTTTTATGAATTAGCTTCAGTTTCACTGATTACCCACGAACAAGTTTTATATAAAGAAATTTGGTAGTGGTTCTTTCGAGCATCACACAGTTTTCAGTTCAATTCCCTACCCTCATTCCACTTGTAGGGGTATTCTCGTCATTTCACTATCGGGGTATTTTCGTAATTAGCCTATCAGGGTATTTTAGTAATAAAATAGAGTTAATTTGGAAACCTTTACAAATCATAGATATTTCAAAAATTTCCCGAAATAGAAGGGTGTTTTGGTAATTTCACAAACCAGGGGTATTTTTGAAATTATTTTTTCAAAATATGGTTCAAGGTGATTTTACAAAATAGAGGTATTTTGAAAATTTTCAATTCAAGGGTACCTCGGCAATTCTCTATACTAAGGGCATTTTGGTAATTTTACAAGTTAGGGGTAATTTGGTCATTTTTCAAATCAGGGGTATTTTGGACTTTTTCCAAATTAGGGGTACTGTGGTAATTTCAAAACTAAAGTTTAAAGTGTTTCGATGCAAAACGACTGGTCCCTTTCGGGTTTTAATTATTAATTTTAGCCTATAAATAAGTCGTCTCAGCTAGGATAAGTCGTCACTACGCACCAGGTAGGATTCGGGTGAAGAGGAGGTGAGTCACTAGGACTGCTTAAATACCAAGCCCTCTTGAATCCACTCCTAGACATGTGCACAATGGTTGCCACACCGTTAGCTCATTGACGTACTCATAGGTTTGTTTAGTGGATCATTACGTCTTATGCAGTTTGTGTTGGAGTAAGTTATTCCTAGGGTTCAATAATTCCTATTCTACTAGTCTACGATCCCGAGATTCCCATTTCCCCGCATATAATTCACACAACAGTCAGAAGTACTTACCTGGGCGGATTGGTGCCAAAGACTCGGTGCCATGCTTCTCAAACCATGTATTTTCAAACAAAAACATTTTAGAACCATACTTTAAAACATTTTTGGGCCTCGGGCCCACAGTCGAGCCTTTGAACTTGGCTCTGATACCAAAAATGTAACACCCCAAACCTGGTCAACACACCACGACCGAATCTGGCACGTTACAGAGGAAAACGTTTTGAAGAAAATCGAGTTACCGATTAAACTTTGTGGAAAACTCTTTGTTGCCCTATGTTTGTAGAAATCAGGTGCATGATTAGTTAAAAACTGATAGTTTACTTTGAAATCCCGAAAATTAATCTTTAAAACTTAGTTGTTGATCCATAGCTTAGAAAACCTTTTTGTAATTTTAAAAGAAACCTAAATGATTAATTTGGAAACCGTTTCTATTTGGATTTGGAAACTTAAGTTTGGAAACCATTTGAGTTGTCAAAAATAATTAAGTTTTCATTTGTTATCGAGTGATTTGTATTACTCGATGGTAAGGTTTTGAAAACCATTGCGTTTCGTAGTTTAGAAAACCTTGCACTCACATTATTAAATTAATCAAATAATTCACTTAACCATGTTCGAAGTCAAATCCAAAACATATAAATAATTCAAAAACATAATTTAAAAGGCCTTATTACAATACCCAAATAATAAATAAAATGAAATATGAAATAATTACCCAATTCAAAATCTAAGTAAAACCAAATGTTTTAATGCATGGGCCACCTCGAGTCCATCCGGCTCATCATCCAATTTATGAGTCACACGAAAAGATAAGGAGAAGGTGAGTCACCAAGACTCATGCATAAATCCTCCCGGATAATGCAACATACTTACACAAATCATAGCCAAGCAATACATATAATGCACCCAAACCACCATCCATACTCGTTTCTACCCGTGTGGTACCAAACCACCGGTGGTGGTGCCAAACCACTTGGTGACCCAAAGTCACGATATCCAATAAAATGTGGTGCCAAACCACTGGTCACCCAAAGTCACAAAATATCAATAATCCAAGTGTGGGGACAACCCACGTGTGATACCAAATCACTGGCGGGGACAACCCACGTGTGATACCAAATCACTGGCAACAATCCCGATAAATCAACTGTGGGGCCAACCCACTGTGGTGCTAAGCCACTAGGACGAGTCACTATGAGGTGCCAAACCTCTGGTGACCCAAAGTCACAAAATAATCTGTGGTACCAAACCACTGGAGGTGCCAAACCTCTGGTGACCCAAAGTCACGGATATCATCTTCCCCCTCCTCTCATATCACCCATCACAATGCAAAATTTATGCAAATCATGCCATCATGCTTTATTATGGATCATATAGCAAATACATCACAGATCATGGTATTAAGCATCATATAGCAAATCATATCGAAACGGACTTACCCGAATCCTTGCTCATACCCTTACGGTATCATATCAAGATCTACACAATTTCTAACTTTTAACATATTCTGGTTATTAATATATTTACTTAGTTATAAAGTGTGTAAGTTACACACCTGTCACCAACGCAAGTACTAAATCCTGAAGACTTGATCTACTGCACTAGATATCCTTGCCCTACATTCAGCCAAACCACCAAACTATTAACAAGGCCATTCGGCCATCCCAATAAATCCTGAAACACGAGATAACACATAACTAACCCAATCCTCCTTACCCTTTTGCCTTACGAATGATGATCCGAACATAAGGTACGCGAGACTGATCTTCCCCCTACAATCGGCTACCAATACAACTTAGCCTCAAAAGCCTTCGGCTTTTCCAAATAACTTAAAGAATGATTAAACTATTATAGATCCTTACCACAACCTTAATGAATCGCTTGACAGAGAAAGAATGGCTCAAATCCACTGCTTCCAAAGTCCCGAAGAACCTAGGAGAAATCGGTTCCTATAGATGGTTAGCAAAACACCCACAAATGCCAAAGTTTGGCTTTTGTTTACACATGTCGATAGAGAAAAAGAGAAAGTGAGAATGATGTTTCGGTCAAGAACCCTTACCCCTTTTCAAAACCAATTGGAGAAAAACCAAAAGAGATCCACCCTTGTTTGAGATTCGGCCAAAATAACACTAGGAGAAACCTAGGAGATTTCAGCACAGAGTATGGTGGATGGAAGAGAAAAGCAATCAATATTTGGCTAGAGTGGAGAAAGAGAAAGGAAAAGAAAAGTGAAAATAGGAGAGGAGGATTGACAATGGAGAAAAAAAAGAAGAAAATAGAATGGGAGAGGGATGCTTTGACTTCTAAGAAAAATAAAATATGATAGGGAGTTCAAGTGGAGATTCGGCCAAGTGCCTAAGGATGAAATCGACAACCACCTATGGTCTTTCCGGCTTTTGGTTCACTATGGTGCACTAAAGAGAAATCGGCACTGCTAAAAAGGGTTTTCGACTTTTGATACACCAAACAAAGGCTAGCCGAAAATGCACAACTAGGTGCCTAAGGAAATTCGGCACCCCCTTACTCAACTTCCCAACCATTCACTCCTCTTCCATCAAGAGTTCGATTTCGTCAAAATTCCTAAATCACTCTGGTCAATCATTCAAATGAGTTTGAACTAATCAATGCTTATCGGCGGGGTTTGTCTTTGAGCACAACTCTTCCCCTTAAGTCAAAATGGTAAGCGAGAAAATGGAATTTCTGCTTTCGAACTCGAGTTCTCCTTCCCACATGTGGCATCAATCACGGGGCCCTAAGTGGCTCCTCCTTGCCACTTTTTCAAGCCCAATCTTGTGCTTAAATCCTCACTAATTATACTTAACCCCTAGCTCCTTCACTCCCTTTAACTAACACTTAAAATAAAATTTTCCTACTGACTTGGGCCTACCTTTGGCTTATAACTAGCCTCTAGAACACCTCAAACAACAACACAACAACCACACTCATGCAAAATAATTCAATCATAAATAACCCCTATTTCTGGATATTACAACTTGGACTTTGTTTTATTATTTTTTGTATGGGCCTGGGCTAAACTGGCCTATTACAGCTGCCCCTCTTTGCTCATTGTCGTGAAACGAGAATGGAGCAAAGATTATAAAAGGATCAATTTTGCCCGGTCTTGTCGAGCTTCAACTTCTTGATCCTCATCTTCTTCAAGTAGTCTCTAACCCAACTGCAACTTCAAGGAGATTGAATCTGTAGCTTTAATCTTATTCTACTGCAACTTCAAGGAGATAAGACCTGCTCTTGTAGATTTAATCCATCCTATTGTAACATCAGGAAAGTGAGACTAGTATCTTTGATCTTGCTTCACTACAATATTCAGGAAAACAAGATCTGCTATTTTCAGTCTGCTCCACTATAAACTCAGGGAGGCAAGCTAATATCTTTGATATGCTTCCTGCAACTTTAGAAAGATAAGATATCTTGTCTTGATCTACTCACTTTGTAACCCGTGGAGGCAAGCTAATATCTTCGATCTACTTCCTGCAACTTCAAGAAGATAAGATCTGCTATCTTCAGTCTGCTCCGCTGCAAACTCAAGGAGGTAAGCTAATATCTTCGATCTGCTTCCTGCAACTTCAGGAAGATAAGATCTACTGTCTTCAATATGCTCTACTGCAAACTCAGGGAGGCGGGCTAATATATTTGATCTGCTTCCTACAACTTTAGGAAGATAAGATCTACTATCTTCGATCTGCTCCACTGTAAACTCAGGGAGATAAGATCTGACGTCTTCGATATGCTTCCTGTAACTTCAGGAATGCCATCTGCTATTTTAATCTGATCCACTGCAAACTTAGGAAGACAAGATCTAATGTCTTCAATCTATTTCCTGTAACTTCAGGAATGCAAGATCTGTTGTCTTCGATCTTCTCCACTGCAAACTTAGGGAGATAAGATCTGATAACTTTGATCCGCTTCCTGCAAACTCAGGGAGATAAGATCTGACGTCTTCGATCTGCTTCCTACAACTTTAGGAATGCCAGATCTACTATTTTAATCTTCTCCACTACAAACTTAGGGAGACAAGATCTGATGTCTTCAATCTACTTTCTGTAACTTCAGGAATGCCAGATCTACTGTCTTCGATCTGTTCCACTGCAAACTCAGGGAGATAAGATCTGATGTCTTCGATCTGCTTCCTACAACTTCAGGAATACTAGATCTACTATTTTAATCTGCTCTACTGTAAACCTAAGGAGACAAGATCTGATGTCTTCAGTCTGCTCCACTACTGCTTAGGGAGATAAGGCTCACCATCTTCTGTCTGCTCCATTGCCAATACATGGAGATAAGACTTGTAATTTTTAGTCTGTTCCACTACAGCTTATGGGGTAAGGCTGGTGGTTTGAATCTGCTCCCCTACTACCTCAGGAAGATAAGATTTGCCATTTTCGATCTGCCCTATTGCTATCTCGAGGAGACAAGATCTACAATTTTTAGTTTGCTCCCTTGCTACATCAAGAATATAAGACTACAATCTTCAACCTGCTCCCTTGCTACCTCAGAGAGTTAAGGTTGGTGACCTGAATCTGCTCCCTTGCTTCATCAGGAAGATAAGATTCACCATCTTTGATCTGCCCCACTGCTATCTCGAGGAGACAAGATCTATAATTTTTAGTCTGCTTCCTTTCGACATCTAGAAAATAAGACTATAATCTTTAGCCTGCTCCCTTGCTACATTAGAAAGATAAAGCTAGTGGCTAAAATCTACTCCATTGCTATATCAGGAAGATAAGATTTGTCAAATTTGATCTGCCCTACTGAGACAAGATCTACCTTTTTTAGTCTGCTCCCTTGCTATATCAGAAAGATAAGGCTGGTGACTTGAATCTGCTCCCTTGCTACATCAGGAAGATAAGATTCATCAAATTCGATCTGCTCCACTATCGCTTCAAGGAGATAAGATCTACAATCTTCAGTCTACTTTCTTGCTACCTCAGGAAGATAAGACTACAAACTTTAACCTACTCCATTGCTACTTTAGAGAGATAAGGTTGGTCGCTTGAATCTACTCTATTGCTGTAACATCACAAGTTAGGGGGTTCTGTATTTCATGTTTCTGTGTGCTTGGCTTGTTCTAATTGCTATTTGGATGTGTTTGCGGGTCTTAGAAAGGCTTAGGGTCAAGCCAAAGCCTTGGGTAAACTTTTGTTCTAGGGCACTTTAGGGGGAAAGCTTGTAGAGGCAGGCCTTATGTATATTTGTGTGTGGTTGATGACACAGAAAGGAGTGTGGAAGGGTGGTAAGTGATGCCTTATAGGGCAAGGGGGTGACGCCACAAGAGAAGTAGAGAGGGTGAAGGTTCGAATCCTGCATGCCACATAAATGAGCTTTATTTTTGGCTTCAAGATAGAGAGGTGGTAGCCTTCAACTTGGACTCTAATGAGTGGGAGTTGAATGAATCAAATATTTTGAATGAATGAACAAGAGAAGTTGTGAGAGGTTTAAATGGGTCAAGGTTGTTGTGGGATTTCAAATGAGGGATGAGGAATGAATGGTGGAGGGTATGGAGGAGAAAATATTGGGATGTGGAGAGAGAGTGTGTGTGTGGCCAAATATGGGAAGGTGTGGGAGGTGCATGTACGGTTTTGCTTGGTTAGGTAAGGGCCAAATCTCCTTTTGGTTCTTAGGCAATTTGTTGAGCATTTTCGATCATAAGTGAATGGGAGTGCCATTTCTTCAAGTTGTCATTTGAGAGTAGAGTTAACCAAAACCATTTTAGAAGCTTCCTCCATTCTTTTGCATTTTCAATCATTTGATTCATTTCTTTCCTACCAAAACTGCAACACCTTTTACTTCATTTCTTTTCCTTCTTGTCTATTTGGTAATAGCCGAATATCAGAGCGGTCATTTGTGCTTTTTTTCTTTCTTTTCCCACCATTTGCTATTCGTTTCTTATTCATAGTCGAACCTCCCTAGTAGCCGATTGGGATCGTTTCTCTTTGGACTAAGTGCCTTAGCCAGATCTTGCACTCTATCTCTACTTCCTCTTCTCTCTTCTTTATTCAGATCTTGTAAAAGCCGAATCTATTTTTGTGTCAACTGAAGGCATTCTTTCCATTATTTTGCCAGTAGCCAAATATAGCCTTTCCACTCGACATTTTCTTGTTTTTCTGTAAGGATCCTTCTTCTATTTCTTTTCATTCTTTTCCTTTTCTCTTATTTTTTATTAAACCGAAGATTTTGACTCGCTTTTTTTTTTTGCATTGGCCAATTGTAGAGGGGCTCATTCTCATCTTCTCTTCTTCATTTAGCCTGCATTCGGGAGGTATTTGGTAAGTATGGATGTCGGCCAACTGGATGGAAAGGGGTCGTTTCTCATTTTTGTTTGGCCGAAAGGCCATTTCCTTTGTTCTATTTTGGGCATCGATTCTAACTTGGTGTTATCTAGGGACTCATCCAGTTTCGTAAGCCAACCTTCTAGTGTTTGATTTTTGCTGATCAATGTAAAAAGCTTCTTTTTTGGTACCTATCCTCTCTTTCTCTTTCGTTGCCTTAACCTAGTTTTTTGATCAAAGACTCTTATCATGGATATGAGTACTAGCTGATCCAAGGGGGTGTGTCTAAGAAGCCTGAGGGGAGTAGACCCGTGGCCTCTGCTTCTAAGTTTAAAAGACGTGCGGTTTGGCAATGCGAGACTTTTTATCGGGTTGTGTAAGGGAATCGACATCTGCCTGGGATAGACAGATTACGGTTCTTTATTCTAGTGAAAGTGTCGATGACATTACGAGTCTACTTCTCCGTGTTTTCAGGTGTGTAATTCCCACACCTTCTATCGTTTGATTGTAATAAGTGCAAACATTGTTTAACAATCAAAATCTCGGTATCAGCTAATGAGTTGCCCTTGGAGGGTGAAATTGAAATACCAGGTTAGTTACTTTTTTGACTATGCCATATAAATATATATGTTAACGTGAATATGCATATGCTTTAACTATTTATTGTAAGCTGTTACACGTTGCATCCATTTCACTATGAATGTATGTTGCATGGGAATGAGGATATGACAATATTGAAAGGGGTAGTGTAATTCGGCGGCTTTGCCACATCTATGGGTGACGTTGTCACAATTATTTCGGTGGCTATGCCATATATTTCGGCAATGAGCAGCTGATTGCAGCATGACTGCCATCGATGGTGTGCAGTGGTGAGGGTCGATTGTAGAAATCCCCACTACTGTGTTTGGCAAGAATGGGTGGTGTGTAGCGGATATATACCTAGGTTGGGTTGGGCTTTGCATCATTTTTGCATACGTTATGTACTATACTGTGTTAATAGGGCTAAGGCCCGGTCCAACTCTGAATGGGCTTTGCCCAAGGTGATTGTGTAAGGGCTAAAGCCTAGATGGTATTTGAATGGGCTTGGGCCCAGTTATGGTTCGTGTAGGGTAATTGCACACTGAGTCTTCTTGACTCACCCGTTCTGCTTAAAATTTTACAGATAATTCTTAATCCAGTGGATATAGGCCGGGGTGGACTTCGAGGTGGCCATGCACGGTTTTAGTAAATTAAACTTTACTTTTATTTGAATTTTCTTTAGTTTAGGGATTTTGGTTATGTAATAAGGCCACTAGTATTTTGGATTTGATTTTAAACGCTTTAATCTATGAATTAATTGGTATGATGTTTTCTTAATAAAATGTGAATGACAGTTTTTTTCAAAACTTAACCAACGTATTTACAAACTATATTGGACAACATCTCAAGTTAATTTTAAAGCAACAACAAGTGTTTTCAAACATCACCTAAAAGCAGATACTGAGTTAAATGCAAGTTTTCAAATGATCACCTGAACTTGATGTTTAGAAAGAAATAAAATTTTCCTTAATGTTTTCAGATAATCGCGAAGTTTCATGTAACGCACCGGATCCGGTCGTAATGTTTATCTTTGGGTTTGGGGTGTTACAATTGTGGTATCGAGTTAGGTTGCAAAACTCGGCTATGGGTTTTGGGTTCAAAAATGTTTTCCAAAATTGGTTTGAAAATGGTTTAGAAAAATATATATACATGTTTTTTGGAAGTATGGCTTTTGAGTCTCGGCACCAAGTCCGTATGGTAAGTCTTCTGACTGTTGGGTGATTTACATGAAGTAATTATATTATGCTATGAATGCTAGAATTAAGAAACTCAACTTTAGAGATTGAAACCTTTAGGTATAAGTATGTTCTGCGAAAGACTACTTCTAACTCTATTTTCATAAGACAACTCGGTAATAAACAGTGAAAGAAATGCTAATTCATAAAATTTGTAATCAGATTAAGACGATTGATGAACATGAGTGCTAAAGGATGTGGACGTGGTACACGCAGTCGTGGTAGAGGCCGGGATGTTGAGGCTAAGTTCTCTGAAGTAAGACATGAGCCTGAAGGTGAAGCGCCATCATCACCCTTAGCAGAAGCCGGATCTCAAGACTGAACTGATGGAGATGATGCTTTGTCCCAAGTGATGTTGCGTGTTCTGGAGTGAGCTACTAGGGCAAGCACTGGGTCAGTATCTAGGAAGTCTATTCCTGAGCGACTTCAAGCAAATGGGGCTGAGATGTTTAGGGGTATTTCTGGTGTGGCCCCAAACGTAGCTGAATATTGGCTAGAAGCAGTTGAGTGAATTATGGACGATCTGGACTGCATGCAGAGGAGAAATTACAAGGAGCGATGTCTCTTCTCCGAGATGAGGCATATCAGTGGTGGCTCACGGTAAGAGAGGGCACTCTAGTGGATCGTATTAACTGGGATTTCTTCAAGACAACATTTTAAGGGAAATATGTTGGGGCAGGTTATGTGGATGCCCAGAGGAAAACATTCCTGAATCTGGTTCAAGGGTGTAAATCTGTGGCTGAATACGAGGCAGAATCTCTTGTCATCACTTGTTGTTATTACCCAATGGTAAAGTTTAGAGAACCCGATGAGATGTGTAAATTTAGAAAAACATTGATTTTTTTTTTTTTTTACAAGTTATTTAGACATTCCACGTTGCTTAACTTAAGCAATGTATGATAAAACTTAACAAGATTAAACAACCCAGAAATATTAGTTAGTGGCCTTATTACAAACCCAGATAGAACCAAATTAAAAACAAAGTACCCAAAAGAGTGAACAAACTAAAACCAAACGCAATATACATGGCTACCACGAGTCTGTCCGGCCCCACATCTGCGATCTACGAGTCATCTGCAAAATGTAAGGGAAGAGGTGAGTCACTAAGACTCAGTGTATAATCCCCCTCCCGATTATAACAACACTCTTTCACAGTTTCACAATCAAGTAAGTATGTCATGCAACCCAAACCTAGCCATCCAACACTCCATGTTCTACCCGGTGTGGTAACAAACCACTGGTGGTGCCAAACCACTGGTGACCCAAAGTCACAATCAAGTATATACAAATGTGGTACCAAACCACTGGTAGTGCCAAACCACAGGTGACCCAAAGTCACAATTATCTATATGTGGGGCCAACCCACTTTGTGTTACCAAACCACTACTGACAATCCCCTTTTAATGCAATATGTGGGGCCAACCCACTGTGGTACTAAGCCACTGGGACGAGTCACTAAAATATCCAATGTGGTGCAAAACCACTGGTGACCCAAAGTCACAAATATCACATGTGGTACCAAACCACTGGTGGTGCCAAACCACTGGTGACCCAAAGTCACAAATATCACATCTTCCCCCTCCTCTCATAATACACATTTCAGAGCACATGCTTATACATACATTACTTACATGCTTTATCAATTAATAACATACTGCAACATAGCATATACATATTCGTTATCAATCTAATATAATTAACTATCGGAACGGACTTACCCGAAGTCCTCGCTCATGCCCATAAGGGTAGCATATCGATATCCACAATTATTCTGGCTTTTAATAGTGTTTAAGTTAATAACATAACAAGACATTGATTATGAAGTGTGTAAGAGATACACACCTGATTACGCGCAAAACTACACTTTCTACGTCGGTACTGTCGCTAATCGACACAACCGTGATTTGTCTACTCTCCTGCTTGGATGCTGGTCCACACCCCAATGGCCAATCACGAACCGTTGAGACCGCCCTCTTCTTGAATTTAGGGGCTGGAATCTTAGATCTAACCCCACTCACTGCTTGATTAGCCTTCGAATCCATAGTATACCTTATCACTAAATTGGGTTAAAGAAGTGAACTAAAATATAAAGAACTGGAATCCTGAAGTTAGATCCCTTACCTAAGTCGACAGATCTCGAAGGGTCTAGGCTTGGCTTATGACTAATAAACCCCGAAAACTCCACCCCAGATGGCGTCAATCACCCCTCTCCGAACCAACAAATTAATGATGGAGAGACTATAATCAAATACTAGAAAAACTGATTGGGAGGGTGCCCACGCTTGATGTGATAAGAGGATTCAGCTTCTGCAAATGTATGAAATAAGGCAAAGAAGAAAGGTGCTAAAAGAAAGAAAATGAGTTTCGGTTGAGGCACTTACTATTTCGGCTATGAAGAATAAGGAGAAAATGGATAGGGAGATTTGGCTATGACCAAAAAAATAAGAAGGAGAAGAAACAAAAGGTATTTTGGTTAGGAAGAAGAACAAGTGAACAATGGTGAAAAGAAAATGAGGACACAAGGTTCGGTTGAAGAGAAAGAAAGGTGAAAGGAGGAAGAAAACAAAGAGAGAATAACAAGAGAGAGAGTTGAAGTTTCAGTTTAAGCAAAAGTTGAAATGCCAATGCCCAAATTGCAAAGAATAAACTAGATGCCCCTAAAGAAAATTTCGGCACAAAGGAAGAATAGGAAGAAGAGAAACAAATAAAAAAAGAAAAGAAAAAAAAAAGACTCAAACAAGCTTGCAATAATCGGCACACACACCCCAAATGATTGAAAGTGCACACAAGAAAAGAAAGAAATGCCTAAAACAACTTTCAGCACATGCACCTCACCTAGCCCCAAAATCGAAAGCTCCCACCTTCCACCAAGCCACATTCGGTCAACAACCCCCCAACAAGCCACCAAATCCCTTGATCGTCTCCTACATTCACTCCCCTCCCATCATTTGAATCGGTTTGAATGATTCAAACTCCACCTTTCTCTCATGGCTACCCATTTAAAATATTTGACTTATTCAACTCCCATTCTTTAAGGTCCCAAACTGAATCCATCACCTCTCCATCCCAACGCCAAAATAAACTTCAAAAAGGCAGACTATGCGACTCGAACCTACTCCCACCTCCTCCAAGCTCCCGTTAAGGCATCATTCCCCTTGCTTCCTAGGTGACACCCTGCCACTTTACCACTTCACTTCTTGTGTCAACAAACACTAGCAATGATCCTTAAAGCCTGCCCCCCGCTAGCTCTCCTATAAAGTGCCCAAAATTGCGATTTTGGGTTTTAGGCGCGTTCAGGTGGATTTGCCACGGCCGTGTTGAAGCTACCAGTCCTGTGTGTTGATTCACACAGTTGGGTCGAACGGGCATGTGTATCCCATGCTCGATAAGTCAATATGTTCGCACGATCGTGGGGCACGGCTGTGCTCTACCCGTGCTTAATAAGTCAGTAGCTTCACACGGTCGTGGGGCACGACCATGTATAGCCTGTGCTTGACAAGTCAGTAACCTCGCACGGTTGAAAGGCACGGGCGTGTCTGATATCACAACCCATGTTTGTTGAAAAGAATTTTTCCCTGTTTGTGCACGGATCCGGCCACGCCCGTGGTGTGTGCCCTGTCTTGTACATGGTCATTGGCACACCCGTGTTCAAGGCTGTGTTAACAATCCTGCATTTCTGTTAATCATTTTAGAAAAATTTTAGAAAGACAAAGTCAATGTTAGTGTGTTAGCACTTGGGTTGCCTCTCGAGAAGTGCTTGTTTATAGTCTTAAGCTAGACTTTCCCTATTTTTGATTCTAAAGGAGGGCTCGTGGAGCAGAAGCTCCTCTATCATATCTCCTGAATCTGCACCATTATAAATTTTAAGTCGGTGACCATTTACCTTGAATGTGCCTTTTGTGGGATGAGTTACCTCAATGGTGCTGTATGGAATGATTGTTTTGATCATGAATGGGCCTGACCATCTTGACTTCAATTTTTTCGGGAATAGTTTAAACCTTGAATTGTATAGTAGGACTAGGTCTCCTACTTTGAATTATTTTGATCGCTTGAGACGAGTATTGTGGCGTCGCTTTTTTGCTTCCTTGTACAGTTTTGAGTTTTCATAGGCTTCTGTTCTCCATTCATCCAACTCGTTCATCCGTATCATTCTTCTCTTTCCTGCAATCGTGAGGTCAGTATTCAAAAATTTTGTTTCCCAAAAAGCTTTGTGTTCTAGCTCAAATGGTAGATGACAGCTTTTCCCGTATACAAGTTTGTATGGGGATGTTCCTAGAGGTGTTTTGAATGCTATTCTGTAGGCCCATAAAGCATCATCTACCTTAACTGCCCAATCTTTTCTATTTGATTCAACCGTTTTTTCTAGGATGTTCTTAAGCTCTCGGTTTGCTACTTCAACTTGTCCGCTAGTTTGAGGATGATATGGGGTGGCTGTTCTATGGCATACTCCATATTTCTTTAGAACTTTTTCCAATTGTGTATTACAGAAATGACTACCCCTATCACTAATGATGGCTCTAGGTGTCCCAAATTGGGAGAATAGTTTCTTGAGAAATTTAACTGCTACTCTAGCTTCATTGGTTGGTAAGGCTTTCGCTTCTACCCATTTTGACATGTAATCAACCGTTACTAGGATGTATTTATTTCCAAATGAGCTAGGGAAAGGTCCCATAAAATCAATACCCCATATATCAAATATTTCACATGACAACATATATGTTTGAGGCATTTCATCACGTTTAGAAATATTACTTGTTCTTTGGCATTTATCACACGAGGTAACATACCTATTGGCATCTTTAAATAGAGTGGGCCAGTAATAACCTAATTCGAGTATTTTGTGTGCTGTCTTAATACCACTGTAGTGTCCTCCTGATGGTCGTGAATGACAATGTTCCAAGATTTTGCTTGCTTCATCATGTAATCCATCTTGAATTACGATCTACACATATCACGAAAAGAAAGGGATCTTCCCAAAAATAATTTTTCACATCAGCAAAGAATCACTTCTTTTGGTGATGTGTTAATTTTCTTGGCAAGACGTTAGCTACTAAATAATTCGCAATATTTACAAACCATGGTACTTCAGAATGCGTTAAAGAAAAGAGTTGTTCTTCGGGAAACGAATCATTTATTTCATGTTCATCAAGCTTTTTGGTGTGTGGATTTTTGAGTCTTGAGAGGTGATCTACCGCAAGATTCTCAGCTCTCTTCTTTTCCTATATTTCCAAGTCAAATTCCTGTAAGAGTAAAATCCATCGTATGAGTCTAGGTTTTGCATCAGGTTTGTTTAAAAGATAACGAAGAGCTGAATGGTTAGTGTAAACGACAACTTTAGACAATATTAGATATTGTCTAAATTTGTCAAAAGCAAAAACTATAGCTAGCAATTCTTTCTCAGTAGTGGTGTAATTTTCTTGCGCAGGTGTTAATGTTCTGCTAGTGTAGTAAATTGGCTAAAAATACTTGTCTCTTCATTGTCCCAAAACTGCACCTACTGCAAAGTCACTTGCATTACACATTAGTTCAAAGGGTAAGTTCCAATCAGGTGCAATTATAATCGGTGCATTTATTAATTTATCTTTAAGGACATTGAATGCATCTAAACATTCCTGATTGAAATTAAAAGGAACATCTTTTTCTAGTAATTTTGTCAAAGGCTTAGCTATTTTAGAAAAATCTTTAATAAATATTCTATAAAAACCTGCATGTCCTAAAAAGCTTCTAATAGCCTTAACTGAACTAGGAGGAGGTAACTTTCCTATGGTTTCAACTTTTGCTTTATATACCTCAATCCCTTTTCTAGAAATTTATGTCCTAAAACAATCCCTTTTCTAACCATAAAGTGGCATTTTTCTCAGTTCAAAACAAGGTTTGTTTCTTCACATCTAATTAGAACTCGTTTTAAATTTTTAAGGCAAAGCTGGAAAGAATTACCGAATACTGAGAAATCATCCATAAATACCTCCATGATGTCCTCTACGAGTTCGTCAAAAATTGCCAACATGCAACGTTGAAAAGTGGCAGGAGCATTACATAATCCAAAAGGCATTCTACGATAAGCAAACGTACCGTATGGGCATGTAAATGTCATTTTCTCTTGGTCTTTCGGAGCTATGGGAATTTGGAAGTAGCCGGAGAGTCCGTCCAAGAAGCAGTAGTACATATGCCCGGATAGTCTTTCTAACATTTGATCAATGATGGGTAGAGGAAAGTGATCTTTTCTGGTGGCATCATTCGGCTTTCTATAGTCTATACGGACTCTCCAACCTATAACTGTTCTATTGGAAATTAACTCATTCTTTTCGTTGGGCACTACCGTCATTCCTCCTTTCTTTGGAACTACCTGCACAGGACTTACCCAAGTGCTGTTAGAAATAGGATAAATTATTCCTGCATCTAGAAGTTTAATTACCTCGACTTTGACCACTTCTTCCATGTTAGGGTTTAATCGTCTCTGAGGTTGCACACACGGTTTATATTCTTCTTCCATTAAAATTTTGTGGGTGCAAAACGCGGGGTTTATTCCCTTGATGTCAGAAATTTTCCATGCTATGGCTTTCTTGTGTTCTCTTAGTACCTTTATTAGCTCCTCCTTTTCCTTGGGTTCTAGTTCTGAAGAGATGATTACTGGTAACGTAAAATTGTCCCCAAAGAATGCGTATTCTAAATGTTTTGGCAACTGTTTTAATTCCAATTGGGCGGCTCTTCGATGGAGGGTTTCTGTTTTAATACGTCATCTTCTTCAATGTTTTCTTCTTTCATTTTTCTGAATGATAATGTATTCAAACTGATCTCGTTATCTTCATCCTCTTCCCCTCTCCTTGAGGTGGACACAGTTCCATCGTGTCATCCTGCAGGATTTCCTGTAATGAATTTTTAATAATATGATCAGTAGTGTCACCAAAATAACAGGAATCATTTGCTCTTTAGAATATCGCATGGCATCATAAATTTGGAAAATAATTTCTTCATCACCTATCCTTAGTGCTAGTTTACCATCACCTACATCAATAATAGCTCTAGCAGTGGCTAAAAAAGGACGCCCTAAGATTAAAGGAACATTGATGTCCTTATCCATGTCTAACACAACGAAATCAACAGGGAAAATAAATTTATCAATTTTTACCAAGACATCTTCAATAACTCCTCTAGGATATTTAATAGATCTATCAGCTAATTGAATACTCATCCTAGTGGGTTTTGGTTCCCCAAGATCTAGCCGTTTAAACAATCGATAAGGCATTAAGTTGATACTAGCGCCTAGGTCTGTTAATGCTTTCGTGATGTTTAAACTACCAATTAAGCAAGGAATAGTGAAACTCCCTGGATCTTTTAACTTCCGTGGTAGTCTATTTTGGAGAAGGGTTGAACACTCTTCATTAAGCTCCACCTTTGATACTTCCTCAAGCTTCCTTTTGTTTGTGAGAAGTTCCTTTAAGAATTTTGCATACTGTGGCATCTGGGATATTGCTTCAATAAAAGGTAAGTTAATATGTATTTGTTTAAAGAGTTCAAGGAACTTACCATATTGAGCATCCAGTTTTTCTTTCTTCAATTTTTCTGGATATGGAATTTGTGTTCTATTCTCTTTAGGCAATGTATTGTCATTCTCAACTTCTACACTTTTTTCTTGATAACCTCATGTTGTGTCTTTCTTTGTGGTTCAACTAGCTCTTTGCCACTCCTTAGTGTGACTGCCCTTACTTGCTCTGTGTCTTTAGAAAAAATTTTCGTTTGTATTTCACATACTATTTCAGTAAGTATTCAACAGACGTAATGAGCTCTTCCACCTGAGCCTTGATTCCCTTCAGTGAGATTTGTTGTTCATCAAGTGTTGCTTCCGTCATTTGGAGACGAGAATCTGTAGCTGCCATGAATTTTGTCAACATCTCTTCAAGGGTTGATGTATTTTCCTGTGGATAGGACTGAATTTGGTAATTTGGAGGAGGTTGCTGCCTTTGATTTCCTTGATTTCCTTGTCCTCCCCACGAAAAATTTGGGTGGTTCCTCCAACCTGCATTATAAGTGTTACTATAAGGATTATTACTAGATCTGAAATTGTTACCTATATAGTTTGTCTGCTTGTTGTCTGTGCCCGGTTGGTAGGGTGGGTACTCAGAATTTGCCACATTTCCACTCGCTTTGCATTGCATGACTAGGTGTACCTGCGAAGAACATAAGTTATCAAGCTTTTTATTCATTAACTCCACCTGCATTGACAGCATTGTCACTGTGTCTATGTTAAAAACTTCGGCTGATTTTGTCGGTTTAGCCCTTGTAATTGGCCATTGATAGGTGTTCAATGGCATCTCTTCAATAAAATCGTAAGCCACTTCAGGAGTTTTGTTATTCAAAGTTCCACCGACAGATGAATCAATCATTTGCCTAGTCGGAGAATTCACACCATGATAAAAAGTTTGGACTTAAAGCCACAGAGGTAATCCGTGGTATAGGCATCTCCTTAGGAGATCCTTGCATCTTTCCCATGCATCATATAATGTTTCTGCGTCATTCTACACAAAAGAAGATATGTCATTCCTAAATTTGGCCATTTTGGCTGGTGGAAAATATTTTAAAAGAAATTTTTTGGTCATTTGATTCCATGTGGTGATTGACCCTCGTGGTAACAAGTTCAACCACTACTTTGCTTTATTCCTTAACGAAAAAGAGAATAACCAAAGACGTATAGCATCAACAGAAACACCATTTATTTTGAAGGTATCAAGAATTCTAAAAAATTAGATATATGAGTGTTTGGATCTTCATCCTGCAAACCATCAAATTGAACAAACTGTTGAATCATTTGTATTGTGTTTGGCTTTAATTCAAAATTATTAGTAGCTATAGCATTCTACTCTGGTCAAATTAGGTTTAGCATAATCATACATAGTATGTGGAATATTCTATTCCTACACATTTGGCGGTGGATTGTTTTCGTCCATCCCTTCAGTAGGATTGAATCTTTCTTGTTATTCTTCTCTTTGGTAGTCTAGAGCTCATCTAGTTTCTCTGCGGTTCCTGCGAGTGGTAGCTTCAATGTCACTTTCGTATTCTAAAGGTCCTCTCTGGTTCATTCTAGTCATAAACTAGAGGTACATGCTAGGAAAACAAAGAAAGAAATTTAGAAAAATTAAAATTTAATTTAAACTAAAAATAAAAGTAAATTGTGGAAAAAATAAAATAATGACTAAAATAATAGAAATAGAGCTTTCTTAATATTTTAGTGCTCCCCAACGGCGCCAAAAACTTGATCGTGTCAAATAGTCTAGTTTTAATATTTATAAAAGAATGATCAAACCTGTAGACTAACTATGACATCGATAGAGGCAAGTGCACCTATCGAACAGTAGTATAGTTTAGGCAAGAATATCTTATCGAACCCAAAGGAACCTAAAAGTACTACTACTCACTTTCTTTCTATTATTTAGTCTGAAATATAGAGTGATTGGTTCATTAAACTAATGAAAAAACTAAACTAGATCCAAAGACAAAAGAATGAATTGGAGAAAGACTTTAGGAAAACTCAGTTGATGAAGACGATACCCTCAGGAAGAATCCACCTACGACTTCACTTATTATTTATTCCCCAAACCTTATGATTTCTTTACTTAGTTTGATCCGCGAGACTCCCTATCCTATATTAAACCCTCTCTCGAGGCAAATAACGTCTAACCTTAGGTTAATTAGTGGAACTCTCATTCTCTTATAATAACCCCCTAAGGAAGCAGTAAATCGATCAATGGACTCCCATATTAGGTTTCACCTAATCCGACAAAATCTCGTAACCCTATCTCTAGGTGCCCGATCAACTCCTTTCGATTATGCTAGATCTACTCTTGGCGAGGTCTATTCCTTCTCCACCTAAGCACATCAGATTAAATTAAGCAACATAATTAAGAACAAACTAAGTACTTATCATTAAATTTAGAAATCAAATAACAAATTCCATCATAGGTTTCATCCCCTTCAGGTATCTGAAGGGTTTAGTTCATAACTAAATAAGAAAACATCTCAAGAGAAAAGATAAAACAAAACATAAGAAATCCTTAAAACCCCCTAAAGGAATTGAAGGAGAGATCCTCTGTCTTGAATAGAGCTCCGGCTTCTTGAGATGGATCAACTGGCTATTTTCAAGTGATTTTCCTAAAAGATGAAAGCTTCGGCAAAAGCCTCTGCAAAAGCTATCCTTGGAATAGTTGCCTTGGGTTGTTTATATAGGCCTTTGAGATGCTTTATTTGGCTCCTAAGTACCTCTTTCAAGTAGAATTACTATTAGGGAGTTTAAGTAGACTTAGGAGTATGTTTCTTTAGCTTCAAGCGTCCAACTTCGAGTGAAATTGCTATCTCCCGCAGCAGGGACACGACCATGGCACACGCCCATGTAATTCAGGGTTGGGCTGTGCCTTGATTATGTCATTTTGGGTACAGCCATGCAAGTCAGGATCCAGGCCGTGCTTCAGGTCTGTCGATTGGGACATGGCCATGTAGATCACCAGGCACATCCGTGTGTGGTAAATGGATGATGCACGGCCGTGTGTGACGGAGTTGATACCGTGCTCTAGGTAATCAGTGAGGCACGATCGTGTGGCTTTGGGCCAACCCGTGTTGAGTTCTTGGGTTGGACTAATTTAGTCCATTTTAAGCCCGTTTTATGTTTTTTTATCCTCGGGTGCTTTCCTGAGTATATGACATGAAAAGAAAGGATTACAAGCACTTTTTTATATAAATTAAGGGCTAAATTATCAAAAAGCATACTAAATGTGGGATTAAAATATGTTACTTTTATGGTTTATCAAGAGGTAGGCCTTATGTATATTTGTGTAACATTCTAGAATTAGGGGCTCTATATTATTTATGATTGCTGTGTGTTTGGCATGTTCTGTTTGTTAATTTGGTATGTTTGGGGGTCTTGGGAAGGCTCGGAGTCAAGCTTGAGCCTTGGTGAAAATTTTACTTTCAGGCTCTTTAGGGGAGAGCTGGTTGAAGCAGGTCTTAAGGATAAGTTCTTGTGTTTGTTGACACAAGAAGAGTTGTGGTGGAGTGGCAAGAAGGTGCCACTTAAGGTGCAGGGGTGTGGCGTCACAAGGGAGCAGCAGAGGGAAAGAGTTCAAATCTCGTCAGTGGCATTCAGAAGCTTTAATTTTTTTTATGTGCTTAGGGAGCTAAGGAGGTGGCTTTCTGCTGGACTCTTCGTGGTTGTTGGTTGAATGGGTCAAGCCATTTGAATGGTTGGCCATGAGGTGTTTGTGGTGTTTCAATTGGTCAAACTGATTCAAACAAGTGAAGGGGAGTGAAAGTAGGAGGAAATCGTGGGTGTGTGTTAGTGGTGGAGTTGGCCAAAAGTTGGGGTGTTTTGGGGAGTGAATTCGGTCAAGTGGGTGAAAGAGGGGGACCCTTTCTTGTTGAGCATGTGCGGTTTAGTGCTAGCTTAAGGGTGCCGAAATTCCATAGACTTTAGGCTTTGGTTCATTTCATTTTAGCATTGTTCATTAAGGGAGGTGAGTGCCGTTTGGTAGCTAGTGTCATTTGAGTGTGAAGTTAAGTCGAAACCGTCCATAGAGACTTCCTTTCTCCTTTTCACTTTGGTCACTTGGCTTCATTTTCTATTTTCTTTTACCAAAAGAAAACTGTAGCACTCTATTCTCTTTCTCTCATAATTGTTGCTTTACATCTTTTCCCCATTTTATGTGTTAGCTGAAACTCTTTGAAGCCACCCCATTGCAAATCTTTTCTTCTCCTTTGCTCATTTCTCTTAAACCTCACAACCTGAAACTTTCATCTCACTTCTTTGTGTTTCATCTTTCTCTTCTATTTCTTCTTCTCAAGTCGAAACGTACTTCTCACCCCCTTCTCTTTGTGTTTCATTTTTACACCTTTCACCATAACCGAACCTTCATACCTCCTTTCTACTTCTCTAGCAAACCGACCCTCCTACTTCTCTCGGTTCTCGGCTAGTTTCCCATAGCTAAATCTTCTGGGGTGTCAATCGGTACCTCTGCTCAGGGTAAGGTTCTCTTTTATTTTCTTATGATCAATCTATCCATTCTTTCTTTTCAAGGTGAAGCCGAACCTACTCTTGTAAACAAACAAACATGTTTCTTTCATTTTGTGCCTATTAGTCGAACATCGCGAAGCAAGTTGCTAGGAATCTTTGGCCGAAAGTTTCAATCAGTTCTGTTGTTTAAGGTAAGGAGAGACTCTGTTTCCCATTTCTTTTCTTTCTTTCGATTTTTGTAGCCAAAGTCGAATGGCTAGTTGGCTTGGTGTTATATTTTGGTTAACCCCCTCTTACTTTTCTTCTTCTCTCGTTTGGGGCACTTACTCCGGAAACTTTTAGCCATGCGTTTTGTTGTTCAAATTCTAAGGATCAGTTGAATTCTGGATCACATCTCTCCATTTGGGATTAAGGTAGGAGCCTCTTTTTTTTCTTTGTGTTGAGCCTTTGTTCATTACTTTGTTATTAGTCGAATCTTTTGGTTGGCCAATCAAAGGTTCTCTTTGACCTCTGATCAAGTCTGTTTCATGGATACAAGAAACGGTCAAGCTGCAGTGGGGAGGAACCCATAATCCCTACTCCTAAGTTTAAGAGGCGTGCTATGTCGGCGGTTCAGGAATATCCACCGGGTTGTGGTAGAGAGCCAGCGTCTGCCTTGGATAGGTAAATAGCGGTTGTCCCTGCTAGCGAAAGTGTCGACGTAGAAAGCTTAGTGTTACACGTTATCAGGTGTGTATTACTTACACGCTTCTTTACTGTTTGAGTTTTTATCTGTGTGAGTTGAAAGCCGAAATGACTGTTTGATAGTCGAGATACCATAGTGGGTAAGGTTGGAGACACCGGTAAGTTCTGCTATGATGATACTTTCGATTATAAGACTTGTATGAAATTATTGTCTGTTATACGTTGAGAATATGTTACATTCATTTTCAGCTTGATAATATGAGCATGGGCTTGGGATTGAATGAAAGGGGAAGCGTGAATCAGTGACTATTGTCACGGTGGTTTGAAACCACGAATACATATATCTGTGACTTGTCTCATTGGTCTAGGACCCCAGTGGGTTGGCCCCACGAATACATAAACTTATCAGAGATCGTCCCAGTGGTCTGCGACCACAGTGGGTTGGCCCCACGATTATATATTTCAGTGACTTTGTCACAAGTGGTCTAGGACCACGGTGGTCAAGAACCACAGTGGCGTAATGCCACGGGTGTTTGGATGGATAGCTAGATTGGGCTGGGCTGCATTGCATACATGTCATATATACCATATTGAGTGGGCTAAAGCCCAATGTGCATCTATGGGCTTAAGGCCCAGTTTGCGTTATACAGGAATTTACATACTGAGTCTCGGTAACTCACCCCTCTACTTAATTGTGTAGATAATCACTAGATCGTGGATCTGGAGCCGAGGCAGACTCGAGGTGTCCATGCATTATCGTTTCTTTCGTAAACTCGTTCTCTTATTTAAGTTTATTTTTAATTGGGATTTTGATCTGTAATAAGGCCACTTTAACTTTAATTTGGGGTTTGATTCAAATTTGATATTATATATGTTATAAACTGTCAAATATGGGGTTTTCTTAAAAACGTAACTGACGGTTTTCTAAAATATTAACATACAGATCACAAGCCACAAATAATTAAACATGGGATTTTTCTTAGTACTACAAATATTATTTTCAAAAGGTCACGTTCCTCAACATTGTTTTTAACTGTGAACTCGCTGAAATTTTCTAAATTTGGCTTTACGAAATAAACTCGTTTTCAGCTTCTAGATAACCTAGTAAGAAGTTGGCAAGATATATCAAAACCAAATTCTAAATTACCCTATCGTAAAATCATTAAAATGAGTAAGTTAGTGGCTGAGTATGAGGTGGAATTCCTACATCTAAGCCGTTATGCTCGGGGTATTGTTTCAACAGATCATGAGCGTTGTGTTTGATTTGAAGATGGCCTGAGGGACGAGTTGCGAGTACTGATAGCTCTGCAATAGGAAAGAGAGTTTCCCATTCTAGTTGAGAAGGCTAAGATAGTCGAAGAGGTAAAGTGATCTGAAAGGCAGAATCAGGATAGCCTGGGTTGGTTTATGCGGCCAGACACCGAGAGGAGGGCGATGCACTGGACGTCATAATCGGTACGTTCCTTATTTTTGGGTTGCCTTTTACTGCATTGATTGATATTGGGTCTACGCATTCCTATATAGCTAGTACTATGTCTGGAATTCTAAACATAGAATCTGAGATTTTTTCTAGAGAGATGACTGTGCTTAGCCCTTTAGGACAATTTGTAATGGTGAACAAACTCTTCAGGAGTGTGCCTTTAGAAGTTCAAGTGATAGTTTTTTCTTACTGATTTGATGGAATTGTCACTCGGTGAGTTCGATTTGATCTTAGGCATGGACTAGTTGGTGAAGTATCGAGCGAACTTGGATTGTGCTACTAAGCGCATGGTGTTAAAGACTCCCGAGGAAAATGAGGTGTTAGTGATAGGTGAAAGAAAGAACTACTTGTCCAATATAGTGTCCGCTTTAAAGGCTGAAAGGATGGTGCGAAAAGGGTGTGAAGAGTTCTTAGCTTTCATCAGTGCTCTGGAGGCCAAAGAGTTGACTGTAAAGGATGTTAGAACAGTGAGGGAATTCTCTGATGTTTTTCCAGAAGAGCTTCTATGGATACCTCCGGATCGCGAGGTGGAGTTCGATATTGATCTTCTTTCGGGAACAGCGCCAGTGTCCATTACTCCGTATAGAATGGCGCCGAAGGAGTTGGTAAAACTTAAAGCCCAGATTTAGGAATTATTGGATCGGGGTTTTATTCGACCAAGTGTGTCCCTGTGGGGAGCACCGGTGTTATTTGTTAAGAAGAAGGACGGGTCAATACGGATGTGCATTGACTATAGGCAACTGAGCAAGTTGACGATCAAGAACAAGGACGGGTCGATGCGGATGTGCATTGACTATAGGCAACTGAACAAGTTGACGATCAAGAACAAGTACCCGTTGCCAAGGATTGACGACTTGTTCGATCAACTGTGAAGTGCTTCGTTTTTCTCAAAAATAGGCTTGAGGTCAGGTTATCATCATCTTAAGGTCAAGGAGGTAGATATCCATAAGACAACCTTTTCGAACTCGTTATAGTCACTACGAGTTCTTAGTGATGCCATTTGGGTTGACGAATGCACCAGCTGAATTTATGGATATGATGAATCGAGTATTCCAACCCTATCTGGATCGGTTTGTTGTGGTATTCATAGACGATATCTTGGTTTACTCAAGGACGGAAGAGGAGCATGATTCGCATCTTCGAGTGGTTCTGCAGATTTTGAGAGAAAAGCAACTGTATGCCAAGTTCAGCAAGTGTGAATTTTAGTTGAGGGAAGTTACCTTTCTGGGACATGTTGTGTATGCTGAGGGAATTAGGGTTGATCCTCAGAAAATTAAAGCCGTGTTGGACTAGAAACCGCCTAAGTCTATGGCGAAATTTAGAGTTTTCTTGGTTTGGCTGGGTACTACAGAAGGTTTGTTGAGGGGTTCTCGTTAATAGCTGCACCGTTAACCAAGTTGTTACGGAAAGGGGTACCATTTGTCTGGTCAGATAAGCAGTAGGAAAGTTTTGAGAAGTTGAAGAGGATTTTGACTGAGGCACTAGTGTTGATTCAGCCTGAGGCTGGGAAGGAGTTTGTCGTCTACTATGATGTGTCACACACAGGGTTAGGATGTTGTTGATGCAAGAGGAGAAAGTGGTAGCATATGCATCTCGGCAATTGAGACCATATGAGGTGAACTATCCTACGCATGATCTGGAGTTAGCTACGGTAGTGTTTGCTCTAAAGATTTGGAGACACTACCTATATGGGAGAAGTCAATTATCTACACAGACCACAAGAGCCTAAAATATCTCCTTACCCAGAAGAAGTTGAATTTAAGGCAGCGGTGGTGGATTGAGATATTAAAGGATTATGACTACTCAATCGAGTACCACCAGGTAAAGCTAACATAGTGGCAGACGCGTTGAGCCGTAAGGTGATATTAGACTTAAGGGCAATGTTCACCCATCTCACCTTGTATGATGATGGAAGTTTGCTAGCTGAACTTCAAGTGAAGCCTTCTTGGGTCAGTCAGATTAGAGGGAAGCAGTTGGTAGATTAGTCGCTAAGTTCTAAATTTCAACTAGTGGAGGGTGATGAGACAAAAGATTTTATTTTGAACAATGAGGGGGTATTTTGTTTTCATGCAAAAGCCTGTGTGCCAAGGGATTCTAAGTTAAAGTAGAAGATTCTGCAGGAAGCACATAGTAGTCCATATGCTATGCATCCTGGTGGGAGTAAGATGTATCGAGATTTGCAGGAACAGTTTTGGTAGCCGGGTCTGAAGCGAGAGGTAACCGAGTTTATGGGTAAGTGCCTAATGTGTCAGTAGGTAAAAGAGGAACATCGGTTGCCTATAGGGTTGCTACAACTAGTAAAGATTCCACTTTGAAAGTGGGAGAGGATATCGATGGACTTTGTTAGTGGGCTACCTCTTACGCCTACTAAGAAAGATTTAGTGTGGGTAATTATCGATTGGTTGACAAAGTCCGCTCACTTCATACCGGTTCATGTTGATTATCCATTGCAAAAGTTACCCAAGTTGTATGCAGCAAAGATTGTGAGGCTGCATGGGGTACCTGTGTCTATCATATCAGACAGAGACCCTAAGTTTACATCGCAGTTTTGAAAGGCGTTGCATCAAGCATTGGGTACAAGATTGGATTTCAGCACAACGTTTCATCCACAAACTGATGGTCAGTCTGAGAGGGTAATTCAGATCTTGGAAGACATGTTAAAAGGTTGTGTTATCGATTTCAGGGGTAGTTGGGAGGATTTTCTACCTTTGGCAGAAATCGCATACAACAATAGCTATCAATCTAGTATTCATATGGCACCCTATGAAGTGTTATATGGTCGGAAGTGTCGCACTCCTACTTGATAGACAGAGTTGGGAGAGCAACAGTTGTTGGGTCTAGAGTTAGTTTCAAAAATAGAGGAAAAGGTTAAGTTGATTTAGACCCGGTTAAAAGAAGCTTCAGATAGGCAGAAATCTTACGCAGATCTGAAGCGTAAGGATATAAAATTTGTAGTGGGTGATCGAGTTTTTTCTAAAAGTCTCGCCTTGGAAGAAGGTTTTAAGATTTGGACGGAAGGGCAAGTTGAGCCTCAGGTTCATCGGGCCTTCCCGAATGTTGAAACGTGTGGGACTAATAGCTTATCAGCTGAAGTTACCTCCTAAATTGAGACAGATACATGATGTAATCCATGTCTCGATGTTAAGGCGCTACCGTTCGGATCCATCTCACATAGTGCCAGTGGAGGAAATCGAGGTAAGACCTGATTTATCTTTTGAAGAGGAACCAGTTCAGATCTTAGACCGAGATGTTAAATTTTTGTGAAGAAAGTCAGTTCCGTTGATTAAAGTGTTGTGGCAGAATCACAGTTCAGAGGAACCACGTGGGAGTCAGAGGATGTGATGCGACAACAATACCCTCACCTCTTTGACTAGGTAAATTTTGAGGCAGAAATTTCTTTAAGGGGGTAGAACTGTAACATCCTAGAATTAGGGGCTCTGCATTTTTTATGTTTGCTGTGTGTTTGGCATGTTCTGTTTGTTAATTTGGTATGTTTGGGGATCCCGAGAAGGCTCGGGGTCAAGCTTGAGCCTTGGTGAAAATTTTGTTTTTAGGCTCTTTAGAAGAGAGCTGGTTGAAGCAGGTCTTAAGGATAAGTTCTTGTGTTTTTTGACACAAGAAAAGTTGTGGTGGAGTGGCAAGAAGGTGCCACTTAAGGTCTAGGGTGTGGCGTCACAAGGGAGCAGTAGAGGGAAGGAGTTTGAGTCTCGTCAGTGGCATTTAGAAGCTTTAATTTTTTTTGTGCTTAGGGAGCTAAGGAGGTGGCTTTCAGCTGGACTCTTCATGGTTGTTGGTTGAATGAGTCAAGCCGTTTGAATGGGTGGCCATGAGGTTGATAAACCGTAAAAGTAACATATTTTAATCCCACATTTAGTATGCTTTTGGATGAATTTATCCTCGATTTATGTAAAAAGTGCTCTTAATCCTTTATATTCATGTCTTATACTTAGGAAAACACCTAAGGATAAAAAGAACGTAAAACGAGCTTAAAACAGACCAAATTGGGCCAACCCAAGAAGTCAACACGACCTGGGCTTTATTCCACACGGTCGTGCCTTGCTATCCACCTAGAATACAGCTTGTCACCAATTTACACGGCCGTGTCTCATCAACAAAAAGCAAAACACGGCCTATCCCCAATTTGCATGGCTGTACCCCAATCGACAGACCCGAAGCACGGCCTATCCCTCGACTTGCACGGGCGTGCCACGGCCGTGCCTAAATAAACATAACAGAGACACAGGCTGAGCCTCAATTTACATAGGCGTGCCTTAGCCGTGCCCCCTGTCGCGGAAAGAGCAATTTCACTCGAAATAGGATGCTTAGAGCCCAAGAAATGCAATCCTAAGTCTACTCAAACACCTAGGATGAATTGTACCTGAATTATGAGTATTTATGAGACAAGTAAAGCATCCCAAAAGTCTATAAAAACACCCCAAGGCAGCTATTCAAGGGTCGATCATTGAACAGAGTTTTCTACCAAGCCTTTCTCGTTTAGGGATTGTCTTGAATATAGCCAATTGATCCATCTCGAAGAGTCGGAGTTCTACGCAAGACGGATGATCTCCTCTTCAATTTCTTCAGGGGGTTTTAGGGATTTCTTATATTTTGTTTTATCTTTTCTCTTGAGATATTTTCTTGTTTAGTTATGAACTAAACTCCTCAGATACCTGAACGGGATGAAACCTATGATGGATTTTGTTATTTAATTCTTTCAATTTATATGATAAATACTTAGTTTGTTCTTAATTATGTTGCTTAAAGTTACCTGATGTGCTTAGGTGGAGGAGGAATAGACTACGCCTAAGAGTAGATCTAGCATAATTAAGTGGAGTTGATCGGTGCCTAAAGATAGGTTACGAGATTTTGCCGATTAGGGTGAAACCTAATATGGGAGTCCATTGATCGATTCTATCGCTTCCTTAGGGGTTATTATAAGAGAACGAGAGTTCCACTAATTAACCTAAGGTTAGACATTATTCACTTCGAGAGAAGGTTTAATATAGGTTAGGGAGTCTCACAGATCAAGCTAAGTAAAGAAATCAAATGGATTCAAAAGGTAGATAATGAGTGAAGCCATAGGTGGATTCTTCCTGAAGGTATCATCTTTATCAATTGAGTTTTCTTCAAAGTCTTTTCCCAAAGTTTCGTTCTTTTGTCTTTGCATTTAATTTTAAGTATTTCATTTGTTTTAGATTAACAAACCAATCACTCCATATTTTAGGCTAAATAATAGAAAGAAAGTGAGTAGTAGTACTTTTAGGTTCCTTGGGTTCGATAAGATATTCTTGCTCGAGCTATACTCTTTGTTCAAGAGGGTGCGCTTGCCTCTATCGTTGTCGCAGTCAGTCTATAGGTTTGATCACTCTTTCATAAATATTAAAACTAGACTATTTTGACACGATCAAGTTTTTGGCGCCGTTGCCGGGGACTCCTAAAATATTAAGAAAACTCTATTTCTATTACTTTAGCCATTATTTTTATTTTTAATTTCTCTTATTTTTATACATATATTTTTGTTTTTCTAAATTTCTTCCTTTCTTTTCATAGCAGGTACATTTAGTTTATGACTAGATGAAATCCGAGAGGACTATTAGAATATGAAAGTGACATTGAAGCTACCGCTCACAGAAATCGCAGAGAAATTAGACAAGCACTAGACTATCAAAGAGGAGAATAGCAAGGATCCAATCCTACTGAAGGGATGGACGAAAAAAATCCACCGCCAAATGTGCAAGAACAGAATGCTCCACGTACTATGTATAATTATGCTAAACCTAATTTAACAGGAGCAGAATCTAGTATTGTTAGGCCCACTATACCTGCTAATAATTTTGAATTAAAGCCTAACACAATACAAATGATTCAACAATTTGTTCAATTTGATGGTTTGTAGGATGAAGATCCAAACACTCATATGTCTAATTTTTTTTTTTTTTTGAATTCTGTGATACCTTCAAAATAAATGGCATTTCTAATGATGCCATACGTCTTCAGTTATTTCCTTTTTCATTAAGAAATAAAGCAAAGTAGTGGTTAAACTCGTTACCACGAGGGTCAATCACCATATGGGATCAAATGACTGAAAAATTTCTTTTAAAGTATTTTCTACCAACCAAAACGGCCAAATTTAGGAATGATATATCTTATTTTGTGCAGAATGGCGCAGAAACATTATATGATGCATGGGAAAGATATAAGGATCTCCTAAGAAGATGCCCACATCATGGATTACCTATGTGGCTTCAAGTCCAAACTTTTTACAATGGTGTGAATTCTCCAACAAAGCAAATGATTGATTCATTAGCCAGTGGAACTTTGAATAATAAAACTCCTGAAGCGGCTTACGATTTTATTGAGGAGATGTCGTTGAACACCTATCAATGGCAAATTACAAGGGCTAAACCAACAAAATCAGCCGAAATTTTTAACATAGATGCAGTGACAATGTTGTCAACACAAATGGAGTTAATGAATAAAAAGCTTGATAATTTATGTTCTTCACAGGTATATCCAGTCATGCAATGCGATGCGAGCGGGAATGTGGCGAATTCTGAGTACCCACTTTACCAACCAGGAGTAGAAAACGAGCAAACAAACTATATAGGTAACAAATTCAGATCTAATAATAATCCTTATAGTAACACTTACAATCTAGGTTGGAAGAACCACCCAAATTTTTTGTAGGGAAGACAAGGAAATCAAAGGCAGGAACCTCTTCCAAATTACCAAAATCAGCCTTATCCACAGGAAATAAATCAAACCTTGAAGAGATGCTGATAAAATTTTTTGCAGCTTCAGATTCTCATTTTCAAAAGGCTAAAGAGACACTTGATGAACAACAAAGATCAATTGAGGGAATTAAGACTCAGGTAAGAGAAATCATTACGTCGGTTGGACTACTTATTGAGATATTATGTGAAATACAGACAGAGATTTTCTCCAAAGGCGCACAACAGGTAAGGCAGTTACACTAAGGAGTGGCAAAGAGCTAATCGAACCACAAAGAAATATACCACATGAAGTTACCAAGAAAAGAGTGTAGAAGATGAGAACAATGATCCATTACCCACAGAGAATAAAGCACAAATTCAATATCCAGCAAAATTAAAGAAAGAACAATTGGATGCTTAATACGGTAAGTTCCTCGAACTCTTTAAACAAATACACATTAACTTACCTTTTGTTGAAGCTATTTCACAGATGCCGAAGTATGCGAAATTCTTAAAGGAACTCCTCACGAACAAAAGGAAGCTTGAGGAAGTATCAATGGTTGAGCTTAATGAACAGTGTTCAGCCCTTCTCCAAAATAGACTACCATGGAAGTTAGAAGATCCATGGAGTTTCACTATTCCTTGCTTAATTGGTAGTTTAAACATCAAAAAGCATTAGTAGACCTAGGCACTACTATCAATTTAATGCCTTACAAATTGTTTAAATAGCTAGATCTTGGGGAACCAAATCCCACTAGGATGAGTATTCAGTTAGCTGATAGATCTATTAAACATCCTAGAGGAATTGTTGAAGATGTCTTGGTAAAAATTGATAAATTTATTTTCCCTGTTGATTTTGTTGTATTAAACATGGATGAAGACATTAATGTTCCTTTAATCCTAGGGCGTCCCTTTTTAGCCACTGCTAGAGCTATTGTTGATGTACGTGATGGCAAACTAGCACTGAGAAAAGGTGATGAAGAAATTATCTTTCAACTTTGTGATGCCATGCGATATTCTAAAAAATAAGATGACTTCTGTTATTTTGTCGACACTACTGATCATATTATTAAAAATTCATTATAGGAAATTATACAGGATGACACGATGAAACTGTGTACGGATCAAGAAGAGGGGGGAGAAGATGGAGACAATGAGTCGAATCTGAATACTTCATCATTTCAACAAAGGAAAGAAGAAAGCATTGAGAATGATAAAGGAATAAAACAAAAAACCTCCATCGAAGAGCTACCCAAATTAGAACTCAAACAGTTACCAACACACTTAGAATACGCATTTCTTGGGGACAATTTTATGCTACCAGTAATCATCTCTTCAGAATTAGAATCCAAGGAAAAAGAGGAGCTGATAAAGGTACTAGGAGAACACAAGAAAGCCATAGCTTGGAAAATTTCTGATATCAAGGGAATAAGCCCCACATTCTGCACCCACAAAATTTTAATGGAAGAAGAATATAAATCATGTGTGCAACCTCAGAGATGGTTAAACCCCAACATGAAAGAAGTGGTCAAAGCTGAGGTAATTAAACTTCTAGATGCAGGAATAATTTATCCTATATCTGACAGCACTTGGGTAAGTCCTGTGCATGTAGTTCCAAAGAAAGGAGGAATGACGGTAGTACCCAATGAAAAAAATGAGTTAATTCCCACAAGAACAATTACAGGATGGAAAGTCTGCATAGACTATAGAAAGTTGAATGATGCCACCAGAAAAGATCATTTTCCTTTACCTTTCATAGATCAAATGCTAGAAAGATTATCCCACATATGTACTCTCGCTTCTGGATGGACTCTCCGGCTACTTTCAAATCCCCATAGCCCCTGAAGACCAAGATAAGACAACATTTACATGCCCATATGGTACATTTGCTTATCGTAGAATGCCTTTTGGATTATGTAATGCTCCTGCTACTTTTCAGCGTTGCATGTTGGCAATTTTTGACGAACTCATTGAGGACATCATGGAGGTATTTATGGATGATTTCTCAGGATTCGGTAATTCTTTCCATCTGTGCCTTAAAAATTTAAAGCGAGTTCTAACGAGATGTGAAGAAACAAACCTTGTTTTGAATTGGGAGAAATGCCACTTTATGGTTAGAGAAGGAATTGTATTAGGACATAAGATTTCTAGTAAAGGAATTGAGGTAGATAAAGCAAAAATTGAAACCATAGAAAAATTACCCTCTAGCTCAGTCAAGGCTATTAGAAGCTTTTTAGGACATGCAGGTTTTTATAGAAGATTTACTAAAGACTTTTCTAAAATAGCTAAGCCTTTGACAAAATTACTAGAAAAAGATGTTCCTTTTAATTTCAATAAGGAATGTTTAGATGCATTCAATGTCCTTAAAGATAAATTAATAAATGCACCGATCATAATTGCACCAGATTGGAACTTACCCTTTGAATTAATGTGTGATGCAAGTGACTTTGCGGTGAGGTGCGCTTTGGGACAACGAAGAAACAAGCATTTTCACCAATCTACTACGCTAGCGAACATTAACACTGTTACACCACGACCGAGAACTAATTGTTTTTGCTTTTGACAAATTTAGACAATATCTAATATTATCTAAAGTTGTCGTTTACACTGACCATTCGACTCTTCGTTATCTTTTAAACAAACCTGATGCAAAACCTAGACTCATACGATGGATCTTACTTTTACAAGAATTTGACTTGGAAATACAGGATAAGAAGAGAGCCGAGAATCTTGCGGCAGATCACCTTTCAAGACTCAAAAATTTGCACACCAAAGAGCTTGATGAACATGAAATAAATGATTCGTTTCCCGAAGAATAGCTCTTCTCTATAACACATTCTGAAGTACCCAGGTTTGCAAATATTGCGAATTATTTAGCAGCTAACATCTTACCAAAAAAATTAAAACATCACCAAAAGAAGCGGTTCTTTGCTGATGTGAAAAATTATTTTTGGGAAGATCCTTTTATTTTTCGCATATGTGCAGATCAGGTAATTCGAAGATGCATTACAAAGACAGAGGCGAGCAAAATCATGGAACATTGTCACACAGGACCATCAAGAGGACACTATAGTGGTATTAAGACAGCACACAAAATACTTGAATCAAGTTTTTACTTGCCCACTCTATTTAAAGATGCCAACTGGTATGTTACCTTGTGTGACAAATGCCAAAGAACAGGTAATATCTCTAAACTTGATGAAATGCCATAAACATATATGCTGTCATGTGAAGTATTTGATGTATAGGGTATAGATTTTATGGGACCATTCCCTAGTTCCTTTGGACATAAATACATCCTAGTAGCAGTTGATTACATGCCAAAATGGGTAGAAGTGGAAGCCTTACCTACCAATGATGCTAGGGTAGTAGTTAAATTTCTCAAGAAACTATTTTCCCGATTCGGGACACCCAGAGCCATCATTAGTGATAGGGCGTACTCATTTCTATAATACACAATTTGAAAAAGTTCTAAAAAATATGGAGTATACCACAAAACAGCCACCCCATATCATCCTCAAACTAGTGGGCAAGTTGAGGTAGCAATCCGAGAGCTTAAGCACATTCTAAAAAAAATGGTTGAATCAAATAGAAAAGATTGGGCAGTTAAAGTAGATGATGCTTTATGGGCTTACAGAACAGCATTCAAAACACCTCTAGGGACATCCCCATACAAGCTCGTATACGGGAAAAGTTGTCATCTACCATTCGAGTTAGAACATAAAGCTTTCTGGGCAATAAAATTTTTAAATACTGACCTCGAACTTGCAAGAAAGAAACGAATGATGCAGATAAATGAGCTGGATGAATGGAGAATGGAAGCCTATGAGAACTCAAAGCTATACAAGAAAGCAACAAAGCGACGTCATGATGCTCGCCTCAAGCGATCAAAACATTTCGAAGTAGGGGACCTAGTCCTACTATACAATTCAAGGCTTAAACTATTCCCTGGGAAGCTAAAATCCAGATGGTTAGGACCATTCATGATCAAAACAATATTTCCATATGGCACCATTGAGGTAACTCATCCCACTAAAGGCACATTCAAGGTAAATGGTCACCGACTTAAAATTTATAATGGTGCAGATTTTGGAGATACGAGAGAGGAGTTTATGCTCCATGAGCCTTCCTTTAGAACTGAAAACGGGGAGAGTCTAGCTTAAGACTATAAATGAGTGCTTTTCGGGAGGCAACCCGAGCGCTAAACGCATTAACATTGTTTTGTAAAAGTCTAACAAAAATGCAGGATCATTAACACGGCCTGTAACACGGGCATGTCGATAACCATGTACAAACAGGGAAAAACCTCTCTTCTTCAACACGGGCTGCGAAAAAAAGACACAGTCGTGCCTCATGACCGTGTGAAGACACTGACTTCTCAAACACGGACTGCAATACCAGAACATGCCCGTGCAGAATAACCGTGTGAGGCTACTGACTTGTCTAGCACGAGCATTGCACGACCGTGCCTCATGACCGTGTGAAGATACTGACTTATTAAGCAAGTCTAGAACACGGCCGTGCACCACAACCATATGAACACACTGAGTTACCAAGCACGGGCGTGTCAAATTGACACACGGACGTGCTAAAAACCCTGAATCGTCCTCAATTTTAAGAAATCATGAAAAGCACGGGCATTTCAAATTAAACACGACCGTGGCGGAAGGCCGTGTTACCCTCCCTATATATTAAAATAATCATCCCTTTCCTAACCTCAAACCCTAAAACTCAAATTCCAAACCCCTTTTCTTCAATTCGACCACCAAATCATTCCCCTCTCCCCAACCCACCGCCTTCCAACCATTTTTTCTCAAAGAAGCAACCACAAACCACCCATACGACTGCAACACCAATGTGCCCACAATCACCATGCCCCTACCAGGCCGTGTTCACACCGCGAAACCTAGCTACACCGCCATACCCCCACCCATGCTCGGCAAATACCACCGTTCATGGTTCTTTTTTTTCATCTTTTTGCATATTTTCTCCTTATTTAAAGTTCTGTTTGATCTTAGACTTCAAAAGAATCTGATTCATTTTGTTTAGTTTATTCAATTTTGTTCAATACATTTGCTTTAATTTTCTTCTTGGTTCTTTTATTAGTTGCTTCCTCCTATTCTTCTTATTGATAATTTCTTTGCTGCAGCACTTTTACACGATGCTTTTATTGGCTCTTATCATTGAAGAATTGATGCTCTATTGCAAAACATAGTTAGCCTTTAAATCATAATGCAACATGTCTGGTTCTAATGAATTCTTGTATAGCCTTATTATATTATTTAGTATGATTTTAGTTAGGAATTATTCTAAATGAATAATTAAATTATGGTTGCTGATATTTTCTTGAAGAAGCAATTATAATAATAGCAATTGATTTTGATTAGGTAAATTCCTCGCTATATAAAGGAAGTGGTTCTCTTTTGATTACTTTTCAGGAATTATGTCGTCATCATGTATTAAACGATCTATTCCAAGTAAGAAGAGAAAAGCATCTAGATCGTCCTCCGGAAGTGCCTCTACCGAACTTCGACATCCTTTCCTCACATTCCCTCAAGCAACACAAGAAGAGCGCTATATGAAGATCCAGAAGAGACCTATAGGCATTGGTAGACGCATTGTGTAACATCCTGAAAATGGGCCTATGCATTTTTTATTTAATTATACGAAATGGCATGTCTTATGTGTTTTGAATGAACGGAGAGCATTTTTGGAAACTTGGAAATGTTAAGTTAAAATAGGAAAGTGAACATTTTGGAAACTTAGAAATGTTAAGTTAAAATAGGAAAGTGAACATTTTGGAAACTTGGAAATGTAAGGGAATGTTTTAGAAATGTTAAGTTTAAAAGAGGAAACTAAAACAATGTGGCTTTAAGAAAATTTATAGAAGAAATTTGACACAAACATAGGCTTGTTTAAGTGGCTTGGAGGCACCACTTAAGGCCCAGGTAAATGATGCCACAAGCTATGCAAATGGGCCTAGGTTCGAGCCACATGGTAAACAAAAGGGGTTTTTATTTTTTCAACATGAAGAGGGAGAAGTGGATGACATTAAGGCACTAGGAGGGAGGAGTTTAATTCCCTCTAAAATTCGGCAAAGCTAGGTGATAAACAATGGATTTTTTTTTTTTTATTTTTGATAAGGTGATAAGAGGAGAAAAATTCGAGATTTGATGAGGAGGAGAAGAGTTGGCCGACCAAGGGGTCTTAGGTGACAAATTGACTAGGTGTGTATAGAGGGCGCCAAATTTCATTTAGCCAACTTGCCTCTCTTTTGCTAACTCTTTTCTCTCCAAGCTATCATCTTTTTCTTCTTTCTTTTCTAATTGTTCTAGCCGAATTTTCCCCCTCTTCTTAGTTCACTTTTGCCGATTTCTCAAGGGACTCTTTCCCCTCTCTTTTCTTTTGCTAAACTGACAATACAAACATCTTCATAAGCCAATTTCTTGTTAAGTTCCAAAAGCCGAAAATAAGTCCCCTCTAGCCTTAGCCAAATCTTTGAAAGACTTAAAGCAAAGGGGTTGTCGATTTATTCAAGTAAGGGTAAGATCTCATTCAGTTCATCCTTTTTCTTTTAAGATTAACCGAAACCAGGAAATCTAACCCCATTATTGTGTTAGTTGAAACTTGGAAAGAAGGCTTCGAGATCTGTCCATAAGTCAACCATAAGGAAGAAATCTTCCAAGATCTAAGGTATGGAATATTCGGCCAAGACCTATTTTGGAGTTTTAGATCTAGTTCATAATCATTCAAAATAATCGAAACTAACAAGTTAATAGATCTAAGGATCAGCCAATTGCGAGGAAGGAGAAGTTCTTTTCCCGAAGGTACACCATAGGTCGTGTGTTCCCTAGTTATTTGGTGAGTTTCGGGATTTAAAATCCACAAGGTAAGTACCTATAGCATTCGGTCAAGGCCTGTATTGATACTAAGATCTATTTCTTACATGTTAAAAAGTCAAAACTAACCTATGTAGAGATCCAGTGTTTGGCCGAATACAAGGAGGAGAATAGCAAAGTTTTCGAGATTTGAGTGATAAGCAAATCGACATTAAGGTAAGTTTTAGTGCACAAATCCTACTAGGATTTGGTTTTGTGGCCGAATGGGTTTTCATTAAAACTTTAATGTGGGCCAAATGTAGGAAGTTAAAGATCTAAGGCAGTAGATCAGATTTCAGAATTTCAGTGAAATTGTTAAGCGAATCAGGTGTGTACCCCACACTATCTTTTAATAAGATTTATGGCTAGAATTTAATATGAGCATGTTTATAAGAATGTGAATATGGCTAAAGTACCATGCTATGGTACAAAGTACTCAGGTACGTGTCCTACTCCTACTAGGATTATGTTAAATATCTATTACGACACACATATGACATTATAAGAATGTGAAATAAGAATTTGGCATGTTAATGCATGATATGTATGATATGGGGCATATGGGTTATATGAAAAGGGGAAGTGAATGTGGTGACCTAAGACCACGATATCTGAATGTGGTGACCTAAGACTACGATAACTGAATGTGGTGACCTAAGACCACGATATCTAAATGTGGTGACCTAAGACCACGATATCTAAATGTGGTGACCTAAGACCACGAATTTTATAAGGGCGATGAGCACGTCGACTGCAGCGACTGCCTTCGATGGTGTGTAGCGGATGGAGGGTTGACTTAGTAGTCCCCACGATGTGCAAGTTGTTACAAGGGACGCGTAGCGGATGGCTATCTAGGTTTGGGTTCGGGTTGCATCATTATTTCCTATCTGTTATGTGATTATGCATGTAATATGTGGACATATGCCTAAATTGTTAAATTTTAGTGTTGGTTACACATTGAGTCTGTTTGACTCACCCCTTGTGGGATTATTTTTCAGGTAACGATCAGTAATGGACCGGGTCGGAAGGAGCTTAAAGGTGGCCATGCACAGCAATGAATTTATTTAATTTGGATTTCTATTTCATTAAGTACTTTGAATTTTTTTTTTGGGAATTATTTGATGTAATAAGGCCATAGTAGAACTACTTTACTTTGCTTTTATTTATTAAGCTTACAAACTTTTATTCATTAAAGGATTAAGTAAATTTATTTTAAAACAAAGTCTAAACGTTTTGTCACCTAAAGTAAAGGATTTTAATAATGAAAGAAACTTGTTTCCAACTCAAACCCAACCCAAAACAATCCTTCTTTTAAAACACACAAGTTTTTCCTAAGTAACAAAAGAATTTGAAACGGTTTACACCGGGGAACATACCAGATCTGGTCAAGGCTCGTGGGTCGGGTTTGGGGTGTTTCAATTTTGTATCAGAGCCCAATTTTAAACTCTTGGCCTTGGGTTTAAGGCCCAAAACGTTTTCAAAGTTAAGCCCAAAAAGAATTTTTGTGAATTAAGCAGGTTTTTCTGGCATGGCCCACTAAGTCTCCGACCCGAAGTCCACCAGGTAAGTACTCCGATATTTGGTGTGATTTATATTATGATTTGTAGAAGGGTAGAAGTGGAATGTAGAATAGAGATTAAGTACTTGAACCCTAGGACTAGTATACCCCAACAAAAACATAAGACTTAAATGCCTAACTAAACAAACACATGGTTAAGTCATTTGAGTTAGGTGTGGTAACCATGGTGCGCATGTCTAGGATTGGTTTGATGGGAGCTTGGTATTTAAGCAAATCCGCATGACTCACCTCCTCTCCACTCGAATCCTACAGTGTGTAGCTACTGCTTCACCCTTACCAAGAGGACTTAGCTACTGCTAAACCCTAACTAAAACCCAAAGGGACTAGCCGTATTTTTATGGAAACCCTAGTTTTAAAATTTCTAAATTACCCTCTTGGTTTGAAAAGATTATATTTATAAATTTTCTTGAAATATTTCTGATTTACAAATTTAATAAAATACCCCTAGTGGTAAAATTACAAAAATGCCATTGGTTTATGAAATTTCCAAATACCCACAGTTCTTATCAAAATTTCACTACTTTGCTTAAAGGAACCCTAATTTGCAAAATATCAAAATACCTTGATTTTGGAAAAAATTACGAAATTACCCCTACCCTGCAAATTATCGAAATACCCCCAAGTTACAAAATTACCAGAACTTCCCCTGATTTTCAAAATTTTTGCAACAGCACCAATTTGGAAAACAAATTCTCAAAAAGAACGCTCAAGTTTTGCAAATTTTGAAATACCCTTGATTTAGTCAGACTTATAAATTTACCCTGGTTTATTACTAAAATACCCTTGTAATTTAAAAATTTCTAAAATACCCCCGGGATTTCAAAAAAATTACCAAAATATCCTTATTGACAACATCACCAAAGAACCTTATTTTGACAAATTACAAAAATACCCACAGAGGGCAAATTATGAAAATACCTCCGGTAGTGGAAAAACAACAATGAAAACTACAACATTTCTCGAATGAACGAAAGTTCATAATTGATTGATGGATGTATGAATGTAAAGACTGTGCATGTATGAATCTGAAAGAACCACTCCTAAAATTCTTTTCATAAAACTTCTTCATGGATAATCAATGGAATAAGGGCTAATTCATAAAACTTTCTTAAATCAAATTAAAGCGCATCGTTAGATATGAGTTCTAGAGGACGCAGTCGTCATGGACGCGATAGAGGAAGAATGACTGTGTCAGAAACTGTTAGATCGGGCCAAGGGTCTGACAATGAGTTACCACCGCCACCACCACCCCCATTTGTTGGTGTCGAAGCGTGAGCTCGGATGGGGATGATCTTTGATCACAGTGCTATGTTGCGAGTTCTTGAAATGGTGGCTGGTGCTGGAGGGAATACGGAGCTCAAAAATCTGTACCCGAGCGACTCCGAACCAACGGAGCTGAGGTGTTCCGTAGAGTATCTGGTGTGGCACCTAGTACAGCTGAATACTGGTTGGAAACAACTGAGTGCATTATGATGAGCTCGATCTGACCCCTGAGGAGAAGTTGATGGGAATGGTGGCACTGTTACGCGATGAAGCATACCAATGGTGGTTAACAGTTTGGGATGGTGCCACAGCTGAGGATCTGACCTGGGAATATGTTAATGCCGCATATCAAAAGAAGTATGTCGGCGCACGTTATACTGATGAGTAGAGGAAGGCATTTCTAGGACTGGTTCAAGAGAACAAGTTCGTGGCAGAGTATGAAGCTGAATTTTTGAGGTTGAGCCGGTATGTTCGAGGAGTGGTGGCAACGGAGCATGAGTGATGTGTCCGTTTCGAGGACGGCCTAAGGGATGACCTGAGGTTATTAGTCACACCACATCAAGAGCGGGAGTTTTCTACTTTAGTAGAGAAAGCTAAGATAGCGGAAGGAATCAAGGAGTCCGTAAGGGAGAACTCCGATCGAAATAGGCAGAAGAGAGAATTTGGATCGTCAAGGCCATCCAGGAATGAGCAAAAGAGGCCTAGAGTTGAAGGGTCGCGAGGTCCGCAAGCTGCTACAGGAGGGCAGTATCGTCCTTGTGATCAATGTGGGAAGAATCACTTAGGTGAATGTTGGAAAAAGACGGGAGGATGTTTTAAGTGTGGGTCAAATGACCATATGATTAAGGATTGTCCGATGAGATCGGATGAGAATCGACCAAGATCTCGTAATGTTAATCAGCCGGTAGAGGTGGACAAGAAACCTCGGTGAGGTCGTGGTTCGAACCATGGAGGAAATGGTTCTAGCCATGGTCATGGAGCACCAAGCGGAGGTGCTGAAGGTTCAGATGCAAGGCAGCCAAGGTTGGTTTATGCAGTCGGCCATCGCGATGAGAGTGATGTGCCAGATATGACAATGGGTAAGTTTCTTATTTCTAGAATGCCTTTATTGCCCTGTTTATTATAGAGGTAGTTCGTTCTTGTATTGCTAGTGAATGGTATGAAACCTTGATGTGAACTTTGGAATTGTGCATAGGAAATGTGTTAGTTTTATTAAGATTAGAGTCTTGTGAGCAATAGCATAGTGTGGTGAGTTAGATTGTACGATTGTTCGTTAGTAAGTAATTTTGAGGACGAAATTATTTTAAGGGGGTAGAACTGTAACATCCTAAAAATGGGCCTATGCATTTTTATTTAATTATACGAAATGGCATGTCTTATGTGTTTTGAATGAATGGAGAACATTTTTGGAAACTTGGAAATGTTAAGTTAAAATAGGAAAGTGAACATTTTGGAAACTTGGAAATGTTAAGTTAAAATAGGAAAGTGAACATTTTGGAAACTTGGAAATGTAAGGAAATGTTTTAGAAATGTTAAGTTTAAAAGAGGAAACTAAAATAAGGTGGCTTTAAGAAAATTTATAGAAGAAATTTGACACAAACATAGGCTTGTTTAAGTGGCTTGGAGGCACCACTTAAGGCCCAGGTAAGTGACGCCACAAGCTATGCAAATGGGCCTAGGTTCGAGCCACATGGTAAACAAAAGGGTTTTTATTTTTTTCAACATGAAGAGGGAGAAGTGGACAGCATTAAGGCACTAGGAGGGAGGAGTTTAATTCCCTCTAAAATTCGGCAAAGCTAGGTGATAAACAATGGATTTTTTTTATTTATTTTTTTTTTGATAAGGTGATAAGAGGAGAAAAATTTGGGATTTGATGAGGAGGAGAAGAGTTGGCTAGCCAAGGGGGTCTTAGGTGACAAATTCGGCTAGGTGTGTATAGGAGGGGCAATGAATTTCATTTAGCCAACTTGCCTCTCTTTGCTAACTCTTTTCTCTCAAGCTATCATCTTTTTCTTCTTTCTTTTCTAATTGTTCTAGCCTAATTTTCCCCTCTTCTTAGTTCACTTTTTTCGATTTCTCAAGGGACTCTTTCCCTCTCTTTTCTTTTGCTAAACCGACAATCTGAGATATCTTCATAAGTCGATTTCTTGTTAAGTTCCAAAAGCCAAAAATAAGTCCCTCTAGCCTTAGTCGAATCTTTGAAAGACTTAAAGCAAAGGGGTTGTCGATTTCATCAAGTAAGGGTAAGATCTCATTCAGTTCATCCTTTTTCTTTTAAGATTAACCGAAACCAGGAAATCTAACCCCATTATTGTGTTTGTTGAAACTTGGAAAGAAGGCTTCTGGATCTATCCATAAGTCGACCATAAGGAAGAAATCTTCCAAGATCTAAGGTAAGGAATATTCAGCCAAGGCCTATTTTGGTGTTTTAGATCTAGTTCATAATCATTCAAAATAGCCGAAACTAACAAGTTAATAGATCTAAGAATCAGCCAATTGCAAGGAAGGAGAAGTTCTTTTCCCGAAGGTATACCATAGGCCGTGTGTTCCCTAGTTATTCGGTGAGTTTCGGGATTTAAAATCCACAAGGTAAGTACCTATAGCATTCGGCCAAGGCCTGTATTGATACTAAGATCTATTTCTTACATGTTAAAAAGCCGAAACTAACCTATGTAGAGATCCAGTGTTTGGCCGAATACAAGGAGGAGAATAGCAAAGTTTTCAGGATTTGAGTGATAAGCAAATCGGCATTAAGGTAAGTTTTAGTGCACAAATCCTACTAGGATTTGGCTTTGTGGCCGAATGGGTTTTCATTAAAAATTTAATATGGGCTGAATGTAGGAAGTTAAAGATCTAAAGGCGAGATCAATTTCGTGATTTCGATTGAAATTGTTAAGCGAATCAGGTGTGTACCCCACACTATCTTTTAATAAGATTTATGGCTAGAATTTAATATGAGCATGTTTATAAGAATGTGAATATGGCTAAAGTACCATGCTATGGTACAAATACTCAGGTACGTTTCCTACTCCTACTAAGATTATGTTAAATATCTGTTACGACACACATATGACATTATAAGAATGTGAAATAAGAATTTGGCATGTTAATGCATGATATGTATGATATAGGGCATATGGGTTATATGAAAAGGGGAAGTGAATGTGGTGACTTAAGACCACGATATCTGAATGTGGTGACCTAAGGCCACGATAACTGAATATGGTGACCTAAGACCACGATATCTAAATGTGGTGACCTAAGACCACAATATCTGAATGTGGTGACCTAAGATCCACGAATTTTATAAGAGGCGATGAGCACGCCGATTGCAATGACGCCTTCGATGGTGTGTTGCGGATGGAGGTTGACTTAGTAGTCCCCACGGTGTGCGGTTGGTAGGGGGGATGTGTAGCGGATGACTATCTAGGTTTGGGTTCAAGGGTTGCATTATTATTTCCTATCTGTTATGTGATTATGCATGTAATATGTGGACATATGCCTAAATTGTTAAATTTTAGTGTTGGTTACACATTGAGTCTGCTTTGACTCACCCCTTGTGGGATTATTTTTCGTGTAACGATCAAGAATGGACCGGCCTCGGCAGGAGCTTAAAGGTGGCCATGCACAGCAATAAATTTATTTAATTTGGATTTCTATTTCATTAAGTACTTTGAATTTATTTATTTTTTTTTGGAATTATTTGATGTAATAAGGCCATAGTAGAACTACTTTACTTTGCTTTTATTTATTAAGCTTACAAACTTTTATTCATTAAAGGATTAAGTAAATTTATTTTAAAACAAAGCCTAAATGTTTTGTCACCTAAAGTAAAGGATTTTAATAATGAAAGAAACTTGTTTTCAACTCAAGCCCAACCCAAAATAATCCTTCTTTCAAAACACACAAGTTTTTCCTAAGTAACAAAAGAATTTGAAACGGTTTACACCGGGGAACATACCAGATCCGGTCAAGGCTCATGGGCGGGTTTGGGGTGTTTCACATTGACTGGAATGCAGTGAGACAAGTCAGACTTGAAACTGATATTCGAACACTTCTCTCAACCGACCCTTGGGAAAACTTTTTCGCCATCGTTGAACCCACATTTTTGGAACTTACCCTTGAATTCTGTGCTACATTCACACTTTAGACAGTAATGACGCACTTTGACGATGCCGGCACCATCCAATTTCACTTGGGAGGCTTAGTTCGTCAACTAAGCGTACCTCAATTCGAATGACACTCAAACTTTACACACTAGAATTCATAGAAGAAAACCCACTGAACGATTTAAATCGAAAGCTTTACTGTGAACCCTCAAATGCTAGCAAAAACTACAACCCACTACAAAAACCTATAATCCCAGTTGTTCTAAGGCAATCGCCCTTTCCCCAGCTCTCAGGTACATTCATGCTATTCTTGCTCATACCATTACAAGCCACAAAGAGAGCGCCGGCATCATTAATAAACAAGACATCTACTTCTTATCATGCATGTCCGAAGGACATGTTTTCGATGTGGCGTATTTTATTGCATGTGCAATACAGCACCAGACAGAGGCGTATAGAAAGGGAATCCTATCAATGGGACCGTACATAACACGATTGGCATGGCACTTTGGACTCCTTAACACCGATCATCAGAGGTCCTCACTTACACTAATTGGACATATGACACCTCAGGGGATCCAGACGATGTTACACATGAAGATGATCAAGCATCGTTGAGGGACGGACCCCCTCAATTCAGACTAGCAACAAAAGAGGAGATACCCGCGAACATTACTGATGATGTCCCACAAGTTTTGAGCCAGCAACCATCATCTTCAGTAACTTCATTGGCCGATATCTCGACACGCCTCACACAATTCAAGCAGTACTGTACCCAGCAGTTTATTGATACTACTCGACACTTTGATGGGATCGAGGCCACCCTGCAGCAAATCTACCATCACTTTCATATATCACCACCAACACCTCCACAAACGATGAGGACCTTTGAGTCCTCATAAATTGTTATTGGCATCTACTTTTCTAAATTTTAAATTTATTATTTTTATCATCGAACGTTGCTTTCAATTTAAACTTTCATTAGTATTTCATGCTTTTTTATTTTTTATTATTATTTTATTTTCCTACCATTGGCTATCTAACCTTTTAAAGAATCCATACTTAATTATATGCTACAAGGTTATTCACTAAGTAAATTTGTAGAATCAATCACCTACACGAACACACATCCACATAAATGTCACCTAAGGAATGCTCTTTGGAACTCATCCAGAATTCAGGAAGTGTCACTTTCTCCCTTCTCTTTTGATTTATCCCTTAATTGTCATTATTTATATTTGTACATTGAGGGCAATGTACATCTTAAGTGTGGGGGTAATAGTGCCTAACTTTTTGCATAATTCTCAAAACCCTGGAATTTAGTCTTGATCTTAAGTATTTTTCTCATATTATTAATTAGGGTGAAATTTCTAATGATTTATGATTTTTATTGATATGTTTTGGAGTAAGTCATAGTTAATTGTGCATTGATGATTAAATTTGAAGAATACTAGAGAATCGAGCATGATAAGCCTACTTTCTAAAAAAAAAAAAAAATTGATGGGTCATTGAACTGAATTTGAGTATCACCTTAAAGTCCAAAATTTATAAGGATTGATGTCAAAACACCCATAATTTTTTGTGATATTTTGAGCCTTATAGAGCATATATTCTTTTTTACTCACTTTAATTGGTTATGAGTGTTTCAACTTTGAACTGTTATTCTAGAACTTGCCTCGTTTATATATGTCGAGACCACATTAGTGATTTGATATACTGAGATGATAAAGGCACCTATGTCTTAACCCGTTCACTCCACTAAAAACCCTACCCACATAAATAACCCCTAGTGAACCCCATTGAATCCTAAAAACCTTTTTATTGACTCACCCACTAATATTAACCCATAATCCCTTTATATTTGTTATCAACATTCGTTTGACTACCCCTTTATCGAGAATTGATTTGATCAATCGCCGAATTTGGTTATTTCAATCACCAAAGTTCCTTCTATTATGTTTATTTTAGTTTGTTCTTAAAAAAAATTTCAAGTATATATTCAATATTAGTAGTATATAAAAGAGCTTAGAGCATTTAAACTCCAATTGTTGAAAAAGCTCGTATTAAAGTATTATCAAAATACTCCTTACTATAGAGTAATTATGAATAGTGATATTATTAGTTTTCATGCGAAGTCAATATTCATATTTAGTTCAATATTTCTAGTTAGGTAATTTGTCAAGTCAGTCTCGACTATTACCACTAATTTAGCCTGTATCCACACCTTTAACCCTAGCCCCGTTATAACCCTGATTAAAGACCTTTTGATGTGTGTATCATCTCATATACAGTGGTGGAGATTTGGTTTTCAGGCAAGCCTATGGGATTAACTTTTCAGGTTTGACTTAGAGTGCTTATTTCTTGAACCTTAAACACTTCGAGTGATTTGAGTGAATCTTCTGTGAGGATGTCAATCCTTGTCGGTTTTGAATTAAAGGAAATTACTTAGATAAGGGGAGACACCTATGTTTTCATGCTACAAAATCATGACTTATCTCGTTTGAAACTTTAGGGCTCTTTGAATTAAATTATCAATGTATAAATTATCTATGAATTATGATGAGACATTATTAATAGGAATTATGAATTATGGAAAGTTTGTTTTAATTATAAGTTGAGAATTTTGCTTTAGGACAAGCAAAAGCTTAAGTGTGGGGGTATTTGATAAACTATAAAAGTAACATATTTTAATCCCACATTTAGTATGCTTTTGGATGAATTTATCCTTGATTTATGTGCTCTTAATCCTTTCTTTTCATGTCTTATACTCAAGAGAACACCTAAGGATAAAAACAATGTAAAACGGGCTTAAAATGGACAAAATTGGGCTAACCCAAGAAGTTTACACGGCTTGGGCTTTATTCCACATGGCCTTGCCTTGGTATCCACCTAGAACACGGCCTGTCACCAATTTACATGGCCGTGACTCATCGACAAAAATCCCAACACAGCCTATCTCCGATTTGCATGGTTGTACCCCAATCGACAGACCCGAAGAACGACCTGTCCCTCGACTTACACGGGCATGCCACGGCCGTACCTAAATCAATAGAATAGAGACACGGGCTAAGCCTCAATTTATACTGGTGTGCCTTAGCCATGCCCCTGCCGTAGGAAAGAGCAATTTCACTCGGAATAGGATGTTTGGAGCCCAAGAAATGTAATCCTAAGTCTACTCAAACACATAGGATGAATTGTACCTAATTATAAGTACTTTGGAGATAAGTAAAGCATCCCAAAAGTCTATAAAAACACCCCAAGGCGGCTATTCAAGGGTCGATCATTGAGCAGAGTTTTCTGCCAAGCCTTTCTCATTTAGGGATTATCTCAAACATAGCCAATTGATCCATCTCGAAGAGTCGAAGTTCTATTCAAGACGGATGATCTCCTCTTTAATTCTTTCAGGGGGCTTTATGGATTTCTTATGTTTTATTTTATCTTTTCTATTGAGATGTTTTCTTGTTTAGTTATGAACTAAACCCCTCAGATACCTGAGGGGATGAAACCTATGATGGATTTTGTTATTTAATTCTTTCGATTTATATGATAAATACTTAGTTTGTTATTAATTATGTTGCTTTAAGTTATCTAGTGTGCTTAGGTAGAGGAGGAATAGACCCTACCTAAGAGTATATCTAGCATAATTAAGCAAAGTTGATCGGGCGCCTAGAAACAGGGTTACAAGATTTTGCCTGATTAGGGTGAAACCTAATATGGGAGTCCATTGATCGATTTACTGCTTCCTTAGGGGTTTATTATAAGAGAATGAGAGTTCCACTAATTAACCTAAGGTTAAGCATTATTCGCTTCGAGAGAAGGTTTAATATAGGTTAGGGAGTCTCAAGGATCAAGCTAAGTAAAGAAATCATATGAATTGAAAAGGTAGATAATAAGTGAAGCCATAGGTGGATTCTTCCCGAAGGTATCGTCTTTATCAATTGAGTTTTCTTCAAAGTCTTTTCCCAAAGTTTCATTCTTTTGTCTTTGCATTTAAGTTTAAGTATTTTATTTATTTTAGATTAATAAACCAATCACTCCATATTTTAGGCTAAATAATAGAAAGAAAGTGTGTAGTAGTACTTTTAGGTTCCTTGGGTTCGATAAGATATTCTTGCCTGAGCTATACTACTGTTCGGTAGGTACGCTTGCCTCTATCGTTGTTCTAGTCAGTCTACAGGTTTGATCACTCTTTTATAAATATTGAAACTTGACTGTTTTGACATGATCAAAGGTGTTTGTGGTGTTTAAATTGGTCAAAATGATTCAAATGAGTGAAGGGGAGTGAAAGTAGGAGGAAATCGTGGGTTGGTGTTGGTGGTAGAGTTGGCAAAAGTTGGCATGTTTGGGGGAGTGAATTCGGTCAAGTGGGTGAAATAGGGGGACCCTTTGTTGTTGAGCATGTACGGTTTAGTGCTAGCTTAAGGATGCCGAAACTCCATAGACTTTAGGCTTTGGTTCATTTCATTTTAGCATTGTTCATTAAGAGAGGTGAGTGTAGTTTGGTAGCTAGTGTCATTTGAGTGTGAAGTTAAGCCGAAACCGTTCCATAGAGACTTCCCTTTCTTCTTTTCACTTTGGTCACTTAGCTTCATTTTCTATTTTCTTTTTACCAAAGAAAATTGTAGCTCCCTATTCTCTTTCTCTCATCATTGTTGCTTTACATCTTTTCCCCATTTTATGTGTTAGCCAAAACTCCTTGAAGCCACCCCCTTGCCGAATCTTTTCTTCTCCTTTGCTCATTTCTCTTAAACCTCACAACCGAAACTTTTATCTCACTTCTTTGTGTTTAATCTTTCTTCTCTATTTCTTCTTCTCAAGCTGAAACCTATTTCTCATCCCCTTCTCTTTGTGTTTCATTTTTACACCTTTCACTATAGCCGAATGTTCATCCCTCCTTTCTACTTCTCTAGTAAACCGACATGCCCTCCTCTCGGTTCTCGGCTAGTTTCCCATAGCCAAATCTTTTGGGGTGTCAATTGGTACCTCTGCTCAAGGTAAGGTTCTCTTTTATTTTCTTATGATTAATCTCTCCATTTTTTCTTTTCAAGGTGAAGCCCAACCTACTCTTGTAAACAACTAAACCTGTTTCTTTGATTTTGTGCCTGTTAGCTGAACATCACGAAGCAAGGTGCTAGGAATCTTTGGCCAGGAAGTTTTAATCTATTCTGTTGTTTAAGGTAATGAGAGACTCTGTTTCCCATTTCTTTTCTTTCTTTCAGTTTTTATAGCCAAAGCCTAATGTCTAATTGGCTTGGTGTTATATTTTGGTTAACCCCCTCTTCCTTTTCTTCTTCTCTTGTTTGGGGCGATTACTCCGGGAAACTCTTTTAGCCAAGCATTTTGTTGTCTAAAGTCTGAGGATCAGTTGATTTCTGAATCACATCTCTCCATTTGGGATTAAGGTAGGAGCCTCTGTTGTTATTTGTGTTGAGCCTTTGTTCATTACTTTTTTATTAATCAAATATTTTGGTTAGCCAATCAAAGGTTCTCTTTGACCTCTGATCAAGTCTGTTTCAGGGATACAAGAAGTGGTCAAGCTATGGTGGGGAGCGAACCCATAATCCCTGCTCCTAAGTTTAAGAGGCATGCTATGTCGGTGGTTTGGGATTATCCATCGGGTTGTGGTAGAGAGCCGATATCTACTTGGGATAGGAAAATAACCGTTGTCCCTGCTAGTGAAAGCGTCGACGTAGAAAGCTTAGTGTTACGTATTATCAGGTGTATATTACTTACACGCATCTTTACTATTTGAGTTTTTAACTGTGTGGGTTGAAAGCTGAAACGACTGTTTGATAGTCGAGATACTGTCATGGGTAAGGTTGGAGACACTTGTAAGTTTTTCTATGATGATACTTTCGATTATAAGACTTGTATGAAATTATTGTCTGTTACACTTTGAGAACATGTTGCATTCATTTTCAGTATAATAAAATGAGCATGGGCTTGGGATTGAATGAAGGGGGAAGCATGAATCAATGACTATTCCCATGGTGGTCTAAGAACCACGGTGGTTTGAAACCACAAATACATATATCAGTGACTTATCTCGGTGGTCTAGGACCATAGTGGGTTGGCCCCACGAATACATAAACTTATTAGAGATCGTCACAGTGGTCTGAGACCACAGTGGGTTGGCCCCACTATTATATATTTTAGTGACTTTGTCATGAGTGGTCTGGGACCACGGTGGTCAAAAACCACAGTGGCGTAATGCCACGGGTGTTTGGATGGATAGCTACATTGGGATGGGCTGCATTGCATACATGTGATGTCTACCATATTGAGTGGGCTAAGGCCCAATTTACATATGTGGGTTTAAGGCCTAGTTTGCATTATACGGTAATTTACACGCTGAGTCTCGGTGACTCACCCCTCTGCTTAATTGTGTAGGTAATCACTAGATCGCGGATCTGGAGCCGAGGTAGACTCGAGGTGGCCATACATTATTGTTTTTTTGTAAACTCATTCTCTTATTTAAGTTTATTTTTAATTGGGATTTTGATTTGTAATAAGGCCACTTTAACTTTAATTTGGGGTTTGATTCAAATTTGATATTATATATGTTATAAACTGTCAAATATGGGGTTTTCTTGAAAACGTAACTAACAGTTTTTCAAAATATTAACATACGGATCACAAGCCACAAATAATTAAACTTGGGATTTTTCTTAAGACTACAAATATTATTTTCAAAAGGTCACGATCCTCAACATTATTTTCAATTGAGACCTCACTAAAATTTTCTAAATTTGGCTTTACTAAATAAACCAGTTTTCAGCTTCTAGATAACCTAATAAGAAGTTGGCAAGATATATCCAAACCAAATTCTAAATTACCCCTATCTTGGAATCACTAAAATGAAAAGTTTTTCACAAGTTACGATGCACCATTAAACATTTTCAAAACTACCCTTCCTGTAACCATCCAGATTTGGTCGTAATGTATTGAACGGGTTTGGGGTGTTACATTTTGTGTGTGGTTGATGACACAGAAAGGAATATGGAAGGGTGGTAAGGGACGCCTTAGAGAGTAAGGGGGTGACGCCACAAGGGAAGCAGAGAGGGTGAAGGTTCGAATGATGCATGTCACACGAAGGAGCTTTATTTTTGGCTTCAGGATGGAGAGGTGGTAGCCTTGACTTGGACTCTTATAAGTGGGAGTTGAATGAGTCAAATATTTTTAATGAATGGACTAGAGGAGTTGTGGGAGGTTTGAATGGGTCAAGGATGTTGTGGGATTTCAAATGAGGGATGAGGAATGAATGGTGGAGGGTATGGAGGAGAAAATCTTGGGATGTGGAGATAAGGAGAGTGTATGGCTGAATGTGGGAAGGTGTGCGAGGTGCATGTGTAGTTTTATCGTGGTTAGGTAAAGGCCGAATCTCCTTTTGGTTCTTAGGGAATTTGTTGAGCATTTTCGGTTATAAGTGAAAAGGAGTGACGTTTCTTCAAGTTGTCATTTGAGTGTAGAGTTAACCAAAACCATTTTAGAAGCTTCCTCATTTCTTTTTCATTTTCAATCATTTGATTCATTTCTTTCCTACCAAAACTGCAACACCTTTTACTTCATTTCTTATCCTTCTTATCTCTTTGGTAATAGCATAATATCAAAGTGGTCATTTGTGCATTCATTCTTTCTTTTCCCACCATTTGCTATTTGTTTCTTCTTCATAGCCGAACCTCCCTAGTAGCCGACTGGGATCGTTTCATATCTTGCTTCCTTATCTTTACTTCCTCTTCTCTCTTTTTTATTCATATCTTGTGAAAGCCAAATCTCTTTTTGTGTCAACTACATGCATTCATTCCATTATTTTGCCAGTAGCTGAATATAGCCTTTCCACTCGGCATTTTCTTGTTTTCAGTAAGGATCCTTCTTCTTCTATTTCTTTTCATTCTTTTCCTTTTCTCTTGTTGTTTAGTTAAACCAAAGATTTGGACTCACTTCTTTTGGGCGTTGGCCGATTGTAGAGGGGCTCATTCTCATCTTCTCTTCTTCGTTTATCCTACATTCAAGAGGTCTTTGGTAAGTATGGATGTTGGCCGAATGGATGGAAAAGGGGTCCTTTCTCATTTTTGTTTGGCCAAAAGGCCGTTTCCTTTGTTCTATTTTGGGCATCGGTTCTAACTTGGTGTTATCTAGGGACTCATCCGGGTTTGTAAGCCAACCTTCTAATGTTTGATTTTCGCTAATCAAGGTAAAAAGCTTCTTTTGATTTGGTACCTATCCTCTCTTTCTCTTTTGTTGCCTTAACCTAGTTTTCTGATCAAAGAATCTTATCGTGGATATGAGTGCTAGCCGATCCAAGGGGGATGCATCTAAGAAGCCTGAGAGGAGCAGACCCGTGGTCTCTGCTCCTAAGTTTAAAAATGTGCGGTGTCAGAGATGCAAGACTTTCCGTCGGGTTGTGGAAGGGAGCTGACATCTGCCTAGGATAGATAGATTGTGGTTGTTTCTTCTAGTGAAAGTGTCGACGACATTGACAGTCTAGTTATCCATGTTTTCAGGTGTGTAATTCCCACACCTTCTGTCGTTTGATTGTAATAAGTGTATACATTGCTTGAAAACTGAAATCTCGGTATTAGCTATTGAGTTTCCCTTGGAGGGTGAAACCAAAATACCAGGTTAGCTACTTTTCCAACTATGCCATATAAATATATATATGTTAAATGAATATGCATATGCTTTAACTATTTAATGTAAGCTATTACACGTTGCATCCATTTCACTATGAATGTATGTTGCATAGGAATGGGGATATGACAATATTGAAAAGGGCAGTGTAATTCGGTGGCTTTGTCACATTATAGGTGACGTTGTCACAATTATTTCAGTGGATATGCCACATATTTTGGTGATGAGAAGCTGACTGTAGTATGACTGCCATCGATGGTGTGTAGCGATGAGGGTCGGTTGTAGAAATCCCCATTGGTGTGTTTGGCAAGAATGGGCGATGTGTAGTGGATGGATACCTAGGTTGGGTTGGGCTTTGCACCATTTTTGCATACGTTATTGCTATACTGTGTTAATAGGGCTAAGGCCTGGTCTGACTCTGAATGGGCTTTGCCCAGGGTGATTGTGTAAGGGCTAAAGCCCAGATGGTATTTGAATAGGCTTGGGCCCAATTATGGTTCGTGTAGGGTAATTACACATTGAGTCTTCTTGACTCACCCGTTCTGCTTAAAATTTTATAGGCAATTCTTAATCCTGTGGATATGGATCGGGGTGGACTTCGAGGTGGCCATGCACGGTTTTAGTAAATTAAACTTTACTTTTCTTTAAATTTCTTTAGATTGGGGATTTTGGTTATGTAATAATGCCACTAGTATATTAGATTTGATTTTAAATGCTTTAATCTATGAATTAATTAGTATGATGTTTTCTTAATAAAATTTGAATGACGGTTTTTTTCAAAATTTAACCCAACGAATTTACAAACGATATTGGACAACATCTCAAGTTAATTTTAAAGCAACAATAAGTGTTTTCAAACATCACCTAAAAGAAGATACTGAGTTAAATGCAAGTTTTCAAATGATCACCCGAACTTGAGGTTTAAAAAGAAAGAAAATTTTCCTTAATGTTTTCAGATGATCGTGAAGTTTCATGTGGCACACATGATCTGGTCATAAAGTTTAGGCCATGTTTGGGGTGTTACAATTGCCGATACATGAAGATAAGATTTGCCAAATTTGATCTGCTCCACTACCGCTTTAGGCAGATAAAATCTACAATCTTCAGTCTACTTCCTTGCTACCTTAGAAAGATAAGACTACAAACTTTAACCTGCTCCCTTGATAGCTCAGGGAGATAAGGTTGATGGGTTCAATCTGCTTCACTGCAACTTTAGGAAGAAAGATTTGCCGTTCGATCTTGTTCTACTACTGCTTAGGGTGAAAAGATCTATAATCTTCGACCTATTCCACTACCGGTCAACGAGATAGGACTGGTGAATTTACCGATGTTGCTACACCGTCCTCTGGGGTACATATCCTGCAGACTCGATTTTATATGCTTATGTTTATACCAAATGATTAGGATGCTATAATCAAAGTGAATCTAATGTTCCTAACTAAATGTATTATGGACGACATATGCATGAATGCAAAATGTCATGAGAATAATCTCATTGTATAATGATTAGGATGTAATGATCAGAATGAATCTAATGCTCTTAACTAAATGATATTAAGGATGGCATTTGCATGAATGTAGAATGTCACGAAAATAATCTCCTTTTCTTTTTTTTTTTTACAACGATTAGGACACAATGATCAGAATGAATCAAATGCTCCTAATTGGAAGTGTATGAATGATATTTACATAAATGCATGAGAATGATCCCTTTTTAATGTTTGGGTTATCACTACTCATAGTTTATCAAGGTTATATCACTGACACGTTACATGCTTTCTCGTTCAGCTGGTATCTTTGACAAAAACCCAAAGAAATGATCAAATTTTGCTCAGCAAGCTTGCCCCACTGTAATTTTAGTGTCCTTTCCACTGTACCTTCTGGGACATAAAGTTTGTACTTCCTACTACAACTTCAGGGGAATAACATTTGGTTTCTTCCATCCATCCTGTTACCACTCAGAGGAATGAAAATTTCATCAATTTGATCCGTTACACCATTCCCTGGGTATAATGACCTGACGTATGTGCCTGAAATTTTCATGAATGTAGAGTATCTTTTTCTTTCCTCGAGAATGATCCCATTCTACACTTGGGTTGACATTGCTCATCATTTATCGAGATGGTATCACTGACAAAATGTCTTATCCAATAAAAATCTGAAGAGATAATCATCTTTTAATATTTCCAACCCTTAGGCTTGGTGAGTTCTAAACAATAGTCCTGTTTCAGATTCTCATATTATTTAGAAGCTTTTAGAGTAATATGTGAACTCCTTTTATGAAAGTATTATTAGTCCATTAATCATTATTTCAATATAAAATTCTTGAAAAAGATCACAACAATGGACGTGAAAAAAAATTAATCAGGAGCATAGTTCGAAACAAATAAGTTAATCAAAGATAACCAAGGCAATAAAAAAAACTGATTGGGGTGTATCTTAAAAAGAATAAAGTAATCAAAGATAGCCAAGGCCATAAAAGAAATTTGACTGGGTGTATCTTTGAGAAGAATAAAGTAATCAAAGATAACAAATTCAAAATGGGTAAGATAAAAGCTAGGTGCCCCAGATATCGCAGCCTGAGCTTCTCTGTACAAACTTCTTGAGGACCATTTTGAGCTCAATATGTATTTAGAAGATTCGGAGTACTTTGTCAATGCCCCAAGACATAGCATACTTCCTTACTGTTAATTCAGGCATAGCAAGACTACCGCATGTCCTATCTTTGATCAAAATTTGAGTCACCCTTTTCGGGTTTTTGGCTCAAAACCCCTTTGGTCTCAAAGCGCCCTTTGCGGGTTTTCGCCTTTACTTCTCTTTTTTTTTTTGAATTTGAACTCAAGGCGCCCTTTGCGGGTTTTCACCTTGGCCTTTTTTTTTTGAATGAATTTGAGCTCAAGGAGCCCTTTGCGGGTTTTCACCATGGCCTTTCCCTTTTCAGGTAAAATACTTCTTGACTGAACCTGAATTCACCGAATTAGGCAAGTTTTTGGCATCCATCTCGATCAATATCAATGCTCATCCAGAACAGGCCCTACATAAGATCCTTCCTAGTTTGACATTTGTTTTCCTCTGAAATTCTTTTGTATAAGAAGAATTTTCCTCAATATCAGGTCCTCATCATGAAATTCCCTTGGGCGGTCCACTTTCGACATAAATCAACATCATCCATTTTTGGTACATTTGACTATGATGAATATTTTCAAACCATTTTCTTTAGCCAAGTTTACTGGAGACATTCTACTTCATCCAATTCTTGACTCAATCAAAGCTTGGAGCAAAGGAATCTTGATTTTCATGGGTGAGACCACTTCTATTCCATAATCCAATGGGTAAGATGTTGCCTCGGCAAAAGTCCTGGCCAACGTTCGATAATCATAGAGAGTAAATGATAGCTTCTTATGCCAATCTTTACAAGTCTTGGTCACCTTTCATTTTTTTTTTTTTTTATAACCTTTGCTGCATTGTGATATGCTGCCTGATCTTTGAGTAAACTATAATCTTTGACATTGTATAGTTATGCATTATTAAACATGATCCTTTTTGGCATTCTTTGCTGACATTTGATCTTTTTTTTTTTTGAATTTGATGACTGTCGACTTTGCAATATTGGCATATGAAGAAACATTCACCATCTTAGTGAAGTAATCGATGACCACAAAGATAATTCAATGTGAACTAGAAGCTTTTGACAAGATCAGCCCCATAACATCCATGCCCTACATATAGAAAAGTCTGTGAAGAAAATGGAAGAGTCACATAAATCTTGTTTTCTTCAATTCAGTATTTGCGGTATAACTGATGCAATCCCCTTCAATGGTAGACTAACAGTTCCCAATCCTCATGTTTAGCCCGTATCTTATTAGCCTAGCATGTCCTGATATGACCCTGTGAAAACATATTTGAATTCTTGAAAATAACTCAATGATGTCTCGCCTTAGTTCTGTGATGAGCTAAGCTACAATCTTTACCTCTTTTCTAGGCTCATAATGTCTAATGACCCTTTGTAGAGTAAGGTCTATTTTTCATCTTGTTCTATCAGTAAGGTTTGTTTTTCATCTTGTTCTACCATTATTAACAAATCAGAAGATAGGTCACAATCTCTGTCATTTTCAAAATCCTGAGATCCCTCTAGACACATATCTTATTCGAAAGGAGACTCTGAGTCAGTAGCAGTGTTGCTCATATCGTTGATGTTTGAAGATCTTATTATAGGTTCGAAGGAAGATTGCAAAGAATAAATGATTCAAAAAAATGAGTATTTGTATGGTCATGAATGAAGAATGAAAGAATACTTGAAAGAAAGTCCAAACAAAAGAAAATAAACTAAGAACAATTGTTTGTACAGTATGAAAAAGAATATTTGCTCAAAAAGATGCAGTTTATTGAAATAACAATTCCGGACACAAGCCCATTTCACAAAAGGGTTCTTATTGCCTCTAGGCTTAAAGCAACAAGCGTGTTTTGAATATTACTCTAGATCGGCTTCTAAAAAATAGGATCTCTTCCACGGTCCATTGTTCAAAACACTCCCAAGTATGCAAGGGTTTGGAAACTTGTTCCCCGCCTCCTCTCTCTATATCTAAATTAGGGGTAATAGGTTTAGCAGGGTTATCTCCTGGGTTAGATCCTGAGCCAACTTGGACATTCATTGGTACCCCCATATCAGCTTGACCTTGTTGAGGCCTAATTGTAACAGATGGCCTTTGAGGATGCACATCAGGTTGTATCTATACATGTGGTGGGGTGAAACCCGGAGGATAGTCTTCATTATCCTCTCCAGCATTAGTCATGGGGTCTTTTCCTTTGTCCATTGCCCCATTCAGTAGTTGAGTCATTTGAACCAATATATTCCTTTGGGCTTCCATTATTTGGTCCCTCATATCTTGTTAGATTTTTGCCAACTGCTCTTGCAGCTAGTCTTGCACGTCTCTCTAGAACTATTCGAGTCTTTGATCCATTTTTTTAGCGCGTGTACCGTAATGGTGTTTAGTTCCCAAATTAACTTTTTCTTCTTTATCTCTCTTTGATAACTTCAACTAATTAGGGTCCTTCAATAAATTTAAATTCATATGATGTGATGTAATGCAAATGCATAAATGCAAAAATAAATAGAGGTGTTGATTTTGAATTCAATTCCATTAGAACAACTTTTCTAGAAAGCAAATTTCTTTACATAAAATAGATTACATATGCGGCCTTGCCCTCATATTCCAAGCAAAAACATCAATCCCCTTCTTCGCAAAGGTCAAATCTTGCAAACTTCTAATAGATGCCTCCACTAGCTCCTTTTTGCTTAGGCTGCGACTCATTACTCACTTATCCTCGCATTGCTTGTTAACCTCTTCAAGAAAGTCGAGACGTGGTGATTCTTGAATAGTCTTTGTCAGCTTGAATCCTTGGGTAATAAAGTCTTGTATTCCTTCACGGACTATCAGTCTTCTCTCGTTTACTTGGACCATATTAAATGCGATCAGTATTTTAATCCACTTTATCAAAAAATCCATTTTCTCATGACAAACTCTTCTATTTAGCAATCAAATTTGAATCAACACCTCTTTTCTATGATGTGAATGCAATGCAATCAAAACAAAAGAGAACACATTAGCACAAGAGAAATAAATAACAAAATAGGGCACCTATTTGGGTGACCATTAGGGTTTGGCATAATTCTACCAAGGGTAAGACCTTAGGTTTTCTACATGTGGTTTAGCTATAAAGTTGAGGTACCCGAACCAATAGATTCCTCGATCTTCACCCATTATAGGATGATAAATATCGAGTTCAGTTTAGGGGAATACATTTCCCTATGTCCATGCGAAGTGAAAATCTCACGAAGACATAGGTACAGATGTATCCCGGAAACAATCCACTAGCCCATGCGGAGGTGAAAACCTCACAATGGCATAGTTTCTCACTCCCACTTAAGGGTGCGACCACAACGATCATGCAATGCAATGTGTGCAAGAAAATAATAATCATATGTTCAAATCAAAATTTTTAAATTTTCAAATCAAATTTTCAAATTTCTGACAAAGGACAGAAAATAATAAATTTTATGGCTTGACTCTCTTATTAGTCCCCAGCGGAGTTGCCAAGCTGTCAAAACCATTTTTAAGTTTTTTTAAAAAAAACGAGGATCGACTTTAAAAACAAAAATGGAGTTGACACCAATCCCTTTTTGCTTAGGTGTGATCGGATCACCTTATAAAACATTTTATTTCAAAACATTGATTTTGGCCTACGAAATTCAAGAAAATGGGTTTGGGAGTCGGTTACGTACGAGGAAGGATTAGCACCCTTGTAACGCCCAAAATTGGCACCGAATTGATTAGTTATTCTCCTAATGTCAAAAATTCGAAAATATTTGAAAACATGATTTCTTTAAAAACTTGAACAATTTGAATTAGAACTTGAGATTCTTTTGTTCCGAAAGAATACAAACATCACATCCAGCATGTTAGGACATGATGTTTTAAACCCTTGTAGCCATCATAATCTCATGATTTACAAAATTCATTAAAAGGATATTTAGTTATTTAGTCAACCGGAAAATCAAAACCCAGCACGTTAGGGCACTATTTCTCAAATTTTTAAACACAAAAAATTGCCTTATTTAAGAAAAACTTTTGGATAAAATGTAGTAATTAAAGGAGATATATATTTTTAAACAAAGATTTGAAAAAAGTAACATTAAGTTATTATAAAAAGTGTAATTTACTAAAGTTACAGTCATATTAACAATTAGCACTAACATAAACAATTAAGTAAAAGAATGACAAGCAATAATAATAATGTTAAGGTAAACACAGATAATAGATTCAAATTTAAAAAAAATGAACTATCAAAATAATATATATATCTATATAAAGTAGATAATAGCAATTTTAAAAGAATCTATGAAAAATTAAGGAAAAAATTTATTCACAAGATTAAATTCATGTATAAAAAATATAAGGTAAATAATATATTCAAAACAATTAATGAATATTATAACAATTTAAAAAAACGATATGGTAAAATCTAAAATAGTTAATATATACATAATAAAATAAATATATATTTCAAATAAATAATAAAAAACTTTGAATAAAAATGTATAAGGGATAACTTATAATAAGTATATAATATACCATTTAAAAATAGATAATATCCATATTTTAAATAAACAATATATGAAAATTTTTCCTTAATAATAAAACAATTTAGATGATGTACAACATATAAATTTTCAAATAATACATAATATGATTAAAGTTAAATAATATTTAATATATAATATATATAACAAATAATAATAATAATATTTATGATAAAATAATTTAACGTAAATAGAGAAAAGCAAAAAGAAAAACAAGTTTAAAATATTTAAAATAAATGAATGAATAATGATTAAGCAATTAAATGGATAAATAAAAAATTAAAAAAAGCATAAGTCAACCTAACTCCATGATATAAAGATTCAACGAAATTCCTCCACCAAAATCTAACTTTCGAGCAGGCGACTCAAAAAGAAATGAAGATGAGCGAAGAACAAAATAAGAACAAGCCACATAAAATAAGAACGAAAAAGAGAGAGAAATTTTAGTAAATCCTCTCATGAATTTTTATTACTCCCAAACTCAAGTGTGTTTTACAATGAAGGGAGAGACCTCTATTTATAGTTGAGTGATCATTGTTTTGTCGAGTTTTAAAATTTATAAAGAAAATGATCGAACCTGGAAACTAACTCTGACAACGACTTAAGGCAAGTGCTCCTATCGAATAGTAGTATAGTTTAGGCAAGACCGGATTGTCGAACCTAAAGAAACTAAAAGTACTAATACTAACCTTCTTTCTATTATTTAGCCTAAATATTAAGTGATTGGTTGTTTAATATAAATTAACTAACTACTAAGCTAAAGACGCAAAGACAAAAAGAATGAATTAGGGAAATAACTTTAGGAAAACTTAGTTGATTAAGACGATATCCTTAGGAAGAATCCAATCCACCTAGACTTCACTTGTTATCTAACACTGAACCAGACAATTTATTCACTTGACTTGATCCGTAAGATTCTCTAATTTATATTAAACCCTCTCTCGAGGTGAATAACGTCTAACCCTAGGTTGATTAATTGAAATCTCTTTCTAATTAAAACCCCTAGAATCGCATTAACTTGATCTATGGACTCCTATATTAGGTTTCACCCTAATCCGGCAAAATCTTGTCACCCTATCTCTAGGCGCACGATCAACTCCGCTTAATTATGCTATATCTACTCTTAAGTAGGGACTTTTGCTCCACCACCTAAGCACATTCGACTTGAATCAATATCCCGAAAATATTAACACAAGAATTAAGCACACATAATTATGAACAAATCAAGTATTTATCATATAGTTCAGAAAACAATAACAAGATCCGTCTTAGGCTTCATCCCCTCCAGGTATCTAAAGGGTTTAGTTCATAACAATAAAAGAAAACATCTCAGAAGAAAAGATAAAACAAAACATAAGAAATCCCTAAAACTCCCTCAAGGAATTGAAGGAGAAATCTGTCGTCTTGAGTAGAATTCCAGCTTCTTGAGGTGGATCAACTGGCTTCCTTTGAATGATTCCCACAAATCTAACATTTCTGGCTCGACTCATTGGCCTAGCTAAGCGCTGGCTCTGGCAGAAGGTTTCTGCCAAACTCCCCGCTTAAGTTTCCCCCTAGGGTGTTTATATAGATTTTAAGATGTTTTACTTGGCCCCTACATATCCTAATTCAAGTAGAATTTCTACTAGGATGATTGAATAGGCTTTGGAATGTGTTTCTTTGCCTCTAAGTGCCCTATTCCAATAGATTTGCTCTTTCTGCGGCAGGGACACGCCCGTGTGTTTCATAGTTAGGCCGTGTGCAAGCCTATTGATGAGGTATGGCCATGTGAATCATGGTCAGGCCATGTTCGGACTTCTCTTAAGAGGGACAACCGTGTGGGCTTAAGTCCGGCCATGCCGATTTCGTTATATGGCCCATTTGGTCTATTTTAGGCCTATTTCTTGTTCTTTTCATCCTCTGGTGCTTTCCTGAGTATAAAACATGAAAAGAAAGTATTAAGAGCACCTTTTTACATAATTCAGGGAATAAATCATCCAAAAGTATGCTCAATGTAGGATTAAAATATGTTACTTTTATGGTTTATCAAATACCCCCACACTTAAGCTTTTGCTTGTCCTCAAGCAAAATTCTCAACTTACAATTAAAACAAACTTTCCACAATTTATAATTCTCATTAATAATGTCTCATCATAATTCATAGATAATTCATACATGGATAATTTAACTCAAAGAGTTCTAAAGATTCAAACAATTCTAAGTCATATATTTGTAGCATAAAAACATAGGCGTCTTCCCTTATCTAAATAATTACCTCTGATTTAAAACCGACAAGGATTAACATCCTCACTAAAGATTCACTCAAAGCACTCGAAGTGTTTAAGGTTTAGGAAAAAGCACTCATAAGTCAAACCTGATAAGTTAATTCTATAGGCTTGCCTGAAAATCAAATCTCCACAACTGTAATATGAGATGATACACAAATCAAATGGTCTTTTAAGGGTTGTAACGGGGCTTAGGCTAAAGGCTGAATTAGAAGGTTTAAAAATCGAGATTGAATTGACATGCTTACCTAAGTTTAGAAAAAGAATTGAACTAATAATTTGAATAAGTAAATCACATGAAAATTTAAATTACTAATAATACGAGCTTCTTCTTCAAGATGTTGAATTTAAACGTACAAGCTCTTAGATCATAGAACTAATAATGAATGTACTTTATTTTTTTTAAGAACAAATCAAATAAATACATACTATAAGAAAGAACTTTATCAAATGAAATAAATTAATTAGGCAACTAATCAAATCAATTCTCGATAGAAGGGTAGTCAAAGGAATGGTGATAACAAATACGAGCGGGGTTTTAGGTTAATATTAGTGGGTAAATCAATAAAAAGAGTTGTTAGGATCAAAAGCGTTCGCTAAGGGTTAATTGTGAAGGTAGACTTTTTAGTGGAGTGAGTGGGTTAAAACCTAGGTGCCTTTATCATCTCAGTATATCAAATAAAAAATATTGTCTTGACATGTATAATGAAGGCAAGTTCTAGAATAACAATTCAGTGTTGACACACTCATAATCAATAAAGTGAGCATGAAAAATAATATATGCTCTATTAGGCTCAAATCTCACAAAAATTATGGGTTTTTGACATCAATCCCTGTAAATTTCAAACTTCAAGGTAATATTCAAATTCAGTTCAACAACCTAGAAAATTTTTTATTCTTGAAAAATAGACTTATCATGCTTGATTCTCTAGTATCTTAAAGTTTAAATCATCAATGCACAATTAACTATGACTTAATCCAAAACATATTAACAAAAATCATAAATCTGGGAAATTTCATTCTAATCATAATATGAGAAACTTACTTTAGAATTAAGCATAATTCAGGTATTTTCAAATAATACTATGGTAAACCCCCCCCCTCACACTTAATATGTACATTGCCCTCAATGTACAAAGATAGATAATATCAAAATAATCATAAAATCATAAGATGGGGAGAGAAGTGAAACTTCTTGAATTTTGGATGAAGTCAATGAAAAGAAACTAGATAAGATTGTAGGTGACATGGGGAAGCGTCTCGAACCGTTTGAAATTGAATCCTCGAAGTAGCCGGCTTGGTTTTATTGTATCCTAAGCTAAATCTAAATGGCATGAAAAATAAGAAGAAAATAATAAAGAAAATAGAAATAAAAATAAAAATAAAAATAAAAGTAAAATTAAACAATGGAAAATGAAAGAAGAAAGATAATTGGAAAAGAAAAAGTAAGAAGGGGGTTTAAATAGAGATGCGGCCCATGTTTTGGGGAAAATTTTGTCCTGCTACCACACGTCTACGGTCACGCCCTTTTACCTACTTGTGGTGCCCACACGACTGTGTGCAAGGCCGTGTGGTCTAGAAATCTGCATTTTTGGTTTATTTGAATGCTAAAAAAGGAAAATAAATAAATAAATAAATAAAATAAAATGAGGTTAATGCTCGGGTTGCCTCCCGAGAAGCGCTCGTTTAAAGTCTTAAGCTAGACTTTACCTATTATTCGTACGGTCATGGTGGTTTAAAGAGGTGAAAATCCTTTCGCATGCGATCAATTCGGTTATGGATATATAGTTTAAGTCGAGTAGTGTTTACCTTAAAAGTGTTGAATTTAGGATTACTTACCTTGACTGTGTCGTATAGGAAGACATTAACACCTCAAAAGTGATTTCTTCATTTTTCTTGAGGTCTAAATTGGTGATTCGAGGGTCTTCCCTTTTCATTAAGGAATAAAGCTAAACAATGGTTAAACTCATTACCACGAGGATTAATAACCACATGGGATCAAATGATCGAAAAGTTTTTATTAAAATATTTCCCACTGGCCAAAACGGCCAAATTAAGGAATAATATCTCTTCTTTTGTGTAGATGGATTTAGAGACATTATACGACACATGGGAGAGATACAAGGATCTCTTAAGAAGGTGTTCACACCATGGTTTACCTTTGTGGCTACAAGTTCAAACTTTTTACAACGGTGTGAATCTTTCAATGAGACAACTAATCGACTCAGCCGCCGGTGGAACTCTGAATAACAAAACTCCTGAAGCAGCCTATGAATTTATTGAAGAGATGTCGCTGAATAATTATCAGTGGCAAGTTACAAGGACAAAATTGAAAAGATCAGCCAGAGTTTTCAGCATCGATGCAGTAACCATGTTATCGAATCAGTTAGAGATGATGAATAAAAAGCTTGATAGTTTGTGTTCTTCATAGGTACACCCAGTAATGCAATGCGACGCAAGTGGAATAGTGGCGAATCCTGAGTACCCACCCTACCAACCGAACATAGAAAGCGAACAGATGAACTATATAGGTAATAACTTCCGATCCAATAATAATCCTTATATTAATACTTACAATCCAGGTTGGAGGAACCACTCAAAATTTTTCATGGAGAGGTCAAGGAAATCAAGTAAATCAAAGACAACAACCTCCCCAAAATTTCCAAAATCAGCCATATCCATAAGAGAAGAAGCCAAACCTCGAAGAGATGTTGATAAAATTCATGGCAAGCACAAAAAATCATCCCCAAGATATCGAGAAAGCACTTAGAAGCCAACAAACATTGGCTGAAGAGACCAAGAATCAAATCGGGGAACTTACTATTTAGTAGGGGAAGTCACTAAAGCAGTTGGACAACCTGCAAAATTAATGTCTGAACGACCGCAGGGGCGTCTACCAAGCAACACAGAGATCAACCCAAAGGAGCAAATCCAAGCCATAACAGCTCAGGAAAATATAAGGTTATATGAACCCATCTCAACAAGCGAAAACATGGATGAAGAAGGCAAAATTGAGGTAACACAAGAAAAGCCAAAATCGGTAATCAAAGAGTACCAACCCCGCATACCTTACCCCGAAGCAATAAACAGAGACAATATAGGGGAACAGTTCGGTAAGTTTCTTAAACTCTTAAAGAAATTACATATTAACTTACCGCTTCTTGAAGCTCTTTTTCATATGCCAGATTCGAGAAAATTTTTAAAACAACTCTTGACGAACAAGCGTAAGTTAGATGATGAGCCACATGTGGAATTAAACGCAATGTGCTCAGTAATTCTACAAAATAGACTACCATGGAAGCTAAAAGATCCAGGGAGTTTTACAATTCCATGTTTAATTGGTAATCTAAAGTTGATAATGCCTTAGCTGATTTAGGGGCGAGTATAAATGTCATGCCTTATAAAATGTTTAAGCAGCTAGGTCTAGGGAAACCCAAACAAACTAGGATGAGTATTCAATTAGCTGATAAAACTCTTAGAATTCTTAGGGGTATTATCGAAGATGTTCTTGTAAAAATTGACAAATCCGTTTTCCCAGTAGATTTTGTTGTCTTAGACATGGATGAGGATAATTCAATCCCTCTAATTTTAGGAAGACCTTTTTTAGCAACTGCCAGAACTAAAATTGATGTTACCACAGGAGAACTCATTCTTCGTGTAGGTGATGAATCAATTAGTCTTCAAGCTCTTGACTCGACCAGGACTACAATCGATGAGGGTAAGAAAGTCAATTCAGTTGATCATCAATTTAAGCAACCTTCATTGCAGGAAACACGACAAGGATACGAATCTGAGCTGAAGCACGAAGTAGTGCCAACAAAGAAGAATTATATGAAGAACAAAGCTTTAGGGTCAATAAACTAAAACAATGGAAGACACAATTCAAAGAGGAATAGGAACCGCACGAAGTAAAACCTAAGGAACACCCAGAAGAGCTCATAGGAACATCAAACCACTTAAAAATAGGAGACCATGTACTATTAGATAAAGCAGATACACATATCACTACACCGACCCCGATTTCAAATGAAGACATTCCTTTTGAGGTCGTAATATCTTTCTAGGTGGTACATTTGAGGTAAGCAATCCCATTTTTGGCACTTATAAAGTAAATGCTTCTCAACTTAAATTTTATAAAACTGATAGTATGAGGGAAGATATTCAAACCTTTAAACCTCCCTGATTTTTCAAATCTAAGGAAAGTTTAGCTTAAGACTTTAAAAGAGCGTGTCTCGAGAGGCAACCCGAGCACTAACATTAATTTCTATTTTGTATTTATTTTTATTTTTTATTTCTTTTTTTACTTTCTCTTTTAAAATTACAATAAACTAAAAGTGCATATCCCAGACCACACGGCCTAGCACACAGCTATGGCCGTGGCCGTATGGGTACTCTGAATCACCGTACTGACATGGCAGAAAGATACGAGTCAGATGGAATCAATTCCCTCAAAATCACGAGCTCACCTACTCCACCACGACCGTGCGAGTCGACCTTGGACCGATACTGCCATTTTACAAGCGGGCGTGGCATCTGACAAATGAGCATGGTGAACCAACACACCTAGACACACGGTCGTGCTCTACGACTGTGTGAAGCTACTAACTTACCAGACACGGGAAAGACACACCCATGCTACCCAACTGTGCCAAGACATTACCTTTTCAGAAATGGGCATGGGATTTGGAAAATAGGCGTGGGTGAACCAACACGCCTAGACACACGACCGTGCGATGCGGCCATGTAATTCAACACACCTTGATGTACGGGTGTGGGAAAATGTCAGAAGCCAAAATTCTATTTAACTCCACTCTCTTCCCCTCTTCTTCCTCACCCCTTCCTCATTTCTTTCTCCCTTCTTCTTATCATATCTCCTCTCTCTCTTTTCTTCAAATTTTTTCCAACCCTTGAGCCACACCAAAGTCATGTCAAGGAAGCGTAAGAAGTCAAGCATAGTCTCCCCGACGGAGACCCTGACACATAAGTTCATGCTAGCCGCTTCATCTGAACACCACGCCAAGGGTCTTCGAGGCATTTTCTGTTCTAAAGGCTACTTAGGAATCACGTGACCTTCGCCACCACCAACATTTCCGCAGCCTTAAAAGTCGCACCCACCTTGCGAACTATCTATCAATAAGGACTTTTCAGTCCATTAGTCTTTTCTTTTAATTTTCGTTTTCTTCTTAGTCTCTTTCTCTTTATTTTTCTTGTCCTTAATTATATTATTAGTATATTTTTAATGTTTCTTTAGATTTCCTGGCTATATCTTCCCAAGCTACCCAATTTATTCATCTAGCACAGTGCTTGTCAGTAGCCACCCCACTAGGCCCATAGAACACTCCACCACCACTCCTCCGAGCCCCATCTTCCACTACGACCACCGCCAACTTCCAGAGTCATCCAAAATTTAGGAAGTGTTACTTCTCCCCTTCTCTTTTGATTACATTATTAGTTATCCATCTTTGTACATCGAGGGCAATGTACATCTTAAGTGTGGGGGTAAAAGCACCTAACTTTTTTGCACTATTATAAAATCCTAAATTTTAGTCTTATTCATAAGTAATTTTCTCATATTATTAATTAGGGTGAAATTTCTAATGATTTATGATTTTATTGATATATTTTTGAGTAAGTCATTGATAATTGTACATTGATGATTTATACTTGAAGAATACTAGAGAATCAAGCATGATAAGTCTATTTTCAAGAATAAAAATTTTCTAAATCGTTGAACCTAATTTGAATATTACCTTGAAGTTTTAAATTTAGAGGGATTGATATCAAATACCCATAATTTTTGTGAGATTTTGAGCCTTATAGAGCATATATTCTTTTTCGTGCTCACTTTATTAATTATGAGTGTGTCAACACTGAATTGTTATTCTAGAACTTGCCTTGATTATACATGTTGAGACCACATTAATTGATTTGATATATTGAGATGATAAAGGCACCTAGGTTTTAACCCATTCACTCCACTAAAAAGCCTACCTTCACAAATTAACCCTTAGCGAACCCATTTGATCCTAACAACCCTTTTATTAATTTACCCGCTAATATTAACCCAAAACCCTTTATATTTGTTATCACTATTCTTTTGACTACCCTTCTATCGAGAATTGATTTGATCAGCTGCCGAATTAGTTTATTTCAGTTGGTAAAGTTCTTTCTTTATTATGTTTCTATTTGATTTGTTCTAAAATAAATAAAATAAATAAAAAATAAAAAAATTTGAAATCGAAGTATATTTAGCATTAGTAGTATAAAAAAGTGAGCTTGTACATTTAAATTTCAATTATCAAAGAAAAAGCTCGTAGTATTATTAGTTTCAAAGTTTCAATTGATGTAATCATTTATTTTTCAGTTAATTGTTTTTAGTTAGGTAATTTGTCAAGTCAATCTCGATTCTAAACCTTCTAATTCAGCCTTTATCCATACCTTTAACCTAAGCCTCGTTACAACCCTGCTAAAGACCTTTTGATTTGTGTACCATCTCATATTACAGTGGTGGAGATTTGATTTTCAAGCAAGCCTATGGGATTAACTTTTCAGGTTCGACTTATGAGTGCTTATTCTTGAACCTTAAAAGCTTCGAGTGCTTTGAGTGAATCTTTAGTGAGGATGTCAATCCTTGCTGGTTTTAAACTAAAGGTAATTATTTAGATAAGGGGAGACACCTATGTTTTCGTGCTACAAATATATGACTTATATTGTTTGAATCTTTAAGAGTCTTTAAGTTAAATTATCTATGTATACATTATCTATGAATTATGATGAGGCATTATTGATAGGAATTGTGAACTATGGAAAGTTCGTTTTAATTATAAGTTGAGAATTTTACTTGAGGACAAGCAACAGCTTAAGTGTGGGGTTATTTGATAAACCATAAAAGTAACATATTTTAACCCCATATTTAGCATGCTTTTGGATGATTTAGCCCTTGATTTATGTAAAAAGGTGCTCTTAATCCATTCTTTTTCATGTTTTATACTCAGGAAAGCACCCGAGGATGAAAAGAACGAGAAACAGGCTTAAAACGGGCCAATTTGGGCCAAAGTGGAAATCGACACGGCTTGGACATCAAGCCACATGACTATGCCTCGACAATTAACTAAGGCACAGCCATGCCACGATTTACACGGCCATGCCCCAATCGACAGAACCAAGACACAACTTGAAGATGATTTACATGGGCGTGTACCATTGTCGTGCCCCTTTCGTGGAAAAGAGGAATTGTACTCGAATTTGGATACTTTGAGGCAAAGAAACATATTCAAAGCTTGTCCAAACACCGAGTAGAAAGTATTCTTGAATTAGGACACTTAAAGGCCAAGTAAAAGCATCTCAAAAGCCTTTATAAAGGACCTAGAGGCAACCATCAAAAGGGTGTGGGTCGGAGGCCGAGACATTTAGAATTCGATAAAAGCTAGAGCCTTTGTGCAAATCACTCGAAGATAGCTTGTTGATCCATTTCAAGAATCCGGAATTCTACTCAAGACGGCAGATCTCTCCTTCAATTCCTTTAGGGGGTTTTAGGGATTTCTTATGTTTTGTTTTATCTTTTCTTTTGAGATGTTTTCTTTATTTGTTATGAACTAAACCCTTCAGATACCTGAAGGGGATGAAACCTAGATGAATCTTGTTATTATTTTATGAATTATAGGACACATACTTGATTTGTTCTTAATTATGTGTGTTTAATTCTTGTGTTAATGTTTTCGGGATATTAATTCAAGTCAGATGTTCTTTGGTGGAGGAGGAATAGACCCTGCCTAAGTCATTCACGCGCCTAGAGATAGGGTGACAAGATTTTTCGGATTAGGGTGAAACCTAATATGGGAGTCCATAGATCGATTTAATGCTATTCTAGGGGGCTATTAAGTGAGAAAGAGATTTCAGTTAATTAACCTAGGGTTAGACATTATTCGCCTTGAGAGAGAGTTTAATATATGTTAGGGAGTCTTACGGATCAAGTCAAGTGAATAAATCCTATGGTTCAGTGTTAGATAACAAGTGAAAGCTAGGTGAATTCTTCCTGAGAGTATTGTCGTGATCAATTGAGTTTATTCTTCAAGTTATTTCCCAATTCATTCTTTTTGTCTTTGCATCTTAGTGTAGTAATTATTTAGTTAATCAACCAAATCATTTAATATTTAGGCTAAATAATAGAAAGAAAGTGAGTATTAGTACTTTTAGTTTCTTTGGGTTCAATAATCTAGTCTTGCCTAAGCTATACTACAGTTCGATAGGTACACTTGCCTTAAGTCGTTGTTAGAGTTAGTTTCCAGGTTCGATTATTCTCTTTATAAATTTTAAAACTCGACAAAACAACGATCAAGTTTTTGGCGCCGTTGCCGGGGAACTAAAATATTAAGAAAACTCTATTTTTATTACTTTAGCCATTATTTTTATTTTTAATTTTATTTTTGCAATTGATTTTTTTCTCTAATTTTATTTCTTTATTTTCCTAGCAGGTACCTCTAGTTTATGACTAGAAGGAACCAGACAGAACCTCTAGTAGATAGTTATATCGAAGCTACTGCTCATAGGAATCGCAGAGCAATTAGGCCAGCCCTAAATTACATAAAAGAAGAGCGAGAAGGCAGATCCAATCCTACTGAAGGGATGAACGAGAATAATCTTCCACGAGATGTAGTAGAAAACAATGATTCGCGTACTATGTATGATTATGCTAAACCTCATTTAACAGGAGCTGAATCTAGTATTGTTAGGCCTGCTATAGCTGCTAATAATTTTGAATTAAATCCTAATACTATACAAATGATTCAACAATTTGTTCAATTTGATGGTTTGCAGGACGAAGACCCGAACACTCATATAGCCAATTTTTTAGAGTTCTGTGATACTTTTAAAATAAATGGTGTTCTTGATGATGCCATTCGTCTTGATTATTTCCTTTTTCATTAAGGAATAAAGCAAAACAATGGTTAAACTCGTTACCACAAGAATTAATAACCACATGGGATCAAATGACCAAAAAGTTTTTTATTAAAATATTTCCCACCAGCCAAAACGACCAAATAACGAAATGATATCTCCTCTTTTATGTAGATGGATTTAGAGACATTATACGACGCATGTGAGAGATACAAGGATCTCTTAAGAAGGTGTCAACACCATGGTTTAACTTTGTGGCTACAAGTTCAAACTTTTTACAATGGTGTGAATCCTTCATCAAGACAACTAATCGATTCAGTCGTCGGTGGAACTCTAAATAACAAAACTCTGAAGCAGCCTACAAATTTATTGAAGATATGTCACTGAATAATTATCAGTGGCAAGTTACAAGGACAAAACTGACAAGATCGGCGAGTTTTCAGCATCGATGCAGTGACCATGTTATCGAAACAGATAGATATGATGAATAAAAAGCTTGATAGTTTGTGTTCTTTGCAGGTACACCCAGTAATGCAAAGCGACGCAAGTGGAACCATGGCGAATCCTGAGTACCCACCCTACCAACTAAACACAGAGAGAGAACAGATGTACTATATAGGTAATAATTTTCGATCCAATAATAATCCTTATAGTATTACTTACAATCTAGGTTGGAGGAACCACCCAAATTTTTCATGGGGAGGTCAAGGAAATCAAGTAAATCAAAGACAACAACCTCCTCAAAATTCCCAAAATCAGCCATATCCATAAGAGAAGAAGCCAAACCTCGAAGAGATGTTGACAAAATTCATGGCAAGCACAGAAAATCATCTCCAAGATACCGAGAAAACACTTAGAAGCCAACAAACATTGGCTGAAAAGACTAAGAACCGAATCGGGGAACTTACTAAGTCAGCAGGGGAAGTCACTAAAGCAGTCAAACAACTTGCAAAATTAATGTCCGAACTACCGCAAGGGCGTCTACCAAGCAACACAGAGATCAACTCAAAAGAGCAAATCTAAGCCATAACAGCGCAGGAAAATGTAAGGTTTGATGAACCCATCTCAACAAGTGAAAACAAGAATGAAGAAGGCAAACTTGAGGTAACACAAGAAAAGCCAAAATCGATAATCAATGAGTACCAACCCCGCATACCTTACCCCGAAGCAATAATTAGAGACAATATTGGGGAACAGTTCAGTAAGTTTCTTAAACTCTTAAAGAAATTACATATTAACTTATCACTTCTTGAAGCTCTTTTTCATATGCCAAATTCGAGAAATTTAAAAAAAAAAAACTCTTGACGAACAAGCGTAAGTTAGATGAGGAGCCACATGTGGAATTAAATGCAATGTGCTCAGCAATTCTACAAAATAGACTACCATGGAAGCTAAAAGATATAGGGAGTTTTACAATTCCATGTTTAATTGGTAGTCTAAAAGGTTATAATGCCTTAGCTAATTTAGGGGCGAGTATAAATGTCATGCCTTATAAAATGTTTAAGCAGCTAGGTCTAGGGAAACCCAAACAAACTAGGATGAGTATTCAATTAGCTGATAAAACTCTTAGAATTCTTAGGGGTATTATCGAAGATGTTCTTGTAAAAATTGACAAATTTGTTTTCCCAGTAGATTTTGTTGTCTTAGACATAGATGAGGATAATTCAATCCCCCTAATTTTAGGAAAACCCTTTTTAGCAACTGCCAGAACTAAAATTGATGTTGCCACAGGAGAACTCATTCTTCGTGTAGGTGACGAATCAATCAGTCATCAAGCTCTTGACTCGACCAAGACTACAATCGATGAAGGTAAGAAAGTTAATTTAGTTGATCATCAATTTGAGCAACCTTCATTGCAGAAAACACCACAAGATACGAATCTGAGCTGAAGCATGAAGTAGTGCCAACAAAGAAGAATTATATGAGGAACAAAGCTTTAGGGTCGACAAACTAAAACAATGGAAGACACATTTCAAAGAGGAACATGAACCGCACAAAGTGAAAGCTAAGGAACCCCCAGAAGAGCTCATAGGAACATCAAACCACTAAAAATAGGAGACCAGGTATTATTAGATAAAGCAGATCTATGTATCACCACAATGACCTCGATTTCAAACGAAGACATTCCTTTTGAAGTACGTAATATCTTTCCAGGTGGTACAGTTGAGGTAAGCAATCCCATATTCGACACTTATAAGGTAAATGCTTCTCGACTTATATTTTATAAAACTGATAGTATGAGGGAAGATATTCAAACCTTTAAACCTCCCTAATTTTTCAAATCCAAGAAAAGTCTAGCTTAAGACTTTAAAAGAGCGCTTCTCGGGAGGCAACCCAAGCACTAACATTAATTTCTATTTTGTATTTATTTTTATTTTTTATTTCTTTTTTTTACTTTCTCTTTTAGAATTTCAATAAACTAAAAGTACAGATCCCTAGACCACACAGCCTAGCACACGGCCATGGCTGTCGCTGTTTGGGTACTCCGAATCATTGTACTAACATGGAAGAAAGATACGAGTCAGACGAAATCTATTCCTTCAAAATCACGAGCTCACCTACTCCACCACGACTGTGCGAGGCAGCCGTGGATCGATACTGCCATTTTACAAACGGGCGTAGCATCTAACAAATGGGAGTGGTGAACCAACACGCCTAGATACATGGTCATACTCTACGACTGAGTGAAGTTACTGACTTACCAGGCACGGGAAAGACACGCCCATGCTACCCAACTATGCCAAGACACTACCTTTTCAGTTATGGGCGTGGGATCTAGAAAATGTGCGTGGGTGAACCAACACACCTAGACATACAGCCGTGCGATGCGATGGTGTAATTCAACACACCTTTGGTGCACAGGCTTAGGAAAATGTCAGAAGCCAAAATTCTATTTAACTCCACCCCCTTCCTCCTTTCTTTCTCCCTTCTTCTTATCATATCTCCTCTCTCTCCTTTTCTTCAAATTTTTCCACCCTTGAGCCACACCAAAGGCATGTTGAAGAAGCGTAAGAAGGCAAGCATAGTCTCCCCGATGGAGACCCCGACACATAAGTTCATGCCGACCGCTTCATCAGAACACCACGCCAATGGTCTTCGAGACCTTTTCGATTCTAAAGGCTACTTGGGAATCACGCCGCCTTTGCCACCACCAACACTTTCTTAGCCTTATAAGTCACACCCACCTCGCGAACCATCTATTAATAAGGTCTCTTCAGTCCATTAGTCTTTTCTTTTAATTTCAGTTTTCTTCTTAGTCTCCTTCTCTTTATTTTTCTTATCCTTAATTATATTATTAGTATATTTTAATGTTTCTTTAGGTTTCTTGGCTATATCTTTCCAGCATACCCAATTTCTTTATCTAGCACAGTGCTTGTCGGTAGCCACCCCACCAGGCCCATAGAACAGTCCACCACCACTCCTCCGGGCCCCATCTTCCACTAAGACCACTCCAACTCCCAGAGTCATCCAAAATTCAGGAAGTGTGGGGGGTAAAAGTTATTAGTTATACATCTTTTTACATTGAGGGCAATATACATCTTAAGTGTGGGGGGTAAAAGTTCATAACTCTTTGCATTAGTCTAAAATTTTGAATTTTAGTCATGTTCCTAAGTAATTTTCTCATATTATTAATTAGGGTGAAATTTCTGATGATTTATGATTTTTATTCATATGTGTAATATCCTAATTTAAGGGTTATGCATTTGATGTGTTTTGTGTGTATGCTCTGTTTAATGTGCTAGTTTAGGGTGTTTGGGAGTCTAGGAAAGGCCCGGGGATAAGTGGAGCCCTAGCTAAAATTTTCTTTTTGGTTACTTTAGTTGAGAGCTAGCTAGAATAGGACCTAAGGGTGATTGTTTGTTTTTGATTGACACAAGCAAGGTGTTGGTAAAGTGGCAAGGTGATGCCACATAGGGGTTGAAAGGTGACACCACAAGGGAGCAGAGAGGGAGCAGGTTCAAGTCGCATGAAGCTCATTTTGGGGATTGTTTTTGGCATCAAGGAGAGCAGAGGCAGAATTCGACTGGGACACTTCAGGATGGGAGAGGAGACCTGATCAACAAATTTGAATGAGTGGCTGGGAGGAAAAAGTGGAGTTTGAAGCATTCAAAATAATTCAAACGGGTGATCAGGAGGAAATTAAGGAGAAAAGAAAGGGATGGGCATGTGATCAATGTGTTGGCCAAATCTTAAACACTTGGTATAGGGGGGAATTGATTTTGGCCTTTGTTGGGGTATGCTGAAATTCATATTGGCCATAGGACCTTGTAGTTTCTTTTTTGTGCAATTTTCGGCTTTGGGGTTTATAGGTGTCAAATTTTGGTTAGCTTTAACTCTTTGTCTTTTCACTTCTTTTCTTGTTTGTTCCCCACTTCTTCTTCACTTAACCAAAACTTGTTGCCTCCTTCGGAACCTTTTTTCTTTTGCATCACTCAAACCGAAAGCACCCACCATTTAAATGCATGATCTCTTTTTCTTTTCTCTTCTTTATTTGTTCTTTCTAAAAGTCGAAATGCTTCTCCATTTTCGGCAGAAAGCTGAATACTCCTTGTTCATTATTCTCTTCTCTAATTTCTTCTACTGGTCGAATCTCTCTAGTCATTCTCCTACATTCCTCTCCTGATTTCTCTAAAAGTCAAACTCATAAGCCTCTATTTGAAGTTCTTTTATTTTCATTTTCGTTTCTTTCATCTTGTCCTCTTCTACCATAGTCATTGTCGAATCTTCTTTACTATTGTGCTTGTCTCGATTTCTCTTAGGTGTTATTCAAATCTTCTATGTTAAGGTAAGAGGCGATTTCTTCTATTTCTTTATCTCCCTTTCAGTTTTAGAAGCCAAAGCCGAATGGCTAATTGGCTTGATGAGGCCATCGTTTGGACTGACATTTTCTATCTTCTTGTTTTTCTTTGGGGGCTCGTATTTTGAGAATTCAAGCTAATCAAATCATTGGAATCTAAAGCCAAAAATCATTAATCTCTGAGCCCTATATCTCTTTTCGGATTTCAAGGTAAGGGGTTCTCTTTAGATTTTTGTTTAGGTTGGCTTATTGTATTCGTTATCTTAACCCTATGTTATTGTTAAACAACCATATTTCCTTAAGTACCTTCTAACAAGATCTTTTGATGGAATCCAATACCCATCAGGCAAAGGAGGGGGTTTGACTTGTAAACCTTGCCCCTAAGTTTAAGAAACGTGCGGTGTCAGCAGTCTGAGATTGGCAATCGGGTTGTAGATCGGCTTCAGAACAGAATCGTAGGTAGATAGCAGTCATTTTTGCTATCGATAGTGTCGACGTAGAGAGTATTTTTTTGCGTGTTACCAGGTGTGTAATCCCTAACACACTTTATTTTGACTATAATATTAATTGGTTGGGCTGAAAAGATGGAAAAGGCTGTGCATACAGTCGAAATACCCGTATGTTAAGGCAAGAAGCGCCAGGTATGTAACTGTAACAATTTATTGTGAGCTTGTGCGTATGTGAAAATCTATTACATGGATGATGGCATGTTGCATTCATTATGATATGTATATTATGCATGGGATATGGATGATGAAAAAGGGGAAGTGTTGATTATAAGGTCACATAGTGATCGGTGGCTCTGCCATATTTGTTTATAAGGTCACATAGTGATCGGTGGCTCTGCCACATTCGTTTATAAGGTCATGTAGTGATCGATGGTGCTACCACATCTATTTATAAGGTCACATCGTGATCGGTATTATAACTGAAAGCATGACTATCAAGACAGCGTGTAGTCGATGGAGGGTTGATTGTAGAAATCCCCTCGGCATGATGGCTGGTACGGATGGCGTGTAGAGGATGGAAAAAAACTAAGTTGGGCTGGGCTTGATGCATTCATGTAATTGTATGATATCATGTATGAGCTAAATACGAGATTGTGGGTCGTGGGCCGTTTTATGTGTTCTGATGGATTTACACACTGATTATCTGTGACTCACCCTTTCCATAACTTTTTAGGTAATCAGTAGACTGTGGATTTGGGAGCTGAGGCGGACTCGTGGAGGCCATAAAGAATTTTCTTTTTGTGAACCTTTTACTGCATTAATTAAATTTCTTTTAATTGGGGATTCTTGTTGTAATAAGGCCTTTGGTAATTTTTATTCAGTTTTAGTTTTTAATTTGATTACTGATTATTATTAACTGTTCAACACGGAATATTTCCTAAAACATTAAACAACTGTCTTTCAAAAATGTTAACGAACGGTTTACAAGTTATTTTTGATAAAACTCTGGATTTTCTTCACAATGATAACTCTTGTCAAAATAACCTTTTCTTGAAAGTTGTTTGAATCTAATTGTTTATAAACAAAGTCATCGCTTTAACCAGAAACTTTTTTTAAAAATTATGGTTTTTCCCAAAGTCACTGAAAGATCATTTTCAATTTACCCTGTAACATACCAGATTCGGTCGTAACGTTTGGGCGGGTTTGAGGTGTTACAATTTTGGTATCATAGCCTAGGTTACAAACACTCAGGCTATGAAATGGGTTCAATAGTGTTTTATAAAATCAATGTGAATTAGAGGAAATTATTTTGATCAAAATAGGGCATCCGAGTCTATCGGCACCCGATCCACCCAGATAAGTGTTTTTAACTATTGGGTGATGTATGCCTGAAATGGCTGATAGCATGAATGAGTATTTGTGAGTTCTAAGAGACCCAAACTTTAGAGACTAAAACTTTTTGATGTGTCTTGCGAAAACTACTCTTTAAGACTATTTTCCATAAAATTACTCGGTGTTAAACAGTGAAAGAAACACTAACTCATAAAACTTTTAATTAGATTAAGCGCCATGTTAGTCATGAGCACTAGGGGGCGTGGACGTGGTGTGCGTGGTCGTGGTAGAGCAGGATTGCTGTGTTAGAGCAAGTGGGATCTGGTCATGGGTTAGGAAATGAGATGCCAATACCACCAGCTGCGAAAGTAACATTTTATGATCAAACGGCCAGAGATGATGCGGTGTCTCAGGCAATGTTATAGGTCTTGGAGAGAGTTGCTGGGGCAGGCATAGGTATAGGAGCTCAAAATCTATGTAGGAATGACTTCGAGCCAATGGAGTAGAAATGTTTAGGGGTATTTCTGGTGTATCCCCTAATGCAGCTGAGTATTGGTTGGAGGCGGTTGAACGTATAATGGATGATCTCAATTTCACAGAAGAGGAAAAGTTGAAAGGGGTTGTATCTCTCCTTCGGGATGAAGCGTATCAGTGGTGGCTTACGGTTAGGGATGGTACAGTTGCTGACCGTATCACCTGAGATTTCTTCAAAATGACATTTCAAAGTAAGTACATCAGATCTAGGGAAGTAAATCGTTGGCTGAGTATGAGGTAAAATTCTTACCCCTTAGCTGTTATGCTCGGGAATAGTGGCCACAGACCATGAACATTGTGTTCGATTTGAAGATGGTTTGAAGGATGATCTGCGTGTGTAGATAGCCCCACAACGAGAGAGGGAATTTATTGTTCTAGTGGAAAAGGCTAAGATAGCCGAGGAGGTGAAGCGATCAAAAAAGCAAAATCGAGATAGAGATAGAAGTGGTAATAAAAGGAATTTTGGATCGTCAGGGTCAGCTAGGAATTTTCAGAAAAGACATAGGATGGATGGGCCGAATCGGGTGGTGAGACCCATTGCTAATAGGCAGCCTCAGAGGTGTGCTCGGTGTGGTAAATTCCATTTGGGAGAGTGTTGGACAAGTAACAGAAGATGTTACAGGTGTGGATCTTCTGATCATCAGATTAGAGACAGTCCACAGGAGCGAGATAGTGCAAGGCCAGAGAGTCAGGGTTATACTCAGCCGGGTAGAGGAGGTCAGCAACCACAGAGAGGTCGTGGTCTGGTCAGAGGAGGTAATGGTTTTGGTCAGGGTTGTGGAACACCAGGCAGAGGTACAGGAAACATCGATGCAAGACAGCCGGGGTTGGTTTATGCAGCTAGACACAGAGAGGAGGGGGATGCACTAAACGTCATAACCGGTACGTTCTTAATCCTTGGATTAGCTTTTTTCTGCATTGATTAACATTGGATCGACACATTCTTATGTTGCTAGTGTGGTACCTGGAACTTTAAGCATAGACTCTGAGATTGCTTCCAGGGAGATGATAGTAGTTAGTCCGTTAGGAAAATCGGTTGTGGTAAACAGACTTTATAGGGATGTATCTTTAGAAGTGAAATGGGTGGTTTTTCTGGTTGATCTGATGGAACTACCATTTGGGGAGTTTGATTTGATCTTAGGGATGGACTGGTTAGTAAGGTATCGAGCAAATCTAGATTGTGCTGCTAAGCGCATGGTGGTCCGTACTCCTGAGGACGAGGAGGTGGTGGTAATAGGAGAAAGGAGAAATTATTTGTCTAACGTAGTGTCCACCTTAAAGGCTAAAAGAATGGTGAGGAAAGGATGTGAGGCATTCATAGCCTTGGTTTGTGCTTTGAAGGTTAAGGAATTGTCTGTGGGTGGTGTTAGGACAGTGAAGGAGTTTCCTAATATTTTTCCAGAGGAGCTTTCAAGATTACCCCCAGATCGCGAGGTGGAATTTGGAATTGATCTCCTTTCTAGGGATGGCACCTGTATCTATCGCTCCTTATAGAATGGAGCCAAAGGAGTTAGTGGATTTGAAAGCCCAAATTCACAAACTTTTGGATCAAGGTTTGATCCGACCGAGTGTATCACCATGGGGAGCGCTGGTGTTATTCGTTTAGAAGAAGGATGGATCAATGCATATGTGCATTGATTATCACCAGCTGAACAAATTGAAAATCAAGAACAAATACCCGTTGCCGCGGATTGACGACTTGTTCGATCAGTTGAAGGGGGCTTCGGTCTTTTCGAAGATAGATTTGAGGTCAGGGTATCATCAACTCAAGATTAAGGAAGCGGATATCCATAAGATGACATTTCGTACTCGCTATGGACATTACGAATTTTTGGTGATGTCGTTTGGGTTAACCAATGCACCAGCAGGCGTTTATGAACATGATGAATCGGGTTTTCCAACCCTATCTAGATCGGGTCATCGTAGTATTTATAGACGATATTTTGGTTTATTCAAAGTCAGAGGAGGAGCATGATTCACACCTTCGAGTGGTTTTACAAATCCTGTGGGAGAAGCAATTGGTCGCCAAATTCAGTAAGTGTGAATTTTGGCTAAGCGAAGTTACTTTTCTGGGCCATGCTGTGTCGGCAGAGGGGATTAGAGTTTATCCCCAAAAATTGAAGCTATCTTGGATTGGAAGCCACCTAAGTCTGTGGCAGAAATTACAAGTTTTCTCGGTCTGGCTGGATATTACCAAAGATTCGTTGAAGGGTTTTCTTTGATTGAGGCACCATTAACCAAGTTGTTACGAAAAGAGGTTTCGTTTGTTTGGTCTGATAAACAACAAGAGAGTTTTGAAAGGCTAAAGAGAATTTTGACGAGGCTCTGGTGTTGATTCAGCCGAAGGCTGGAAAGGAGTTTGTAGTTTACTGTGATGCTTTACACACGGGTTTAGGATGTGTGTTAATGCAAGACAGAAAGGTTGTTGTGTATGTGTTTCAGTAGTTAAGACCGTATGAGTTAAATTATCCTACGCATGATTTGGAATTGGCGGCAGTAGTGTTTGCTTTGAAAAGTTGGAGGCATTATCTGTATGGCGAGAAGTCTGTTATTTATACAGATCATAAGAGTCTAAAGTATCTCCTTACCCAGAAGGAATTGAATTTGAGGCAGCGGCGGTGGATTGAGCTATTGAAGGATTATGATTGCTCGATTGAGTACCATCCGGGTAAAACTAACGTGATGGCAAATGCATTAAGTCGTAGGTTGATCTCTGATTTGAGAGCAATGTTTGCTCATCTCAGCTTGTACGATGATGGAAGTCTATTAGTTAAATTGCAAGTGAAACCTTCCTGGATTAGTGAGATTAAGGAGAAGCAGTTTTTGGATGATGCCTTGAGTGTTCGACTACTTCAAGTACAGAATGATGGGGTTGAGGATTTCAGTTTGAATAGTGATGGGGCTCTGTGTTTCCGTAAGAAGGTTTGCATGCCAATTGATGATGAGTTAAGACAATTGATACTTCAGGAAGCGCATAGTAGCCAATATGCTATGCATCCTGACGGAAGTAAGATGTATAAAGAATTGCGAGAACAATTTTGGTGGCCGGGTCTGAAGTGAGAAGTAACCGAGTTTGTAAGTAAGTGTTTGACATGTCAGTAGGTAAAAGCAAAACATCAGTTGCCTTCGGGTTTGTTGCAGCCGTTAAAAATTATGCAGTGGAAGTGGGAGAGGATCACGATGGATTTTGTTAGTGGGCTACCCCTTATGCCTACTAAAAAGGATTCGGTATGGTAATTGTTGATCGATTAACGAAGTCTGCTTATTTTATACCAATTCATGTTGACTACTCTCTTCAGAAATTGGCTAAGTTGTATGTAGCAGAGATCGTAAGGTTGCATGGAGTATCAGTGTCTATCATCTCATATAGAGACTAGAGATTCACGTCAAGATTTTGGAAGGCATTGTATCAAGCATTGGGGACAAAGTTAGATTTTAGTATAGCATTTCATTCGCAGTCTGATGGATAGTTAGAGAGGGTAATTCAGATCTTAGAGGATATGTTGAGGGATTGTGTCTTAGACTTCAGAGGGAGTTGGGAAGAATTTCTACCTTTAGCGAATTTGCGTATAACAATAGCTACCAATCGAGTATTCAGATGGCACCGTATGAAGCGTTATATGGTCGGAAGTGTTGTACTCCTACATGTTGGAAAGAGTATTATTTTGCGTGTTACCAGGTGTGTAATCCCTAACACACTTTATTTAAACTATAATATTAATTGGTTGGGCTGAAAAGCTTAAAAGGTCATGTATACTGATTGAATACATGTATGTTAAGGCAAGGAGTGCCAGGTATGTAACTGAAACAATTTATTGTGAGCTTGTGCATATGTGATAATCTATTACATGGATGATGGCATGTTGCATTCATTATGATATGTATATTATGCATGGGATATGGATGATGATAAAGGGGAAATGTTGATTATATAGTCACATAGTGATCGGTGGCTCTGCTACATTTGTTTATAAGGTCACATAGTGATCGGTGGCTCTGCCACATTCGTTTATAAGGTCATATAGTGATCGGTGGTGCTACCACATCTATTTATAAGGTCACATCGTGATCGGTATTATAATCGACAACATATTATGAAGGCAAGACAATGTAGCGGATGGAGGGTTGATTGTAGAAATCCCCACGATGTGATAGCTAGTACGGGATGGCGTATAGAGGATGGGAAAAAACTAGGTTGGGCTGGGCTTGATGCATTCATGTAATTGTATGATATCATGTATGAGTGAATCTGAGATTGTAGGTCGTGGGCGTTTATGTGTTTTGATGGATTTACACACCGAGTCTCTATGACTCACCCTTTCCCTAACTTTTCGTGTCAATGGATCGTGGATTTGGGAGCCGAGGCGACTCGTGGAGGCCATAAAGAATTTTCTTTTGTAAACTTTTCTTGCATTAATTAAATTTCTTTTAATTGGGGATTCTTGTTGTAATAAGGCCTTTGATAATTTTTATTTGGGTTTTAGTTTTTAATTTGATAACTGATTATTATTAAATGTTCAACATGGGATTTTTCCTAAAACATTAAACAACTGTCTTTCAAAAATGTTAACGAAAGGTTTACAAGTTATTTTTGATATAACTCTGGATTTTCTTAACAATGATAACTCTTGTCAAAATAACATTTTTCCTAAAAGTCATTTGAATCTGATTGTTTATAAACAAAGTCATCGTTTTAACCGTAATGTTTTTTTTTAAATTATGGTTTTTCCCAAAGTCACTGAAAGATCATTTTCAATTTACCCTATAACATACCAGATCCAGTAGTAATATTTGGGCCGAGTTTGGGGTGTTACAATATGTTTTTGAGTAAGTCATTGATAATTGTGAATTGATGATTTATACTTGAAGAATACTAGAGAATCAAGCATGATAAGTCTATTTTTCAAGAATCAAAAATTTTCTAGGCTGTTGAACTGAATTTGAATATTACCTTGAAGTTTTAAATTTAGAGGGATTGATATCAAATACCCATAATTTTTGTGAGATTTTGAGCCTTATAGAGCATATATTCTTTTTTGTGCACTTTATTAATTATGAGTGTGTCAACACTGAATTGTTATTCTAGAACTTGCCTTGATTATACATGTCGAGACCACATTAATTGATTTGATATACTGAAATGATAAAGGCACCTAGGTTTTAACCTATTCACTCCATTAAAAAGCCTATCCTTCACAAATTAACCCTTAGCAAACCCATTTGACCCTAACAACCCTTTTATTGATTTAACCACTAATATTAACCCAAAACCCTTTGTATTTGTTATCACCATTCTTTTGACTACCCTTTTATCGAGAATTGATTTCATCAGTTGCCGAATTAGTTTATTTCAGTTGGTAAAGTTCTTTCTTTATTATGTTTCTATTTGATTTGTTCTAAAAAAAAAAAAAATAAAAAAATTCAAAATCAAAGTATATTCAGCATTAGTAGTATAAAAAGTTTGTACATTTAAATTTCAATTATCAAAGAAAAAGCTTGTAGTATTATTAGTTTCAAAGTTTCAATTGATTTAATCATTTATTTTTCAGTTAATTGTTTTTAGTTAGGTAATTTGTCAAGTCAATCTCGATTCTAAACCTTCTAATTTAGCCTTGATCCACACCTTTAACCTAAGCCCCATTACAACCCCGTTAAAGACCTTTTGATTTGTGTATCATCTCATATTACAGTGGTGGAGATTTGATTTCCAGGCAAGCCTATGGGATTAACTTTTCAGGTTCAACTTATGAGTTCTTTTTCTTGAACCTTAAACACTTCGAGTGCTTTGAGTGAATCTTTAGTGAGGATGTCAATCCTTGCTAGTTTTAAACTAAAGGTAATTATTTAGATAAGAGGAGACACCTATGTTTTTGTGCTACAAATATATGACTTATATTATTTGAATCTTTAAGAGTCTTTGAGTTAAATTATCCATGTATAAATTATCTATGAATTATGATGAGGCATTATTGATAGGAATTGTGAATTATGGAAAGTTCATTTTAATTGTAAGTTGAGAATTTTGCTTGAGGACAAGAAAAGCTTAAGTGTGGGGTATTTGATAAACCGTAAAAGTAACATATTTTAACCCCATATTTAGCATGCCGGATGATTTAGCCCTTGATTTATGTAAAAGGTGCTCTTAATCCTTTATTTTCGGGTTTATACTCGGAAAGCACCGAGGATGAAAAGACCAGAAGCGGGCTTAAAAGCAAGAATTTGGGCCAAAGTAGAAATCGACACGGCAAGGATTTCAAGCCACACGATCGTACCTCGACAATTAACTAAGGCACGACCATGCCATGATTTACACGGCTATGCCCCAATCGACAGAATCGAGAGACAGCCTAAAGATGATTTACATGGGCGTGTACCATGGCCGTGCCCCTGTCGTGGAAAAGAGGAATTGTACTCGGATTTGGATACTTTGAGGCAAAGAAACATATTCCAAAGCCTATCCAAACACCAAGTAGAAAGTATACTTGAATTAGGACACTTAAAGGCCAAGTAAAAGCATCTTAAAAGCCTATATAAAGGACCTAGAGGCTAACCATCAAAAGGGTGTGGGTCGGAGGCCAAGACATTCGAAATTCGCAGAAGCCAGAGCCTTGTGGAAATCACTCGAAGATAGCCAATTGATCCATCTCAAGAAGCTGGAATTCTACTCAAGACGGCGGATCTCTCCTTCAATTCCTTTAGGGGGTTTTAGGGATTTCTTATGTTTTGTTTTATATTTTCTCTTGAGATGTGTTTTTTTTTATGAACTAAACCCTTCAGATACGAAGGGATGAAACCTAGATGAATCTTGTTATTTTGAATTATATGATAAATACTTGATTTGTTCTTAATCAAGTGTGCTTAATTCTTGTGTTAATGTTTCCAAGATATTAATTCAAGTCAAATGTTTTTAGGTGGAGGAGGAATAGACCCTACCTAAGAATAGATCTGGCACAATTAAGCGGAGTCATTTGCGTGCCTAGAGATAGGGTGACGAGATTTTGCTGGATTAGGGTGAAACCTAATATGGGAGTCCATAGATCGATTTACTACTATTCTAGGGGGTTATTAAGTGAGAAAGAGATTTTCGTTAATTAACCTAGGGTTAGACGTTATTCGCGTCGAGAGAAGGTTTAATATATGTTAGGGAGTCTTACGGATCAAGTCAAGTGAATTAATCGTATAGTTCAGTGTTAGATAACAAGTGAAGTCTAGGTGAATTCTTCCTAAGGGTATCGTCGTGATCAACTTAGTTTTCTCTTCAAGTTATTTCCCAATTCATTATTTTTGTCTTTGCATCTTAGTTTAGTAATTAATTAGTTAATCAACCAAATCATTTAATATTTAGGCTAAATAATAGAAAGAAAGTGAGTATTAGTACTTTTAGTTCCTTTGGGTTCGATAATCCAGTCTTGCCTAAGCTATACTACTATTTGATAGGTACACTTGCCTTAAGTCATTGTTAGAGTTAGTTTCCAGGTTCGATCATTCTCTTTATAAATTTTAAAACTCGACAAAACAACGATCAAAAAGATGAGAAAAGTTGAGAAGAAACAAAAAGAAACACACAAGAAAAGACCTTAGATGCACTTAGGGAATTTTGGCACAACAAAAATTAGGTAACCCAAAATGGAAAACAAAAAGCTCTTTCACAAATTTGACACTCTTCACAAAAACCGAATGCCTCTTAGTACACCCCTAGCTGAATTTCACCCCCTCTTCCAAGTTCCCACTTTCGGCCATCAACTCGACCAACACCAAATCCCTGGATTTGCTCCTTGTTCAACTCTCCCACATCCATTTGAACTGGTTTGACCAATTCAAACTCCACCAACTCCTCATGTCCACTCATTTCAAATGCTTTGACTCCTTCAACAACCACTAAGAAGAGTCCAGCCGAATGCCAACACCTTACCTCCTTAAGCACAAAAAAATAAGCTCACAGATGCTACTGACGAGACTCAAACTCCATCTCCCTCCTACTCCCTTATAATGCCACTCTCCTACTCCTTAAGTAGCATCACTTGCCACTTTACTACACTCTATCTTGTGTCAACAAACTTAAGAAATTACTCATAGGGACTGCTACAACCATCTCTCCCCCCCTAAAGTGCCCAAAAACCAAAATTTCACCAAGGCTCTGGCTTGACCCTGAACCTCCCCAAGACCCCCAAAAACATCTAAATAACAAGCAGAACAAGCCAAGCACACAAAAGTACATACAATGCAGAACCCCTAATTCTAGGATGTTATAGTTCTACCCCCTTAAAAAAATATCGGCCTCAAAATTTACCTACTCAGAAGAGATGAGGGTATGGCTGTCACATCACATCCTCTGGCTCCCATGTGGCTTCCTCTGAATCATGATTATGCCATAACACCTTGACTAGAGGAACTAACTTCCTTCTTAACACCTTGACATCTCAATCCAAGATCTGCACTGGTTCTTCTTTAAAAGATAAATCAGGTCTTCAATTTCTTCCACCGGCACTATATGAGATGGATCCGAACTATAGCACCTTAACATTGAGACATTAAATACATCATGTATCTATCTCAATTCCAGAGGTAACTCAAGCTGATATGCCACTGGTCCCACACATTTCAATACCCGATAAGGCCCGATGAATCTAGGGCTCAACTTGCCCTTTCGTCAGAACCTTAAAACCTTTTTCCAAGGTGAAACTTTTAGAAACACCCGATCACCCACTGAAAATTCTATTTCCTTACATTTCAGATCCGCATACAATTTTTTCCTATCGAAGCTTCCTTCAACCGAGTCCGAATAAACTTAACCTTTTCCTATATCTCCGAAACCAATTTTGGACCCAACAACTGTCATTCACATAATCTGTCCAGTAGGTAGGAGTACAACACTCATGACCATACAAAGCTTCGTCGGGTTCCATCTTAATGCTGGATTTAAATCTATTATTGTATGCAACATCTACCAACTGTAGAAAATCTTCCCAACTACCCCTGAAGTCAATCACACAGCCCCTTAGCATGTCTTCCAAAATCTGAATTACCCTTTCTGACTGACCGTCAGTCTGTGGAAGAAACATCGTGTTGAAATCCATACCCAACGCTTGATGTAATGCCTTCCAAAATTGTGACGTAAACCTAGGGTCTTATTCTGAAATGATAGACACTAGTACCCCATGAAACCTCACAATCTCTGCTACATACAACTTGGCTAACTTCTGTAGTGAATAATCAATTCGAACCGATATGAAGTAAGCGGACTTCATCAATTGATTGACAATTACCCACATTGAATCTTTCTTAGTAGGCGTAAGAGATAGCCCACTAACAAAGTCCATCGTTATCCTCTCCCACTTCCAAAGTGGAATCTTCACTGGCTATAGCAACCCTGAAGGCAACTGATGTTCCACCTTCACCTGCTGAAACGTCAAGCACTTACCCACAAACTCGATAACTTTTTATTTCAGACCTAGCCTCCAAAACTGTTCATATAAATCTCGATACATCTTACTCCCACCGAGATGCATAGCGTATGGCCTACTATGCACTTCCTGCAAAATCCTCTTCCTTAACTCGGAATCCTCTGGCATACAAGCCTTTCCCTGAAAACATAATACCCTATCACTGTTCAAACTAAAATCTTCTGTCTCACCACCTTCCACTAGCTAAAATTTAGAACCTAATGATTCATCTGACAACTACTGCTCTTTAATCTGACTTACCCATGAAGGCTTCACTTGAAGTTCAGCTAACAAGCTCCCATCTTCATACAAACTAAGATGAGCAAACATTGCCCTCAAGTCTGATATTACCTTACGGCTCAACGCATCTGCAACTACGTTAACTTTATCGGGGTGATACTCAATCGAACAGTCGTAATCCTTCAATAATTCAATCCACCTCCGCTGCCTTAAATTTAACTCCTTCTGGATAAGGAGATATTTCAGGCTCTTATGGTCGGTGTAAATAATCGACTTCTTTCCATGCAAGTAGTGCCTCCAAATCTTTAAAGCGAACACTACTGCGGCTAACTCTAGATCATGACTGGGATAGTTCACTTCATGTGGTCTCAATTGCCTAGACGCATACACTACAACTTTCCCCTTTTACATCAACACACATCCTAACCTTGTGTGTGACGCATCACAGTAAATGACAAACTCTTTTCTAGCCTCAGGCTGAATCAACACTGGTGCCTCCATCAAAATCCTCTTCAACTTCTCAAAGTTTTCCTGTTCCTTATCTGACAAAACAAACGGTATCCCTTTCCTTAACAACTTGGTTAAAGGTGCAGCGATCAATGAGAATCCCTCAACAAACCTTATGTAGTACCCAGCTAATCCCAGAAAACTTTGAATTTCAGCCACTGCCTTCGGTGGTTTCCAATCCAAAATAGCTTCAATCTTTCGGGGATCAACCCTAATCCCTTCAGCAGACACAACATGCCCCAGAAAAGTAACTTCCCTCAACCAAAATTCACACTTGCTGAATTTGGCATATAGTTGCTTTTCTCTCAAAATCTGCAGAACAATCCGAAGATGCAAATCATGCTCCTCTTCCATCCTTGAATATACCAAAATATTGTCTATGAATACTACGAAAATCGATCCAGATAGGGTTGGAATACCCTGTTCATCATATCCATAAATGCAACTGGTGCATTCGTCAACCCAAATGGCATCACTAAGTACTCATAGTAACCGTAGCGAGTTCAAAAGTAGTCTTATGAATATCCACCTCCTTGACCTTAAGCTAATGATAACCTGACCTCAAATCTATCTTCAAGAATACTGAAATGCCTTGCAGCTGATCGAACTGATCATCAATCCTTGGCAACAGGTACTTGTTCTTAATCGTCAACTTGTTCAGCTGCCTATAGTCAATGCACATCCACATCGACCCATCCTTTTTCTTGACAAATAACACCGGAGCTCCCCACGATGACACACTTGGTCAGATAAAACCTCGGTCCGATAGTTCCTGAATCTGGGCTTTAAACTCCACCAGCTCCTTCGACGCCATCCTATATAGGGCAATGGACACTAAAGCTATTCCCGAAAGTAGATCAATACCAAACTCTTCCTCGCGATCCAGAGGTAACCCTGGAAGCTTTTTTGGAAAAACATCTGAAAACTCTTTCACCGTTCTAACATCTCTTACAGACAACTCATTGGCTTCCAAAGCACTAACGAAAGTAAAGAACGCCTCACACCCTTTTCGCACCATCCTTTCAGCTTTTAAAGCAGACACGACGTTAGACAGATAATTCCTTCTTTCACCTATCACTAGCACTTCCTTATCCTTGGGAGTCTTCAACATAATGTGCTTAGCAGTACAATCCAAGTTTGCTCGATACTTAACTAATCAGTCCATGCCTAAGATCAAATCAAACTCGCCAACGAGAATTCCATCAAGTCAGCCGAGAAGACTATCCCTTGCACTTCCAGAGGCACATTCCTAAAGAGTTTGTTCACCACTACAGATTGTCCTAAAGGGCTAATCACGTTCATTTCTCTAGAGGCAACCTCATATTCTATATTCAAAGTCTTAGACACAGCACTAGCAACATAAGAATGTGTAGACCCAATATCTATTAGTGTTGTAAAGGGAAAACCAAAAATAAGGAATGTACCAGTTATGACGTCCGGTGCATCGCCCTCCTCTCGGTGTCTAGCTGCATAAACCAACCCAGGCTTTCTCGTATCTGTATTCCCAGCACCTCTGCCCGGTGCTCCATGCCCTCGACCAAAACCATTTCCTCCTCTGGCCGAACCACGACCTCTCGGTGGTTGCTGACCACCTCTTCTAGATCAGACATAACCACGACCAATGGCGTTACCTGTTTGGCCCCTGTGGATAGTCCCTTATCAGATGATCTACAGGCCCACACATGAAGCATCCTTTATTTCTTGCCCAACACTCCCCTGAATGAAAATTCCCACATCTAGCACATGGTTGGGATCGACCAACAGTAATAGATTTTACAACTCGACTCGGCCCATCAAACCTAGGGCTCTTTTGGAAATTCCCAGCAGCCTTGACGACCAAAAATTTTTTATTCCTACCCGTGTCCCTGTCTTGATTCTACCTTTTAGACAGCTTCACCTCTTCGGCTATCTTAGCCTTCTCAACCAGAACAATAAACTTCCTTTCCCATTGCGGAGCTATCGGTACTCGCAACTCATCCCTCAAACCATCCTCAAATTGGACACAACGTTCATGATCCGTTGCAACGATACCCATGTATAACGACTTAAACGCAGGAATTCCACCTCATACTCAACCACTGACTTACTCCCCTAGACCAAGTTTAGAAATGCCTTCCTCTGAGCGTCCACATAGCTCACCCCAATATACTTTCCCCGGAATGCTGCCTTAAAGAAGTCCCAGGTAATGCGGTCATGCTGTACCATCCCTTACCGTGAGACACCACTGGTATGCCTTATCTCGAAGGAGAGACACTACCCCTTTCAACTTCTCTTCAGTGGTATAGTCAAGATCATCCATGATTCGTTCCACCGCTTCCAGCTAGTACTCAACTACGTTAGGAGCCACACCACAAATACCTCTGAATATCTCAGCCCTGTTAGCTCAGAGTCGCTCAAAAATAGATTTTCGAGCTACTGATCCAATGCTTACTCTAGCAACCCACTCCAAAACACATAACATAGCTTGAGACACAGCATCGTCTCCACCAGTTTGGTCTTGGAATCCCGCTTCCGCAACTGGTGATGCCAGCACTTCACCCTCTGGCCTATGCCCTGATTTTGAGGGTTCAACCTCAACACCCGGCCTTTATCGCGGCCACGCATACCACATCCATGTCCTCTAGCGCTAATGACTACCGATTCAACTTAATCTGATTAAAAATTTCATGTGTTAGTATTCTTCCACTATTTATTATCGAATAGTCTTATGAAAATAGCATTAGAAGTAGGTTTTCGAAAGAAATATTTCTAAAGGTCTCTATCCTTAGAGTTGTATTTCTCAAAACTATCTACCACAATATTTCATAAGAATTCAAGTAGCAATTGAAAAACTTACAGTGCGGATTGGTGCCGGAGACTCAAGTGTCATACTTCCAGAAAACATGTACTTTTCTAAACCAACTTTTGAAAACATTTTGAACCCCAACCCATTGCCGAGTTTTGTAAACCTGGCTCTGATACCATAATTGTAACACTCCAAACGCAGTCTATACACTATGACCAAATCTAGCATGTTACATGAAGGGTGGTTTGAAATTTTAACGAAACATCGTAACTTAAAAAACATTTCGTTTAGTGTCCCCACATTAAAGCTGATTTAAAAATTCTACTTGAAGGTTTCGTACCGACTTCTTATTAAGTTGATCTAATAGGTTGTAAACAGATTTATTTTTATAAAAGTCAAAATCAAAGGATTCCATAAACGTGACATTAGAAATCAATGTTGTGGCTTTAATAAAATCTCTAAATTAATTAGTTACTCGTAAACCATCTTTTGTTAACACTTTGAAAACTATATGTTTATGTTTTTAACTTTAGAAAAACCCCGTATTTGACAGTTTATAAAATATATAATATCAGCATTAACTCAAAACCCAAATTTAAGTTATAGCGCCTTATTAAATAATAAAATCCCAAATTAAAATAAGTTTAAATAAAGAAATGAGTTTACGAGAAAAACATTGCATGGTCACCTCAAGTCTGCCTCGGTTCCAAATTCGCGATCTAGTGATTACCTACAAAATTAAGTAGAGGGATGAGTCACGGAGACTCAGTGTGTAATTCGCCTTATAACGCAATCAACCTTAAGCCCATAGATGCACATTGGGCCTCAACCCACACAATTTAGCATATTAAATATGTATGCAATGCAGCTAGCCCAACCTAGTTTTCCATCCTCTAGGTCACCTGAATCAACCAAACACCTATGGCATCAAGTCACTGTGGTCCTAAACCACTTGTGACAAACTCACAAAATTTATAAACGTGGGGCTAACCCACTATGGTCCTAGCCACTGTGACGATCTCTGATAAGTATATGTGGGGCCAACCCACTATGGTCCTAGACCACTGAGACAAGTCACTGATAAACATATGTATACGTGGTTCCAAACCACTGTGGTCCCAAACCACTGTGACAATAGTTATTGAATCACACTTCCTCTTTCGTTCACATCCCAAAACCCAATGCAAACATATTATCCATGTACAGTAGTTAATCATGTCATACATAATCATATTATATACAAAGCAATTACAACGGTACTTACCTGGTGTCCTCACCCTTACCCACAAGGGTATCTAAACTGATTGCACAATCATTTCGACTTTCAGCCATCACAGTTATTTACACAAAAGAATAAAGAGAAAGTGTGAGTGTTTCACACCTGATTACGCGTAAAACTAGACTCTCTACGTCGACGCTCTCACTAGCAGGGATAACAGCTATTTGTCTAACCCAGGAAGATGTCTAACCCAGTAATTGTTCACATGTGAAATGCTACATTATTAAAATAACATGCAAATGAATATAAAACTACCATACACATAATTACAATAATCAATGAACATAACATTGATGAGACAGAATAATTTAAAATAAAATACATTGGACTAAAATAATGATGTATAAAACAAGAAAATGATATGCACATAAGTATAATATATGTAACATGGCATAATGAGAATTCAACAATATTAAAAAAAATCACAAAGGAACAAACAACGAACACGTATAAAAAATTTACCCGCATTAAAACGAGACTTAATTGAAACAGATTTAAAATCCCATGAATAATTTGCAAACTAATAAAATCAATAACTTAAAATTAGGGACTAAAATGAAAAGTGCCCTAAAATATAAGGACCAAAAATGCAAATATTCTAAATCCTTTGAACGCGGCATTTAAAATAGACTAAATTGAAAAGACATACAAGTTTCAGGTACAAAATTAAGAAAAGAAGAATGCCTATATGGCTTATTTAAAATGCTGACAAACAGGAAGGATTAAACACGTAAATATCCCCGAGTAATAAAGCGTGCGAATCTTGGCCGCATTAAGTCGGTCATTTGGGTTTAGACAGTGCAGGTCGTTTAGAGGCTATCATTATAAGCCAAAATGGCACCATTTTACTAATAGGTTTAAAAACTGATTAACACAGTTTAAGTTTTCATTTGCCCCTATGTGAAATCGAAACCCTAAGCTCTCTTTTCACTTTCGTCTTCGTTCTCTACCGCAAAAAAAAGGGAGTCAAAACGACCACCACAACGCCATGACAGTCGGCGATTAGTGGTCAAAACGAGAACCTACAATGCCTGCCCCTTTAAATCCAACTAGGATGCTTCATATCTATGCCCCAACGAACTGCTTTACTCTGATCACCGCGAAGAAAGCAACCCGACGGTCCCCATTTTGAAGGTGAACCCTTTCATTCCCCCTTTTTTTTTAAAAAAAATATCTAAACAAAAAGAAATGCTTGAAACACGAAAAGAAAGAAAAAAATGATTCAAAGAGAAAATAGAAAATAAGCAGTAGGAAAAGAAAACTTTTTTGTTTCTGATTTGTTGATATATTCTGTATGCAAAAAAATTACAGTGGTTTTGACTCGGCCCTTTTTATAGCCGATCTGAAGAAAATACAATTTTTTTTGCTATTTCATTCTGTCTCTACTTTGTTATTTACTACTTTCGTGCTCTGATTTACAAGTACGAAGATGACGTGTCATTCGGCGCAAGGCGTACGAGGGTCTGCTGCATGTACGAAGGCGCGTTGTGATGAGCATTAAGGCACGCGTGAGGCGCAAACATGCCTCTATGACACTTAGAGTTTCTAATCTCTGCATATGTTTCAGTCCATTCGAGTCGATTTTGGTTATTGGGTCAATAGGTTTTGGGCAAATTTAGAACTGGGCTGGTTGGGTTATTGTTTTAGGCTATTTTAGTTTTATGAATTGTAAATGGACTATGGACTTTTAATATTATTGATTTTTTGTTTAATGGTTTTTTTGGTTTAATGGTTTTTTGGTTTAATTTGGGCCCGGGCAAATTTTAGGCCCTACAGCTGCCCCTCTTTGATCGTTCTCATGTAACGGGAATGAAGCAAAGACTTTAAAGAGGGCCAAATTTGCCTTGTCTTGTAAGATCTTGACTTCTTGGCACTTCTTTTCTTCAAATAGCTTTGTTCTATCCCACTGCATCTCTAAGAGCATAGGAACTAGCACTTTGATCTGCTCCAATGTAATTTCAGGGAGAAAAGATTTGTAGCTTCGATCTACTCCACTGCATCTTCAAGGAGGTGAGAATTCAGAGAGAAGAGATTTGTAGTTGTGATCTTCTAACTGAAACTTCTCGGAAATAAGGGTTGATCTTCAATACACTCAGGGATGAGGGACTTGTAACTTTGACCTGCTCCACTAGGACTTTGAGGTGATGAGAATTCAGAGAGAAGAGATCTGTAGTTTCAATCTTCTAATTGAAACTTCTCAGAAATGAGGTTTGATCCTCAATACACTCAGAGAGGAGGGATTTATAACTTTGACTTGCTCCACTAGGAATTCTAGGTGATAAGAATCCAAAGAGAAGATATTTGTAGTTTCGATCTTCTAATTGAAACATATCAGAAATAAGAGTTGATCCTCAATACACTCAAGAAGGAGGGATTTGTAACTTCGACCTGCTCCACTAGGACTTCGAGGTGATAAGAATCTAGAGAGAAGAGATTTGTAACTGTGATCTTCTTACTGAAACTTCTCAGAAATAAAGTTGGATCCTCGTTGTAAACTCAAGGAGACAGGATTTGTAATTTCAACCTACTCCGCTGGAACTTCAAGGTGATAAGGATTGTATGGTTTTGATCTACTCCTACAATTTTAGGACTTCCAGATCTGCTGTTTTCGATCTACTCCACTCATGAAAGTAAGATCTTCGAATTCATCGATGTTGCGACTACGTCCTCTAGGGGACCTGTGCTATAAAGTCGATTTTGTGTTTATGCTTATGTAAAATGGTTAGGATGCAATGATCAGAATGAATCTAATGCTCCTAACTAAATGTATTATGGACGATATCTGTATGAATGCAGAATGTCATGAGAATGATTTTTTTACAAAGAGTAGGATGCAATAATTGGAATGGATCAAATGCCCCTAAATAGACGTGTCTTATGGATGACATTTGTATGAATGCAGAATGTCATGAGAATGGTCTTTTCCAAATATTTAAGGGCATCCTTGCTCGCATCATGTTGTCCTTGTTTGGCTGGTAATTTGACCCCAAAATCTAAGGAACCACTGCTTTACTCAACTGATTTGCCCTCATTTTAACTTCAATGTCTATTCCTTAATACCTCGAAGGTACAAGGTTTGTATTATTGCACAGCCCCTTGCCGTGTCTCCAAAGTATTCTGTTACTACTCTAAGTGTTTAGTCTGATTCTTCGAGAATAGTCCCTTCTTATTGTTTGCTTGTTAAGGCCTCATCTCTGCTATGGTACTTTCAAAGCGAAGAGATCATCACTATATAGGCACCCTCTTCCTTGATATTATCAACCCTTTGGATCTGGTGAGTTCTACCCAATAGTCCTATTTTAGACTCCTGTATTATTTAGAAACCTCCAGAGTAATAAGTGGAACTTCTTCTATGAAAGTATTATTAGTTCATCCATCATTATTTCAATGCGACATGCTTACCTAAAGGTAATAACAATTGATGAGAATAAAATTGGTGTGAAGTAAAGTTTAAGACAAATTATCAAAAGAACTTAATCATAAATGCTTGCCTTGAAAAGAACAAAGTATTCAAGGATAGCATATTTAATAAAAACGCCTACTATAGTCCCCCTAGACATTGCAGTCTGAGCTTCTCTGTCCGAGCGTTTGGAAGGCTATTTTGAGTTCGACATGTGTTTAGGAGATCTTGAGTATTTTGTCGATGCACCAAGATGCAACATGCCCTTTCCTTATTAATTCAAATATAGCATGATCACCACATGTCATAATTTGAGCCGCCTTTTCGGGTTTTCAACTCAAACCCCCTTTAGTCTCAAAGCGCCCTTTGCGGGTTTTCACCTTGGCCTCTCCGTTTTCACCCTTTTTTTAAGATAGTCTCAAATCGCCCTTTTCGGGTTTTCACTTTGGCCTCTTTTCCTCTTCAAGAATAGTATTTCTTGACTAAATTTGAATTTATAGGATTGGGCAAGTTTTTCCCATCCATTTCGGCCAAAATCAATGCTCCTCCGGAGAAAGCCTTTTTTACTACATAAGGTCCTTCCCAATTTGGCATCCATTTCCTTTGAAATATTTTTGTACAGGGAGGATCTTTTTCAAAACCAAGTCTCCCTCGTGAAAATCTCTTGGATGAACCTTTTTTTTTCATAAGCCCACATTATTCTCTTTTGGTACATCTGACCATGACGGATAGCCTTTAACCTTTTTCCTTCAATCAAGTTCAACTGATCATATCTAGACTGGATCCAATCTGCTTCATCTAACTTTAACTCTGACAAGACTTTAAGGGAAGGTATTTCAACTTTGATGGGTAATACTGCCTCTATTTCATAAATTAATGAGAAAGGAGTTGCCCCAGTAGAGGTTCTAACTGATGTTCAATAAGCATAGAGAGTGAATGGGAGCTTCCCGTGCCAATAGTTATAGGTTTCATCCATTTTCCCTACAATCTTCTTAATGTTTTTATTAGCTACTACCACTACACCATTCATTGTCGGGTGATATGGTGACGAATTGTGGTGTCTGATCTTAAATTGACTGCAGACCTCCGCGATTGTACCGTTTTTCAAGTTTAGCGCATTGTTAGATATAATCCTCTCATGCATTCCATATCGACATATGATTTCCTTTTTTAGGAATCTGCTGACTGCCAATTTGGTAACACTGGCATATAGCCATTTCTACCCATTTAGTGAAATAGTTGATAACTACGAAAATGAATCGATGCCCATTTGAAGCTTTTGGAGAAATTGACCCGATGACATCCATGCCCCACATGGAGAAAGGTCATGGGGAAGTCATAACATGCAATGGTGAAGGAGGTATGATCACTGCAAAATAGTCTAGTTTTAATATTTACAAAAGAGTGATCGAACCTGTAGACTGACTGCGACAACGATAGAGGCAAGCGCACCTATCGAATAGTAGTATAGCTAAGGAAAGAATATCTTATCGAACCCAAGGAACCTAAAAGTACTACTACTCACTTTCTTTCTATTATTTAGCCTAAAATATGGAGTGATTGGTTTATTAATCTAAAACAAATAAAATACTTAAACTTAAATCCAAAGATAAAAGAACGAAACTTTGGGAAAAGACTTTGAAGAAAACTCAATTGATAAAGACGATACCTTCGGGAAGAATCCACCTATGACTCCACTTATTATCTATCTTTTCAATTCATATGATTTCTTTACTTAGCTTGATCCGTGAGATTCCCTAACCTATATTAAACCTTCTCTCAAAGCGAATAACATCTAACCATAGGTTAATTAGTGGAACTCTCGTTCTCTTATAATAACCCCCTAAGGAAGCAATAAATCGATCAATGGACTCCCATATTAGGTTTCACCCTAATCTGGCAAAATCTCGTAACCCTATCTTTAAGCACCCGATCAACTCCGCTTAATTATGCTAGATCTACTCTTAGGCAGGGTCTATTCCTCCTCCACCTAAGCACATCAGATAAATTTAAGCAACATAATTAAGAACAAACTAAGTATTTATCATATAAACCGAAAGAAATAAATAACAAAATCCATCATAGGTTTCATCCCTTTCAGGTATCTGAGGGGTTTAGTTCATAACTAAACAAGAAACATCTCAAGAGAAAAGATAAAACAAAACATAAGAAATCCGTAAAACCCCCTGAAGGAATTGAAGAGGAGATCATCCGTCTTGAGTAGAACTCCGAGTCTTCGAGATGGATCAATTGGCTATCTTTGAGACAATCCCTAAACGAGAAAGGCTTGGCAGAAAACTCTGCTCAATGATCGACCCTTGAATAGCCACCTTAGGGTGTTTTTATAGACTTTTGGGATGTTTAACTTGTCTCCTAAGTACTCATAATTTAGGCACAATTCATCCTAGGTGTTTGAGTAGACTTAAGATTGCATTTCTTAGGCTCTAAGCATCCTATTTCGAGTGAAATTACTCTTTCCCGTGGCAGGGGCATGGCTACGACACACCCATCTAAGTTGAGGCTTAGCCCGTCTCTCTATTATGTTAATTTAGGCATGGTGGCACACGCCTGCAAGTCGAGGATAGGCCATGCTTGAATTCATCGATTGGGGCATAGCCATGCAAATCGGGATAGGCCGTGTTGGGCTTTTTGTCGATTTAGACACGGCCTGTAAAATTGGTGACGTGTCGTGTTCTAGGTGGATAGCAAGGCACGGGCATGTGGAATAAAGCCCAGGCCATGTCGACTTCTTGGGTTGGCCCAATTTGGTCCGTTTTAAGCCCTTTTTACGTTCTTTTTATCCTTAGGTGTTCTCCTAAGTATAAGACATGAAAAGAAAGGATTAAGAGCACCTTTCTACATAAATCGAGGATAAATTCATTCAAAAGCATACTAAATGTGGGGTTAAAATATGTTACTTTTACGGTTTATCAAATACCCCCACACTTAAGCTTTTACTTGTCCTCAAGTAAAATTCTCAACTTAAAATTAAAACAAAATTTCCATAATTCATAATTCATATTAATAATGTCTCATCATGATCCATAGATAATTTATACATGGATAATTTAATTCAAAGAGCCCTAAAGTTTCAAACGAGATAAGTCATGATTTTGTAGCATGAAAACATAGGTGTCTCCCCTTATTTAAGTAATATCCTTTAATTCAAAACCAACAAGGATTGACATCCTCACAAAAGATTCACTCAAATCATTCGAAGTGTTTAAGGTTCAAGAAATAAACACTCTAAGTCGAACCTGAAAAGTTAATCCCATATGCTTGCTTGAAAACCAAATCTCTACCACTGTATATGAGATGATATACAAATCAAAAGGTCTTTAATCAGGGTTGTAACGGGGCTAGGGTTAAAGGTGTGGATACAGGTTGAATTAATGGTTATAATCGAGACTGACTTGACAAATTACCTAACTAGAAACATTGAACTAAAAAAGAAAATTGACTTCGAATGAAAACTAATAATATCACTATTGATAATTACTCTATAATAAGGAGTATTTTGATAATACTTTAATACGATCTTTTCAACAATTAGAGTTTAAATGCTCTAAGCTCTTTTATATACTACTAATATTGATTTTTTTTAAGAACAAACTAAAATAAACATAATAGAAGGAACTTTGGTGATTGAAATAACCTAATTCGGTGATTGATCAAATTAATTCTTGATAAAGGGTAGTGAAAGGAATGTTGATAACAAATACAAAGGGATTATGGGTTAATATTAGTGGGTGAGTCAATAAAAAGGTTGTTAGGATTCAATGGGGTTCACTAGGAGTTATTTATGTGGGTAGGCTTTTTAGTGGAGTGAACGGGTTAAGACCTAGGTGCCTTTATCATCTCAGTGTATCAAATCACTAATGTGGTCTCGACATATATAAACGAGGCAAGTTCTAGAATAACAGTTCAAAGTTGACACACTCATAATTAATTAAAGTGAGTACGAAAAAGAATATATGCTCTATAAGGCTCAAAATCTCATAAAAAATTATGGGTGTTTTGACATCAGTCCTTATAAATTTTGGACTTCAAGGTGATACTCAAATTCAGTTCAACGACCTATCAATTTTAATTTTTTTAGAAAGTAGGCTTATCATGCTCGATTCTCTAGTATTCTTCAAATTTAATCATCAATGCACGATTAACTATGACATACTCTAAAACATATCAATAAAAATCATAAATCATTAGAAATTTCACCCTAATTAATAATATGAGAAAAATACTTAAGATCAAGACTAAATTCCAGGGTTTTGAGAATTATGCAAAAAGTTAGGCACTATTACCCCCGCACGTAAGATGTACATTGCCCTCAATGTACAAAGATAAATAATGAAATTTATGTGCCAAATCAAAAAGAGAAGTGGGGAAAGTAATACTCCCTGAAATCTGGATGATCCCTAGCATCTTTGGTGGCGATGAAGGTGTTTTCTATGGGCCTGGTGGAGTGGCTGCCGAGAAGTAATGTGCTAGATGAAGAAATTGGGTAGCCTGCGAAGACATAGCCAAAAGATCTCAAGAAATAATAATATTATAGTAATAATATATTTAAAGACTAATAAAATAAAGATAAAGAGACTAAGAAGAAAATTAAAATTTAAAGACAAGTCTAATGGACTAAGAAGTCCTTATTAACGGTGGTTCATGGTATGTGTATGATTTCTAAGGTCACGGGTTGTTGGTGATGGTGGAAGTGGCGTGATTCCTAGCACCTTTAGAACCTAAAACCAAGAAACTAATATGAAATAAATTAAATTAAGCGAAAAAGAAGTATAGATAAGGAAAATAAAGGAGATGAGAAAAGAAAATAGAACCAAAAAGGTTTCTAAGACCCTTGCATGTCAATTAGGTGAAGTCCAAGCATGAACTCATGTTGAGGTCTCCTCCAAGAGATGATGTTTACATTCTTATGTTTCTTGAGATAATCTTTGTGTTGCTCAAGAGTCTTGGACCTTTTCTTTGAATAGAAAGAAAAATTTGGAAGAAAGAGAAGGAAGAAGGAATGAAGGAGAGAAGGGAAGGTCATGGAGATTTAAATAAAATTTCAAATCTAGCTTGTTCCCACGCCTGCAGTCTTGAAGATGTGTCCATTCACACGGCCGCCTAGCATGGCCGTGGCTAATGGCGTGTTGCTTTTACATGCCCGCTTTCTTAGTCAACCACGCCTTTTGAGAAAGGCAAGTATCTATGAAACACCCCAAACCCGCCAAAAAAGCCCAATTGTTTTGATATGTTCCTAATAAAACTTTAACAAATTCTCGCTTTGTTTAAGAAAAACTTGATGAGTTTGTATAAAATGCATTAACTTAATGTTTAGTTTGAAATTGAATTTAAATAAATTTATATCTTCTTAAAACATTATTTAAAAGAAATTTATAAGTTAAAAGAAAACCAAATTTTATGAAAAATTTTACTTATTATTGTAAAAACATAGGTGTCAAAAATAGGTTTAAGTTATTTTTCAAAATCATTTAATTATTTAGTAATAATCGTTCGTGATGATTAAAATCTAAAACGCAAAATTAAAATAGTTCATAGCACCTTATTACAAAATAACAAAACCCATAATAAATCCTAAGTAATAAAAATAAACTTAATAGGTTTAATTAAGATAAACTCCAAATACTTTGTTGAGCATTGGCCACCACGTAGTCCTCACGAATTCGATCCATCGCGCTAAGAGTCATCTGAAAAATTATCCCACAAAAGGGGTGAGTCATAAACTCAATGTGTAACAAAAACACTAAAAGCCCAATTGATCATGGCCTTTAAGCCCATTTAGTAACACATATAGCCATAAGCCCATTTAAGTCATATTTAGCCATAAGCCTATTTAATACGAATTACTTGAAAATCACATGGATATATATAATGAAATGCAAACCCGCCCCACCTAAATATCCATCCGCTACACACCACCCGTACCAACCAATCACACCGTGGGGATTACTAAATCGACCCTCCATCCGCTACACACCATCGAAGGCGCTTCTCGCAATAACATGCACATCGCCCTTATAATTTTGTGGCATGGCCACAGATAATTGTGGATCAAGTCACCGATTTCAAATATGTGACCAAGTCACCAGATTTCAAATATGTGACCAAGTCACCAGATTCACATATGTGACCAAGTCACCAGATTCATATATGTGACCGTCACTGGATATTGTGGTAAAACCACCGAATACTTCCCTTTATCAATAACACCCATATGCCCATGCACATACATATCATTTAGTTTTCATGCCTTTTACCCCAAAATCATAGCAAAATCATATTTATCTCACATTTAGGCATATAGCAAAATTAGCAAAATATTGGGGTTAAACATACCTGAATATCGTATACCACTGAATGGTACCCGCAACCATTCTTACACATATTTTCATACAAATCACATTTATTATACATCTATGAGATTTTAGTATAATGTTACACACCTTATGACCGTGAGAATGATACCTTCCCGCTCGTCAACACCTAGTTAATTATCACACAAGATTAGAATACACTAATACTTATAATTTACACTATTGATGAGAGATCTAAATCCTTACCCTCGAAATCTCGAACAACCGTTATATGTGGTTTCTCTCCGGTAGATGGATCAAAACCCGATGACAACCCACTAACGAAAAGTGGTTCGATTGTACGCACGACTTCAAATAAACGATCTTTGTTAGCAGAGGGTCCACAACCCGGTGGGAAATCTCTTATCGCCGATACAGCCCTTCGCTTGAAGTTTGAGGGTATAACAGAGCCTCCTCTCTTCCAAACACTCTTTACCGCTCTTTTCGAACCTATCTTGTTCGTCTCGAACTCTCCCCTAAAATAAAGTCGATTAATAAACTATTTAAAAGAAACGATATAACCAAAAATGATAATCCTTACCTTGGATGATTTCGAAAGATCTCTCCTTAAACGTTGGCTACCAAAAAGGATCCTTAAAATCCCTTCCAAAGTTTCGGCCTAGGAGAAAAATGAGAGAATTATGTTTCTAAATCGGCTATTCTAAAAGAAGATAATGAAAACACTTAACAAAAAAAATCCTTACTTGACCACTTGAAGATTCGGCCTTGTTAAAATAGAAGAAAAGAAATGATGATTTCGGCTTGAACAAAAAGAAGAGAAAAATATGGTGTTTTTGGCTATGGTGGTTTCGGGTTTTCAACAAAAGAAAAGAAAGAAGAAGATGAAAATAGAAGATGGAAGTTTGGGCCTTAGTAAGGTAAATGAGAAGAGAAATTTGAGAGAAAGAGATGATTTGATTTTTGGTAGAAGATGATTTTGGTTGAAAGTGAAGAAGAAGAAGATGATGATGATCAAAAGAAAAGAAATGGGTTTAGAAGTTTATGTGCATTCGGCCATGAGGGAAAAAGTGAAGAAAAATAGGTCTTTGAACTTTGGTACTTTCGGTTACAAAGAGAAGAGAAAGATATTATGTTTTGGAGAATAGGAACTAGAAAGACTTCACAAAACCGAAATGGTAAATTGCAAAAGACTAAAAGAAGAGAAAAAGGCTTCTCTTTTGTGTAATAGGCAATCGGCTAAGAACAAGGTTTTGGAGAGAAAAGAAATGATGCACAAATTGGTTAAAGTTTTGGCCAACTATCACCCCTAATGCCTATGCAAAATTCGGCCAACCCTTACCAACATGATCCCCTTTTTCCTCCTCATTTCTTCCCCATCAATCCCTTGATTCCAAACACAATTATACCATCCCCTTAGCCCCTAAAGCCGATTAGGTTCGTGGTCAAATGACCATTAAAAGCTTCCAAAACATTATCCTTTCTTCAAGCCTTTTGTCCCCTATCTTACCTTAACTTCATGATTCCATGCCATAACTTCTAGCTTGCCTTTTACATATGGTCTACTAACCAAAAATAAAAGATGACCATCCATTCTAGAATAATCTTGGCGACACTATAGGAAAGAAAACAATAAAAATTAAAATTCTTCCACTTGCTAGCTAGGGATTCAACCTCTCCCTCAAGCATTCATCCATGCGCCTTACTACCTTGCCAATTGACTTATTATGCTAAAACCTCTTGTCAATATTTCTTAAAGCCTATCTTGCTTAGCTCCATCTTAATTATAAAAAATTTAATATTTCTCTAAGTATTCACTTACATAATTGAAGTTCAAAACTTCCCAAAACACATTCAATTATACTTAGGCATGCAACAACATTTAATTAAGTAAAGATACATAACCCCTTAATTCAGGATGTTACAGTTCTACCCCCTTAAAAAAATTTCGGCCTCGAAATTACCTTGCTAGAACAAGTGAGGGTATTGCTATCGCATCACTTCTTCTGGCTCCCACGAAGCTTCTTCCGATCCATGATTACGCCATAACACTTTGACGAGAGGAACCGATTTTCTTCGTAAGACCTTTACATCCCGCTCCAAGATTTGAATTGGCTCCTCTTCATAGGATAGATCTGGTCTTAATTCCACCTCCTCAACTGGCACTACATGAGATGGATCTGACCGGTAATGGCGTAACATTGAAACATGGAACATATTGTGCATTTGCTTCAATTCCGAAGGCAATTCTAACTGATATGCCACAGGTCTGACCCGCTTCAAAACCCGATAAGGTCCAATGAACCTGGACTTAACTTCCTTTGCGACCAAATCTTATCACCTTTTCCAAGGTGAAACCTTTAGAATACTTGATCCCCACAAGAAACTCTATTTCTTTCCGCTTAAGATCCGCGTCGACTTTTGTCTCAAATGCTTCTTTAATCGAGCCAATTACTTTAACCTTTTCTTCGGATTCAGCCACTATTTCTGGACCCAAAACATGTCGTTCCCCTAGTTCTGTCCAACACGTAGGAGTGCGACACTTCCGTCCATATAGTGCTTCATATGGTGCCATCCGAATACTGGCTTGGTAACTGTTGTTGTACGTAAATTTTGCTAACGGTAAGAACTCCTCCCAGCTTCCTCTGAAATCTATCACACATCCCCTTAACACATCCTATAAGACTTGAATTACTCGCTCAGACTGGCCGTCAGACTGTGGATGAAATGCCGTGCTGAAGTCCAATCTGGTGCCCAAAGCCTGATGCAATGCTTTCCAAAACTGAGACGTAAAATTTGGATCCCTATCTGAAATAATTGACACCGGCACTCCATGCAATCTCACAATCTCAGCCACATATATCTTCGCCAATTTCTGCAAAGAGTAATCAACCCGAACTGGGATAAAATGCGCAGATTTTGTCAATCGGTCCACTATCACCCATACCGAATCTTTCTTAGTAGGCGTAGGAGGAAGCCCACTAACAAAGTCCATGGTGATTCTCTCTCACTTCCACTGTGGAATCTTTATTGGTTGTAGTAATCCCGAAGGTACTTAATGTTCAGCCTTGACTTGTTGACATGTTAAGCACTTTCCTACAAATTTTGTAACTTCTCGCTTAAGTCCAGGCCACCAAAACTGATCTCATAAATCTTGGTATAACTTACTTCCTCCAGGATGCATAGCATATGGACTACCATACGACTCCTGAAGAATCTTTTGCCTCAACTCCTGATCCCTCGGCATACAGACTTTGCCTTTGAAACACAATACCCCATCGTTGTTAATACCAAAATCTTCTAATTCCCTACTCTGCACCTACTGTAGCTTTGCACTCAGATCTTCATCTACCAACTGCCTCTCTTTCACTTGACTCAACCATGTCGGTTTAACTTGTAATTCTACCAGCAAGCTTCCGTCATCATAAAGACTAAGATGTGCAAACATCGCCCTTAGATCTGACACCACTTTCTGACTTAGAGCGTCTGCCACCACATTCGCCTTGCCCGGGTGGTACTCAATAGAACAGTCGTAGTCTTTCAATAATTCTATCCACCTTCGTTGCCTCAAATTCGCTTCTTTCGAGTCAAGAGATATTTTACTTTTGTGGCCCGTATATATCACCGATTTTCCCCATATAAATAATGTCTCCAAACTTTAAGAGCAAAGACTATCATTGCTAACTCTAAGTCATGCGTCGGGTAATTAACCTCCTGTTGTCTCAATCGCCAGACGATACGCAATTACCTTCCCGCCTTGCATTAGAACACATCCTAATCCCGTGTGAGAAGCGCCACAATACACGCATTTAAATCCTTTCCCGCCTCAGTGAATCAAAACCGAGCTTCAAATAAAACCTCTTGATCTTCTCAAAGCTCTCTTGCGCTTATCACCAATAACGAAAGGTACTTTCTTTCTCAACAATTTTGGTAATGGTGCAACTAATGATGAAATCCTTCAACGAATCTTCTATAGTAACCTGCTAATCCCAAGAAACTGCGAACCTCAGATACGGACTTAGGTGGTTTCCAATCTAGTACTGCCTCAATCTTCCGAGGATCCACCCTAACTCCTTCCGCAGACACCACATGGCCTAAAAACGCAATCTTTCTCAACCAAAATTCACACTTTCTGAATTTGGCATATAGTTTCTTCTCCCTTAAAACTTGCAATACAATCTGGAGATGCTCACCATGCTCTATTTCTGACTTAGAATACACTAGGATGTCGTCAATGAATACCACGACGAACTGATCCAAGTAGGGTTGGAAAACCCGATTTATCATATCCATGAACGCAATGTTGGCGTTCATTAATCCGAACGGCATTACCAGAAATTTATAATGCCCATATCTTATTCAGAAGTCGTCTTATGGATATCTACTTCTTTCACTTTAAGTCGATGATACCCCAACCTTAAGTCTATCTTTGAGAATACCATACTCCTTGTCGATCGAACAAGTCGCCGATCCTGGCAAAGGATACTTGTTCTTGATGGTCACTATTCAACCTGCTCGATGTCTATACACATCCGCATCGATCCGCCCTTCTTTTTCACGAATAGGATGGTGCTCCCCATGGAGACACACTAGGTCGATAAAACCACGATCAAGCAACTCTCGGATCCGAGCCTTAAGCTCAACCAACTCCTTCTTGTGCCATTCTATACGGAGCAATAGAAATCGGCGCCATTCCGAACAATAAGTCAATCCCAAATTCTACCTCTCGATCCGGAGGCAATCCCGAAGTTCTTCCAAAAACATCCACAAATTCACTCACACCCGACTTCTTCAACAAGCATTACTTTTAGCCTCCAATGCACTAACCAACATCGGAAAAGCCATACATCCTTTTTAACCATCTTTTTCGCCTTTAAGAGCGGATACTACATTTGATAAGTAGTTCCGCCACTCACCCATCACTACAACTTCTTTGTCATCAATAGTTCTTATGACATCCGCTTAGCAAAGACAATCCACATTTGCACGATATTTCACTAGCTACCCATGCCTAAGATCGTGTCAATTCTCAATGGCAACTCCATTAAATTAGCGAAAATTGCATCCCTTGAACTTCTAAAGGCACTTCCTTAAAAGTTCGTCTATTACTACCAGATGTCCTAAAGGACTAAGTACGCTTATCTTCCTAGGTATGCCTCGTAAGTCACATGCAAAGTTCCAGATACTTCACTAGTGATGTAAGAGTGAGTTGACCTATATCTATCAAAGCAATAAAGGGTAACCCGTAAATCGTAAACGCATTCGTGATAACATCAGTGCATCACCGTTTCTCGTACGATGAATCGCATATACCGCACTGCTATCTCGCCTCGAGCTACCATCGCCATCGCTCAAGTTCCGCGATCTCTACCAGAACCATTACCTCTTCCATTTGGACCACGACCCCTTATCGGCTGCTGTCCACCTCTGCTAGCCTGATTAACACCCTGACCTGCTGGGCGGTTCTTATCTGAATTCATCGGGCAATCCTTGATCATATGATCTTTAGACCAGACTTGAAACATCCTCCTGCTTTTTCCAACATTCTCCCGGTGCATCTTTCCACATTGAGCACAAGCACGATGTTGTCCTCCCATAATAGTCTATCGACCTCGCAGCCCATCAACTCTTGGTTTCTTCCGAAATTCTTGATGAACTCAAGATCCAAAGCTCCTCTTATTCTTATTTTGGCCTCTGTCCTTGCTTACATCTCATCCGCTTAACTTCTTCACTATCCTTGCCCTTTCTACTAAGATTGCAAAATCTCTTTCTCGGTGTGAGCAATCAACACTGCAGCTCATCTCTCAATCCATCCTTGAATCGACACACCGCTCATAATCGTGAGTTAGTATCCTCCGCATATTGGCTAAGTCGCAAGAACTCTGCTTCATATTCAGCTATCGACTTATTTCCTTGCACCAAACTCAGAAACGCCTTTCTCTGAGAGTCGATGTAGCTAGCTCCAACATATTTCCCTTCAAATTTAATCTTAAAATATCCCCAATCCACTCGATCCGCAGGGATACTCTTCTTAACAGTGAGCCACCACTGGTAGGCCTCATCACGAAGTAGTGAAACCGCACCTTTCAACTTTTCTTCAGCAGTGCAGTCTAAATCGTCCATGATCCTCTCGATCGCTTCTAACCAAGATTCGCTACATTCGAGCTACTCCAGATACTCCCTTAAAACCTCACCCATTTGATCTAAGTCTCTCACCATCAATTTCGAGACCTATTTCTAGTACTAGCTTCGCTACTGCTCCAAAACTCACAAAGACAACTGTGATATCGTCACCTCCTCCATTTTGCTCTTGAAATTCCACCCCAATAGCCGTTGGCGGAGCTTCATTCTCGAAACCTTGACCAGATCTAACTGGTTTCGACACGCCAATCTTCCTCATCATGCGTTGATTTATTTACCCGCCCCTAGAACTCATGTCTACTACGCTCCTTATCTATTTTTACTAAAAAGTCTTATGCATTGTAGTCTTTTCACTTCTTATTAAAAGAAAGTTTTATGCAACAAATATTTATTCAAGGGTTTTTCCAGTAGTAGTACACATACACCTAGGGTCCATGTCTCTAAAGTATAGTTTCCTTAGGCTTATCATACATTCACATCACTTTATCAATAAAAGTACTTACCTGATGGACCTTGGCCGAGAACTCGGGTGCCATGCTTCTATAAAACCATTTAACTTAAGGAAACTTTCAAAAAGTCATTTGGGCTAAATTTTGAAAACGCTAGGGCTTCAAAACCCAAGGCCGAGAGTTTAAAATCGGGCTCGATACCAAGTTGAACACCCCAAAGCCGCCAAAAAGCCCGATCGATTTGATATGTTCCTAATAAAACTTTAACAAATTCTCGCTTTGTTTAAGAAAAACTTGATGAGTTTGTATAAAATGATTAACTTAATGTTTAGGTTGAAATCGAATTTAAATAAATTTATATCTTCTTAAAACATTATTTAAAAGAAATTTATAATTTAAAAGAAAACCAAATTTTATGAAAAATTTTACTTATTATTGTAAAAACATAGTCACAAAAATAGTTTAAGTTATTTTTCAAAAATCATTTCATTATTTAGTAATAATTGTTCGTGTGGCATTAAAAATCTAAAACGCAAAATTAAAATCAGCTTCATAACTACCTTATTACAAAAATAACAAAACCCATAATAAATCCTAAGTTATAAAAATAAACTTAATAGGTTTAATTAAGATAAACTCTGAAATACTTTGTTGAGCATTGGCCACCACGTAGTCCTCGCTGATCCGATCCATCGCGCTAAGAGTCATCTCAAAAATTATCCCACAAAAGGGTGAGTCATAAACTCAATGTGTAACAAAACACTAAAGCTCAATTGATCATGGCCTTTAAGCCCATTTAGTAACACATATAGTAGTAAGCCCATTTAAGACATATTTAGCCATAAGCCTATTTAATACTTAATTACTTGAAAATCACATGGATATATATAATGAAATGCAAACCCGCCCACCTAAATATCCATCCGCTACACACCACCGCATTCAACCAATCACACCGTGGGATTACTAAATCAACCTCCATCCGCTACACACCATCGAAGGCGCTTGTCATATCAACATGCACATCGCCTTTATAATTTTGTGGCATGGCCACAGATAATTGTGACCAAGTCACCGGATTTCAAATATGTGACCAAGTCACCAGATTTCAAATATGTGACCAAGTCACCAGATTCACATATGTGACCGAAGTCACGGATATTGTGGTAAAACCACCAGAATACTTCCCCTTTATCAATAACACCCATATGCCCATTCATATACATATCATTTAGTTTTCATGCCTTTTACCCCAAAATCATAGCAAAATCATATTTATCTCACATTTAGGCATATAGCAAAATTAGCAAAATATTGGGGTCAAGCATACCTGAATATCGTACACCACTGAATGGTACCCGCAACCATTCTTATACATATTTTCATACAAATCACATTTATTATAGATCTATGAGATTTTAGTATAATGTTACACACCTTATGATCGTGAGAACGATACCTTCCCGCTCGTCAACACCTAGTTAATTATCACACAAGATTAGAATACACTAATACTTATAATCTACATTATTCATGAGAGATATAAATCCTTACCCTCAGAATCTCGAACAACCGTTATATGTGGTTTCTCTCCGGTAGATGGATCAAAACCCGATGACAACCCACTAACGAAAAGTGGTTCGGTTGTACGCACGACTTCAAATAAACGATCTTCGTTAGCAGAGGGTCCACAACCCGGTGGGAAATCTCTTATCGCCGATACAGCCCTTCGCTTGAAGTTTGAGGGTATAATGAGCCTCCTCTTCCAAACACTCCTTACCGCTCTTTTCGAACCTATCTTGTTCGCCTCAAACTCTCCCTAAAATAAAGTTGATTAATAAACTATTTAAAAGAAACGATATAACCAAAATGATAATCCTTACCTTGAATGATTTCAAAGATCTCTCCTTAAACGTTGGCTACCAAAAAGGATCCTTAAAGTCCCTTCCAAAGTTTCGGCCTAGGAGAAAAATGAGAGAATTATGTTTCTAAATCGGCTATTCTAAAAGAAGATAATGAAAACACTTAACAAAAAAATCCTTACTTGACCACTTGAAGATGCGGCCTTGTTAAAATAGAAGAAAAGAAATGTTGATTTTGGCTTGAACAAAAAGAAGAGAAAAAATATGGTGTTTTTGGCTATGGTGGTTTCGGGTTTTCAACAAAAGAAAAGAAAGAAGAAGATGAAAATAGAAGATGGAATTTTCGGCCTTAGTAAGGTAAATGAGAAGAGAAATTTGAGAGAAAGAGATGATTTGATTTTTGGTAGAAGATGATTTTGGTTGAAAATGAAGAAGAAGAAGATGATGATGATCAAAAGAAAAGAAATGGGTTTAGAAGTTTATGTGCATTCGGCCATGAGGGAAAAAGTGAAGAAAAATAGGTCTTTGAACTTTGGTACTTTCGATTACAAAGAGAAGAGAAAGATATTATGTTTTGGAGAATAGGAACTAGAAAAACTTCACAAAACCGAAATGGTAAATTGTAAAAGACTAAAAGAAGAGAAAAAGGCTTCTCTTTTGTGTAATAGGCAATCGTCTAAGAACAAGGTTTTGGAGAGAAAAGAAATGATGCACAAATTGGTTAAAGTTTTGGCCAACTATCCCCTTAATGCCTATGCAAAAATTCGGCCAACCCTTACCAACATGATCCCCTTTTTCCTCCTCATTTCTTCCCCATCAATCCCTTGATTCCAAACACAATTAAACCATCCCCCCTTAGCCCCTAAAGCCGACTAGGTTCTTGGTCAAATGACCATGAAAAAGCTTCCAAAACTTTATCCTTCCTTCAAGCCTTTTGTCTCCTTATCTTACCTTAACTTCATGATTCCATGCCATAACTTCTAGCTTGCCTTTTACATATGGTCTACTAACCAAAAATAAAAGATGACCATCCATTCTAGAATAATCTTGGCCGACACTATAGGAAAGAAAACAATAAAATTAAAATTCTTCCACTTGCTAGTTAGGGATTCAACCTCTCCCTCAAGCATTCATCCATGCGCCTTACCACCTTGCCAATTGACTTATTATGCTTAAAACCTCTTGTCAATATTTCTTAAAGCCTATCTTGCTTAGCTCCATCTTAATTATAAAAAAAATTTAATATTTCTCTAAGTATTCACTTACATAATTGAAGTTCGAAAAACTTCCCAAAACACATTCAATTATACTTAGGCGTGCAACAACATTTAATTAAGTAAAGATGCATAACCCCTTAATTCAAGATGTTACAAGCCACACACGATTCAGAGGCATGCCCGTGCTTATTTTATCAGCATTTGTGCTTCAAGGTGGTTGGACTCGTGGCGTCAGGGAGTGGTTGGACTGACTTGCACGGCCCTGCTCTTGTCAGTGTGGTGGTTCCGGTGGTCCACACGGTCACAAACACGGTCGTGTGTAAGGCTGTGTGGTCTGGAAATCTGTATTTTTGTGTTAGTTTCCAACAAAGTACTTAGGAAAGAAAGATGGAAAGGAAAGAAACTAAAAACAAATTTGAAAATAAATAGTGTTAATGTTTGGGTTGCCTCCCGAGAAGTGCTCATTTATAGTCTTAAGCTAGACTGTCCTCATGTTTGAAAATTTCAGGGAGGTTTAAAGGTTTGAATATCTTCCCTCATGCTTGTGATTTTATTTTCATGACAAAGTTGGAGTCGAGAAGCATTTACCTTGAATTTATCGAATTTTGGGTTACTTACCTCGACTGTGTTATAGGGAAAGATTTCGTGTACCTTGGGAAGAATTTCTCCCTTTGCCCTCAAGTCTGTTGAAGTGATGTGAAGATTGGCTTCGTTTAACAGCACTTGGTCTCATATTTTAAAGTGATTTGATGTTCCTATGAGCTCTGCTGGTGGTTCCTTAGGTTTTACTTCGTGTGGATTCAGCTTTTCTTTGGTGTGTATCTTCTGCTCTTCTAAATTGTTGGTCTTCTGGTTTTGTTTTTGGTGTGATCCTTCTTCATCATCCATGGTTCTGGCTGAGTCGAGAGCTTGAAGATTGATTGATTCATCTCCCACACGAAGTATGAGTTCTCCTGTGGCAACATCAATTTTAGTTCTAGCAGTTGCTAGGAAAGGTCTTCCTAGAATTAAGGGGATCGAATTTTCCTTATCCATGTCTAAAACAATAAAATCTACTAGGAAAACAAATTCATCTATTTTTACTAAAACGTCTTCAATAATGGCCCTAGGAATTCTAACAGTTTTATCAGCTAGTTGAATACTCATCCTAGTTTACTTGGGCTTCCCTAGACCTAGTCGTTTAAACAGTGCATAAGGCATGACATTTATACTTGCCCCTAAATCAGCTAACTCATTATCAATAATCAAACTATCAATTAAACATGGAATAGTAAAACTCCCTGGATCTTTTAGTTTTGTGGTAGTCTGCTTACGTAACATTCTGAGCATGTTGCGTTTAATTCCACATGGTGCTCTTCATCTATTTTTTGTTTGTTTGTTAAGAGCTGTCTTAAGAATTTCCTTGCATCGGGCATCTAAAAAAAGAGCTTCAAGAAGAGGTAAGTTAATGTGTAATTTCTTTAGAAGTTTTAAAAACTTATCAAATTGCTCTTCTGAATCATCTCTTTTCAATGCTTCGGGATAAGGTATTCGAGGGTGGTACTCTTTAATTACCGATTTTTCTTGTGCTACCTCTATTTTACCTGTTTCTTTTGTGGTTTCTTGTATTGGGGTGGGCTTGTCTACCTTTGTATCCTCTTGAGATGTGATGGCTTGTATCTATTCTTTTGGGTTTATTTCTATGTTGCTTGGTAGACGTCTTTGTTGACATTCTGAAATAAGCTTTGTGAGTTGTCCCACTGACCTAGTGATTTCCCCGACTTGTTCCTTGATTTCTTTATCGATATTCCTTGGTTATCAAGCATTGTATCAGTTCTTTGGAGACAGGCATCTGTGTCTGCCATGAACCTTTTCAACATCTTTTCAAGACTCGGCTTCTTTTCCAGTGGATAAGGTTGATTTTGGTAATTTGGAAGAGGTTGTTGCCTTTGATTTCCTTTTCCTCCCCACGAAAAATTTGGGTGGTTCTTCCAACCTGGATTGTAAGTGTTACTATAAGGATTATTATTAGATCTAAAATTGTTACCTATATAGTTTGTCCGCTCGCTTTTGCTCCCGGTTGGTAAGGTGGGTACTTTCGAATTCGCCACATTCCCGCCGCTTCAGATTGCATGACTGGATGTACCTGTGAAGAACATAAACTATCAAGCTTTTTATTCATAACTCCATTTGTGTTGACAACATTGTCACTACGTCTATGTTAAAAACTCTAGCTGATTTTGTCAGTTTAGCCCTTGTAATTTGCCATTGATAGGTGTTCAACGACATCTCCTCAATAAAATCGTAAGCCGCTTCAGGAGTTTTATTATTTAGAGTTCCACCGACTAATGAATCAATCATTTGCCTTGTTGGAGTATTCACACCATTGTAAAAAGTTTGGACCTAAAGCCACATAGGTAATCCATGGTGTGGGCATCTCCTTAGAGATCCTTATATCTTTCTCATGAATCATATAATGTTTCTGCGTCATTCTGCACAAAAGAAGATATATCATTCCTAAATTTGGCCGTTTTGGCTGGTGGAAAATACTTTAAAAGAAATTTTTCAGTCATTTGATCCCATGTTGTGATTGACCCTCGTGGTAATGAGTTCAACCACTACTTTACTTTATTCCTTAATGAAAAAGGAAATAACCGAAGATGTATGGCATCGTCAGAAATGCCATTTATTTTGAAGGTATCACAAAATTCTAAAAAATTAGATATATGAGTGTTTGGATCTTCATCTTGCAAACCATCAAATTGAACAAATTGTTGAATCATTTGTATTGTGTTAGGCTTTAATTCAAAATTATTAGAAGCTATAGCGGGACTAACAATACTAGATTCTGCTCCTGTTAAATTAGGTTTAGCATAATCATACATAGTACGCGGAGCATTCTATTCCTGCACATTTGGCGGTGGATTTTTTTCGTCCATCCCTTCAGTAGGATTGGATCCTTGTTGTTCTCCTCTTTGATAGTCTAGGGCTTATCTAATTTCTTTGTGATTTCTACAAGCGGTAGCTTCAATGTCACTTTCGTATTCTAATGGGTCTCTCGGATTTCTTCTAGTCATAAACTAGATGTACCTGCTATGAAAAGAAAGGAAAAAATTTAGAAAAACAAAAATATATGCATAAAAATAAGAGAAATTAAAAATAAAAATAAGGTCTAAAGTAATAGAAATAGAGTTTTCTTAATATTTTAGGAGTCCCCGACAACGGCACCAAAAACTTGATCGCTACAAAATAGTCTAGTTTTAATATTTATAAAAGAGTGATCGAAATTGTAGACTGACTGCGACAATGATAGAGGCAAGCGCACCTATCGAACAGTAGTATACCTCAGGCAAGAATATCTTATCAAACCCAAGGAACCTAAAAGTACTACTACTCACTTTCTTTCTATTATTTAGCCTAAAATATGGAGTGATTAGTTTATTAATCTAAAACAAATGAAATACTTAAACTTAAATGCAAAGACAAAAGGACGAAACTTTGGGAAAAGACTTTGAAGAAAACTCAATTGATAAAGACGATACCTTCGAGAAGAATCCACCTATGACTTCACTTATTATCTACCTTTTCAATTCATATGATTTCTTTACTTAGCTTGATCCATGAGACTCCCTAACTTATATTAAACCTTCTCTCAAAGCGAATAACGTCTAACCTTAGGTTAATTAGTGGAACTCTCGTTCTCTTATAATAACCCCCTAAGGAAGCAGTAAATCGATCAATGGACTCCCATGTTAGGTTTCACCCTAATCCAACAAAATCTCGTAACCCTATCTCTAGGCGCCCGATCAACTCCGCTTAATGCTAGATCTACTCTTAGGCAGGGTCTATTCCTCCTCCACCTAAGCACATCAGATAAATTTAAGCAACATAATTAAGAACAAACTAAGTATTTAAACTGAAAGAATTAAATAACAAAATCCATCATAGGTTTCATCCCTTTAGGTATATGAGGGGTTTAGTTCATAACTAAACAAGAAAACATCTCAAGAGAAAAGATAAAATGAAACATAAGAAATCCCTAAAACCCCCTAAAGAAATTGAAGAGGAGATCCTCCTTCTTGAGTAGAACTCTAACTCTTCGAGATGGATCAATTGGCTATCTTTGAGACAATCCCTAAACAAGAAAGGCTTGGCAGAAAACTCTGCTCAATGATCGACCCTTGAATAGCTGCCTTAGGGTGTTTTTATAGACTTTTGGGATGCTTTACTTGTCTCCTAAGTACTCATAATTTAGGTACAATTCATCCTAGGTGTTTGAGTAGGCTTAGGATTGCATTTCTTGGGCTCCAAGCATCCTATTTCGAGTGAAATTGCTCTTTCTCACGGTAGGGGCACGACTAAGGCATGCCCGTGTAAATTGAGGCTCAGCCCGTGTCTCTATTCTTTTGATTTAGGCACGGCCGTGGCATGCCCATACAAGTCGAGGGACAGGACGTGCTCCGGGTCTGTCGATTGGGGCATAGCCATGCAAATCAGGGATAGGCCATGTTAGGCTTTTTGTCGATGAGACACGACCATGTAAATTGGTGACAGGCTGTGTTCTAGGTGGATAGCAAGGCACGGCCGTGTGGAATAAAGCCCAGGCAGTGTTGACTTCTTGGGTTGGCCCAATTTGGTCTGTTTTAAGCCCGTTTTATGTTCTTTTTATCCTTAGGTGTTCTCCTGAGTATAAGACATGAAAAGAAAGGATTAAGAGCACTTTTTTACATAAATCGAGGATAAATTCATCCAAAAGCATACAAAATGTGGGGTTAAAATATGTTACTTTTACGGTTTATCAAGGTACGTGAATTTTGTCCCCATATATCTAGCATTTGTGACATCTCTTGGCGTAGTTGATGCAGTCACCTTCCATGTTTGACCAATAGTATCCAAATCTCATAATCTGTCTGGCCATTGTAAAGCCGTTAGCGTAAGTCCGAAAGACACCCTCTTGTACTTCTTCTAGAATTTTCTTAGCTTCAATAACATCCACACACCTCAAAAGCACTTGATTCTTTCCTCTTTTGTACAGGACCTCCCTGTCAAGGACATAATCATAGGCTAGCCTTCTCAGTGTCCTTTTGTCATTTTCTGTTGCTTGATTAGGGTATTCACGGCTCTTCACATATTGCAGAATGCTATAATACCAAGGATGGTCATCTCTCCTCTCCTCCTCATCTATATTACAGCAGTGGGCCGGAGACTTACAAATATTCATTTAGATTGGCTTCAAACTTTCATGCTCATTTACTCTGATCATAGAAGCTAATGTGGCCAAGGCATCAGCCATCTGGTTTTCATCACGCGGGAGGTAAAAGAATGTGATATCCTCAAACTCATCAATCAACTCCAGAATCAACTTTTGGTAGCTGATCAATTTAGGATCCCTCATTTCCCATTCTCCTTTGAGCTGATAGATCACCAATCTGGAATCCCCATATACCTCTAGTACCCTGACTTTGTAGTCTATGGCCGCTCAAATTCCCATAATACAAGCTTTGTATTTTGCCATATTATTTGTGCAATCAAAGTCCAATTTGCAAGTGAACAGGTAATGATATCCCTTTGGGGATATTAGAACTGCCCCAATTCTATTACCAATGGCATTTGACGCTCCATCAAAGTTCAACTTCCAAGGAAAATCTTCTAGGGTACCTCCCTCAGTAGCTGCTACAAACATCAGATCCTTGTTGGGAAAATCAAAGTTCAAGGGTTTGTAATCGTCTAGTGCTCTGCTGGCTAGAAAGTCTACTATTGCACTTCCTTTCACAGGCTTTTGGCTCACAAAGACTATGTCGAATTCAGAGAGCAAAATTTGCAATCGAGCCATTCTCCATTCAAGGCGGCTGAGTCCATCATATATTTAAGAGGATCTAGTGTTGAGATTAACCAAGTCGTATGGTACAACATGTACTACCTCAACATTCGAGTTTTCCAGATTAATGCACAACACAATTTTTCAAGTGGCGAATATCCCATCTCACACTCAGCAAATTTCTTACTGAGGTAATATATCACCATTTTTCTTCTCCCTGAGTCATCATGCTGACCCAGCACACACCCCATAGAGTGATCAAACACTGTTAAATACAGGATTAGCGGATTGTATGGGCAAGGGGGTGATAAGAATAGAGGATTCGACAAGTACTATTTGACCCTATCGAAAGCTTTCTGGCATTCATCATCACTCACACCTGGATTATGTTTCTTCAGAAGACGAAATATGGGATCACACTTTTCGGTAAACTGTAAAATAAACTGAGCAATATAATTTAACCTCCCAAGGAAACCTCAAACTTCTTTTTGAATGCATGGTGGAGGCAATTCTTGTATAACCCTGACCTTATCTGATTCGATCTCGATTCCCTTTTCGCTGACTATGAAGCCCAGCAATTTATCCGATCTAGCTCCAAAAGTGCATTTTACGGGATTGGGCTTTAATTGGAATTTCCTCAGTCTCAAGAATAATTTTTGCAAAACTTGGATATGTTCTTCTTCTGTTATAGAATTTGCAATCATGTCATACACATGAACCTCAATTTCTTTATGCATCATATCATGGAAAAAAGTCACCATTGCTCTTTGGTATGTAGCTTCCGCATTTTTCAACCCAAACGACATCATTTTGTAATAGAACTTACCCCACAATGTTATGAAGGTAGTTTTTCCCATATCTTCAGGATGCATTTTTATCTGATTGTACCACGAGAACCCGTCCATGAATGAAAACAATGAGTAGCCCGCTGTGTTATCCACCAGAGTATCAATATAAGGTAAAAGAAAATTATCCTTTGGGCTAGCCTTATTTAGGTCTCTATAATCCACACACATTCGTACCTTTCCATCTTTTTTAGGGACAGGCACTATGTTGGCTACCCATTCTGAGTATTTGACCTCTTGCCAAAATCCGGCATCAAACTGCTTTTTGACTTCCTCCTTATTTTTAGCACAATATCTAGTCTCATCTTTTGGAGCTTCTGCTGAACTGGCTTGGAATCCTCTTTTATGGGTAGGCAGTGTACCACAATGTCGGTGCTTAAACCAGCCATATCCTTATATGACCATGCGAAGACATCCTTAAATTCTTGTAGCAACTTGACAAGATCCTATGTTATTTCTTTAGCCATACTCATTTCAATCTTTACTACCTTCCCCTCCTCCAATGTCTTAGTCTCTACTATTTCCTTATGAGGTAGAATTTATTTCTCTTCTTGTTCCACCATTCTTAACAAGTCAGGAGATAAGTCACTGTCCATGTCATCTTCAAAATCCTATGATCCTTCTAAACACATGTCCTGCTCAAAAAGATATTCTGAGTCTCTGGCAGTGTCACTCGTGTCATTGATATCCGGGACCTATTGTAGTTTAAAAGAATATGGAAATAATGAATGAATTTATGGTCATTTGTATGTATAATAGTTCTGAAAGAATGATTTGAATGGATCACAAAATAAAGAAAGTAATAGAATAATGTTTGCTTCAAATGATAGCAAAAATGTACTTCATTTATAATAATGTTTGAACATACGCCTATTTCACAAAAGAAATCTTATTACTTCTAGGCTTAAAGCAATAAGTGCATTCTGAACATTACTGTGCATAAGCTTTAAATACTACAGGAATTTCTTCTGCAGTCTAATTGTCTAAAACGCTTTCCTGTTCATAAGGTTGAATATCTGATAGGACCCTTTCTCAACTGCCTTCTCGGATATGGCATTAATGCAGACATCGCCTAACATTGCTACAATGTTCTCTCCCTTTGGCGCCTTCGACTCAGCATGAATTACCCCTCCCGATACAAAAGTTTTAGAAATGTGTGGGATTATCATGGGTTTCCACTTGGTTTCCTCGTCCCTCAAATGGGCACGCCTTCTTTCTTGCCTTTTTTCTAATTCTTTCTTCTTTTGTCTTGCATCTGGCCTAAATCCTAAGCCAAAGCGATCTTGTTTTTCTCTCAATGTCAGGGCTACAACTTTCCCTTGAAGACATTTTCCAAGTCTTCTTCCCGGTAAAGCTCTTTTCCCTACGATCATTTTTAGTCTCATTCTGGTGGTTTTGGAGATTCTTGGTATCGGATTCTATTTCTTTCTGTAATAAAAGTTGCATTCACAAACTTGAGAGACCAGAAAGAACATTCAGTTGTCTCATTGTTTATATCCAAGTACGGCATCTCACTAGTCACTATCGCAATAATGTCCTCCTCAGCCTTGATCGTTATTAGTGACAATCCGCTACCAACTTCACTTTCTGATGTAATGATGAGGGCACTGCCCCTGACGAATGTATCCACGGCCTCCCTAGCAAGCAGTTATAGGAAGGCTTGATGTCCATTACTAAAAAATCCACCTCGTAAGTAGTCAGGCCAATCAATAAGGGTATCTCAATTCTTCCCAATACTTTTCTTTATGTGCCATCAAATGCTTTCGCTATGCTCTGGTAGTCTTTCATGTGTAAACTATCCACCGGTAGTCTATTTAGGGTGGACAAGGGTAATATGTTTAACGTCGACCCGTTGTCTATCAAGACCCCGGGTAGTGTGTACCCCTTGCATCTAGTGGTAATATGCAAAGCCTTGGTGGATCCTCTACCACCTGGTGGTATCTCGTCATCATTAAAATAGATGAAGTTGTCAGCACTTATATTACCAATCAATTGATCTAGTTTATTAACCGAGATATCGGCCACGTAAGTCTCATTCAAAACTTTCATCAACGCATTCCTGTGATACCTCTAAACTCTCAAGCAAAGCTAACATAGATATGTGTGCTGGCTGCTTGTGCAGTTGTTCTACAACACAGTATTCATTGTGTTTTAAAAATTTTAGGAACTCCTTGTCTTCCTCCTCTTTCACTGGTTCTTTGATTGTCGATTTGGGCTCGACTAACTTTTCTTTCTCCTGCTCCACCATTGGAGCTTTTCCTTTTGTTAAATCATAGCATCTCCTGTTACGAGTATGAGAGCCTACATCTAGATCTTCCTTCAAAGCATTAGCCGAATTCCCCTTCCCTAGGACTGCCACATTACATTCATATTTCTAAGGAACCTTTCTATTGTCTTTATAAGCAAAGGCAGCGGGCCTTCGTATTATCACTTTTGGTGCTCTCGGTATTCCCACCTCATTACTTTTGGGATGTGAAATAACGATCATTGGAAGATTGACTTTTGCACTTTTTATTGTTGACTCTGACGTACATATGCTCCTCTCCTCTGTGCCTTCGCCATAAAAATCAACTTCTTTATTGTTCATTAAATTTTGTACCAAAGTTCTAAATTCCCCACAGTTATGGATCTCATGCCCCAATTCCTAATGGTACTTATAATAATTTATCAACTTTCCGAGACTCTTTTCCGCAATAATTAGGCCCTGCTTGACCATTTCTTTCTAGACCAATCTTAAGGGAGTCTTAACCTCCGCGACACTTACTTTGATTCTTTTTTAAACTTTCGCCAATTGCATTGACCCCGTTATTAGCATGATTGGGTAATGGGTTTACTGTGTTTAGCATGTCCTCTAACTCCACGACACCCATATTGATAAATCTTTCCACCTATTTCTTAAAGGCAAGGCATTTTTCTATTGAATGCCCTGTGATCCCCGCATGGTATTCATACTATGCATTCGGGTCATGCCACTTGGGATACAGAGGCTGCATTTGTTTTAAATGGTAAGGAGACACAATATGCGTGTTGAATATAGTTTGATACATCTCCTTGTACGTCATTGGAATCGGTGTGAATTGGAGTTTCTTATTATTTTGTCATGTAGTGCAAGATTCCTTCTTGGACGATCCCTGATGCCCCATGGCCACTACTTTTGGTTGGTTAACGGTGATCGACTTCGAATACCCTATGCTTTCATTATTTACTTAGCTTTATTTCCTCTTTGTGGTCGTTCTTTTGTTACTTTCCCCTGCCTCAATCTTTCTGCTCTTTATAGCATTCTCGATCATCTCTCAGGTCATTACGATGTCCAAGAAACTCTTGGTTGCACTTCCTAGCATATGCGTAATAAATGGGGCCTTCAGTATATTGATTAAGAGCATTGTGGTCTCCTTCTCCAGAAGTGGTGGCTGGACTTGGATGGCAACCTCCCTCCACCTCTGTGTGTACTGCTGAAAACTCTCGCTTGGTTTTTTCTCCATGTTTTGCAAAGCAATTCTGTCAGGGGTCATATCGATTACATGATTGTACTACTTCATAAATGCTTATGCTAGATCTCTCCAAGAACCAATTTTGGTATGGCTCAACTGATTATACCATTTGGCTGCTGCTCCGACCAGCCTATCTTGGAAGCAATGTATCAACAGTTGGTCATTATTAATATACCCAGTCATTATTCGGCAAAACATAGTTATGTGAGCTTCGGGTAAGTAAAACCCCTGTATTTTTCAAACTCTGGCATCTTGAATTTGTGGGGAAGTATTAGATCTGGCACCAAACTTAGATCTTTAGCATCAACTCCACGTTCCCTATCAGAGCTTCCCATAGCCCTGAATTTGTCTTCTAACCATTTGCAATGCTCTTTTAGCTGTCTTGGCAATTCAAACTTTGCCTTTTCCTCTTCGCTGCCTCATCAAGGTCGGAATAACAGCATTAATCGGATGGTCTACTAAATTGGAACCTAATCCAACTTGGAAATTTGGCGATATCAAAACACCTTCTTGAAATTGTTGAGGTTTAATTATGACAGATGTCTTTCGTGGATGCACTTTAGGATGTGTCGGGGTGAGACCCGGGAGAGATAGTCGCTCCTTATTATCTTCAATAGTGTTAACCATAGGGGCTTTTCCTCTATCTGCCAGTAATTGAGTTAATTGGGACATCATGGTTTTTTGCGATTCAATCATCCGATCCATCATATCGTGCTGGATCTTAGCAAGCTGCTCCTGCATTTGCAGCTGAAGTTTTTCCTGCATCTCTTTTTGGAGTTGTTCAAGCTTCTTTATTCTCTGATCCATATTTTTTGTTCTCTTTCTTGTGCCGTAGGGATGCGTCTCTAGTAAGGTTTTGTTGGTTTCCAGGTTGTTGAAATAATTTTTACCTTAATTAGAATCTTTTAATGACTTTTAATGCATATGAATAAAATGAATGACAAATACGAATGCATGAAATGCGAAAGAAGTCGATTCTAATTCAATTCCATTTAGGAAACTTTATTTGAAAACAAAGCTCTTTACTTAAAGTGGAAAACAAATACGACCTTGCTCTAACACCTAAGGCTTTAATTTTTGTAAATAGAGAGGCTAATTCTCGTCTGCGATCTAACTGTGTCTCAAATTGCATGCTCAATACATCAGCTTCTACGACCAAAGTCTGTAAATATTCGGTTATCTCTCGCATCTGGGTTATAGCTTTCCCATGAGGTAATCTCTATCTCTAACTTGATTCTGGGAATGGTGAAGCTCCTTTCCCTTCGTTCTTCATTTGCCTCTAGAGACTTGATATGGTTTTGGCAATTTAGCAAGGCCATTTCTAATTCTCTGATCTTCTTCTTCATTTCATCTATTTGGCTCAAACTTGCTCTTAATTCTTTCATCGAGTTGCGACTTTGATGATGACAAAAGGATCTCTCGAGTTCCACGATTCTAACCTTTAACTTGTTTTGTTCACCTTGGCCTTCTGAGAGGCTCTTTTCCATAAGTTCGTTTCGCATTTGTGCCTCTCTGAACTTCTCCTCCCATTGGTTAGCTTTAACCCTTTCGCCTTGAATTTCCAGACGCCATTGATTGGGAATTCTTCCTAAACTTGTGGTCTTCATTAATAGCCAAATCTTCTTATAATCAGCCTTTAAGCTGTTGAGATCCTCTTCAACTCACTCTTTTCCTTTTCTAAATTTGTCTACCTCTGCCTTTTGAACGCCAACATCCAACCCTAAATGCATCTTCTCTTCCTCTAATTGCTCTATTCCTTTTCCAGCTCTTGATTCATTTTTTCAAAATCTTGTTTTATTATCTCCAATTTGAACGGGACAACTCATAGACATTCTTCTATTGTTCGAGTACCCTCTAAACTCGGTCCAGGTATATTATCATTAATCCTTTGGCTGAACAAATTATTATACTCAGGTGTCGTCAAGTAACCTACCAAAAATCTCTTCATACGGTGAGTCTGGTTCTAAGCAGCGGAAATCTCCTTGATCTTCCTCTTGTAATCATCTCCCTTAAATATGAACTCGCATTGTGCTAGGCCATGAGTTACCAGTACAAACTGCCTTGACCCATATTGTCTTAGTACGAGTAAAGGAACATAACCCGTGGCTCCCCAAACCCCGAGCAAAGGAACCCAATTGAAACTCCCACATCGAAACAAAATCTCACTGGGCACCAACTAAGGAGCTCTCCATTGGACATCCTCTTCTCGAAGATTTTGGAGAAGTGTAGTCCAATTTTCCTCTGATACGTCATCTCTTCTTGGCCTTGTGACTATTTCTTTCAATAGAGAATAACTATCACTGAAAACACGACAAGAGATCCTTTCCACCTTCCAGAAATGGTTGTGAAACCAAACTAGTAACAACTGTGCACATCCTATGAACCTACCCTCTCCGGATCTTCTACAGGCATTTAATGACCTAAAAGTCTTGGCCAAGATTACGGAACTGGAGTGATCCCTTTATTGAGTCGGTCGAATAGATCTGTGACCGCCTCATCTACATGTCCTAGAGCCCTAGGAAATTGCACCAATCCATAGATGCTCAATGCAAAGACATCGACTTTCTTTTTCACATCAGGATGGGTTAAAATCAAATCCCTCAAGCTCCCCATGGGATGCACTTATACTCGCCCTTTTGCTTTATCCTGGCTGTTATCCATTGCTCACTCATTCTCGTAATGCAAATTAACTTTTTCCAAATGGCTGGGACATAAGTAGCTTTCGAATAAATTCTATCCATTTAGGCTCTTGGACAATGCAGTAGAGCGGTGTATTCCTCCACGGTCAGCACCAAATCCACTCTTGCAAAGGTAAAATAGCTATATGCAAAGTTCTAATATTGAGTGATGGCCCGAAATAACTGTTCGTTTACTTTGACATCCAGCAAGTACGTCAAATCCCCATAACTATGATTGAACAACCTCTTTGCCTCGTCATCCCATTGATCCCACATTACTTTCAACTCTTGGAGATTGTTTTGAGTAACACTAACACGGGTGTAGTCCAATAACTCCGACTCATGTCCTACAACTAGGCTGTCTCCCTATTCTAATTGTGTTGTTTCTGACCAACTTCAGAAGGTCGCGTTGTCTTCCACCTTATCAAGAAAGTTGTTTTCCATGTCTAGCTCCCTAATTTAGCAACTGAACCCGAATTGACACCTTTCTCTAACATGAAAATGCATGCAGAGCAATCAAAGATAAAAAAAATAGTCAGTACGATAGAAACGAAATTCAAATCATGTAAAACATTCAAGAACCTATTGGGTGACCACTAGGGTTTATCACAACTCCATCTAGGGTAGGCTCTTAAGGTTTTCTATATGCAGCTTGGTTATATAGTTGAGGTACCCGAACTAGCAGATTCCTCGATCCTCACCCATTATAGGCTCATACGAACGAGTTCGATTCAGGGGAATACATTTCCCTATGGCTGCACGGATGATAAACCGTAAAAGTAACATATTTTAATCCCACATTTAGTATTCTTTTGGATGAATTTATCCTCGATTTATGTAAAAAGGTGTTCTTAATCCTTTCTTTTCATGTCTTATGCTCAGGAAAGCACCTAAGGATAAAAAGAACATAAAATGGGCTTAAAACGGACCAAATTGGGCCAACCCAAGAAATCGACACGGCCTGGACTTCAAGCTACACGACCGTGCCTTGCCATTCACTTCACACGGTCATGCCCCAATTGACAGACTAGAAACATGGCATGTACCTCGACGTGCACGGCCGTGCCACAGCCGTGCCTAAATCAATAGAATAGAGACACGGGCTAGAAGATGACTTACACGGGCGTGCCATGGCCGTGCTCCTACCGCGAGAAAGAGAAATTTCACTCGGATTAGGATGCTTGGAGCCCAAGAATCGCAATCCTATGTCTACTTAAACACCTAGGAACGAATTATGCTTGAATTATGAGTATTTAGGAGCCAAGTAAAGCATCCCAAAAGTATATATAAACACCCCAAGGTGGCTAATCAGGGGCGTCAAGTTTTAGCAGAGTTTTCTGCTAGAGCTTTACTCATTTAGGGAATTACTCGAAGATAGCCAGTTGATCCATCTCAAAAAGTCAGAATTCTACCCAAGACGGAGGATCTCTCCTTCAATTCCTTCAGGGGGTTTTAGGGATTTCTAATGTTTTGTTTTATCTTTTCTCTAATGTTTTCTTATTTAGTTATGAACTAAACGCTTCAGATACCTGAAGGGGATGAAATCTATGATGGATTTTGTTATTGTTTTCTGAATTTATATGATAAATACTTTGTTCTTAATTATGTTGCTTAATTTAATCTGATGTGCTTAGGTGGAGGAGGAATAGACCCTGCCTGAGAGTAGATCTAGCATAATTAAGTGGAGTTGATCGGGCGCCTAGAGATAGGATTACGAGATTTTGCTGGATTAGGGTGAAACCTAATATGGGAATCCATTGATCGATTTACTGCTTCCTTAGGGGGTTATTATAAGAGAACGAGATGATTCTTGTTATTTTGTCGACACTACTGATCATATTATTAAAAATTCATTACAGGAAATTATACAGAATAACACAATGGAACTGTGTCCAGCTCAAGAAGAGGGGGAGAAGATGAAGACAATGAGTTGAATCTGAATACATCATCATTTAAACAAAGGAAAGAAGAAAGCATTGAGAATGATAATGAAATCAAACAAAAACCCTCCATCGAGGAGCCACCCAAATTGGAACTCAAACAGTTACCAAAACACTTAGAATATGCATTCCTTGGGGACAATTTTACGCTACCAGTAATCATCTCTTCAGAATTAGAATCCAAGGAAAAGGAGGAGTTGATAAAGGTACTAAGAGAACACAAGAAAGCCATAGCTTGGAAAATTTCTGATATCAAGGGAATAAGCCCCACATTCTGCACCCACAAAATTTTAATGGAAGAAGAATATAAACCGTGTGTGCAACCTCGAGACTACTAAACCCCAACATGAAAGAAATGGTCAAAGCCGAGGTAATTAAACTTCTAGATGCAGAATAATTTATCCTATTTCCGACAAAGACTTGGATAAGTCCTGCAAGTAGTTCCAAAGAAAGGAGGAATAACGGTAGTACCCAATGAAAAATGAGTTAATTCCCATGAGAATAGTTACAAGTTGGAGAGTCCAGATAGACTATAGAAAATTAAATGATGCCACCGTAAAAGATCACTTTCCTCTACCCTTCATAGATCAAATGCTAGAAAGACTATCCGGCATAGATATTATCGCTTCGGACGGACTCTCCTGCTACTTTCAAATCCCCATAGCTCTTGAATACCAAGAGAAGGCAACATTTACATGCCCATACAGTGACGCTTTGCTTATCGAGAATGCATTTTGGATTATGTAATGCTCCTGCTACCTTTCAATTGCATGTTGGCAATTTTGACTAACTCGTCAAAGACATCATGGAGGTATTTATGGATGATCTCTCAGTATTGGCAATTCTTTCCATCTTTGCCTTAAAAATTTAAAATGAGTTCTACCGAGATGTGAAGAAACAAACCTTGTTTTGAATTGGGAAAATGCCACTTTATGGTTAGAGAAGGATTGTATTATGACATAAGATTTCGGTAAGGGAATTGAGGTAGATAGAGAAAAGTTGAAACCATAGAAAATTACCTCCCCTAGTTCGCTTAAGGCTATTAGAAGCTTTTTAGGACATGCAGTTTTTTATAGAAGATTTATTAAAGATTTTTCTAAAATAGCTAAGCCTTTGACAAAATTACTAGAAAAGATGTTCCTTTTAATTTCAATCAGAGTGTTTAGATGCATTCAATGTCCTTAAAGATAGATTAATAAATGCAACCGATTATAATCGCACCGATTGAACTTACCTTTGAATTAATGTGTGATGCAAGTGACTTTGCAAGAGGTGCGCTTTTGGGACAACGAAGTGACAAGCAATTTCAACCAATTTACTACGCTAGCGTAACATTAACACCCACCCAAGAAAATTACACCACGATCGAGAAAGAATTGTTAGTCAGAAGTTTTGCTTTTGACAAATTTAGATAATATCTAATATTATCTAAAGTTGTCATTTATACCGACCATTCAAATTCTTCGTTATCTTTTAAACAAACCCGATGCAAAACCTAGACTCATACGATGGATTTTACTCTTACAGAATTTGACTTGGAAATACAAGATAAGAAGGGAACCGAGAATCTCGCGGCAGATCACCTTTCAAGACTCGAAAATCCACACACCAAAGAGCTTGATGAAAATGAAATAAATGATTCGCTTCCAAGAATGCCTCTTTTCTATAACACATTTTGAAGTACCTCGGTTTGCAACTATTGTGAATTATTTAGCATTAACATCTTACTAAGAAAATTAACACATCACCAAAAGAACCGATTCCTTGTCGATGTGAAAAATTATTTTGGAAGATCCTTTCTTTCTCGTGATATGTGCGGATCGTAATACTAAGATGCATTACAAAGATAGAAGCAAGCAAAATCCTGTAATATTATCATTCAGACCATCAGGAGGACACTACAGTGGTATTAAGATAGCACACAAAGTACTCGAATCAAGTTTTTACTGGCTCACTCTATTTAAAGATGCAAACAGGTATGTTACCTCGTGTGACAAATGCCAAAGAACAGGTAATATTTCTAAACGTGATGAAATGCCTCAAACATATATGTTGTCATGTTAATTATTTGATGTATGGGGTATTGATTTTATGGGACCATTTCTTAGTTCATTTGGAAATAAAGACAACCTAGTAGCAGTTGATTACATGTCAAAATAGGTAGAAGCAGAAGCCTTACCTACCAATGATGCTAGAGTAGTAGTTAAATTTCTCAAGAAGCTACTTTCCCGATTCGGGACACCTAGAGCCATCATTAGTGATAGGGGTACTCATTTCTATAATACACAATTTGAAAAAGTTCTAAAGAAATATAGAGTATGCCACAAAATAGCCACCCCATATCACCCTCAAACTAGTAGGCAAGTTGAGGTAGCAAACCGAGAGCTTATGCGATTCTAGAAAAAACGGTTCAATCAAATAGAAAAGATTGGGCGCTTAAAGTAGATGATTTTTATGGGCTTACGTAAGCAACATTCGTAACACCTCTAGGGACATCCCATACAAGCTCAGATATCGGAAAAGTCACATCTACCATTCGAAAGTTAGAACACAAAGCTTTTGGGCAATATAATTTTTAAATACTGACCTCAAACTTGCAGGAAAGAAAAGAATAGTGCAGATAAACGAGCTAGATGAATAGAGAATGGAAGCCTATGAGAACTCAAAGCTATACAAGGAAGCAACAAAGCGATGTCACGATGCTCGCCTCAAGCGATCAAAACATTTCGAAGTAGGGGACCTAGTCCTACTATACAATTCAAGGCTTAAACTATTCCCTGTGAAGTTAAAATCGAGATGGTCAGGCCCATTCATGATTAAAACAATATTTCCATATAGCACCATCGAGGTAACTCATCCCACTAAAGGCACATTCAAGGTAAATGGTCACCGACTTAAAATTTATAATGGTGTAGATTTTGGAGATACGAGAGAGGACTTTATGCTCCATGAGCCTTCCTTTAGAACTAAAAACAGGGAGAGTCTAGCTTAAGACTGTAAACAAGTGCTTCTTGGGAGGCAACCCAAGCACTAACACATTAACATTGTTGTGTAAAAGTCTAACAAAAAATGCAGGATCATTAACACGGCCTTTAACATGGGCGTGCCAATAACCGTGTACAAATAGGGAAAACCTCTCTTCTTCAACACGGGCTATGACAAAAAGACACGGCTGTGCAGGATAACTGTGTGAGGCTACTGACTTGTCTAGCACGGGCATTGCACGGTCGTGCCCCATGACCTTATGAAGCTACTGACTTATTGAGCATAGATAGCACACTACCGCACCACCACCGCGGCAAACATATCGACTTATCGAAGCGGCGTGCCAAATTGACACTCGAACGTGCTAAAAACTATGAATCGTCCCCAATTTTTAGAAATCACGAAAAGCACAGGCATTTCTAATTAAACACGGCCATGGTGTAAGGCCGTGTTACCCTCAATATATATTAAAGTAACCGTCCCCTTCCCCAAACCCAAACCCTAAAACTCAAATTCCAAACCCCCTTCTTCAATCCAGCCACCAAATCATTTCCCTCCCCCCAGCCCACCTCCTTCCGACCATTCTTCTCAAAATCCCAACCATAACCAACCACACGCTTACAAATAAGACGCCTTAGCAGTCAGTGCCCACACATCGAAGAAACCAAAGACCATCGCTGCACTCTACCCGCTTTCGCCAAACACCACCGTGCTCGGTTCCTTTTCTTCACATTTTTTCATACTTCCTTCTTATTTACATTTTGTTTAATTTTAGACTTACAAATCTTATTCATTTTGTTTAGTTTATTCATTTTTTCAAGACAATTGCTTTAATTTTCTTCTTGATTGTTTTATTAGTTGCTTCCTTCTATTTTTCTTATTGATTTCCATTTTTTTAATACATTTTCTGTTTTAGCATTTATACATGTTGATTTTATTGGCTCTCTTCATTAAAAAATTGACGCTCTACTGCTAAACATAGTTAGCTTTTAAATCATAATTCTTATGCACCATGTCTAGGTTCCAATGAATTTTTTGTATAGCTTTGTTATTATATTTAGTACTAACAATGATTTTAATTAGGAATTATTCTAATGAATAATGAGATTGTGGTTGTTGATTTTAGTATTTGTTCTTGAAGAAGCATTTTGGCTATTGAATTTTGATTATTGTTAGGAAAATTTTGGCTATATAAAAGGAAATGTTTTTCTTTTGATTATTTTTCAGGAATTATGTCGTCATCACGTATCAAACGATCCGTTCCAAGCAAGAAAAAGAAGGGGCCCGGATCATCATCCGGAACTGCCTCCGCTAAACTCTGACATCCCTTCCTCAAATTCCCCCAAGCAACACAAGAAGAGTGCTATATGGAGATCCGAAAGAGACCTATCGGCACCAGTAGGTGCATTGATTGGGATGCCTTGGAGCAAATTAGACTTGCTGGGGATGTTCGAGCTCTCATCTCAACAGAACCATGGGAGTAATTTTTCGCGATTGTAGAGCCCACATACTTGGAACTCACTCTCAAGTTCTGTACCACATTCACCTTACAGACGGTCATGACACAGTTTGATGACACCGGCACAATCCAATTTCGCCTAGGGGCAATGTACGTCGACTGAGCATACCTCAATTAAGATCAGTACTCAGACTCTATACGCCAAAATTTATAGAGGAAAATCCACCCTTTGAGTTGAACAGAGAGCTCCACTGCACCCCTGTCACATGTTGGCGCCACCTAAAATCGGCTAAATACGATTACAATCTGAGTCGCTCCAAAGTGACTGCCCTCCTCCCCGCTCTCAGTAAAAAGCACACACTCCACCTACATAGCACTGGGAGTAAATCACTACTTCAAAAAGTCATCAGAACAACTCTCGGAGCCATCCAAAAATCTAGGAAGTGTCACTTTCCCCACTTATCTTTTTGATTTGGCATCTAATTATCATTATCTATCTTTGTACATTGAGGGCAATGTACACCTTAAGTGTGGGGGTAATAGTGCCTAACTTTTTGCATAATTCTCAAAACCCTGAATTTAGTATTGATCATAAGTATTTTTCTCATTTTATTAATTAGGGTGAAACTTATTATGATTTATGATTTTTATTGATATGTTTTAGAGTAAGTTATAGTTAATTGTGCATTGATGATTAAATTTGAAGGATACTAGAGAATCGAGCATGATAAGTCTACCTTTTAAAATTAAAAAAATTGATGGGTCGTTGAACTAAATTTGAATATCGCCTTGAAGTTCAAAATTTATAAGGATTGATGTCAAAACACCCATAATTTTTGTGAGATTTTGAGCCTTGTAGAGCATATATATTCTTTTTTGTGCTCACTTTATTGATTATGAGAATGTCAACTTTGAACTGTTATTCTAGAACTTGCCTCGTTTATACATGTCAAGACCACATTATTGATTTGATATATTGAGATGATAAAGGCACCTAGGTTTTAACCCGATTCACTCCGCTAAAAAGCTTACCCATACAAATTAACCCCTAATGAACCCCATTGAATCCTAATAACTTTTTTATTGACTCACCCACTAATATTAACCCAAAATCCCTTTGTATTTGTTATCAACATTCGTTTTACTACCCCTCTATCAAGAATTGATTTGATCAATTGTTGAATTAGGTTATTTGAATTATCAAAGTTCCTTCTATTATGTTTGTTTTAGTTTGTTCTTAAAAAAAATCCAATTTTATTCAATATTAGTAGTATACAAAAGAGCTTAGAGCATTTAAACTCCAATTGTTGAAAAGCTCGATTAAAGTATTATCAAAATACTCCTTATTATAGAGTAATTATCAATAGTAATATTATTAGTTTTCATTCGAAGTCAATATTCATATTTAGTTCAGTGTTTCTAGTTAGACAATTTGTCAAGTCAGTCTCGATTCTAACCTTCTAATTTAGCCTTTATCCACACCTTTTAACCCAAGCCCCGTTCCAACCCTGATTAAAGACCTTTTGATTTGTGTATCATCTCATATACAGTGGTGGAGATTTGATTTTCAGGCAAGCCTATGGGATTAACTTTTCAGGTTCGATTTAGAGTGCTTATTCTTGAACCTTAAACACCATTGAGTGATTTGAGTGAATCTTTAGTGAGGATGTCAGTCCTCGTCGATTTTGAATTAAAGGTAATTACTTAGATAAGGGGAGACACCTATGTTTTCCTACTACAAAGGTATGACTTATCGTAATTGAATCTTTAGGACTCTTTGAGTTGAATTATCCATGTATAAATTATCTATGAATTATGATAAGATATTGTCAATAAGAATTATGAATTGTGCGAAGTTTGTTTTAATTATAAGTTGAGAATTTTGCTTGAGGACAAGTAAAAGCTTAAGTGTGGGGGTATTTGATAAACAGTAAAAGTAACATATTTTAATCCCACATTTAGTATGCTTTTGGATGAATTTATCCTTGATTTATGTAAAAAGGTGCTCTTAATCCTTTATTTTCGTGTCTTATGCTCAGGAAAGCACTAAGGATAAAAAGAATGTAAAACGGGCTTAAAATGGACCAAATTGGGCCAACTCAAGAAATTGACACTACCGGACTTCAAGCTACACTACGTGCCTTTGCCATTCACTTCACACTGACCATGCCATGATTTATACCCATGCCCCAATTGATAGACTCAAAGCATGGCACAGCTCAACGTGTACATCCATGCCACAGCTGTGCCTAAATTAGCAGAATAGAGACACGGACTAGAAGACAACTTACACGGGCGTGCCATGACCGTGCCCCTATCGCTGAAAAGATCAATTTCACTCGGATTAGGATGCTTAGAGCCCAAGAAATGTAATCCTAAGTCTACTTAAACACCTAGGAACGAATTATGCTTGAATTATGAGTATTTAGGAGCCAAGTAAAGCATCCCAAAAGTATATAAAAACACCCCAATGCAGCTATTTAGGGGCATCAAGTTTTAGCAGAGTTTTCTGCCTGAGCTTTACTCATTTAGGGAATTACTCGAAGATAGCCAGTTGATCCATCTTGAAGAGCTAGAATTTTACTCAAGACGGAGGATCTCTCCTTCAATTCCTTCAGGGGGTTTTAGGGATTTCTAATGTTTTGTTTTATCTTTTCTCTTGAGATGTTTTCTTATTTAGTTATGAACTAAACCCTTCAGATACCTCAAGGGGATGAAACCTATGATGGGTTTTGTTCTTATTTTCTCAATTTATATGATAAATACTTAGTTTGTTCTTAATTATGTTGCTTAATTTAATCGATGTGCTTAGGTGGTGGAGGAATAGACCTCGCTTAAGAGTAGATCTAGCATAATTGCGGAATTGATTGGGCGCTTAGAGATAGGGTTACGAGATTTTGCTGGATTAGGGTGAAAACTAATATGGGAATCCATTGATCAATTTACTGCTTCCTTAGGGGGTTATTATAAGAGAACGAAAGTTCCACTAATTAACCTAAGGTTAGACGTTATTCACTTCGAGAGAAGGTTTAATATAGGTTAGGGAGTCTCACGGATCAAGCTAAGTAAAGAAATCATATGGTTTAGGGATAAATAATGAGTGAAGTCATAGGTGCATTCTTCCTGAGGGTATCGTCTTTATCAACTGAGTTTTCCAACGTCTTTTCCCAATTTATTCGTTTATCTTTGCATTTTAGTTTAAAGTATTTCATTAGTTTTAGATAAATCAACCAATCACTCCATATTTCAGGCTAAATAATAGAAAGAAAGTGAGTAGTAGTACTTTTAGGTTCCTTGGGTTCGATAAGATATTCTTGCCTTAACTATACTACTATTTGATAGGTGCACTTGCCTCTATCGTTTTCATAGTTAGTCTATAGGTTCGATCATTCTTTATAAATTTTAAAACTAGACTGTTTTGCAGCGATCAACGGAGATGAAAATCTTACAAAGACATAGGTACGGATAAATTTTGAAAGCGACCCACTATCCTGCACAGAGGTGAAAACCTCACGAAGGAGTAGCTTCTCACTCCCACTTAAAAGGTGTGACCCAACGGTCATGCAATATGATGCAAAATATTCTACAAGATTTGCAGTAATCAAAACAATATGAATGCAATAATAGGATTGTAATTTTCCAAATCAGATTTTCAATTTTCATTTAAAAGATGTAAGATAACAAATTTTACAAATTTGACCCACTCATTGTTCCCAAAGGAGTCGCTTGTTATCGAAACCATTTTTCCTTGGTGTTTGAAAAAATGGGGATCGACTTTAAAATACAAATGGAGTCGCCACTGATCTTTTATTTAGGGTGTGATCGAATCACCTTGAGATGGATTATTTCAATAAAAAATTTTATTAAAACAACCATTTTGGTCCACAAAAACTCGAGAAAACAGGTTCGGGAGTCAGTTACATACGAGGAAGGGTTAGTACCCTCGAAACGCCCAAAATTGGTACCTAATTGATTATTTAATATCTTAATGTCAAAAATTTGAAAAGATTCTAGAATACGATCCATTTATCTAAGATATATTTGGACAGAATCATATTGGATGCCGAAAAAATTTTTATTTCGAGGGAATAAAATGTCGTACTTAGTAAGTTAGGGACAACATCTTATATTAGATTCATCCTTCGACATTCAATATTCATACATTTAAAAAATAATAAGGATATTCAATTAGTTGGGTCAAATAAAAATCGCAACCCAAGAAGTTAGGGCACTATTTCTCAAAATTCTAATACTAACATTGCCTTTGTTCTTTTGAAATTTTATCTCGAGATGATAAAATATCACGCACGGTAAGTTAAGACGCAATATCTCAACTTCCCGAGAATAATTTTTTTCTATTTAAAATATTACGTACTTTGATTTAAGAAAGAAAGGATGCTTGGTTGCTAGGTTTTAACGAAGAAACTTAGAACTCGGTAAGTTAGAGCATGATTTTCTCGAAACCTCTTAACACAAGCATTGCCTTATGATTTAAAACTTTGCACAAAAAGATTTTTAAAATCATGAACAGTATTAAAATATGGCTTTCTAAACAAATAAAATGCGATCGAATAATAACATACAACGTGAAGTATTTATTCACATGTGAAAGGCTACATTATTAAATAACAACATGCAAATGAATATAAAACTACCATACACATAATTACAATAATCAATGAACATAACATTGATGAGATGTAATAATTTAAAATAAAGTACATTGGACTAAAATAATGATGTATAAAACAAGAAAATGATATGCACATAAGTATAGTATATGTAACATGGCATAATGAGAATTCAACAATATTAAAAAAATTCACAAAGGAACAAACAACGAACACGTATAAAAAATTTACCCACATTAAAACGAGACTTAATTGAAACAGATTTAAAATCCCATGAACAATTTGCAAACTAATAAAATCAACAACTTAAAATTAGGGACCAAAATGAAAAGTGCCCTGAAATATAAGGACCAAAAGCACAAATATTCTAAATCCTTTGAATGCAGCATTAAAAATAGACTAAATTGAAAAGACATACAAGTTTCAGGTGCAAAATTAAGAAAATAAGAATGCCTATAAGGCTTAATTAAAATGCGACGAAACAATGAAGGATTAAATGCGTAAATATCCCCTGAGTAATAAAACGTTTGGATCTTGGCCGCATTCAGGTCGGGTCACTGGGTTTAGACTGGTACGATGTCGTTTAGAGGCTATCATTATAAGCCAAAATGACACCGTTTTACTAATAGGTTTAAAAATTGATTAAAACAGTTTAAGTTTTCATTTGCTCCTTTGTGAAACCGAAACCCTAAGCTCTATTTTCGCTTTTGTCTTTGTTCTCCATCGCAAAGAAAAAGGAGTCAAAATGACCACCACAACGCCATGACGGTCGGCGATTAGTGGATGAATAGAGACCCTACAATGATTACCCTACTAAATCTGACCAGGATGCTTCAAATCTATGCCCCAACGAACTGCTTTACTCCGATCACCGCAAAGAAAGCAACCCGATGGTCCCCATTCTAAAGGTGAACCCTTTCCTTCCCCTTTTAAAAAAAAAACTGAACAAAAAGAAATGCTTGAAACACGAAAAGAAAGAAAAAAATCGATTCAAAGAGAAAATAGAAAATAAGCAGTCGAAAAAGAAACCTTTTTTTTCTAATTTTTGATATATTCTATATGCGTAAAAAAAATTATTGTGGTTTTGACTCGGCCCTTTTTATAGCCGATCTGAAAAAATAAAAGAAAATACAAGTTTTTTGCTATTTCATTCTGTCTCTACCCTGTTATTTACTACTGTCGTGCTCTGATTTGTAGGTATGAAGACGATGTTTTATTTGTCGCAAGGCATACGAGGGTCTGCTGCATGTACGGAGGCGTGTTGTGATGAGCGTGAAGGCACGCGCGCGGCGCAAACATGCCTCTGCGACGCTTAGGGTTCTGATAAACCGTAAAAGTAACATATTTTAATCCCACATTTAGTATGCTTTTGGATGATTTATCCCTGATTTATGTAAAAAGGTGCTCTTAATCCTTTCTTTTCATGTCTTGTGCTCAGGAAAGCACCTAAGGAAATCGACACGGCTTGGACTTCAAGCCACACGGCCGTGCCTTGCCATTTACTTCACACGGCCATGCCACGATTTACACCCCCGTACCCCAATCGATAGAATTGAGACACTACCAAGACGACTTTGATATCTGGGCGTGTGCCATGGGCGTGCCCCTGCCACATGAAAGAGCAATTTCACTCAGATTTGGATGCTTGGAGGTAAAGAAACACATTTCTAAGTCTACTTAAACATCCTCGGAGGAATTCTACTTGAATTAGGATACTTATGAGCCAAGTAAAGCATCTCAAAGCCTATTTAAACACCCAAGGTAGCAACTAAAATGTAACATCCTGAATAGGGCCTATGCATTTCCAGTTTAATTGTATGAAATGACAAGTTTCAAGTACTAAGAATAAATTTTGATACTTTTGGAAACCTAGAAATGCATGGAAATGGAAATGAAAATAGAAATGGAAATGGAAATGGACATTTTGGAAACTTAGACATTTTGGGAAACCCAACATTTTGGAAACTCGAACATTTTGGAAACCGAACATTTTGGAAACCTAAACATTTTGGAAACTTGAACATTTTGGAAACTTAGACATTTTGGGAAGCTTGAACATTTTGGAAACCTGAAAATACAGAGTCACGAAAATTTTAGGAAACTTAAAATTGACCCTTAATGTCAATTTAAGAGCCCAAAGGGGACCTTAGGCCAAGTGACCCTAAAAATATAAAGCACAAGAAATTTGACCCAACAACGGACTTGAAATGTGGCTCAAGATGCCACCTAAGGACTTAGGAAATGGCCCAAATACAAGAGACTTTTGGGCTGAGTTTGAGACATCCAGAAGTAAATAATGAAGGCCTTATTTTGCTTCCAAGGCTAGGAGGTGGGACGGCACAAGCATCTTGAATAAGAGGAATTTTACTTGTTGAAACTCGCTTAATTAAGTGTTAAGTAAATGAATTTCTTTTAATAAAATAAATAAGGAGATAAAGGATGGATAAAGTACTCTAATTTAATTAAAGTGATAATTCAATGATAATATTATCACTTGTGGGGAGTGGTGGCCAAGTCAAGGACTCTTGGCATATCAATTTCAGCTAAAAGAGGAAAATCAAGGCCTTTCTCTCATCTTTCCTAGTGTGTGCCGAAATTTCCATAGCTTTCTTCTCCTCCCTTTTGCAATTCTCCTTGAACAAAATACCATCTTCTTTTCTTCTCTTTTCTCCTCTGCTTCTTCTATCAAGGCCAAATCCTCACGATTCTAAGTAAAGGAGAAGTCACACAACATCAAAAGGGTAAGATCTAAGATCAATCAACTTCTATTCTTTTCTTTTTACCAAAATTCGGATACTAACCCCTCCTCATGTTCATGGCCGAATAGCATAAGGGATTTTTTGGGATTCGAAATCGAGGTAAGTACATCAAGATACATTCGCAAAAAGATCCCTTTCATAATCAAACAATAGATCTAATCTAACTAGTGATTTCAAGGCAGAATTTGAAATAAAGATAAACTTGGGATCCGAGGTAAGAGAGTCTATACATTCTGCCAAGGTTCATGTGATTACCTAGATTAGATCCATAATTATTAGAAAGTCAAAACTAATTTTTGTGAAGTTTTAAGGTTGGCGAACAACAAGTAAAGGAAAACGAAGTTTTTCGTGATTTGTGTAAACACCAAATCGGCAAAGGTGAGTTTCTTTTACAAATCCTACTAGGATTTGGTTTTGTCTAAAAGGGTTTATTAATGTGTTTTAATTGGTGGGCGAATATAGGATTAATAGATCTAAAATTAGATCGGGATTCTCGAGATATCAAGGAACCTATTAAGCGAAAAAAGTGTGTACCCTTACTATCCTTCGATATTATATGGCTAATTATTTTAATATATGATATGAATAATAATGTGAATGTGGCTATGTACCACAAATGTGGCAAAAGTACCTGTGCACGCTTCCTACTCGATAGGATTGTGAAAATGTTATTTTAATAACATGCTAATATATGAATATGAACATGAAATTGTTATGCAATATATATGCTTTGGGGCATTCGGGTTTTATGTGAAAGGGGAGAACAGTGTTGACTTCGGTCTCACCAACTAAGGTGTTGACTTCTGGTCTCACCAACTAAATATGTTGACTACGGTCACATTATGAAATTTTGGTAACTTTGGTTACAATAAAGGTGTCTAATGACACAACGCTTAAATTTGATTATAGTGTCAAAGACACAACGTGGAGAGTTGCGGATGGAGGGTTGACTTAGTAGTCCCCACGGTGCAAAGTTGGTACGGGAGTGTAGTGGATGGCTAATTAGGATTGGGTTTGGGTTGCATCATAATTTCATTAACGTATGAGCTTAATGATTTGAACATGAATGCCTCGATTTATTGAATGATAGTATTGTGTGCACATTGAGTCTGCTTGACTCACCCCATTGTGGGAATTATTTTTCAGGTGATGATCAGTGACGGACCGGCCGTAGACCATGAGGAGGCCATGCATCACTTGAAGAATTTATTAGAATTTGGACTTTATTTAATTTTAATACTTTTTAATTTTATTTTGGGTTTACTTGATGTAATAAGGCCATAAGGCCCAAGGATTATTCTTTGTTTTTACATTACTTTTTAATATTTTGCTAAGAACTATTTTGGACATGTTACATCAAATTGGATTTACAAGATTAAATAAATGGGTTTTCAATCTAAGCCCAACTCAAAATAATAGTTTTTCTAAAAATCTACAATTTTCTCTAAGTATCGAATGTTTTTGAAATCGGTTTACTTTAGGAACATACCAGATCCTGTTCAGCTCATGGGCCGGTGTGGTGTTTCATTGATATCGAGCCAGCTTTAAACTCTCGGCCGTGGGCTCGTGCCCAAAACGTTTTCAAATGCGAGCCCAAATGATTTTCTTTGAAAAATAAGCATGGCCTGTAGCTCAACGTGTACATCCATGCCACAGCTGTGCCTAAATTAGCAGAATAGAGACACGGACTAGAAGACAACTTACACGGGCGTGCCATGACCGTGCCCCTATCGCTGGAAAGATCAATTTCACTCGGATTAGGATGCTTAGAGCCCAAGAAATGTAATCCTAAGTCTACTTAAACACCTAGGAACGAATTATGCTTGAATTATGAGTATTTAGGAGCCAAGTAAAGCATCCCAAAAGTATATAAAAACACCCCAATGCAGCTATTTAGGGGCATCAAGTTTTAGCAGAGTTTTCTGCCTGAGCTTTACTCATTTAGGGAATTACTCGAAGATAGCCAGTTGATCCATCTTGAAGAGCTAGAATTTTACTCAAGACGGAGGATCTCTCCTTCAATTCCTTCAGGGGGTTTTAGGGATTTCTAATGTTTTATTTTATCTTTTCTCTTGAGATGTTTTCTTATTTAGTTATGAACTAAACCCTTCAGATACCTGAAGGGGATGAAACCTATGATGGGTTTTGTTCTTATTTTCTGAATTTATATGATAAATACTTAGTTTGTTCTTAATTATGTTGCTTAATTTAATCTGATGTGCTTAGGTGGTGGAGGAATAGACCCTGCCTAAGAGTAGATCTAGCATAATTAAGCGGAATTGATTGGGCGCTTAGAGATAGGGTTACGAGATTTTGCTGGATTAGGGTGAAAACTAATATGGGAATCCATTGATCAATTTATCGCTTCTTAGAGGGTTATTATAAGAGAACGAAAGTTCCACTAATTAACCTAAGGTTAGACGTTATTCACTTCGAGAGAAGGTTTAATATAGGTTAGGAGTCTCACGGATCAAGCTAAGTAAAGAAATCATATGGTTTAGGATAAATAATGAGTGAAGTCATAGGTGCATTCTTCCGAGGGTATCGCCTTTATCAACCGAGTTTTCCAACGCTCTTTTCCCAATTTATTCGCTTATCTTTGCATTTTAGTTTAAAGTATTTCATTAGTTTTAGATAAATCAACCAATCACTCCATATTTCGTGCTAAATAATAGAAAGAAAGTGAGTAGTAGTACTTTTAGGTTCCTTGGGTTCGATAAGATATTCTTGCCTTAACTATACTACTATTTGATAGGTGCACTTGCCTCTATCGCTTTCATAGTTAGTCTATGTGTTCGATCATTCTTTATAAATTTTAAAACTAGACTGCTTTTGCAAATGATCAACGAGATGAAAATCTTACAAAGACATAGGTACGGATAAATTTTGAAAGCGACCCACTATCCCGCATGTGAGGTGAAAACCTCACGAAGGAGTAGCTTCTCACTCCCACTTAAAAGGTGTGACCCAACGGTCATGCAATATGATGCAAAATATTCTACAAGATTTGCAGTAATCAAAACAATATGAATGCAATAATAGGATTGTAATTTTCCAAATCAGATTTTCAATTTTCGACGAAAAGACAGAAGATAACAAATTTTACAGCTTGACCCACTCATTGTTCCCCAGTGGAGTCGCCAAGCTATCGAAACCATTTTTTCCTTGGTGTTTGAAAAAATGGGGATCGACTTTAAAATACAAATGGAGTCGCCACTGATCTTTTATTTAGGGTGTGATCGAATCACCTTGAGATGGATTATTTCAATAAAAATTTTATTAAAACAACCATTTTGGTCCACAAAACTCGAGAAAACAAGGTTCGAGTCGGGTTACATACGAGGAAGGGTTAGTACCTCAAACGCCCAAAATTGGTACCTAATTGATTATTTAATATCTTAATGTCAAAAATTTGAAAAGATTCTAGAATACGATCCATTTATCTAAGATATATTTGGATGTAATCATATTGGATGTCAAAAAATTTTATTTCGAGGGAATAAAATGTCGTACTTAGTAAGTTAGGGACAACATCTTATATTAGATTCATCCTTCGACATTCAATATTCATACATTTAAAAAATAATAAGGATATTCAATTAGTTGGGTCAAATAAAAAATCGCAACCCAGTAAGTTAGGGCACTATTTCTCAAAATTCCCGAATACGGAACATTGCCTTTGTTCTTTTGAAATTCTTATCTCGAGATGATAAAATATCACGCACAGTAAGTTAAGACGCAATATCTCAACTTCCCGAGAATAAGTTTTTTTCTTTAAAATATTACGTACTTTGATTTAAGAAAGAAAGGATGCTTGGTTGCTAGGTTTTAACGAAGAAACTCAGAACTCAGTAAGTTAGAGCATGATTTTCTCGAAACCTCTTAACACAAGCATTGCCTTATGATTTAAAACTTTGCACAAAAAGATTTTTAAAATCATGAACAGTATTAAAATATGGCTTTCTAAACAAATAAAATGCGATCGAATAATAACATACAACGTGAAGTATTTATTCACATGTGAAAGGCTACATTATTAAATAACAACATGCAAATGAATATAAAACTACCATACACATAATTACAATAATCAATGAACATAACATTGATGAGATGTAATAATTTAAAATAAAGTACATTGACTAAAATAATGATGTATAAAACAAGAAAATGATATGCACATAAGTATAGTATATGTAACATGGCATAATGAGAATTCAACAATATTAAAAAATTCACAAAGGAACAAACAACGAACACGATAAAAAATTTACCCACATTAAAACGAGACTTAATTGAAACAGATTTAAAATCCCATGAACAATTTGCAAACTAATAAAATCAACAACTTAAAATTAGGGACCAAAATGAAAAGTGCCCTGAAATATAAGGACCAAAAGCACAAATATTCTAAATCCTTTGAATGCAGCATTAAAAATAGACTAAATTGAAAAGACATACAAGTTTCTGGTGCAAAATTAAGAAAATAAGAATGCCTATAAGGCTTAATTAAAATGCGATTTAAATAATGAAGGATTAAATGCGTAAATATCCCCTGAGTAATAAAACGTTTGGATCTTGGCCGCATTCAGGTCGGGTCACTGGGTTTAGACTGCTACGATGTCGTTTAGAGGCTATCATTATAAGCCAAAAAGACACCGTTTTACTAATAGGTTTAAAAACTGATTAAAACAGTTTAAGTTTTCATTTGCTCCTTTGTGAAACCGAAACCCTAAGCTCTATTTTCGCTTTTGTCTTTGTTCTCCATCGCAAAGAAAAGGAGTCAAAATGACCACCACAACGCCATGACGGTTGGCGATTAGTGGATGAATAGAGACCCTACAATGATTACCCTACTAAATCGACCAGATGCTTCAAATCTATGCCCCAACGAATCTTTATTCGATCACCGCAAAGAAAGCAACCCGACGGTCCCCATTCTAAAGGTGAACCCTTTCCTTCCCCTTTTTTTAAAAAAAAAAAGAACAAAAAGAAATGCTTGAAACACGAAAAGAAAGAAAAAAATCGATTCAAAGAGAAAATAGAAAATAAGCAGTCGAAAAAGAAACCTTTTTTTCTAATTTTTGATATATTACAGATGCGTAAAAAATTATTGTGGTTTTGACTCGGCCCTTTTTATAGCCGATCTGAAAAAATAAAAGAAAATACAAGTTTTTTGCTATTTCATTCTGTCTCTACCCTGTTATTTACTACTGTCGTGCTCTGATTTGTAGGTACGAAGACGATGTTTTATTTGTGGCAAGGCATACGAGGGTCTGCTGCATGTACGGAGGCGTGTTGTGATGAGCGTGAAGGCACGTGCGCGGCGCAAACATGCCTCTGCGACGCTTAGGGTTCTGATAAACCGTAAAAGTAACATATTTTAATCCCACATTTAGTATGCTTTTGGATGATTTATCCCTGATTTATGTAAAAAGGTGCTCTTAATCCTTTCTTTTCATGTCTTATGCTCAGGAAAGCACCTAAGGAAATCGACACGGCTTGGACTTCAAGCCACACGGCCGTGCCTTGCCATTTACTTCACACGGCCATGCCACGATTTACACACCCGTACCCCAATCGATAGAATTGAGACACGGCCTGAAGACGACTTATACGGGCGTGTGCCATGGGCGTGCCCCTGCCACATGAAAGAGCAATTTCACTCAGATTTGGATGCTTGGAGGTAAAGAAACACATTCCTAAGTCTACTTAAACATCCTCGGAGGAATTCTACTTGAATTAGGATACTTATGAGCCAAGTAAAGCATCTCAAAGCCTATTTAAACACCCAAGGTAGCAACTAAAATGTAACATCCTGAATAGGGCCTATGCATTTCCAGTTTAATTGTATGAAATGACAAGTTTCAAGTACTAAGAATAAATTTTTGATACTTTTGGAAACCTAGAAATGCATGGAAATGGAAATGAAAATAGAAATGGAAATGGAAATGGACATTTTTGGAAACTTAGACATTTTTGGAAACTTAGACATTTTTGGAAACTTAGACATTTTGGGAAACCTGAACATTTTGGAAACCTGAACATTTTGGAAACCTGAACATTTTGGAAACCTAAACATTTTGGAAACTTGAACATTTTGGAAACTTAGACATTTTGGGAAGCTTGAACATTTTGGAAACACCGAAAATACTGAGTCAGCGCTGAAAATTTTAGGAAACTTAAAATTGACCCTTAATGCCGAATTTAAGAGCCCAAGGGGACCTTAGGGCCAAGTGACCCTAAAATATAAAGCACAAGAAATTTGACCCAACAACGGACTTGGAAATGTGGCTAAGATGCCACCTAAGGACTTAGGAAATGGCCCAAATACAAGAGGCTTTTGGGCTCGAGTTTGAGACATCCAGGAAGTAAATAATGAAGGCCTTATTTTGCTTCCAAGGCTAGGAGGTGGGACGGCACAAGCATCTTGAATAAGAGGAATTTTACTTCGGTTGAAACTCGTTTAATTAAGTGTTAAGTAAATGAATTTCTTTTAATAAAATAAATAAGGAGATAAAGGATGGATAAAGTACTCCTAATTTAATTAAAGTGATAATTCAATGATAATATTATCACTTGTGGGGGTGGTGGCCAAGTCAAGGACTCTTGGCATATCAATTTCGATTAAAGAGGAAAATCAAGGCCTTTCTCTCATCTTTCCTAGTGTGTGCGAAATTTCCATAGCTTTCTTCTCCTCCCTTTGCCAATTCTCCTTGAACAAAATACCATCTTCTTTTCTTCTCTTTCTCCTCTGCTTTCTTCTATCAAGGCCAAATCCTCATCGATTCTAAGTAAAGGAGAAGTCATTACAACATCAAAAGGGTAAGATCTAAGATCAATCAACTTCTATTCTTTTCTTTTTACCAAAATTGGATACTAACCCTCCTCATGTTCATGGTCGAATAGCATAAGGGATTTTTGGGATTCAAATCGAGGTAAGTACATCAATATACATTCGGCAAAAGATCCCTTTCATAATCAAACAATAGATCTAATCTAACTAGTGATTTCGCAGAATTTGAAATAAAGATAAACTTCGGATCCGAGGTAAGAGAGTCTATACATTCGGCCAAGGTTCATGTGATTACCTAGATTAGATCCATAATTATTAGAAAGCGAAAACTAATTTTTGTGAAGTTTTAAGGTTGGTCAACAACAAGTAAAGGAAAACGAAGTTTTTGAGATTTGTGTAAACACCAAATCGGTAAGGTGAGTTTCTTTTACAAATCCTACTAGGATTTGGTTTTGTCTAAAAAGAGTTTGTTAATGTGTTTTAATTGGTGGGCGAATATAGGGATTAATAGATCTAAAAATTAGATCAGATTCTCGAGATATCAAGGAACCTATTGCTTAAAAAGGTGTGTACCCTTACTATCCTTCGATATTATATGGCTAATTATTTTAATATATGATATGAATAATAATGTGAATGTGGCTATGTACCACAAATGTGGCAAAAGTACCTGTGCACGCTTCCTACTTCGATAGGATTGTGAAAATGTTATTTTAATAACATGCTAATATATGAATATGAACATGAAATTAAGTTATGCAATATATATGCTTTTGGGGCATTCGGTTTTATGTGAAAGGGGAGAACAGTGTTGACTTGGTCTCACCAACGAAGGTGTTGACTTGGTCTCACCAACGAAATATGTTGACTACGGTCACATTGCGAAATTTTGGTAACTTTGTTACAACAAAGGTTCTAATGACACAACGCTTAAATTTGATTATAGTGTCTAAAGACACAACGTGAGAGTTGCGGATGGAGGGTTGACTTAGTAGTCCCACGGTTGTGCGGGTTGGTACAGGGAGTGTAGTGGATGGCTAATTAGGATTGGGTTTGGGTTGCATCATAATTTCATTAACGATGAGCTTAATGATTTGAACATGAATGCCCGATTTATTGAATGATAGTATTGTGTGCACATTGAGTCTGTTGACTCACCCCATTGTGGGAATTATTTTTCAGTGATGATCAAGGATTTTGACCGGCCTAGAGACCATGAGGAGGCCATGCATCACTTGAAGAATTTATTAGAATTTGGACTTTATTTAATTTTAATACTTTTTAATTTTATTTTGGGTTTACTTGATGTAATAAGGCCATAAGGCCCAATGGATTATTCTTTGTTTTTACATTACTTTTAATATTTTGCTAAGAACTATTTTGGACATGTTACATCAAATTGGATTTACAAGATTAAATAAATGGGTTTTCAATCTAAGCTCAACTCAAAATAATAGTTTTTCTAAAATCTACAATTTTCTAAGTATCGAATGTTTTTGAAATCGGTTTACTTTAGGAACATACCAGATCCTGCTTCAGGCTCATGGGCCGGGTGTGGGGTGTTCGATTTGATATCGAGCCCGCTTTTAAACTCTCTACTGTGGGCTCAAAGCCCAAAACGTTTTCAAATGCGAGCCCAAATGATTTTCTTTGAAAAATAAGCGCTTTGGCATGGCCCCTAAGTCTCCAATTCATGATCCACCAGGTAAGTACCCCAACTATATGTGTGATTACATGATTTATATAAGGGTAGAAAAGGCATGGAACGTAGAATAGAATGATAGGAATTTGAACCCTAGGATTAGACTACTCAAACACAAACACATAAGACTTAATGTACTAAACCAACCTATGGCTAAGTCACTGAGCTAAGGTGTGGTAACCCTTGTACGCATGTCTAGGATTGGATCCGGAAGAGCTTGGTACTTAAGCAGTCCTAGTGACTCACCTCCTCTTCGCAGGAATCCTACCTAGTGCGTAGCTTCTGCTCACCCTAACTCGTAGAGCTCAGGTGTGGCAACCTCAGACGCATGTCTAGGAATGGTTTGGTGGGAGCTTGGTATTTAAGCAATCCAAGTGACTCACCTCCTCTCACACGAATCCCGCCAGCGCGTAGCTTTGTTCACCCCACCAAGAGGGCTCGGTCATAGGCTAAACATAATGACTAAAACCCAAAGTGAACTAGCCATGTTTTAAAAAAAAGAGAAGAGAGAACAAAACAACAAACCCTAGTTTTTCAAACTTTTAAAACTTTCTTTTAAATCGAGAAAATTATCTTTCCAACCTTTTCTCAAAACTCTTGATTTACTTAAAATTACAAAATGCCCTTAGCAAAGAAAATTACCAAAACGCCTCGATTTGTAAAATGATTCAACTACTCAACAACATTATCAAAATTTCATGATTTCATAAACATTCAAAACCCTAATTTGTAAAATACCAAACACCGTGATTTTGAAAAAAAAAATTTACAAAATTACCCCTAACTTACAAAATTACCAAAATGACCCTGATTTCCAAAATTTTTGCAACATCCCCATTTTCGAAGGAACCATTTTTTTTAAAAAAAGAACCCTCAAAGTTTTACAACTTTTGAAATACCCCAAATTTATTAAAATTTTCAAATTTATCCCGATTTGTGGAAAAATTACCAAAATACCCTAAATTTTGAAATTTTTCCAAAATTACCAAGACTTCAAATCTTCAAAATACTTTTGACAAAACACCAAGAAACATTTTCTTCCGAAAATTTTAAAATACTCAGAGGACAAAATTACGAAAATACCCCTGTGTAGTGGAAAACAACAACAAACAACAAAAACTACTAACGTTTCTCCGAATGAACCAAGTTCATATTTGTTTGATGGATGGATGAATGAATGGAAAAGACTGTGTGTTTGTATGATACGAAAGAACCACTTTTAAAATCCTTTTCATAAAACTCCTTCGCTAATAAAAAAGTGGAACATTGACTAATCCATAAAATTTCTTAATCAGATCTCGACGTTAGAAAATGAGCTCTAGAGGACGTGGTCGTCGTGGTCGAAAAAGAGGAAGGATGACCGTGTCGGAACCCGTTAGGTCGGGTCAAGGGTCCGACAATGAGATGCCACCGCCACCACCACCCCCACCGTTAATGTTGAGCAAGCAGTTCTCGACGGGAAGAGGTCGGTCGCAGTCGCTCATGAAGTTTTAGAATTGGTGGCCGCAGGTGGAAATGGAGGAAATCGAAAGTCGGTACTGAACGGCTCCGAGCTAATGGAGCGAAATGTTTCGAGGAGTATCAATGTGGCACCCAAAGACACCGAAAATCGTTGGAAGCAACGGAGCGAGATAATGGATGAGCTTGATTTGACTCGGAGGAGAAGTGAAAGGATGGTGGCATTGTTACGCGATGAAGCGTATCAATGGTGGTTCACTGTTCGTGATGGTACCGTAGCTGAAAATTTGACCTGGGAATTTGTTAAAGAGGCCTTTCAGAAGAAGTATGTGGGAACCAGGTATACAGATGAGCAGAGGAAGGCTTTTCTAGGGTTGGTGCAAGGGAGTAAGTCCGTCGCAGAATATGAGGCGGAATTTCTGAGGTTGAGCCGCTATGCTCGAGGGGTAGTGGCAACTGAGCATGAACGCTGTGTCCGTTTTGAGGACGGATGAGGAATGATCTAAGATCGCTGATAGCACCGCATCGAGAGCGGAAATTCTCGCTTTGGTGGATAAGGCTAAAGTGGCCGAGGAATTAAGGATTCCATCAAGCGTAACACCGATTGAAATAGGCCGGAAAGAGGTTTTGGATCATCGGGGAATAGGAGGCCTAGAACGATGGGCTAAAGGATCAACAAGATGGTACAAAGTGGCGATTCATTCTTGTGAGTATTGTGGAAAGAGGCATCTAGGGGAGTGTTGGAAAAGATAGGAGCATGTTTTAGTGTGGGTCCAAGGACCATATGTTTAGGGATTGTCCCAAACAATCGATGAGAGTGACCAAGAGTCCGAATGCTAGCTGACCGGTGAGGCGATGCAAATTTCAACGGGTCGTGGTTCGAGTAATGAGGTAATGGTTTCGACCAAGGACGGAGCACCAAGCGGAGATGTTGAAGGTTCGAAGCAAGGCACCAAGGATAGTTTATCGCGATGGGTAGTCAGCGAGGATAGTGACGCCGCAGACGAGACAACGAGTAAGTTTCTTATTTATGGATTATACTTCATTACTTTTCTCGCTATAAGATTAGTTCGATCTTATGTTGCTAATGAAGTATATGGAGCCTTGATTGTGAACTTAGAGAATGTGCCTAGAAAGTAAGATAGTTCTTTAAGATTAGAGTGCGCATCAATAGCGTAGTGTGGTGAGTCAGACTATACGGATGACCGATAGTAAGTAATTTCGAGGACTAAATTATTTTTAAGGGGTAGAACTGTAACATCCCGAATAGGCCTATGCATTTCGGTTTAATTGTATGAAATGACAAGTTTCAAGTACTAAGAATAAATTTTTGATACTTTTGGAAACCTAGAAATGCATGGAAATGGAAATGAAAATAGAAATGGAAATGGAAATGGACATTTTTGGAAACTTAGACATTTTTGGAAACTTAGACATTTTTGGAAACTTAGACATTTTGGGAAACCTGAACATTTTGGAAACCTGAACATTTTGGAAACCTGAACATTTTGGAAACCTGAACATTTTGGAAACCTAAACATTTTGGAAACTTGAACATTTTGGAAACTTAGACATTTTGGGAAGCTTGAACATTTTGGAAACCTGGAAAATACAGAGCCGCGCGAAAATTTTAGAAAACTTAAAATTGACCCCGGAATGCCGAATTTAAGAGCCCAAAGGGGACCTTAGGGCCAAGTGACCCTAAAAATATAAAGCACAAGAAATTTGACCCAACAACGGACTTGGAAATGTGGCTCAAGATGCCACCTAAGGACTTAGGAATGGCCCAAATACAAGAGGCTTTGGGCTGAGTTTGAGACATCCAGAAGCAAATAATGAAGGCCTTATTTTACTTCCAAGGCTAGGAGGTGGGGCTGCACAAGCATCTTGAATAAGAGGAATTTTACTTGATTGAAACTCGTTTAATTAAGTGTTAAGTAAATGAATTTCTTTTAATAAAATAAATAAGGAGATAAAGGATGGATAAAGTACTCTAATTTAATTAAAGTGATAATTAAATGATAATATTATCACTTGTGGGGAGTGGTGGCCAAGTCAAGGACTCTTGGCATATCAATTTCAGCTTAAAAGAGGAAAATCAAGGCCTTTCTCTCATCTTTCCTAGTGTGTGCCGAAATTTCCATAGCTTTCTTCTCCTCCGCTTTTGTCAATTCTCCTTGAACAAAATACCATCTTCTTTTCTTCTCTTTCTCCTCTGCTTTTCTTCTATCAAGGCCAAATCCTCATCGATTCTAAGTAAAGGAGAAGTCACATACAACATCAAAAGGGTAAGATCTAAGATCAATCAACTTCTATTCTTTTCTTTTACCAAAATTCGGATACTAACCCTCCTCATGTTCATGGTCGAATAGCATAAGGGATTTTTCGGATTCAAATCGAGGTAAGTACATCAAGATACATTCGCAAAAAGATCCTTTCATAATCAAACAATAGATCTAATCTAACTAGTGATTTCTGCAGAATTTGAAATAAAGATAAACTTGGATCCGAGGTAAGAGAGTTTATACATTCTGCCAAGGTTCATGTGATTACCTAGATTAGATCCATAATTATTAGAAAGCCGAAAACTAATTTTTGTGAAGTTTTAAGGTTGGTAGAACAACAAGTAAAGGAAAACGAAGTTTTTGGGATTTGTGTAAACACCAAATCGGCAAGAAGGTGAGTTTTTTACAAATCCTACTAGGATTTGGTTTTGTCTAAAAGGGTTTATTAATGTGTTTTAATTGGTGGGCGAATATAGGATTAATAGATCTAAAAATTAGATCGGGATTCTCGAGATATCAAGGAACCTATTAAGCGAAAAAGGTGTAACCCTTACTATCCTTCGATATTATATGGCTAATTATTTTAATATATGATATGAATAATAATGTGAATGTGGCTATGTACCACAAATGTGGCAAAAGTACCCGTGCACGCTTCCTACTCGATAGGATTGTGAAAATGTTATTTTAATAACATGCGAATATATGAATATGAACATGAAATTAAGTTATGCAATATATATGTTTTGGGGCATTCGGTTTTATGTGAAAGGGGAGAACAGTGTTGACTTGGTCTCACCAACGAAGGTGTTGACTTGGTCTCACCAACTAAATATGTTGACTACGGTCACATTGCGAAATTTTGGTAACTTCGGTTACAACAAAGGTTCTAATGACACAACGCTTAAATTTGATTATAGTGTCTAAAGACACAACGTGGAGAGTAGCGGATGGAGGGTTGACTTAGTAGTCCCTACGGTGTGCAGGTTTGGTATGGGGAGTGTAGTGGATGGCTAATTAGGATTGGGTTTGGGTTGCATCATAATTTCATTAACGTATGAGCTTAATGATTTGAACATGAATGCCCGATTTATTGAATGATAGTATTGTGTGCACATTGAGTCTGCTGACTCACCCCATTGTGGGAATTATTTTTCAGTGATGATCGGTGATGGACCTGCCGAGACCATGAGGAGGCCATGCATCACTTGAAGAATTTATTAGAATTTGGACTTTATTTAATTTTAATACTTTTAATTTTATTTTGGGTTTACTTGATGTAATAAGGCCATAAGGCCCAAAGGATTATTCTTTGTTTTTACATTACTTTTAATATTTTGCTAAGAACTATTTTGGACATGTTACATCAAATTGGATTTACAAGATTAAATAAATGGGTTTTCAATCTAAGCCCAACTCAAAATAATAGTTTTCTAAAATCTACAATTTTCTAAGTATCGAATGTTTTTGAAATCGGTTTACTTTAGGAACATACCAGATCCGTTCAAAGCTCGTGGGTAGGGTGTGGGGTGTTCATAAAAGGAGTTCGGTAGAAGTGAAACAGACAACTTTTGGCAAGAGGCTTTTGTCAAGCTTTTATCTTTAGGGAATCACTTGAAGATAGCCATTGATCCATCTTAAGAAGTCGAGCTCCATTCAAGACGGAGGATCTCTCCTTCAATTCCTTGAGGGGGTTTTAGGGATTTCTTATGTTTTGTTTTATCTTTTCTCTTGAGATGTTTTCCTACTTTGTTATGAACTAAGCCCTTTAGATACCTGAAGGGGATAAAACCTATGATGAATTTTGTTATTTGATTTCTAAATTATATGATAAGTACTTAGTTTGTTCTTAATTATGTTGCTTAATTTAATCTAATGTGCTTAGGTGGAGGAGGAATAGACCCCGCCTAAGAGTAGATCTAGCATAATTGAGCGAAGTTGATCGGGCGCCTCGAGATAGGGTTACGAGATTTTGCCGGATTAGGGTGAAACCTAATGTGGGAATCCATTGATCAATTTATTGCTTCCTTAGGGGGTTATTATAAGAGAACGAGAGTTCCACTAATTATCCTAAGGCTAGGCGTTATTTGCCTCGAGAGAGGGTTTAATATAAGTTAGGGAGTCTCATAGATCAAGCTAAGTAAAGGAATCATATGGTTTGGGGAATAAATAATAAGTGAAGTCATAGGTGGATTCTTCTTGAGGGTGTCATCTTTATCAACTGAGTTTTCCTAAAGTCTTTCTCCAATTCATCCTTTTGTCTTCGCATTGAGTCTAAGTATTTCATTAGTTTAATAATTCAATCACTCCAAATTTTAGGCTAAACAATAGAGAGAAAATGAGTAGTAGTACTTTTAGGTTCCCTTGGGTTCGATAAGATATTCTTGCCTGAGCTATTCTACTGTTCGATAGGTGCACTTGCCTCCATCATTTTCACAGTTAGTCTACAGGTTCGATCAATCTTTTATAAATATTAAAACTCGACTGTTTGACACGATCAAGTTTTTGGCGTCGTTGCCGGGGAACACTAAAATATTAAGAAAACTCTATTTCTATTACTTTAGCCAAATTTTTTTATTTGCAATTTATTATTATATTATTCTTTATTATTATTTCTTTTTACTTTGCTAATTTTTTCCCTCTATTTTGCTTTTGGCAGAAAATTTTAGTCTATGGAAAAGATGGCACTAAATAATTATCAGTGGCAAGGCATGGGGGAAATTCCTACTAAAGCAACCAGTGTTTTCAACCTCGACATGGTCACCAGGTTATCTAATCAGTTAGAGATGATGAATAAAAAGATTGATGATTAGTATAGTCCCTCATAGGGACATCCAGAAATACAACATGATTTGAATCTAAGAGGCGTGATGAATCCTGAGTACCCACCCTACGAGATATGGCATGGAAAATGAACAAGCTCACTATACGGGTAACTATTCTAGATATCAAAATAATTTTTATAGTGACACTTATAATGCAGGTTGGAAGTACCATCCCAATTTCTCATGGAATTATCAAAATCGCCAAAGATCAGAACTTCCTCCAGATTTTCAACAACCACCTCACCAATAAGAAGAGGAGCCGAATCTTGAAGAGATGCTAACGAATTTCATAACAGCCATAGATTCTCGTCTCCAAAAGAGTGAAACAGCACTTGATGAACAAAAAAAAATCGATCAAAGGGATCGAGAATCAAGTTGGAGAGCTTACTAGGTCAGTGAGATGTCTCGCAAAGCTAATACGACCGTTAGGATATCTACCAAGTAACACCAAAGTTAACCCAAAGGAGCAAATTCAAGCCATCTCAGCTCAAGACAGTAAGGGGTTAGATGAACCAAACTCAATACAAGAAAACAAGGTAATCGAAGGTAAGATAAAGGTAACACAAGAAAAGCAAAAACTGGTAATCAAGGAGTACCAACCTCGCATACCTTATCCCGAAGCAATGAGAAGAGATGATTCAGAGGAATAGTTCGGTAAGTTTCTTAAACTCTTAAAGAAATTACATATTAACTTCCCTCTCCTTGAAGCACTTTTTCAGATACCAGACGCGAGGAAATTTTTAAGACAGCTCTTGACCAACAAACGCAAATTAGACGAAGATCACCACGTGGAGCTAAACGCAATGTGCTTAGCAATTCTACAAAATAAACTGCCACGAAAATTAAAAGATACAGGGAGTTTTACAATTCCATGTTTAGTTGGTAGTTTATCTATTGATAATGCGTTAGCGGATTTAGGGGCAAGCATCAATGTTATGCTTTACAAAATGTTTAAACAACTAGGTCTAGGGAAACCTAGACAAACTAGGATGAGCATCCAATTAATTGATAAAACTATAAGAATTCCTAGGGGTATAATAGAAAATGTTCTAATCAAAATCGATAAATTCGTATTCCTAGTAGACTTTGTCATTTTAGACATGGATGAGGACAACACGATCCCCTAGGAAGACCCTTTTTAGCAATTGCCAGAGCTAAAATTGATATCTATGCAGCAGAACTCATACTTCGTGTAGGTGACGAGATAGTTACTCTTCAAGCTCTTGACTCGCCAAAACATCAAGTGATAAAGGTGAGAAAGTAAATTTAGTTGATAACCAACTTGGTCAACCTTTATTGCAGAGAAACACCAATTTTTCTTTGTTGCAAAGTCGTATTATGATTCCGAATTCCCTTCTTGAAGGTTGCGTCATTGCAAAGAAGACCTAGTCTGATTAACTGACTTCAACCTATTTAAAAGCAAAACAGCTGATACGATCACACCAAGAAAGACATGGGAATTTTTGGCGTCAGATTCTTCTTCTTCTCTTACGATATTTCGAGTTGGATAAACAGATCGCTTCGAACAATGGCGACAGAGCAAAGCGCTTAGATAGGGAAGGGACTACCCGCCCCATCCTACTTCAGCTATTTGGAAGGGCTTCGCTACAAACCTGAGCCGGATTATAGACCTCGTACTAATAAAGAAGAATTACATGATGAACCAGAACCACACGAAGTGAAACTGAAGGAAACCCCAGACGAGCTGATAGGAACAACAAATCAAATCAAATCAAAATAGAGGATCTAGTATTGTTGAATAAGGAAGACCCTCAAATCACCAATTCAGAACTCAAGGAAAATGAAAAAATCACTTTTGAGGTACTTAATGTCTTCTTATACGGCACAGTCGAGGTAAGCAATCCTAAATTCAACACTTTTGAGGTAAACATTACTCGACTTAAACTTTATATTCATAACCGAGTTGATCAAATGAGAAAGGATTTCCACCTCCTCAAACCACCATGACCATACAAATGAGAGGTAAAGTCTAGCTAAGACTATAAACGAGCGCTTCTAGGGAGGCAACCCGAGCACTAACCCTATTTTTACATTTTTACATTTTTTATTTTTTCTTTTCTTTTTCTTTTTAGCACCTAACCATAAACTAACCAAAGAGCAGATTTCTAGGGCACACGGCCCAACACACGGGCGTGCCCGTGGCCGTGTGAAAGCTAGGGGCTGAACCAGGGCGTATTGTTAGCCGTGCACAAACAGGGAATAAACCTCTTTCACTAACATGGGCTACGATACTAGTCCACGCCCGTGCCGATGCCCCGTACGAGGTTACTGACTCGTCAAGCACGGGATAAACACAGCCGTGCTCTCAACCGTGCCAACATTCTGACTTATCGAACATCAGAGGAGCACGCCCATATTGAATGACCGTGTAAAGAAAGACACGGGCATGCCACGACACCTACGGCCATGCCTGAACACCCTGAATGCGTTCAAAATTCAAAATCCCAAAACACGGGCTACATCTCTATTTAAACCTCATTCCCCATTTTTCTAGTTGACTTTCATTTTCCATTATTTATTTTTGTTTCTATTTTATTTCATCATTATTTTTTTACTTTACTTTATTTTATTTTATTTTCTTCTTCTTATTCTTTATTATATTTAGATTTAGTTTAGGATATAATAAAACCAAGCCAGCTACTTCGAGGATTCAATTTCAAACGGTTCGAGACGTTTCCCCACGTTCACCTCCAATCTTATCCGGTTTCTTTTCATAGACTTCATCTAAAAATTCAGAAGTTTTACTTCTCCCTTCTCTTTGATTTTATTATTACATAATTGTTTATCTATCTTTGTACATTGAGGGCAATGTACATCTTAAGTGTGGGGGGTAAAAGTACCTGACTTTTTGCATTATTCTCAAAATCCTAAATTTAATCTTGTTCATTCCGGGATATTGATTCAAGTTGAATGTGCTTGGGTGGAGAAGCAAAAATCCCTGCTTAAGAGTAGATCTAGCATAATTAAGCGGAGTTGATCACGCGCCTATAGATAGGGTGACAAGATTTTTCCAGATTAGGGTGAAACCTAATATGGGAGTCCATAGATCGAGTTAATGCGATTCTAGGGTTTTAATTAGAAAGAGATTTCAATTAATCAACCTAGGGTTAAACGTTATTCACCTCGAGAGAGGGTTTAATATAAATTAGGGAGTCTTACGGATCAAGCTAAGTGAATAAATCGTATGGTTCAGTGTTAGATAACAAGTGAAGTCTAGGTGGATTCCTTCTAGGGTATCGTTGTAATCAACTGGGTTTTTCTAAAAGTTATTTCTTCAATTTGTTTTAGGATGAAATTTCTTATGATGTATGATTTTTATTGATATGTTTTAGAGTAAGTCAGAGTTAATTGTGTATTGATGATTAAACCTGAAGGATACTAGAGAATCGAGCATGATAAGTCTACTTTTTAAAAATTAAAAATTAATAGGTCATTGAACTGAATTTGAGTATTACTTTGAAGTTTGAAATTTACAGGGATTGAGGTCAAAAACACCCATAATTTTGTGAGATTTTGAGCCTTATAGTGCATATATTCTTTTTCGTGCTCACTTTATTGATTATGAGTGTGTCAACTTTGAACTGTTATTCTAGAACTTGCCTCGTTTATACAGTCGAGACCACACTTTTGATTTGATATAAAGAGATGATAAAGGCACCTAGGATTTAACCCACTTACTCCATAAAAAGCCTACCTTCACAAATTAACCCCTAGTGAACCCCGTTGAATCCTAACAACCTTTTTATTGACTCACCCACTAATATTAACCCAAAACCCCTTTGTATTTGTTATCACCCTTTCTTTTGACTACCCTTTAATCGAGGTTTGATTTGATTAAGTTACCAAATTATATTAGTTCAGTAGTTACATTTATCATTTATGATGTAATATCTTAGTTTGTACTTTAAAAAAAAAGAATCTTAGAGCATTTAAAACTCCAATTGTTGAAGAAAAAGCTCGTATTAAAGTATTATCAAATTTCAAGTGATGAAAATACTCTTTATTATAGAGTAATTATCAATAGTAAGTATTATTAGTTTTCATTCGATGTAAATATTCATATTTAGTTCATTGTTTCTAGTTAGGTAAATTGTCAAGTCAATCTCGATTCTAACCTTCTAATTCAGCCTTTATCCACACCTTTTAACCCAAGCCCCATTACAACCCTGATTAAAGACCTTTTGATTTATGTATCATCTCATATACAGTGGTGGAGATTTGATTTTCAGCAAGCCATTGCGAACCAAAACCAAAAAGTAGGAGTAGTTCCACCAATTGAGTTGCACGTATCACACCAATCGTGTAATCTCTTTCCTTTACATCTTCAATTGCACATTAGGGACATAGTGCTGAATAAAGTGTGGGGTGACTTAGGAAAATATGAAAACTTTTCTTTTTATTTATTTTGAGTAGTTTTAAATTGTTAATTTTTCTCTTGTAATTGCATGTTTTCTATGTGCTTGAGCTTGTAGAAACACAAGTGATTGGTTAGAGGCATATACCTAGGTTATTTGTTTAAACTATAAATTTAACCAGAAATTGAATAATTTAGGTTTTTTATATATAGACTAATTAATTTAATTTATGAAACTGTAAATAGAAAAAGAGATTAAATATACCAAATGGTAAAGATAGATACTGAATAGAAAATTATTTTTGTAGAAGCATAAGATGTTAGAATTAAAAAGAAAATACTCAATAAAATCCATGGTTATTGAAACGGTGTAGTGTGACTAGTATAACCCTTAAAAAAGTGCTTGAGAAAAATCTCAATTGTGTCAGCACAAGTAAATAAAAAAATCATAAGGGACTATATAGGGAAATATTACTACATTAGAGTTCAAAGCATGGACAAAAATTAACTAATTAGGAAAAAAAATTTCGAACTGACTATACCCTACAAAAATAAATACTATATTCGGATATGCATTTTGATGGAGATATATATTTAATTTTCTTTAACTTGTCTACTTTTTAATTTATTAAACTAATATGTTTAGCTGTAAATAACTTTGAATTGTTTAAATTTCTAGCTAGAGTTATATATTTAGGCAAATTTTCCTAGCGTCGATGCTCCGATCTAATCTCATGTATCAAGCTAGCTCAAGTATATTTTATTTTCTTTGCATGTTTATTTTATGTTTTTAGTTTCAATTTATTTTTTATTTTTGGTTTGTTTTTCTTTAGTTTGCTTGAGGACAAGTAAAAACTTAAGTGTAGGGGTATTTGACCTACTGTCGGATGTAGTAGTTAATTCAAGTCATTTTCGCACTTAAGAGCTTATTTTCCATGAAATTTAGGATTTTATATTACGTTCTCTGTATTTAGGACTTAGGATAGAATATTAGTAAAATAAGTATTTTTTAACACATTTTATAAGTGTTGTGACCCAATAGGCTGATTGTAACACCCCAAATCTGGCGAATCAAAAGTTTTGGTGTATAGTTGTAAATAGTTTGCTTGGCGTATTATTAAACTCCCAAATGATTGTTTTGGCATATACGTGTGGTCGTATAGTATCCGCCACGTAAGAAAGTAAGAACTTGACTTGATGATATTCTACTATATTAATGAGAAGTCTGTGTTAAGAGATAAAGGGTAAGTATGGAATAAGTATTCGCCAAAGGTATAGTGCGCTTGATTTGCCTGGAATATTATGCTAGCTAAATTTGAAGTAACTCAGTAAGAAATCAACGAAATAGACAAGCAGGGTAATTGTGATATCAATGTATTTATTAATATTTCTCTCGAAAACTGTAGGCCATTAAGAAGGCATGTTTTGAAATATATGACACTTGTTAAACTCCACTAAGTAAGTTATACTATATATGTGAGAGATGAGTTCTGAAAGGGTTCTTTTTTCTTCTTCTTTCCCTCTTCCTTAAGTGGTATTTACTGAAACCCTCTTTAAGTCTGAATGTATCCTACATCAATGACCTAGAGGCTATGGTTCTTTTACGATTGGTAGTTACTTTACATCAGGGTAAGTGCTTTAACTCTGCATGTTAAGTTTTGAATGAGTAAGTCTATATGTGGATTTTGAACAGTAAGTTGTTAGTATAAAGCTTCTACATGAAATTTTCAGCTATTGAATTGATAAGTAATTTGTATGTATAAGAGTATTAATAGTGAAAGTATGTTTCTAAGTAATGGTTATTGCTGGTTCGTGATGGATATCTAGAGCTTTCAACTGCAATAGGTGAGTTCTACGCCTGACTTATGAATGCTGTTCACACTAAAGTATGTCTGTAAGAGATTGATCAAACTATGAATTCCAAAACCATAAAAAGTATAGTATAAATATGATATGTATGTGACTATATGAATGGTTATTAAAGAAAATATATGAGTGTACGAATGTTTGTCGGGATAGTATGTATATTTGGTATGGAATTTGATAAGTTCAAGTATGTGATGAGTGGTTATGAGTATTGTGATGTTGAAGTATGGTTGTATATGTATGTCTGGAATGTATGATGTGAGATTTTTGTTCTTTAGGGTGTTTGTTAGGGAATTAAAGTGTCAAGTTTAGATTGTGTTAGTGCATGAAGAATCTATAAAGTAAGTCTATGTTTGGTCATCACTTTGGCATATGACGAAGCCCATTGGGACAGAAAATACGAAATTTGATATGGAACTCTAAAAGAAAAGTCCATGGCCATGGCAATTTCTGAAAAAGGAACTAAGGATGGCATATGTCATCGGGGGTTCTCTACGTGTCTCAAGCAGTGACGGGCAAACCTCATGCAATGTAAGCTTAGGCAAATCCATATCGCAAACACAGCAGTCTTGAAATTTCTAAGTGGCATTTTGTAGCCTCTATAACACCCTAAAATTTTGTTTTTCTACTTTTTAAAATTTTTGACACAACTGTGTATCTGCTTTAGTGGTTAAGTGTTCTAGGTGTGTGTGTGTGAGGTCCTAAGTTCAACCCAAGTCTTTTGCTAAATTCTAGCATTTTTCTAAATAAAGCCTAAACCCCGCTCAAAAGGCTTTTAATTAAAAGTTTGTTAGCAATTACCAAAATGGGCCTTCTAGTCTGGTGGTTAAGGGGAGTGTTGGTTGGCAGAGGGTCAGGAGCTCGAATCCCTCCATAGATAATATTTTTGTTCGGCTCTAAGAGAGAGTTTGAGTTGTGTCAGATGTCTGAGTAGTGGAGAGTTTGGTGGAGAGAATTAAGGGGAGTTGGGATAGGGGGTTATTAGATTATTCATTCGGAGTTCTTTTTGCAAAAATTCTGCTTCCCCTTCTCCTTCTCTGCCAAATTCTATCTCCCTTTTCCTCATCATTTTTTAATTCTGTTCAATTCGTCTTCTTTTTGTGCACCGTCTACTTTCGTTGAATCAATAAGTAGGGTAAGTGTGCTTCTTGCTTTGATTGATGAGCTTTTGATTGATGGAGATCATTCTGTGTTCAGGAGTAGTTCAAGGGGCTGGAGGGGTTCAATCAATGCCTTAACTTTTCGTAATCATCACCGTTGTTCGTCCTAAGGTGAGGTTTTGGTAATTAAAAAGGGGTCATTTACGAGATAGTTCGGTTGAATACCTATTTAAGAGATTAATCCTTGGTCAATTTAGCTTTTCGAAGGCTCAGAAATTGCTATTACATCAATTCGATACTAGGTGTGTATCCAAAAATATAGAAAATGGGATTTCAGCGAAAGCTGAAAACCCTATTGTCGAAGCTGCACAAGTGTGTGGTTGCCCGTGTGGTAGTCCGTGTGCTCTAACACGGGCGTGTGATCGACAAGGCCAGGCCATGCACACAAGAAACGACCGTGTAATGACTAGATAGGCCGTGTGTGGCACACGAGCTAGACTAATTTGGGCCGTATGGGCCACACGAGTGTGTGGGCCCACACACGTGTGTGGGAATTTGGGCCAGTGTGTAATCCACACGGGCCAAGGCCAATCTGGGCGTGTGGGCCCATATTGGTGTGTGAGCCCATTTATTTGAGATGATTCCTAGGGTTGCACGGGTCTTCCAAGTCGACTGTGAACCTGCTGTAGGGTCCGTAAACGTTACCTAAACCCCTAACTGTATGATCTGAGTGTATGTGATGCATGATAAATTATGCATGATTACTGATATATATATATATATATATATATATATGTATATATATATATAAATGACTAATGGTTGCATAAAAGCATGATATATTGTATGTTTGCATTGCATTGGGTTGGGTTGGGATGATGATATTTGGAGGAATTGTACTGAAAGGCTTTAAGGCTATTATTTGGTAGCTCCGCTACAAACCACTATTTTGTGCCGCATTCAGTACTACTTGGAGTGTAGGGATGGGTAGGTTGATTTAATCCCTACATAGAGTGTAGGGTTGGACAAAGATGGTTTGTAGAGGCTGGTTGGGTAGGACTTTGTTACTGATACTGTAATGGTACTAATACTGAGTTGAGCTATGGCCAAACCGTTACTGATACTAAAATGGGCTTAGGCCCAAGACTATTTCTAACTGTGAACTGTGTTTATTGTTGTTTGTTTTCTGTGGGATTACACATTGAGTTTACATAAACTCACCCCTCTCTATTTAATGTGCACATGTAATCCCCAGACCTAGACAAATCGGTGCGGTGAGGACTCGATGGCGACCACCGTTTTTGGACTTTTACAATTTATAATTTATGAATTATGGTTTTATTTACTGTGGTTTATTTGGACATAAGTTGGGGACTTTTTGGGACTTTTTCTTAAATTTGGTTTTATTTATTTTTATGCATTTATAACTGCTAGACGTAGGAAAATTTAGTTTTCGAAAAGGTGAAGTTTTCTCTAAACACACGATTTACTCAAACAGAGTTAAAAGCTTCCGCAACGAAATATGTTTAAAACAATCGATTAAACGAGTAAGGATTTTGGAATTAATAAGAGATAAGAAAAGTAATTAAACAGAATTGGATTTATCGTATAAACTTAGTTTTCAAACACCCTATCATGTGACATCGCCAGATTTGGCAATAACGTCTGGCTAGGTTTGGGGTGTTACAGCCTCTATGGCGAACTCTGAAAGAATAGCTTCTATGGAAAACTTTGAAAGAATAAGTTCTATGGGAAACTCTAAAAGAATAGGCTCTGTGGAAAACTCTGAAAGAATAGGCTTTGTGGTGAAATTTGAAAGAAAATCCTTTGTGGCAAACTTTGAAAGTATATCCTCTGTGATGAACTCTGAAAGAATAACCTCTACGGTGAACTCTTAAAGAATATCCTCTATGATGAACTCTAAAAGAATATCCTCTATGGCAAACTCTGAAAGAATAGCCTTTGTGGTGAACTGTAACATCCCAAAAATCGGGGATTAGTAGAATCGGGTTTGTAAATTGAGAGAGAGTGGTCATGCCTTAATTTTTAAGATTATCTATGCATTTTTAGAAAATAAATGAGGTATTGGTTTGTTAGATAATTGTTAGTGAAACGTTCCTTGAAACCCAAATTCAAACCCCTTCTCTCTCACCTTTTTTATTATTTTGCAAATTTTGCCTTAGACCCTAGTATGTGACATGCCTTGTTTTTAAAATAAATATTGCAAATTTATTTCAAGAATGAGGAAAAAGCTTGATGGTAAAAAGAAATATGAGAAAGCATGGAAATTAAATGAGGTCACAAGCTCAAATCCTTTCCCTTACAAAATAATTAAATTTTGCAAAATCTCTTCTTTTTTTTAAAATTTGTGTGCCATCTATACCCTTCAACCCTAAATATAAATATAACTTTTTATTTTATTTTTCAGCCTTTAATCCAATTTTTCCCTACCCTAGCCATTCACCCTTTTCCTCTCCTCTTTTCTCTTCAATTTCTGTCTTTCTCCCATTGTTGTCGTCGCCTACACCTCCCATTTTACCATCTCTTTCTTCTTCTTTTTGAATCAAGATTTTGCACCATCTCCTTCACTCTATTTCTTCCATTTATCCTCATCTAAATAATCCCAAGATCGATCCCGAATATTGCCAAGAAAGTGCCATTACCGTTTCTCACAACTAGCTTAGGTAATATCTCTTTTCTCTTCGATTTCTTGAATAATCTTGTCAATTAAAAACAAAAATTGATAGATCTAGAATTTTTTGGATTTAAATGATTTCAAAGGTATTTTTCCAGATTTTAATGAGATCTCAAACCATTTTAAAATTCAGGTCCAATTTTGACCACCATGGGTGGTGGTGTGTGTGCCAATGTGTAAGAAAGGGGGTTGTTTTGTTTCTTGGGTCTTGCCCATACTTTTCTAGAATTAAATTTTGTTCTTGAAACCTCCTAACCATCCTTTAATCACATGTTAATTATGGAGAGACGTTCTTGATCAATTAGCCAATCGGATCCCACAAATCGTAAAGCGTAAGTACAATTAAGGATAACTAGTTTGTTATTTCGACATAGTTGTTGGGTAAAGGTTATGAATTGATTAAATGAAGGAATTTAATCATTAATTAGCTACTTATTTTTCAGCATATTATTGAATTAGGTGCTGAACCAAATGCCCCAAATCATCTATAAAGGCAAAAAATGATTGTACGTATGGTTCACATCAATACAATGTAAGGAATCTAACTAGTTTGGATTCATAAAATAGTTATAATTTCAACGATTGGTTTGAAATCATAAGTGGGTGTTTGGGGGCTGTTTTAATGGTAAATTCATTGAATTTATACTGAATTTTGGTTTAGGTTCGTTTAAGGAATTATGAAGGAAAATTGGAAGATTCATTAGTGTGCTGCGAGGAAGCGAAAAATAAGGTGTCAGTCCTAAACTCATAAAATTGTTAGAAAATGTTAAATATCATATTATATGTGATAAATTAGCTTGCTGATTGGATTGTATTAATAGCTAAATTATTGATTTTGTGAGTGACTGAACCAAGTATATTTTGAGCCTTAAAAGATTGACATGTTGGCAAAATTGCTAGTTTGATATTATGAATTTTTTATTGAGTTTGTAATTACATATTTGATTTATGAGATTTGAGAATGTTTGACTGAAAAATATAATGTATTGAGATATTAAGCTTATGTATGATTTAAACGCATGAGATATTTGTTCTATTGTGTACTGAAAAGGGTGCTATTTATGCACAATGAAAATCCGTAAAGTATGTGAAACTGAACGATATTGATTGATACCAACACAATGGTAATTTGAAAGATTGGAACACTGTTTCCATTTAGTGAAAGGATGTGATTATTGAGGACATGTTGAGCATGTAAAATGAATGTGAAAAGTATTGAGATGTGAATGTATGAGATTGTGTGACATATTACATATTCATTGGGTTGGGATTTTGTGGTTGACGAAGGAGTTCGGTGGAGTACTAGCTACATATTAAGTCTGCAGTATTCGTATCAAAACACTGCACTTGGAGTACCAAGGGGAATGGCGATTTATTGTATTTTGACTAGTAGCTTGTCTGCATTTTTACTGGTAGAATTTTCTACATATTGTTATCGGTGGTTTTAACCACAATGGTCTTAAGCCTATAATGTTTTGGAGTTTGGATGACATGTTCTGGGGAACTTGTGGTGTGTAGCAAATGGTATGGGTGGGAACCTTTTTGCATTGCATCATGTGCACGACATATTCAAATGTTATTGATTTATGCTACTTATTGTATTTTATTGTTTTGAATGGTATCGAAATTAATGATTGTTACTCGAATGAATGATGACCCATGCTCATACACTATTTGACATCAATTTGATAATAACTATGTAACAATATAAAATTCCTATGATGGTTTTGTTTTCTTCTGTTAATGATAATATGTTTCACTATTTTTGCCCGTTTAAATAATTGTTCGACTCACACTCAGCTTTTCACAAGCTCACCTCAAATAGTGTTTAACTTTTTAGGTAAACCTCGAAATTAGGACTAAACTCGGCATTCAGAGAATCACCTTGTACCTCAGACTATTCTTAGTAAGTATTATTAAGTTTTTATTGGTTTTGGCTTGTAACTTTTAATTATTTCTGGTCTATGGCTTGGTAACTTTTCTTTTGGGGATTTTGCATGCATGGATTACTCAAACATAATAACCAAAAAATGCATGATATCAGGCTTAAGTAAAATTTGGAATTGTTCCCTAGTTTTCGCTGCATTGCAAATGAACCATTTAAAAAAAATCGATAAGGCAATTAAGTTTCCAAAATGACTAGAAAAATGGTTTTTTCGCTGCATTAGTTTAACATCGAGTTTTTTTTAAAGAAGAGCGACAAGCAAACTGATTTTCTAAAACAACACTATCAACAATAAAATGAATCCTAAGTATACACGACCTAATGAATGAATGCTTTTAAGCTAACTCAAAGTACAACTACAATTTTATTTAAAATGAGTTTATTTAACATTTTCAAAAGTACGTAAGTTAGCTTAGCCATTTCTGTAACACCCTAAAAATCTGAGTATTTAAATTTGCATAATTTTGGTGTTTAGATTTTAAGGGAAAATCTTTTATTTTAATTTGGTGCTTATTGAAGTCTTTGAGAGGGTAAAGCATAATTTGAAGAAGAAATAAAATTTATTAAATTGAGATTTATGGAAGTGAAACAAAGGTGATTAAGACTTAAGCTAAATTATGTGCTAAAAGTGTCATAAAATGAGCATATGGCATGGTGGAGTTGGCGCATGGGTTCAAGTAAGAGGGAAGAGGTTCGAATCCCTTGTATGGCACCTAAATGAATTTTTGCTTTTAATTTTCTGCTCATGTCTAGGAAGTGTCGGCAAGGGGACACATAAGGAAGGTGTTGACCATGTATTTTTGGTTAGTGTATCAATGGATTAAGGTAACAACTAACATATGGTATGGAATCAAAGGTTTAAGGAAAGATAGGGGGAACATAAGGCACTTATCAAGGGGAAAATTTGGAAAGAAATAATGGCCAATTGACCATGTGCTGGACGGCAATATTGGTAAGGGGAGGAGAGCCAAAATTTTGTTAGTTTGGCTAAAATCTCATTCTTTTCTCTTTGGTTATTCTTTGCACATTGTGCAGATTTTTCTTTGTTTTCTCCTTTCAACATCCCTCTTGGCCGATTTTTGCATTTGGTAAAGCCAAAATTTTGTGACCATTTGGTCATTCCTTTTTGCTTATCTTGATAGCCAAATCTTTGTGCCTTTTCTTCTTGTGCCGAAATCATCTATACCAAAAAGAAACATCTTTTTCCTTTCTTTTGCCATGGCCGAATATACCAGCACCTAAAGTTCATATTTTTCTTTTCTTTTCCTTCTAATCTCCTTGAAATCAAACTATCTCATCACCATCTCTTTCTCATATTCTAATTATTTCAATCGAAGTTTTCTCCATCCACACTCCCTTAGCCGAATTCTAGTGTGCCTATAAGCCAAAATTATTTTTTTCATTCTTAATCATTTATAGTTAATCTTCCATTAATTAAACATCATTCTTAATCTTTCTTTTCGACCGTGGGAAGTAGGTAAGGGTTCCTCTCCATTTTCGATTTATTGATTAGTGATTTTATGGCCGAATATCATTGGTTATTGAGAGTCTTTTTGGATTGATATAGCATTCATACTAATAACGCTTTCTTCGTTATTATTTAGTGCAATAACGAGATTGGAATTCAAGTGATCGGGAGAATCGTGGAAACGTTGGAAACGTTTCATTTTGGTAAGGAAATCCTACTCTTTAAAATCTCTAGTATTATTGATATTATTGTAGATCTAACTAAAATTTCCTTTGGATCTTGAAGACCGTCAAAATAGGGAAGAAAAGGCGGTGTTTAGTTATCGTAAGAGGGTGGATCTGTAAATCCCCATTCAAATGAAGAGCGGTATCGGCATCCGGATTTTCCACCGGTTGTGGGCCATCTTCCAAAGAAGTCCATTATTCAAGTGGTACGAACCTCCGAGCCGTTATACGTTGGTGGATTCTCGGCGGCTAGTGAATCGATAAGCGAGGCAAAACCGAAAATCGAAGTGATTCAAAATCAAGAGGGTAAGATTTTGGATCCAATATCGATTAAGATCTATTTTTACGAGTTAGTTGACTAACGAATCAAAATATGTTTTAGGTGCCGAGGAGCGAGAAGGGTTAATACTCACGGTATCGAGGTGTGTAATTTTCACACTCATTATTTTGGTTGGATGTCAAATTTCGTATGGAAGTAAATCGTAAAAACGATTAGATCGGTAAAAACGTAAAAAAATGATATTTGACAAAAATTGCGTAAAAACGACAAAATCGTGAAAATTACGAAAACGCCCTCGAGATATTAATTGTTATTCCGTAAATACTCTAGTTCGTGAAAATGGGCCGTAATTACTCTAGTTCGTGAAAATGGGCCGTAATTACTCTAGTTCGTGAAAATGGGCCGTAATTACTTTAGTTCGTGAAAATGGGCCGTAATTACTCTAGTTCGTGAAAATGGGCCGTAAATACTCTAGTTCGTGAAAATGGGCCGTAATTACTCTAGTTCGTGAAAATGGGCCGAAAATACTCTAGTTCGATAAATCGGGCCAAAACACTCTAGTTCGTTAAAATTTAGCCAAAATATTCTAGTTTGGTAAATGGGCCAATGCCCACTAAATTGCTAAATGGACAAATCGCTTTAATTAAGGGCCAAATGAAATGTTATTGATAAACCCACCATATTATGTATTGTTAATAAATTTTATATTTTTAAAGTACATGTATAATTGCATGGGTGGGATATATGAAGAGAAGAATGGCCAGTTGCCACAATATCGGCTTATTGCCTCTAGTTCGGTGGCTCTGCCACAATATCGGCTTATTGCCTCTAGTTCGGTGGTTTGCCACAATATCGCTTATTGCCTCTAGTTCTAGGTGGCTATGCCACAATTATAAAAAGGCTTAATGCCTACGATTGGTGTGATGGCGGGGTGGGTTGACTTGATCCCACGGTGTGATGGTTGGTATGGGGTGTTAGCGGATGGATATTAGGTTTGGGTTGGGAATTACATTTTCATGCATTATTTTTTAAATTCATGATATATTGTTGAATTTCGAATTGGGCTCAAGCCCAAAGATAATATCTTGACAATCCGCCCAATAATGGTGGTAAGTGAGTTACACATCGAGTTCTAAGTAACTCACCCTTTAATTTCTTTCCATCTCGTAATGGAAACCGATGTGGACTTAATGAGGATGACTTCGTGGAGGCCATATTGCTATATATGGGTTATTTAAAACTCGAACTTTTAATAATTATTTTACTATTTTGGAATGTTGTAATAAATGGCCTCTATAAATAACTTATGGATTTTATGTGTGTTTGGAATTTAAACTTTATTTTGGACTTTTAAATCATGGGCTATGATTATATGATGCTTTATAAAAAAATATATTTGGGTTTTCAAGTATATGAAATTCTTTTATAAATAATTCTTTTTATTGTTAACTCTTTAACAAATTTCCTAACGGTTTTAATAATACAATGATTTTCAACTAATGTTTCAAATATTTATCAAAATCAAATACTCTTCAAATTTTAAACCACAGATATAAATTGTAGTTTTCAACTCATTAAAGATTTAAGAATAGCTCGAATCATGTAACAAACCAAATCTAGTCTCAACGATAGACTGGGTTTGGGGTGTTACACTTAGTGGTATCGAGCCCGCTTCAAAAACTCTACCGTGGTTTGGGTTCAAAAATAATTTCGTATGAAAATGCTCAATGGTATTTTAAAGATCAAGATGGCACCACAAGCATCCGCAACAAGTCAAGTAAGTATTTATCGCTTAAATGATTACTATGATATGATCATAGGAACACTCTAGAACTTTTAGTTTTAGATATGAAAACCGTAGAGATTGAGACTATAGGATACGCTATAAAAACAACTTTATATCTCAAATCTCATAAAATATCGTTAATAAACACCAAACAAAATTTCGATTCATAAAACTTGTAATCGATAAACGAACAAGCAATCATGAGTACAAGAGGACGTGGTCGTGGACGCGTAGACGTGGCCGTGGTAGAGGCCGAGGTGCTACTACCAAGCACCAAATCATATGCGAAGTGGACGACCTTTGCGTCAATTGAAAGTGAGACCGGATCACGCGATCACATGGAAGAAGATCATGCATTGACTCAAGCAATGCTATGAGTCTTGGAAAGGGTCATTTGAACTAGAATTGGGCCAACAACTCGTGGGTCAATTTCGAGAGCGACTTAAGGCGAATAATGCGAAGTTTTCGTGAGAGTCTCGGTGTAGCTCAATGTGGCGAATCTCGCTCAAGTCGTGGAACGGATTATGGATGATATGGAATGCACTACCGAGCAAAAACCGAGAGGAGCTGTATCTTTATTGAGAGATGAGGCGACGCTGGTGGCTCACCGCTCGAGAAGGCAATCGGTTGCACCGATTAACGGGAATTTTTAAAGCGCCTTTCAAGGAAAGTACGTCGAACGAGCTATGTAGACGTCAAGGAAGGAATTTCTGAATCTTGTCCAAGGAAGTAAGACCGTGGCGATATGAAGTGAATTTTTACGATCGAGCCGCTATGCCCGACAATTGTAGCAATGATCATGAACGCTTGTACGCTTCGAGGATGGACTTAATGATGAGTGAGGGTTCGATTGCTCGCAACAAGTTAGAAATTTTTCGACTCGTGGAGAAGGCCAAAATAGCCAAGAGGCTAAGAACTCGAATCGAACCGAGAAAGATCCCAAACAAGAGAGAGACACAAAGATCTGTTCTTCCAAGAGATTCCGAAGAAACCGGAATGATGAATCGCCAAGGCGTAACCCGGTAACAAATAATCGAAGTCGAGATTACATCGAGTGTGGGAAAAGGCATTTTGGGGAATGCCGGAGGAAAACGGTGCATGCTACAAATGCGGTTCAATGGAACATCAGTACAAAAGTTGTCCTCGACGAATGGATACGACTCAAGAAGTCCGTAATAATGATGCACAACCGGCCAGAGGTAATCAGCAGCCACCGAGAGGTCGTGGACCAGGTCGTGGTGGTAATGGGGCTGGTCGTGGTCAAGGTGCACCGGGTCGAGGCAATGGTAATAGAGGAAATGCAGATGCAAGACAGCCTGGACTGGTCTATGCAGTTAGACGCCACAAGACGGTAATGCACTGATGTGATAACGGCACGTTCTTCATTTTTGATGTACCGTTATTGCCTTAATAGATATTGGCTCTACTCATTCATATGTATCTAGTGCCATATCCGAAATCAATTTAGAATCAAATTATCGAAAATGAGATGACAAGAATCACCCTTTAGAATGATCAAGAATCATAATAAAATATTTAAAGACGTGCCTTAAAAATCCAAGAGGAAGTATTCTTAGCAAATTTGATGGAACTACCTTTCGTGAAGTTCGATCTCATTCGGGCATGGACTGGTTGGTTAACCATCGGTAGAATTGGATTGTGCCGAAAACAAATGTCGAGAAGGACCCTTGATGATAAGGAGATCATAATGATTGGTGAACGAAAGAACTATCCGCAAATGTGGTATCTGCATTAAAAGCGGAGAAGTTGGTGCGGAAAGGGCACGGGCATTCCTAGCCTTTATCTGTGCTTTGGATGCCAAGGAATTATCCGTGAATGATGTGAGGACGGTGAAGGAATTTCCGATGTATTTCTGAAGAACTTCCCGTATACCTCAGATCGGGAAGTAGAATTTGGCATTGAGCTTTTGCACGACGGCTCCAAAGTCCATTGCTCCTATAGAATGGCACCGAAGGAGTTGGTGAGCTCAAAGCTCAAATTCAAGAATTGCTGGATCGGGATTCATTCGACCGAGTGTGTCTCCGTGGGGAGCACCAGCTTTGTTCGCAAGAAGAAGGATGGATCGATGCGTATGTGCATTGACTACGCATAGCTTGAATAAATTGACGATCAAGAATCGATATCCTCTGCCGAGAATTGACGACTGCTTGATCAATTGAAGGAGCTTCATTTTCTCAAAATTGATTTAAGGTCGGGTTATCATCGCCTTAAGGTGAAAGAAGCGGACATTTATAAGACAAAGATTTCTACATCGCTACGGACACTATGAGTTTGTAGTGATGCCGCTTGGATTAACTAATGCACCAAATGCATTTATGGACATGATGAACCGAGTCTTCCAACCATATTTAGACCGGTTTGTGGTAGTGTTCATAGATGATATATTGGTTTATTCGAGAAATGAGGAGGAACATGACCAAAGATTTGCGGATAGTATTACAACTACTTCGATAAGCAATTGTATGCCAAATTTGGTAAATGCGAATTTTGGCTAAAGGAGGTGACTTTCCTTGGTCATGTAGTATCACCAAGGAATAAGGGTGGATCCTCGGAAAATTGAGGTTATTCGGATTGGAAACCACCAACATCGAGAGTGAAATTGAGTTTCTTAGGCTTATCGGATACTATAGACGCTTTGTAGGGGTTTTCATTGATTGCAAGCACCCCTAACTAAATCAAGCGAAAGGGAGCTCCGATATCCGGACGTAAAAGCAAAGAAGAGAGTTTTGAGAAATTGAAGAAGATCCCGATGTAAGCTCCAGCTTTAATTCAACCCGAGGTTGGAAAAGAATTCACTGCTTATTGTGATGCGCCTCACACGGTCTGGTTGTGTGTTGATGCAAAATGGAAAGGTGGTGGCCTATGCTTCGCCAATTGAGACCACACGAAGTAAACTACCCTACTCATGATCCGGAGTTAGCCGTTGTCTTTGCTCTAAAGATTTGGAGGCACTATCTCTATGGTGAGAAGTCCATAATCTACACGGATCACAAGAGTCTTAAATACCTCCTTACCCGTAAGGAGTTGAATTTAAGACAAAGAAGATGGGTAGAATTGTTAAAAGATTACGATTTCTCCATCGAGTACCATCCTCGAAAGGCTAACGTGGTAGTCGACGTTAAGTCGTAAGGCAGATTCGAATTAAGAGCTCTGCTTGCCCATTTGAGTCTCAGACGAGGATGGCGCTTGTTAGCGTAACTACAGTGAAGTCACTGGGGTGGAACAAATCAAGGAAAAACAGATATCGATGAGAAGTTGGGATCTTTATCGCGACAAGTTGAAAATGGCGAAATTGAGGATTTTGGAATAAACACGGAGGGTGTGTTGTGCTTTCGGGGAGAGTATGCATGCCTGGGATCTAGATTTGAGGCAATTGATTCTACGGGAGGCGCATTGTAGCCCTTATGCTATGCATCCGGAGGAAATAAGATGTATCGAGATCTCCGTGAATGACAGTGCCGTGGTTGAAGCGTGAGATTACAGAGTTCGTGGGAAAATGTTTGACTTGTCGCAAGTGAAGGCGAACACCAATTACCGTCCGGATTGTTACAACCGATAAAGATTCCTCTTTGGAAATGGGAGAGGATAACTATGGATTTTGTTAGTGGGCTACCGTTAACACCTACTAAGAAAAATTCCGCTTGGGTAATTGTTGATCGGTTAACGAAGACGCTCATTTCTTGCCGGTTAGACGGATTATTCATTGCGTAAATTGGCGAAACTTTACGATCCGAAATTGTGAGGTTACATGGGGTACCAGATTCATTATATCGATAGGGACCCTAGGTTCACATCACGATTCTCGAAAGCTCGCATGAAGCCTTGGGGACAAAGTTGAATTTCAAGACGGCTTTTCATCCTCGGTCGATGGTCACGGAAAGAGTAATTCGATTTTGGAAGATATGTTAAGAGGATGTAATCGACTTGAGGGTAGTTGGGAGGATTATCTATCACCGCGAGTTTGTGATAACAACAACTATCGCCTAGCATTCGGATGGCACCTTACGAGGCATTGTATGGTCGTAAGTGTCGCTTCTCCTATTTGGGTGGACCGGGCGAAAAGATGATGTTAGGTCCCGAGATGATATCTCGAGATGAGGATAAGGTAAAAGTTATTCGAGCACGGTTGAAAGAAGCCTCGATAGATGTAAGTCATACGCAGATCCAAGCGGAGGGACATCGAGTATAGTGTGGAGATCGGGTTTTCTTGAAGGTATCTCCTTGGAAAAAGATCTTTAGATTCGGAAGGAAGGGCAAGCTAAGTCCTAGATATATTGGACCTTATCGTGTCTTTGAGCGTGTTGGTCCAAAGGCATATCGATTGAGTTACCTCCTGAGTTAGATCAAATTCATAATGTCTTTCATGTTTCCATGTTGAGGCGTTATAGATCGGATCCTTTGCACATTATACCCAGTAGAGGAATTGAGTGAATTGATTTGTCCTTTGAAGAAGAACCAAAGGAAATCCTAGACCGAGATGTCAAGGTATTAAGGAAGAAAACCGTGCCGCTGGTCAAAGTTCTATGGCGTAACCACGGAGTGGAAGAAGCTACGTGGGAGCCAGAGGATTTAATTGCAACAATACCCTCACCTTCTTCAACTGTAAATTTCGAGGACTAAATTTTCTTTAAGGAGGGTAGAGTTGTAACACCCTAAAAATCGAGTATTTAAATTTGCATAATTTTGGTGTTTAGATTTTAAGGAAAATCTTTATTTTAATTTGGTGCTTATTGAAGTCTTTGAGAGGGTAAAGCATAATTTGAAGAAGAAATAAAATTTATTAAATTGAGATTTATGGAAGTGAAACAAAGGTGATTAAGACTTAAGCTAAATTATGTGCTAAAAGTGTCATAAAATGAGCATATGGCATGGTGGAGTTGGCGCATGGGTTCAAGTAAGAGGAAGAGGTTCAATCCCTTGTATGGCACCTAAATGAATTTTTGCTTTTAATTTTCTCGCTCATGTCTAGGAAGTGTCGGCAAGGGGACACATAAGGAAGGTGTTGACCATGTATTTTTGGTTAGTGTATCAATGGATTAAGGTAACAACTAACATATGGTATGGAATCAAAGGTTTAAGGAAAGATAGGGAACATAAGGCACTTATCAAGGGAAAATTTGGAAAGAAATAATGGCCAATTGACCATGTGCTGGACGGCAATATTGGTAAGGGGAGGAGAGCCAAAATTTTGTTAGTTTGGCTAAAATCTCATTCTTTTCTCTTTGGTTATTCTTTGCACATTGTGCAGATTTTTCTTTGTTTTCTCCTTTCAACATCCCTCTTGGCCGATTTTTGCATTTGGTAAAGTCAAAATTTTGTGACCATTTGGTCATTCCTTTTGCTTATCTTGATAGCCAAATCTTTGTGCCTTTTCTTCTTGTGCCGAAATCATCTATACCAAAAAGAAACATCTTTTTCCTTTCTTTTGCCATGGCCGAATATACCAGCACCTAAAGTTCATATTTTTCTTTTCTTTTCCTTCTAATCTCCTTGAAATCAAACTATCTCATCACCATCTCTTTCTCATATTCTAATTATTTCAATCAAGTTTTCTCCATCCACACTCCTTGTTAATTCTAGTGTGCCTATAAGCCAAAATTATTTTTTCATTCTTAATCATTTATAGCGAATCTTCCATTAATTAAACATCATTCTTAATCTTTCTTTTCGATCGGGAAGTAGGTAAGGGTTCCTCTCCATTTTCGATTTATTGATTAGTGATTTTATGGTCGAATATCATTGGTTATTGAGAGTCTTTTGGATTGATATAGCATTCATACTAATAACGCTTCTTCGTTATTATTTAGTGCAATAACGAGATTGGAATTCAAGTGATCGGAGAATCGTGGAAACGTTGGAAACGTTTCATTTTGGTAAGGAAATCCTACTCTTTAAAATCTCTAGTATTATTGATATTATTGTAGATCTAACTAAAATTTCCTCCGGATCTTGAAGACCACAAAATAGGGAAGAAAAGGGCGGTGTTTAGTTATCGTAAGAGGGTGGATCTCAGAAATCCCCATTCAAACGAAGAGCGGTATCGGCAATCGGGATTTTCCACGGGTTGTGGGCCATCTTCCAAAGAAGTCCATTATTCAAGTGGTACGAACCTCCGAGCCGTTATACGCTGGTGGATTCTCGGCTAGTGAATCGATAAGCGAGGCAAAACTCGAAAATCAAGTGATTCAAAATCAAGAGGGTAAGATTTTGGATCCAATATCGATTAAGATCTATTTTACGAGTTAGTTGACTAACGAATCAAAATATGTTTTAGGTGCCGAGAGCGAGAAGGGTTAATACTCACGGTATCGAGGTGTGTAATTTTCACACTCATTATTTTGGTTGGATGTCAAATTTCAGATGGAAGTAAATCGTAAAACGATTAGATCGGTAAAACGTAAAAAATGATATTTGACAAAAATGCGTAAAACGACAAAATCATGAAAATTACGAAACGCCTCGAGATATTAATTGTTATTCCGTAAATACTCTAGTTCGTGAAAATGGGCCGTAATTACTCTAGTTCGTGAAAATGGGCCGAATTACTCTAGTTCGTGAAAATGGGCCGTAATTACTTTAGTTCGTGAAAATGGGCCGTAATTACTCTAGTTCGTGAAAATGGGTCAGAATACTCTAGTTCGTGAAAATGGGCCGTAATTACTCTAGTTCGTGAAAATGGGCGAAAATACTCTAGTTCGATAAATCGGGCAAAACACTCTAGTTCGTTAAAATTTAGCCAAAATATTCTAGTTTGGTAAATGGGCCAATGCCCACTAAATTGCTAAATGGACAAATCGCTTTAATTAAGGGCCAAATGAAATGTTATTGATAAACCCACCATATTATGTATTGTTAATAAATTTTATATTTTTAAAGTACATGTATAATTGCATGGGTGGGATATATGAAGAGAAGAATGGCCGATTGCCACAATATCTGCTTATTGCCTCTAGTTCGGTGGTTTCGCCACAATATCGCTTATTGCTCTAGTTCGGTGGTTTCGCCACAATATCGCTTATTGCCTCTAGTTCGGTGGTTTCACCACAATATCGACTTATTGCCTCTAGTTCGGTGGCTATGCCACAATTATAAAAAGGCTTAATGCCTACGATTGGTGTGATGGCGGGGTGGGTTGACTTGATCCCACAGTGTGATGGTTGGTACGGGGTGTTAGCGGATGGATATTAGGTTTGGGTTGGGAATTACATTTTCATGCATTATTTTTTAAATTCATGATATATTGTTGAATTTCGAATTGGGCTCAAGCCCAAAGATAATATCTTGACAATCGCCCAATAATGGTGGTAAGTGAGTTACACATCGAAGTTCTAAGTAACTCACCCTTTAATTTCTTTCCATCTCGTAATGGAAACCGATGTGGACTTGGTGAGGATGACTTCGTGGAGGCCATATCGCTATATATGGGTTATTTAAAACTCGAACTTTTAATAATTATTTTACTATTTTGGAATGTTGTAATAAATGGCCTCTATAAATAACTTATGGATTTTATGTGTGTTTGGAATTTAAACTTTATTTTGGACTTTTAAATCATGGGCTATGATTATATGATGCTTTATAAAAAATATATTTGGGTTTTCAAGTATATGAAATTCTTTTATAAATAATTCTTTTTATTGTTAACTCTTTAACAAATTTCCTAACGGTTTTAATAATACAATGATTTTCAACTAATGTTTCAAATATTTATCAAAATCAAATACTCTTCAAATTTTAAACCACAGATATAAATTGTAGTTTTTCAACTCATTAAAGATTTAAGAATAGCTCGAATCATGTAACAAACCAAATCTAGTCTCAACGCATAGACTGGGTTTGGGGTGTTACAATTTCAGTGGCTAATGTAGCCTTCTCAATCTAGCCACAATGTCTAGGCCGAGTTTGGGAGGTTACATTTAGTTTAAAGTGAGGCTTGAACTTAAGACCTCATACACACGATCAAAGCCCTTAACTCTGAAAGAATAACCTCTATGGTGAACTTTGAAAGAATAACCTCTATGTTGAACTCTGAAAGAATATCCTTTATGATGAACTCTGAAAGAATATCCTCTATAGCAAACTCTGAAAGAATAGCCTTTGTGGCAAACTTTGAAAGAATAACCTCCGTGGAGAATTCTTAAAGAATAGCCTTTGTGGCAAATTCTGAAAGAATAGCCTCTGTGGTGAACTCTAAAATAATAGTCTTTATGGCGAATTCTAAAAGAATAACCTTTTTGGTAAACTCTGAATGGACTACCTTTGTGGCATATCCGAATTTGGAAACTCTATGGTGTGTTCTATAATATTGTTTAAATTACTAAGTAAAAGCAATATGGTATAAGAGATCTATCAGTCACATGGTAAGTACTATATAAGACTAAGATTTGATTGAAGTTAGTGAATTGAAAAGATATAGAGAAGAAATGAGATAATATGGAAAAGATGATTCTAATTGTTTGTATCTATATGTTTCAAGATTGTATCTACCAACTATATATGTGCTCATTCACGATAGGTGATTGTGCATTGGTTATAGGTTGAGTATCTATTTGTATGGATCCCTGAAGAGGAAATTGGTTAGGATATATGTATGTTCAAATTGAAGGATATAAGAAAAGAATTGAAGTCATCGATGGGAAAAAAATGAATTCAGAGTAAGGTATGCTAACTAGCGTGTTTAAAATATCAAAATTCGAGGAAGTATTCTCTAGAAACAAATTTAAATGTTGAGAACGACAAGATCGTCATTATGATTTATCAACTACATTATGCAAGTATCACTAAGGTAAATGGTGTTTTTCTCACCAGGTTCTTATGAACTTATTTGCATGTATTATGTTTCAGGTTGGATGATGTAAGTCTACGCTAGAAGGGACGATGCCAAAACTATGCCAATGGAGTGGCGTATTGTGTTATTATGCATACAGAGCATGCTTGGTGGCATTTAAGATTTATTATTACTATGTAGAAGTCTATATTTAGGATATATGAAATAAGTTGTGATATCAGATAATAATTTTTGTAATTAAATTACTCTACTTGTCTTTGTATATGTCATTGTTGTTCTTGTGATCAATAGAATTCGTAAATAATTGTGGTTTGTAATAATAGTGTAAATTTATGATTGTATTCATGTGGTAACACCTAAGATTTGGATTGGTGAATTGGATCAGGTTGAGAGCGTTACATCGACACGAGCCTTATGTAACGCCCCTAATTTTAGGCCTAGAAGAATTGGGCCTTGGGCTTGGGAGCGCCAAAAATTCTTGAGAGCAAGAAAATGTCACAAATGCATGTTAGTACTACTAGGTTATCAATATTGGAGTGTTTGGGGTCTTGGAGAAGTCATGGGTTCAAACCTGGGCTTTAGCAAAAAATTTGGTTTTAGGTGAATTAAACCCTGGATGTTAGTATGTAGGCCTTAAGAACAATTAAGATTAAATTGTGACACAAAAAGAGCTTGTGGCTTAGTGGCAAGTGGCGTATGGAGTGAATCTTGTGGTTTGAGGTTCAAGTCGCTTGAGAAGTAAGGGAGGTTTTATTTTGTAGCATGGGTGGTAAGAGTTTGTGGTGGATTCAAACTCTTTGGAGTGGTTGTGGACTAGGCAAAAGGGGGAGAGTATCATGGGATATGGATGATGGTTGTTGGGGATTTGGAGGAGGAAAATGTGGAGATTTTCAAAGGATTTGAAGGCTTGGAGTGTTATAGCCGAACTCTGCAACTTCATTGGGCAAATTCGGCTATGGGGGGCCTTTGGACTGTGTATTTTCTCAATTGGTATGAATAGGCGCTGAATTCTACTTTTGATATTTCGGGTTTTTCTTTTTTTGTTTTGAGTTTCCCTCTCTTCTTTTGCAAGTTGGTGCTTTGCTTTTACGACCATTTGGGCAGTTTGTTTTGGTTCTTTGCTTTTCCTGCTCCTTCTCAAGTACCATCTTTTGAATCGATTTTCTTTCCCTTCTTATTCTCAATATTATTTCTTTCCGGCACTTTGTTTCTACTCTAGCCGAATACATCCCCTTTTTTCTCCCTCATCATTTATTTTTCTTCTCCCTTCTCTTCTCCTTTATAGATTGATTGACCAAATCTCAGTGCTCTTCCCATCTATTCTGGTTTTTGTCATATGCAAATATTCTTTGACTAATCGGTGAGTACTCGATCTTTCTCTATTCTCTCTTTCACGGGTTGGGAATCTTATGTCTAACCTTGGTTGTTATTGTTGATTAAATGGCAGGGGAGCCTTACTTTTGCCGTATGGGGTATCCTTTCTAGTGGGGCTATAGGCCGATCGTTTCTCTTCTGTTTCGATAAATCCTAGTGCCCTTATTTCAACTTTGTGTGTATGCTATGTATCATGAGTGGTGTTTAGAAATGCAGGAGTTCCCTTTAGGAGAAATCGTTATTAGTCTTGAATAAGGGTTCAAGTAGGAGATCTCTTCTCGTTTAATCAAGGTAAATAGTTGGTGTTTATTTCGTGATAATAGTATAAGGGGTTGTTAATCTTTTGTCAGTGATTAATTGGAAGCCTTGATTGAATATACATTGCGGTGTTCTTGGATTGTTCATGTGATCTGGTAACAGGTGTGTATTCCACACTGGTTGGCCTGTAGATCAGCAAAAGCCTAAAAGTCGAAAAGCTGAAAAGTCAAAAGGTCGAAATATGGTGTTTGATGCCACACAAGCATGCGATCATACGTGTGGTGATTTGAGCCTACAAATCTTAGGCGTAGGACTGTAGAGGCTTTTATGGGCCTCGATGGCACGAAATGGGCTATGTGGGACCAATGCACTAGTAGGCCCCACACAGATAAAATTCATTGTAACATCCTGAAAAGGGTCTATACATTTTCAGTTTAATTGTACGAAATGTCAAGTCTCAGGTACTATGAATAAATTTTTGATACTTTTGGAAACCTAGAAATAGAAATGGAAATGGAAATAAAAATGGAAACGAACATTTTTGGAAACTTGAACATTTTGGAAACAACATTTTGGAAACTTGAACATTTTGGAAACTTGAACATTTTGAAACACGAACATTTTTGGAAATGATTCAAAATGGAAAGTAAACATTCTCGAAACTTGGAAATGTAAGAAATGGCAAGTTTACTGAGCCGATCAATTAGAAATGATGCAGAATGTCAAATTTTAAAATAGGAAATAAGGGCAAGAGGGCCTTAAAAGAAAAAGTTGGAGAATTTTGACACACAAACAGGCTTGGAAAAGTGGCCTGAAGATGCCACTTAGGGCCTATGGAAATGGCGTCACATGCAAGGGAAATAGGCCTGAGTTCGAGTCACATGAAAAGCAAATAAATAAGTTTTATTTTTGCTTCCAGAAGGCTGAGGTGGACGGCACTAGTTTCTAGAAAAGGAGGTGTTTTATTTGCATAAATATGTGAATAATAAGTGATAAATAAAGGATTTTCTTTAATTGGATTATTTGAGGAGATAATTGTGGATTAAAGGCTTTTATTTTAAATAAAAGAGATAATATTATCACAAGGAAGATTGGTGGCCAAGTCAAGGACTCTTGGCCTAGCAATTTCGGCTAAAGGAGGAGAATTTAGGCTATTCTCTCATCTTTTCTAGGCTTTGCCGAAAATTTCATAGCAAAACTCCCTCTGCCGAATTTTCTTTTCATCTTTTCTTCTTCTCTTTCTTCATCTATCAAGCCAAAACCTTTTCTTTTGATCTCGATTAAAACTCCATAGCCAATCTCTGTGACTCTAGGCAAGGAAGCAATCGATTAAAGGCATTAAAGGTAAGGTTAAGCATTATTCAAATCCTTTTCTTTTCTATTTTGCAAAAAAGAAGGGTCTAATCCTATTCTTGTTCATGGTCGAATCTGCAAGGATCTCTCGGATCTTTTTACAATCTGCGAATACAAGGGGAATCTTTTGGGAAATCTGAGGATCTAAGGTAAGATGTATGAATATTCGGTTAAGGTTATGATTCATGTTTTCAAAGTTAGATTTAATCTAACATGAAGTTATAGGATTTGACGGCATATAAAGGAATCCTCTTGATTTGGAATTTGTATGGTAAGTGATATTCGCCAAGGCTTATTTTTGATATTTGGAATTATTTTTCATTATTTCAAAAGCCAAAACTCACATGGTTACATGATTTAGTGTTAGCCGATTTCAAGGAAAAGGATACTAGCAATTTTGGAACTTGATCAATCAAATCGACAAGCAAGGTAAGTATTAGTAATACCATTCCTATTAGGATTTGGTTTTAAAAGCTTAAAAGGTTATTAATGTGTTTTATATGATGGGCCAAATATAGGAATTAACAGATCTAAAGTTAGATTGGGATTTTCGAGATCTCAAGGAACCTATTAAGCGGATCAGGTGTGTACTCACACTAACTTTCGATATATCATATGGCAATTATTTTAATATATGAATATGCATAAGAATGTGAATGTGGCTAAGTACCACGATGTGGTAAAGAGTACCTGTGCACGCTTTCCTACTTCGATAGGTTACTGAATATGATATATTTTGAACCTATGAATAGTAACATGAATGAGAATTAAGTATGTTATGCATGATATAAAATTTATGGGGCATTCGGGATCTATGTGAAAGGGAAGAAGGTGTTGACTTGGTCCTCACCAACTAATATGGTGACTACGGTCACAAAATTTGAATATGGTAACTCCGGTTACATTATCTAATTTGGTAACTTTGGTTGCATTATTTGAATATGGTGTCTAATGACACAAATTATATGGGCGATGAGCACGTCGATCGCAAAGAATCGCCTTCAATGGTGTGTAGCGGATGGAGGGTTGACTTAGTAGTCTCACATGGACTGGCGGTATGGGTGGTGTGTAGCGGATGGTCAAATAGGCTTGGGTTTGGGTTGCATCATCATTTTTATATGAATATGAACATGTATGCTTGATCTATTGAATGTTAGTATTGTGTACGCATTGAGTCTGCTTGACTCACCCCATTGTGGGACTTTTTTTCGTGTGATGAACAAAGGATCGAATGGACTCAGAGACCTTGGGTGGCCATGCTTCATTTGAAGATTTTATTTAATTTGGACTTTATTTCTTTTTAGTACCTTTAATTTTATTTTGGGTTTTACTTGATGTAATAAGGCCATAAGGCCTAGTGGATTTTTCTTATTTTGCTTTACTCTTAACTATTACGCTGCGAACTATTTAAGACTAAAGTTTAAGATATATATATATTTTTTTAATAAACCTTAAAAATTATTTTGTCACCTTAATAATTTTCAAATAGATTAAATGGGTTCCCAATCTGAGCCCAATCCACAACAACATTTTTCCAAAAATTATACAAATTTTGTCTAAGTAACAAGAACTTGAAAACCTAAGTTAACTTAAGGAACAAACTAGATCCTGCTCGGGCTCGTGGGCCATGTACAGGGGTGTTTCATTCATGTTATATGGTTTCTATTGGTTTGAACTGTGCTGTTCATATAGTCGAGGCTATTTCTGGGCTAATTGGGCCACATGAGTGTGTGGGCTTACTTGGGCCGAGTAATGGGCCTAAGGCCCATTTACACCGTTGTGACTATTTAGGTTACTTAAGTCGCTCGAGGCGATGGTGGACCTTCTGTTGGGTCGTTGAGATATCAATTTGCAAAATTATTGAAATACCCCTGATATGCAAAATTATCGAAATACCCCAATTTGCAAAATTACCGAAATACCCCTAGCTTGTAAAATTACCAAAATACCCCTATAGGGTAAGATTATCGGAATACACTTGATTGGGATTTTGGAATTGGAGAAAGTGATTGATCATACATGACATTAGGGGATTGGGATTTTGGAATTGAGATTGTTAGGGTCGCACGAGTTGCCCGAGACGACTGTGGACCTACCAACGGCTTTAAGCCACTTATATTCTAGTAGCTCTGCTGTGACATCGGTTAGTGCTGCAACCGGTGCTAACATTGATGTGCTGGTTGGGTGGGTCGATTTTATCCCCACATGGTGGTTGATTGGTACGGGTGGTGTGCTGCCGGATTGGTGTGGGGTGCATTCTTGCACTTTTGTATTTCTTTTTATGAGATCCGATATTGATATGGGCTAGGCCCAAACGATTCTATTGTGGGCCGAGACCCAAACGATATGGTAATGGGATTAGGCCCATCAAATCTGTCTTGTGGATCGAATAGGGCTCAAGCCTAGTCGCTTCAGATTCATTTATCCGATTGATGTTCTTATATTAGGGGATTACACATTGAGTTTTCGTAAACTCACCTCATTTTTAACTATGTAGGTAATCCCCAACCTTAGACGGATCGGAGCTGCGAGGGACTCGAAGATGGCCACACAACTGCTTCTGGTTTTCTATTAAGTTATTCATAAGTACTTTATTTTGGTTTGGTTTTTAATAAGGCCTCTTAAAGTTTTCGGATTTTAAATTTTAGGTTTGGTTTTATTTTGATTTATACCTGTTAGAAGTAAATCGCAGTTTTTTCCAAAATGATTACTGTTTTCAAAATACTACGTTACAACAACTATTTTTGGTTATCACGTTTCCGCAACATTTTTAAAAAGCTTCCGAAAAGGAGACTTTGATGGAAATCAGTAACATTTTATAAGTGAACAACCTTTTTCAATGAACCCCATTTTGAAAATAAATGAACACAAGCTGAGGCTTTACACAAGTTTAAATGTAATAAGTTTTTAAATAACAAGAAGGGTTTTCAATGAAAACATGGTTTTCGAAAAACACTTCAATGTGACACACCATATTAGGGCCTAACTTTTAGGTCGGGTTTGGGGTGTTACATTTAGTGGCATCAGAACCAAGTTGCAAAACTCGGTTGTGGATTAGGCTTTAAAATTGAATTTCTAAAAGAACTATTTCAAAAAAAAATTTAGAGTATTTGAACTATTTTACTGAATATTTCTTGAAAGTGTGGTTCACTGAGTCTCCGGCGTTGAATCCATAAGTTTTTCTGTTATCTGATCTTTACTGTTATGCAATAGGAAATACTATGATTACTCTACAAATTAGACTATACTACTCTAGTTATAGTAAACTAGAAAACCGGAGGGAACTAAGACTATAGTTAAGCTTGCGATTGCGAAAACAAACTCTAAACTTTTGTTTCTCATAAGACATCTGCTTAACTACTAAAATTGTAAGCTAATTTGCATAAAATTTCTAATTCAGATAATTCGTAAAGTGATAATGAGCACTAGGGGTACTCGTGGAAGGGGTATTAGAGGACGCGACAGAGGTCGTGGGAATGCTAGAGCTGTGTCTTTGTCATCGGGCCACATGCCTAATGTCGAGGCTAGAGAGCACAAGCATCATCGATAGCTGAGACGAGGTCGTAGGATCGAGTAGCTGGGGACAACGCATTGTCTCAAGCAATGCTGAGGATTCTAGAAAGGGTCGTTAGGCCCAGTAATGGTGCTATGGGCCGCGGGTCAATTACAGAATGACTCTAGTCGAATGGAGCAGAGATCTTTAGGGTCATTCCTAGGATAGCTCCTAATGTGGTTGAATATTGGATGGAGGCCATCGAAAGAATAATGGATGACCTCGACTGCACCCCTGAACAGAAGTTGAAAGGTGCAGTATCACTGCTGCGAAATAAAGCCTACCAGTAGTGGCTTACTGTGAAAGAAGGAGCTCAGCCTGACCAGTTGACTTGGAAGTTCTTCAAATTTGCGTTTCAAGAGAAATATGTGGGCGCAAGTTATGTGGATGCTTGGAGGAAGGAATTTTTAAACTTGGTTCAAGGGGATAAATCGGTGCCTGAGTACGAGGTAGAATTTTTGCTACTTAGTCGTTATGCTCGTGGGATAATAGCTACGGAATATAAGCGCTATGTTCGTTTTGAGGATGGTCTCAGAGATAGCCTTCGAGTTCTGATAGCTCCACAGAGGGAGCGAAATTTTACTGCACTGGTGGACAAAACAAAAGTTGCTGAGGAGGTGAAGCGTGTTAAACGCCAAAATTAGGAAAAGGAAACAGGTAAAAACAAGAGAGACATAGAGCCTTCCAGATCCATTCAGAGGCCTAAGAAACAAGTTATCGTTGTTTTGTCGAGTTTTAAAATTTATAAAGACAATGATTGAACCTAGGAACTAACTCTAACAATGATTTAAGGTAAGTGCACCTATCGAACTGTAGTATAGCTTAGGCAAGACCAGATTGTCGAACCCAAAGGAACTAAAAGTACTAATACTAACCTTCTTTCTATTATTTAGCCTAAATATTAAGTGATTGGTTGTTTAATCTAAATTAACTAACTACTAAGCTAAAGACGCAAAGATAAAAAGAATGAATTGGGGAAATCATCGTTAGGAAAACTCATTGATTAAGACGATACCCTTAGGAAGAATCCACCTAGACTTCACTTGTTATCTAACACCGAACTGCATTTATTTATTCACTTGACTTGATCCGTAGGATTCTCTAATTTATATTAAACCCTCTCTCGAGGCGAATAACATCAAACCCTAGGTTGATTAATTGAAATCTCTTTCTAATTAAAACCCTTAGAATCACATTAACTCGATCTATGGACTCCCATATTAGGTTTCACCCTAATCCGACAAAATCTCGTCACCCTATCTATAGGCGCGCAATCAACTCCGCTTAATTATGCTAGATCTACTCTTAGATAGGGACTTTTGCTCCACCACCTAAGCACATTCAACTTGAATCAATATCCTAGAAATATTAACACAAGAATTAAGCACACATAATTAAGAACAAATCAAATATTTATCATATAGTTTAGAAAACAATAACAGGATCCGTCTTAGGTTTCATCCCCTGGATAATCAAGGGCTTAGTTCATAACAATAAAATAAAACATCTCAGAAGAAAAGATAAACAAAACATAAGAAATCCCTAAAACTCCCTAAAGGAATTGAAGGAGAAATTTGAGTAGAATTCCGGCTTCTTGAGATGGATCAACTAGCTATCTTCGAGTGATTCCCACAAATCTGACCTTTCTGGCTCGACTCATTGGCCTAGCTCCCCCTTAAAGGTTATGCTTAGCGTGTTTATATAGGCTCTTGAAATGCTTTATTTGGCCCTAAGTATCCTAATCTGAGTGGAATTCCTACTAGGTTTTTGAATAGGATTTGGAATGTGTTTATTTGCCTTCAAGTATCCAAATCCGAGTAAAACTCCTCTTGGCCGCGGCATGGACACGGTCATGGCACACGCCCATGTGAATCGATTCCAGGCCGTGGTCGAGTCTGCTGAAGAGACACGCCCATGTATTTTGGGGTCCAGTGTGTTAGATTAAATTAGGGAGGCACGGCCATGTGGTTTTAGGCCCAGGCCATGTCGATTTCTTTTTTGGCCCAATTTGGTCCATTTTAGGTCTATTTCTCGTTCTTTTCATCTCTAGGTGCTTTCTTGAGTATAAAACATGAAAAGAAAGGATTAAGAGCACCTTTTTACACAATTCAAAGAATAAATCATCCAAAAGTATACTAAATGTGGGATTAAAATATGTTACTTTTACGATTTATCAATAGGCCAGAGGAGATGGGCCAGTCAGATCTGGGTCCCTTTTAGCACTTTTAGGTTGCCACCTTGCGCTGGTTGTGGAAGACGCCATGTGGGCGAATGCTGGAGAAGGATGGGAGCCTATTTGGGTCACGAATCGATAGAGCACTGTATTAGAGAATGTCCTCGAAGGCCGGATTGAATGCAAACTACGGGTAGAGGTAATGTGCAGCCGTTGAGGGGTGGTCAGCAGCCATTGGGAGGCCGTGTGTAACACCCCAAACCCGGCCCAAAACACTACGACCGAATTTGGAATGCTACTGAAAAGCCTTAGGTTGAAATCAGCTAAGTGATGATAAAACTTGCTTGTAGCAGTGTTAGGGTTGGCATGAAAACAAGTGCTAAACTAAATCCCTAATGATTAGGTTTTAAAGTAGGATTCAATTTCTTAGAGTGACGTTTCATTTGAAAAACAATTTGAAGTTCAAGGTTAGTTGGAAATGGGCCCTTTTGAAATCTTTAAAAGAATCTGAGTAATTACGAGAATCTCAATTAGAAAACCTTAGTTAAGTTTTTAAAATCATCAAATGCCATTATTTGAAATTGTTTGCAATTACTAATTCATGTCTAGTCTAGCATAAACCATAATGAAAACCCAAAATAGTTAAATGGCCATATTACAATAAAACAACTCAATTAAACCAAATTAAAAGTATATGTTTCTAAATATAAAATTGCGCTCTGCATGGCCATCTCAATCCCATCCAAGCCCGGTCCAAACTTCACGAATCACCGCATTGTTTGGTAAAATTTGGGTGAGTCAACCGACTCGAGGTGTAATTAGTCCACAATTTCCACGTATGGGCTTAGCCCAAAACCACAACAATCCACATAACAATGAATAATGCAAAATGCACCCAAACACCTAAGGTCCATCCTCTACACACCCCAGATCCAACCACCACACACCGGGATTACTAAATCGACCCTCCAACCTCTACACACCAATTTGACAAGTCATGCCATCCACCAAGTGGTCGAGCCACTGATCCACGTGATCAAGTCACAAAATAATCCACAACGTGACCGTAGCTAACATCAATCCACGATGAGGCACATAGCCATCACCAACCACGATACGGCACAGAGCCGATACCAACCATGATGAGGCACTGAGCCGATCATCAATCCATGTGAGGCTCATAGCCATCACTAACCCACGTACATAAATGCACACCCTGTCCTTCTTTCAAATATACAAATCCCGCCCCATGATTATGCAACATACGATAGTGATGTGATGAAATAATGCATGAACATGTTAATCAAACATACAGCACATATATACAGTAACAACCACAGTTTTATCGTCATTTAACACTGACCTGATTATCGACATACCCATTAAGGGTACCCATCTCATTACTGCCACTGCATTAGTCATCACGCTTATAACACATACAAATGTCTTATATAACCGGGAAATCGCAAATTAATCACACACCTGATAACCCGAAGGCTTTTGCTTTACTTCCTACTTGTCAAACTGTCCCTAAAAGACCATAGTCAGAATCAGCCAACCTTAATAGACAATATCGCCTTGGGCCAAACATCTAGACCCCCCCTTACCTTATGCAATCGAACCCAAGAGATCCTTAGCGCTTCCTTCCTTTGGCTACACATGAAAGAAACACAAAATCAAGGCCCTACTAAGGTTCGGCCATCCCAAATAACCAAGGCCAACCATTCAGTTTCGGCCATCAATGAAGAAGAGATAAAATCGATTCCTAAGAGAAAGGTACTTACCACCAACGCTTGCTTGAAGAGACTAAAAGAAAGTAGTCGACAAGACTACCCTTTTAGGTTCAACCACTTTCGCTACTAACAAGAAGTATTTTGGCCTTTAAGAATTAAAAAAGAAGAGAGAGAGAAAAGGAGAATAGAAGGAGACTAGAAGAATTCAAATCACCCAAAACGCACAAAAATGCCCAAATGGTTACTTCAATTTTGGTTTCTTGCTTCAAAGAAAAAGAGGAAAAAGGGAGAATTCTTTTGACTAACAATTTCGGCAAGTAGAAATAAAGGAGAAACAAAAAGATGGACACACACTCAAAGACACTTTTGGCACCTACTTCCCCCTACATAATCGAATTTGCCACCCCACAAAGCCCCACATTCGGCCAACTCTTCAATCTCACCCGTATCCCTTATTTTCCTCCTATTTTCCCTCATCACCACTCATTCAAACTCATTTGAATGAGTTAAACTCCTCAAAAAGCTTTCTTCCTTCATTTGAATGAGTTAAACCAAAAGCTTTCTTCCTTCAATCCAAACACTTAGACCAAGTCCACCCTCATCCCTTCAAAGTCCAAATGCCGTCCAACACCTTCCCCCTCTCTTGACGCAAAAAGCAAAATAAACAACACTCCCTTGTTGTCTGCATGACTTGAACCTCCTTCTCTGAAACCCCTTATTGACACAACCTCCCCTGCACCTTAGGTAGCGTCCCATGCCACTCCACCACCTCACTTCTTGTGTCATAAATCCCACACTAATGTCCTTAAGGCTTAGCTCCCCTAGCTCCCCCCTAACTCAGGTTAGAACAAAAATTTTTCCTATGATCTCTACTAAAGCCCAAGGTTTCCCGAAACCCCCAAACACTTCCAACCAACATGAAGAGCGCATTAACACACAGATACAAATTAAAATATGCTCAACCCCCGAATCTCAGATATTACAGTTCTACCCCCTTAAAAATAATTTTGGCCTCGAAATTACCTGATCAAAATAAGTGAGGGTATTGCTGTCGCATTGCTTCCTCTGGCTCCCACGAAGCTTCTTCCGATCCATGGTTACGCCATAACACCTTAACTAAAGGAATAGATTTCCTACGCAAGACTTTCACATCCTACTCCAAAATCTGAATTGGTTCTTCCTCGTAGGACAAGTCTGATCTCAACTCCACTTCTTCAACTGGAACCACGTGAGATGGATCCAATCGGTAACGACGTAGCATCGAGACATGGAATACATCACGCAATCGCTTAACTCAAGGCAACTCCAATTGATATGCCACTGGTCCAACCCGTTTCAAAACCTGATAAGGCCCTATAAACATGGGACTCACTTTCCTTGCGACCAAATCTCATTACCTTCTTCCACGGTGAAACCTTTAAAACACATAGTCACCTCATCGCAAACTCTATCTCTTTTCTCTTAAGATCATGTATGACTTTTGCCTATCGATGCCTCCTTCAACTGTGCTCAATTACCTTAACCTTTTCTTTAGATTCTGCTACAATCTCCGAACCCAACACCTGACGTTCCCCCAATTCTGTCTAACATGAAGGTGTATGACACTTTCGTCCATACAACGCTTCATACGGTGCCATCCGAATACTCACTTGATAGCTGTTATTATATGCAAATTGTGCTAAAGGAAAAAACTCCTCCCAGCTTCCTCTGAAATCTATTACACATCCCCTCAACATATCCTCTAATACATGGATTACTCGTTCAGACTAGCCATCTGACTGTGGATGAAATACCGTACTGAAGTCTAACCTAGTGCCTAATGCCTAATGTAGTGCCTTCCAAAAGCAAAACGTAAACCTCAGGTCCCTATCTGAGATGATCGACACCGGCACTCCATGCAGTCTCACAATTTCTGCCACATACAGCTTTGCCAACTTCTGCAAAGAATAATCAACCCGCACTGGGATGAAATGTGCAGACTTTGTCAACCGATCTACTACCACCCATACCGAGTCTTTCTTAGTAGGCGTAAGGGGAAGCCCACTAACGAAGTCCATGGTGATTCTCTCCCACTTCCATCATGGAATCTTTACCTACTTAAGTAACCCTCAAGATACCGGTGTTCACCTTGACTTGTCGACACGCTAAACACTTCCCTACCAACTCAGAATCTTCCCGCTTAAGACCAGGCCACCAAAATCGATCTCAGAGATCTCAGATAACTTGCTTCCTCCAGGATACATAGCATAAGGGCTACCATGCGATTCTTGAAGAATCTTCGCTTAAGCTCTTCATCCTTCTAATACGTAACTTACCCTTGAAACACAACACCACACCTTTGCTCACACCATAACTTTCCAATTCCCTATCCTACACTTGTCGTAGCTTAGCACTTAGATCATCGTCTACCAACTATCTTTCTTTCACCTGACTCAACAATGTCGGCTTTACTTGTAACTCAGCTAGCAAACTTCCGTCGTCATATAGGCTAAAATGTGTAAACATTGCCCTCAGATCCGACACTACTTTCTGACTTAGGGCATCTGCCACCACATTCGCCTTGCCCGGGTGATACTCTATAGAACAATCATAATCTTTCAACAACTCCACCCACCTTCACTGTCTCAGATTCAGCTCCTTCTGGGTCAACAGATACTTAAGACTCTTGTGGTCCGTATAAATCACCGGCTTCTCTCCATATAAGTAGTGCCTCCACACCTTTAGCGCAAAAACCACAGCAACCAACTCCAGGTCAAGCGTCGGGTAATTGACCTCATAAGGCCTTAACTGCTGAGACGCATAGGAAACAACCTTCCCTTCTTGCATCAGATCGCATCCCAATCCCGTGAAGAAGCATCACAATACACCACAAAGTACTTTTCTGCCTCAGGCTGGATTAAAATAGGAGCTTCAGTCAAAACCTTCTTCAATCTCTCAAAACTTCCCTGCTGCTTGTCCGTCCACACGAAAGGTACCTCCTTTCTCAACAATTTCATCAAAGGTGCTGCTATAGACGAGAACCCTTCTACAAATCTCCTGTAATAGCCTGCTAATCCCAAGAAACTATGAACCTCTGCCATCGACCTAAGTGGTTTCCAATCTAACACCGCCTCAATCTTCCTAGGATCTACCCTTATCCCTTCCGCAGACACCACATGACCTAGAAAAGCAAAAAGCATATAGCTTCTTTTCCTTAACACTTGAACACCACTGAGATGCTCATCATGTTCCTCCTCGCACATGGAATACACCAGGATGTCGTCTATGAACACAACGATGAATTGATCTAGGTAGGGTTGGAAAACCCGATTCATCATATCCATGAACGTAGCTGGGGCGTTCGTTAACCCAAATGGTATCACTAGGAATTCATAATACCCGTATTGAGTCTGAAAAGCTATTTTATGGATATTCGCTTCCTTCACCTTGAGTTGGTGGTATCCCGACCTTAGATCTATTTTTAAAATACCATTTCCTTTTGTCGATCAAACAAGTCGTCTATCCTCGGCAATGAGTACTTGTTTTTGATTGTCAGCTTATTCAGCTATCGATAGTCTATGCACATCCACATGGACCCGTCCTTCTTCTTTACGAATAAGATCGGTGCTCCCCACGGAGACACACTGGGTCAGATAAACCCACGATCAAGCAACTTCTGGATCTAAGCCTTGAGCTCAACCAACTCCTTTGGTGCCATTTTGTACGGAGCGATAGAAACTGGCACTGTACCTGCAACGAATCAATCTTAAATTCCACCTCGCGATCTGGAGGCAACCCCGCTTCCTCCGAAAACATCCCCAAACTCTTTCACCGTCCCGACCTCACCTACCATCGCTCCCTTAGCCTCCAAGGCACTAACAAGCATCAGAAAAGCCACACATCCTTTCCTCACCATCTTCTCTACCTTAAGAGCGACACACTACATTCGACAAGTAGTTTCTCCGCTCCCTATCACTATAATCTCTTTGTCATTGAAATTTTCAACGACATGTGCTTAGTAGCCAGATCTAGATTCGCATGATACCTCACCACCACCCATGCCTAATATTAGGTCAAACTCCCGAATGGTAGTTCCATTAAATCACCAAAGCTTCATTCCACGAACCTCTAAAGGCACTTCCTTAAAGAGTTTGTGTACTATTACTGATTGCCATAAAGGACTAAATACACCATCTTCCTAGGTACAACCTCAAAGTTTACATTCAGAGTTCCAGATATGTCACTAGCAATATAAGAATGACTTAACCCGATGTCTATTAAAGCAATAAAAGGTAATCTAGCAATAAGGAACATACCCGTGATTACATCCGCACATCCCCTCCTTGACGCGCTTTGCTACATAAACCAACCCCGGCCGCCTCTACTTTTGACCCCCCAAGACCTCCGCTCTGGTGCTCCACAACCTCAGTCGAAACTATTCCGTCCATGGTTCGAACCATGACCCCTCGTCGCCTGCTGACCACCTCCGCCTTGCCAGACATATCCACGCCCATCTGTCCGAGCCCTTTCCATCTCCTGAGGACAATTCCAAACTAAATGAGCCTTGGATCCACACCGAAAACATTCCATACTCATCCTCAAAGACTTCTCTCGCATGAGCTCTCCCGCATTTAGCACATGGACGACTTTGATTCCCGAAACTGCTACCGTGCACGAACGGAATTCTCAACCCTTGGTCTTTTCTAGAAACCCCCAGATGATGTTGATGGCCCAAAACTCCTCTTATTTTGGTTTCTATCTCTATCCCTATTCTGTCTCTCAGTCCTCTTGACCTCCTAAGCTATCCGAGCTTTCTCTACTAGAACAGTAAAGTCCCTCTCTCTCTCTACGGAGCAATCAACACTCGCAACTCATCTCTCAGTTCCATATTTGAATCGGACACACCTCTCATAATCAGTAGCCACGATGCCCCGAGCATACCGACTCAATCGCAAAAATTCAACCTCGTATTCAGCTACCACTTGCCACCTTGAACTAAATTGAGGAACGCCTTCCTCTGTGCGTCCATATATCTAGCTCCTACGTACTTTTCCTCAAACTTGATCTTAAAATAACCCCAGTCCACTCGGTCCGTAGGGGTACCTTCCCTGACTATGAGCCACTATTGGTAAGCCTCATCTCGGAGCAACGAAACAACACCCTTTAGCTTTTCCTCAGCAGTGAAATCCAAATCGTCCATGATCCTTTCGACTGCCTCTAACCAGTACTTCGCCACATTCAGAGCTACTCCCGACACTCCTCTAAAAACCTTAACTCCATTCACTCTAAATCTCTCAGATACTGACTTTCGAGCCCTATTTCCCATACTTGCACTAGCCACTCGCTCTAAAACTCACAGCATAGCCTGTGATACTGCGTCATCTCCTCTTGTCTGCTCTTGAAATTCCACATCTATAGTCGGTGGCGGTGCTTTATTTTCAGAACCTTGACCAGACCCAACTGGTTCCGACACAGTCATTCTGCCTCTACCACGGCCTCGCACATTACGATCACGTCCCCTAGAACTCATGTCTACGTTCGTGATTTAATCTGCTTTAAAAAGTTTTATGTATTAGTTTTTGTTCCACTGATTACCCACTAACAAGTTTTATGTGAAAAAGTTTAATGGTAGTTCTTTTGATCATTTCAGGGTTTTTGTTTCAATTTTCTACCCTAATTCAGAGAATCTCATCCATTCAGTAGTACCTACTACACACATTCACCACCCAAACATTTTCATCCATTCTAGCACAGGGGTATTTTCGTAATTTATCCTACAGGGGTATTTTGGTAATTTTCCAAATTAGGGTATCCTAATATTTAGCAAAATAGGGGTTTTTGGTATTTTTGCAAAACAGGAATATTTTGATAAAAGTTGAGGGTAATATGACAGTTTTGTAAACAGAGGGTATTTTAGTAATTTTACAAACCAAGAATATTCCAATTTTTTTTTCAAACCCAAAATTGCTTTTACAAATCAAAGGGATAGTTCGATGATTTTTAAAACTAAGGTTTTATAAAACAAAGGCGCTTAATCCATTCCGTGTTTTAGTTATCCAATTTAGCTCGTGAATAAGTCCTCTTGTTAGGTGAACCGTCACTACGCACTGTAGGATTCGAGCGACGAGGAGGTGAGTCACTAGGATCGCTTAAATACCAAGGTCCCATCTGAATCCAATCCTAGACATGCGCACAACAGTTGCCACACCCTTAACTCGACTACTTACTCACAGGTTTGTTTGATTAGGCTTTAAATTTTATGTACCTCTGTGTTGGGGTAAGCTAATCCTATGGTTCATTAACACCTAATCTACTAATCTACAATCCCGTAATACCCACAAACAATCATACAATAATTAGGGGTACTTACCTAGTGGACTTCGGCCAGATGATTTGAGTGTCATGCTTCACAAAACCCTTTTTCCTAAAAATTTTTCTTTAACCCACTAAAACACAAAATAAAAACATTTATGGGCTTCAAAAATCCATAGGCCGAGTGTAGAAACTGGGCTCTGATACCAATTTGTAACACCCTAAACTTGGCCCAAAACACTACGGCCGAATTTGGAATGCTACTAAAAAGCTTTAGGTTGAAATCGGCTAAGTAATGATAAAACTTGCTTGTAGCAATGTTAGGGCTCACATGAAAACAAGTGCTAAACTAAATCCCTAATGATTAGGTTTTAAAATAGGATTCAATTTCTTAAAGTGACGTTTCATTTGAAAAACAATTTGAAGTTCAAGGTTAGTTGAAACGGGTCCTTTTGAAATCTTTAAAAGAATCGAGTAATTACGAGAATCTCAATTAGAAAACCTTAGTTAAGTTTTTAAAATCATCAAATGCCATTATTTGAAATTGTTTGCAATTAGTAATTCATGTCTAGTCTAGCATAAACCATAATGAAAACCCAAAATAGTTAAATGGCCATATTACAATAAAACAACCCAATTAAATCGAAATTAAAAGTATATGTTTCTAAATATAAAATCGGCGTCTGCATGGCCATCTCGAATCCCATCCAAGCCCGGTCCAAACTTCACGAATCACTTGCATTGTTTGGTAAAAATTTGGGTGAGTCAACCGACTCAATGTGTAATTAGTCCACAGATTTCCACGTATGGGCTTAGCCCAAAACCACAACAATCCACATAACGTAGAATAATGCAAAATGCACCCAAATTTCAAACCTTCAGGGTCCATCCTCTACACATCCTCGTATCCAACCACCACACACCAAGGGATTACTAAATCGACCCTCCAGCCTCTACACACCAACTCGACAAGTCATTCCATCCACCAAGTGGTCGAGCCACTGATCCACGTGATCAAGTCACAAAATAATCCACAACGTGACCGTAGTAAATTTCGATCGACGATGAGGCACATAGCCATCACCAATCACGATACGGCACAGAGCCGATACCAACCATGATGAGGCACTGAGCCGATCATCAATCCATGTGAGGCTCGTAGCCATCACTAAACCACGTACATAAATGCACACCCTATCCTTCTTTCAAATATACAAATCCCGCCCCATGATTATGCAACAAACAATAGTGATATGATGAAATAATGCATGAACATGTTAATCAAACATACAAAGACATATATACAAAGAATAACCACGCTTTATTGTCATTTAACACCGACTAATTATCGAAATACCCATTAAGGGTATCCATCTCATTATCGCCACTGCATTAGTCATCACACTTATAACACATACAAATGTTTTATATAACCGGGAAATCACAAATTAATCACACACCTTATAACCCGAAGGCTTTTGCTTTACTTTCCACTTGTCGAACTACCCCTAAAAGACCATAGTCAGAATCGGACAACCTTAATAGACAATATGGCCTTTGGCCGAACATCTAGACCCCCTTACCTTATGCAATCGAACTCAAGAGATCCTTAGCACTTCCTTCCTTTGGCTACACATGAAAGAACACAAAATCAAGGCCCTACTAAGGTTCGGCCATCCCAAATAACCAAGGCCAACCATTTGATTTCGGCCACCAATGAAGAAGAGATAAAATCGATTGCTAAGAGAAAGGTACTTACCACCAACTCTTTCTTGAAGAGACTAAAAGAAAGTAGTCAACGGCACTACCCTTGTAGGTTTGGCCACTTTCGGCTACTAACAAGAAGTATTTCGACCTTTAAGAATTAAGAAAAGAAGAGAGAAAGAAAAGGAGAATAGAAGGAGACTAGAAGAATTTGGCAATCACCCAAAATGCACATAAATGCCCAAATGGTTACTTTAATTTTTGGTTTCTTGCTTCAAAGAAAAGAGAGGAAAAAGGGAGAATTCTTTTGACTAACAATTTCGGCAAGTAGAACTAAAGGAGAAACAAAAAGATGGACACACACTCAAAGACACTTTTGGCACCTACTTCCCCCTACATAACTGAATTTTCCAACCCACAAAGCCCCACATTCGGCCAACTCTTCAACCTCACCCCCTATCCCTTATTTTTCTCCTATTTTCCCTCATCACCACTCATTCAAACTCATTTGAATGAGTCAAACTCCTCAAAAAGCTTTCTTCCTTCAATCCAAACACTTAGACCAAGTCCACCCTCATCCCTTCAAAGTCCAAATGCCATCCAACACCTTCCCCCTCTCATGACGCAAAAAGCAAAATAAACAACACTCCCTTATTGTCTGTGTGACTCGAACCTCCTTCCTTAAAATCCCTTGTTGACGCAACCTCCCCTGCACCTTAGGTAGCATCCCATGCCACTCCATCACCTCACTTCTTGTGTCATAAATCCCACACTAATGTCCTTAAGGCTTAGCTCCCCTAGCTCCCCCCTAACTCAGGTTAGAATAAAAATTTTTCCTATGACCTCTACCAAAGCCCAAGGTTTCTTGAAACCCCCAAACACTTCTAACCAACATGCAGAGCGTATTAACACACAGATACAAATTAAAATATGCTCAACCCCCGAATCTCAGATATTACACCATCGCCAGGCCAAAGGGGGAGATAGTTTGGGTCATGGAGCACTAGGTAGAGGTGCTAGTTATGCTGAGGTGAGATAGCCAGCTTTAGTCTATGCAGCACGCCATCGAGAGGATAGAGACGCTCCAGATGTGAATATTGGTACGTACTTTACCCATAGTGTACTATTTACCTAATTTGCAATTAGAATTAGAGTGCGCAGCGGAAGCGTAGTGGTGTAACCTGTGTTGTGCGATTATAGATAGTTGGATGTTTTGAGGACAAAATTTCTTTAAGGGGGTAGAGTTGTAACGCCCTGAATTTTGGGCCTAGAAGAATTGGGCCTTGGGCAGCCTAAAATTCTTGAGAGCAAGAAAACGACACAAATGCATGTTAGTACTGCTGGGTTAGCAATATTGGAGTGTTTGGGGTCTTGAAGAAGTCCTAGGTCAAACTTGGGGTTTAGCAAAAATTTTGATTTTAGGTGAATTAAACCCTAGATGTTGGTATGTAGGCCTTAAGAACAATTAAGATTAAATTGTGACACAAGAGGTGCTTGTGGTTAGTGGCAAGTGGCGTATAGAGTGAAGCTTATGGTCTAAGGTTCAAGTCACTTGAGGAGTAAGAGAGGTTTTATTTTGCAGCATGGATGGCAAGAGTTTGTGCTGGATTCAAACTCTTTAGAGTGGTTGTGGACTTGGTAAAAGGATGAGAGTATCATGGGATATGGATGATGGTTGTTAGGGATTTGGAGGAGGAAATGTGGAGATTTTCAAGGGATTTGAAGGCTTGGAGTGTTATAGCCAAATTCTGCAACTTCTTTGGCCAAATTCGGCAAATGGGGGGCTTTGGAGTGTGCCATTTTGGCAATTGTGTATGAGTAGGTGTTGAATTCTATTTATGATATTTCGGGTTTTTCTTTTTGTGTTCCGGGTTTCCTTCTCTTCGTTTTCAAGTTATGCTTTGCTTTTACGACTATTTGGGCAGTTTGTTTCAGTTCTTTATTTTTTCTGCTCCTTTTCAAGTACCATCTTTTGAACCGATTTTCTTTCCCTTCTTGTTCTCAATATTATTTCTTTCTAGCACTTTGTTTCTATTCTATCCGAATACATCCCCTTTTCCTCCCTCATCATTTTTTTCTTCTCCCTTCTCTTCTCCTTTATAGATTGATTGACCGAATCTCAGTGCTCTTCCCTTCTATTCTGGTTTTCGTCATATGCGAATATTCTTTGACTAATCGGTGAGTACTCGATCTTTCTCTATTCTCTACTTCACGGGTTGGGAATCTTATGTCTAACCTTGGTTGTTATTGTCAATTAAATGGCTAGGGAGCCTTACTTCTGTCGTGTGGGGTATCCTTTCTAGTGGGGTTGTAGGCCAATCATTTCTCTTCTATTTTGGTAAATCCTAGTACCCTTATTTCAACTTTGTGTGTATGCTATGTATCATGAGTGGCATTTAGAAATGTAGGAATTCCCTTTAGGAGAATCGTTATTAGTCTTGAATAAGGGTTCAAGTAGGAGATCTCTTCTCATTTAATCAAGGTAAATAGTTGGTGTTTATTTCGTGATAAGTGTATAAGGGGTTGTTAATCTTTTGACAGTGATTAATTGGAAGCCTTGATTGAATATAAGTTGCGTTGTTCTTGGATTATTCGTGTGATCTCGTAACAGGTGTGTATTCCACACTGGTTGGATTGTAGATCAGTAAAAGCTGAAAAGTCGAAAAGGTTGAAATACAGCGTTTGATGCCACACGAGCGTGCGATCGCACATGTGGTGATTCGAGGCTACAAATCTTAGGCATAGGACTGTAGAGGCTGTTATGGGCCACGAAGGGCCAAAATGGGCCGTGTGGGCCCAATGGGCTCATGGACCCCACACGGATAAAATCTTTAATTTATGGTAAATGTTAGAACGAGCCGTGTAATCCACATGGCTAGGGTCGTTTTGGACAATGGGTCATATGGACCTACTAGGCTCGTGGGCCCAACACGGATAAAATGCATGTTATATGGTTTCTATTGGTTTGAACTGTGCTATTTGTATAGTTGAGGCTATTTCTGGGCTAATTGGGCCACACGAGCATGTGGGCCCACTTAGGGCCGAGTAATGGGCCTTAGGCCCATTTACACCGTTGTGACTATTTAGGTTACATAAGTTGCTTAAGACAACGGTAGACCTTCTGTTGGGTTGCTGAGACCTCGGTTTGTAAAATTACTAAAATACCCATATTTGTAAATTTATCAAAATGCCCCCAGTTTGTAAAATTACCAAAATACCCCTGTAGGGTAGGACTACCGGAATACCCTTATAGGGTAATATGACTATTTTACTCTCGTGGGTAAATGATTATTTTATGCTATATTTTGAATAACCTGAGTTATTATTTTTCTATCTTTCTAGAGTATTCTATATGATTTATATATGTGTTTTGCAAACATGACATACTACATGGGATTGGGATTTTGGAATTGGAGGAAGTGATTGACCTGTTAGGGTCGCACGGGTTGCTCGAGGTGACTGTGGACCCACCAATTTGATTGTTAGGGTCGCACGGGTCACCCGAGATAAATGTGGACGTACCGATGGCTTTAAGCCTTTTATATTCTGGCAGCTCTGTTGGGATATCGGTTAGTGCTGCAACCGGTGCTAACATTGGTGTGCTGGCTGGGTGGGTCGATTTTATCCCCACATGGTGGTTGACTGGTACGGGTGGTGTGCTACCAGATTGGTGTAAGGTGCATTCTTATACTTTTGTATTTCTTTTTATGAGATCTGATACTGATATGGGCTAGACCCAAACGATATGGCAATGGGATTAGGCTCACTAAAACTCAGATCAGGATCGAATAGGGCTCAAGCCCGATCCTATTCAGATGTCGTTTATCCGATCGACTTTTTTTATATTAGGGGATTACACACTGAGTTTTCATAAACTCACCTCGTTTTTAACTATGCAGGTAATCCCCAGCCTTAGACGGATCGGAGCTGCGAGGGACTCGAAGATGGCCACACAACTGCTTCTGTTTTTCTATTAAGTTATTCATAAGTACTTATTTTGGTTTGGTTTTTAATAAGGCCTCTTAAAGTTTTCGGATTTTAAATTTTAGGTTTGGTTTTATTTTGATTTATATCTATTAGAAGTAAATCACGGTTTTTTCCAAAATGATCACTGTTTTCAAAACACTACGTTACAACAATTGTTTTTGGTTATCACGTTTCCGCAACATTTTTAAAAGGCTTCTGTAGAAAAAAGAAGACTTTGATGGAAATCAGTAAAATTTTATAAGTGAACAACCTTTTTCAATGAACCCCATTTTGAAAATAAACGAACACAAGCTAAGGCTTTACACAAGTTTAAATGGAATAAGTGTTTAAATAACAAGAAGGGTTTTCAACGAAAACATGGTTTTTGAAAAACACTTTAGTGTGACACACCAGATTAGGACCTAACTTCTAGGCCGAGTTTGGGGTGTTACACCTTACGTAGTACTAATATTTTTAATTGAGTGTATAGGATGAATAATTAAAGGCCTAATTGAGTGAAGAGTAAAAAATGGAGCAAGTACTGATAGTTAATGAATCCATTGATTTTTTTCTTGAAGAATTTCCAAGTTTACCACCCGAGGGAGAAGTTGAATTTGTTATAGAAGCGGCACTGGGAATTGATTTAATTTTGATTACTTCACATGGAATGGCTCCAAGCAAACTGAAAGAGTTGAAAACATAGATCTAAGAATTATTAGACAGGGGATTCACCCGATCGAGCATATCACCATGGGATACTCCGATTCTTCGTTAAAAAAAATGAAATTATGAGATTGTGTATTAACTACAGACAAATAAACAAAGTCACCATAAAAAACAAGTATTTGTTGCAAGTGTTGACGACTTGTTTTATCAAATGAAAGAAGTTATCGTGTTCTAAAAAATTTGACCTCGAATTAGATTTTTATCAATTCAGAGTAAAAATCCAATTGCACTGAAGATTGCTTTTTAGACTCAATATAGACATTATGAGTTTCTGGTAATATCGTTTGGGCTAGTGAACACCCTAGTCACTTTTATGAACTGATAAACATAATATTTTAGCAATATATAGATAAATTTATTATTATATTTATTGATGACATTTATATTTACTCGATGAATGAAACTAAACATGATCAACATTTGAGAATAATGTTAAAGACCTTACGAGAGAAACAGTGGTATGCGAAATTCAATAAATGTGAATTATGGCTTTGAGAAGTAGTATTTTTGCGACACGTAATTTCAACAATTCTGAAGTAGAAACTTTCGAAGAATGTTACCAAGGTGCGCAGTTTTCTGAGAATGGTTTGGTATCACAAATGGTTTGTTAAAGGCTTATTGATAATCGCTTCACCGTTAACAAAACTGTTGAAAAAAATGCTAAGTTTGGTTTGGTCAGAAAAATGTCAATGGAGTTTCAATCAGTTGAAAGCTATGTTAATAGAGCTCTAGTGAAGACTTAGCCTAAATCCAAGAAAGAATACATTGTTTACAATGATGCTTCGTTTAACAGATTGGATTGTGTACTGATACAAGACAAAAAAAAAATAGTTTATTCTTTTCTATAGCTTAAACCACACGAGAAAAATTATTCTACACACGATCTGGAAGTAGCTACTATAGTGTTTGCTCTAAAGATTTGGTGACATTAATTATACAAGAAGAAATGTCACATTTTCACTGATCTTAAAAGCCTAAAGTATTTGTTGACACAGAAAAAGCTAAATCTAAAATAGCGTAGATGCTCGAGTTATTGAAAGATTACAATTTGATTACCAACTATCATCCAAGTAAAGTTAACATGGTAGCTAATGCATTAAGCCAAAATCTTTTTTTTTTAAAGTAATGAACACTCATCAAACTTTGCAACGTGATGGGAAATTTTACGATCTGATTACCAACTATCATCTAAGTAAAGCTAACATGGTCGCTAATACATTAGGCTAGAAATCTTTGTTTTTTTTTAAAGCAATGAACACTCATCTAAACTTGAAACGTGATGATTCTATTCTAGCCGAATTAAGAGATAAATTGAAATTCCTATAGAGAGTTTAGGAATTTCAAAAAAAATTATTCTAAGTGGCAAGGAAAATAGAAATTGGCTAAAAATGGTTAGAATTCTGAGTTCAGTGTTGATGGTAACTAGAATTTATGGTTTCGAACCCATTTATATGTGCCAAAAGATTTAGAGTTGAAATGAGACATGTTGTGTGATGCTTATAGTAATATCTATTCAAATCATTCAAGTAGTGATAAAATGTATTTTGATTTGAAATAGTTGTACTAGTGGCTAGATATGAAAAGAAAGATATCAAAATTTGTGGCTAAATGTATGATTTATCAACAAGTTAAAGCTGAGCATTAGGTTTCTTTAGGTTTGTTCAATCATTGATGATTACTGAATGAAAAAAGGAACGAGTTACTATAGATTTCATATCAGGCTTTATTCCTGTCAAGATAGATTACTCACTTCAAAAGCTAGTTGAACTGTACATTTCTAAGATTGTCAGGTTATACATTATGCCATTATCTATTATTTTAGATTGAGAACTAAGATTTACCTCTAGATTTTAGGTAAATTATATGAAGCCTTAGGCACGTAATTTGAATTTCAGTATAGTGTTCTATCTTCGGACTAACGGACAATCAGCAGCTAACCTAGATATTCGAAGATATGTTGTGATCTTGTATTATTGAATTTGAATGAAGCTGGGAGAAATATCTATTGTTAAATTAGTTTATGTGTAATAACAATTATTAGTTGAGTATCAAATGACACCAAACAAGGCTTTATACGAACGTAAGTGTAGAATTCCATTATACTAGGCAAAGTTGAGTGAAAGAAAGTTAGTAGGGAGTGATCTACTATAAGAGACAAAAGGTAAAGTCAAAGTTATACGAGACTATTTAAAAGCTACTTCAGATCGTCAGAAATCGTATGTTGATTTGAAAATAAAAGTCATCGAGTTTCAAACCAGTGAAAAAGCATTTCAGAAAGTCTTGCCCTGGAAAAAGTACTACGTTTTAGTAGGAAAGGAAAACTCAGTCTGAGGTTCATAGGGTCGTGCGGGATTTTAGAAAAGGTTGATCTAATAGCTTAACAAATAGTTTTACCTCCAGAGATTGAAAAGATTCATAATGTCTTTAATGTGTCGGTGCTACGACAATATCAATATGATCCTTCTTACATGATATTTCTCGATGAAATAAAGTTATAGTGAAGAACCAATTAGAATTTTGGTTCAGAAAGCTAAAGAACCGTGAAATAAACAAGTATCACATAGCATTTTCATGGTACAAACAAGGCTACATGAGAGCCAAAAAAAACCATAAAGTTATAGTACCCTAACCATTGCTCAGATAAAAATTTTGGGGATGAAATTTCTTAACGGTGGGAGAGTTGTAATGACCCAAAATTCAGTGGTGTCTAAATAGTGGTTTTGGAACCCCATTTTTAATGTTCAAGTCTGTAAATATTATTATTTAATATTTACAAGGTTAGTATAAAAGTTAAATAAAGATTGGTCCCTTAATTTTGTTAAAGTGATAGTTAATTAAGGTACAATGGCTAAATTATAAAAGCAGTAAAAGTTAATCGCTATGGATCTTTAACTAATTGAAGGACCAATTGAACAATTAGTCCAATAGGCTATAGCCAAACGGTGGAGGATTTTTGGTGTGGTCCACTAAACTTTTTTAATTATAATTAAGTTAGTTAATTATAGTTAATTAGACTAATTATTGATTAACTAATGGTTAATCTTTGTAACAGACCGAATTTGACCCTAGTCGGAACGGTGGTTTCGGGACCACGAATCTGAGTCTGAGAAATTTTTAAATATTATATTTTGTGTTTATTATATGTGAATTAATGTGTAAAAGTTTCAGAGAAAAATTTAATCGTTTGGGTGTTCGATTTAACAAAAGGACTAAATCGCATAAAGTGTAAAAGTTGCATACTATAGTGTAAAGTGCTAAAATGATGATGGCTTTTAATATGGGGCATTAAAAGGAAATTAGCCCATTTTTAAGTTAGTGGGTGGCATATGACAAGATTGACCTTAATTTATATGTTGTTTTTATTATTTATTAAAGGTTAAAATGGTAAAACATAAAAAAAATGTTATTATATGTTTAATAATATGAAATTAAAAGCCATCACATTTGTTCTTTCTTCTTCATTGCCGTATGTGAACTAAGAAATAAGGGTTTAAAGGCTTGAGCATTCGGTCATACATTCAAGCTAAATCGGATCAAGAACAAAGAAAAATAGATTTTGATTGGGGAAAGATGAAGGTTATCGAATAGCTGGTCTACGCGGTCCGTCGATAGTCAAGGTAAGTTCTTAAGAAAGTGTATGCCAAAGAATTAATTATGAGTATAGTATATGATAAAATTTGGAAATTTAAAGTACTAAAATATGTGTTGGCCGAATATGGGGTATAATATTGTATTGAATTTATTTTTGTTAAATGTGATGTGAATGAGCAAGTTTGGTTTAATATGTGAAAGTAATATGTTGTATACGAGATGGTTGTGATCTTAGCACTAAGTAAATTGTGTTGGAATGTTGAAAATGTTGAAATTTCAGGCTTAATGCCTAGCAGGCCTTGTGCCGGTGATTTATTTCAGGCTTAATGCCTAGCAGGCCTTGTGCCGGTGATTTATTTCAGGCTTAATGCCTAGCAGGCCTCGTGCCGGTGAGCTTTATCGGGCTTAATGCCTAGCAGGCCTCGTGTCGGTGAAATATATCGGGATTATTGCCTAGCAGGTTAAATGTCGGTGTTCGAACTCCAGACTTTGAGTCTAGCAAGTCTAGTGCTAGTATGTGAGATCCCGCAAATGTCTAGCGCTTTTATACCGGTGAGTTGAAATTCCAAGTTTAGATTATGTACTAGTAAAGTCATGAAATAAATCATGTGAGCCTAGGCATTTGAAAATGAGTTTGTTAATTCGGCTACAAGGTATGTGCTATTCATATTCATGTATTATACATATATATATATATGATAATAATTAATAAGTAAACGAATTTGTGAAGGAAATGTGATGTACAATTGGTAGACGAAATTGTGTATAAGCTATGCCATGAGGAAATTGGTTATATGAAAGCATAAAGTGGTTAAAGGTATCCGTATTATAAATATATTGATATGAATGATACTAATTGATCTTGTATATTCATCTTATGCTTATGTTTACGTGAACATATTGGGATTACTTTGATGCCATGTATACTAATGTATGAAATGTCAAATGGATATATATATATGTGTGTGTGTGTGTGTGTGAATATATTTTCTTTTATGTGAAATTATTAAGTGCAAAGTATATACTTATTGTATGTACATATACATGTGATCCTATTGAATTATGTATATCAAAAATATGAGTAGTTGGAAAAGAGTATTTAATCTATATGTGATCTATATGATGAGATTATAAATTGAAGTTTAAAGGTGAAATAGTGATGATGGTTGTCGAATGAGCATTAGCATTCGACATTAGTAGATCATTTAAGTACTAAGCTTTGAACTATTGATATTAGATGCTTGGATATATGAGAGCTTAAATGAACATGTGTTTATAATTAAAGAGGTAAATCGGATGTACACGCCCTTTACTTATTCGAATATTTATGTGAACTTAGTGAGTTTCATATATGTGTATTATGAATATATTATAAAGAAAGGAGGTTTTATTATTTTGAATTTGATGCTGAGTTGGTAATTTGTATGCTAATGTTATGGGAATGATAAGTGTTATGTTAAGTGAGGTAAAAGCATTCAATTTTGAAGGACTTTCGAGTTAAGCTGTTTTAAATTCAATGTTATTACTTAATTGTTTTAAAATGCTTGAATGTCCAATTGGTATATTATGATTGCTTAAGACTTACTAAGCTAAATTAGCTTACTCTGTGTGTATTCATTGTTCTATTTTATAGATTTTGATCAAGCTAAGAGCTCAGGGGATCGTCAACAAAGTCATCCACACTATCAACCTATTTTGGTATTTTTGATTTTGGATTTTAAATTAAAGGCATGTATAGGCTAGACTAAGTTTCGAGCTATGATTTTGTCCTTGAATATATTAGCCATGCGAAAATGGCTTTACTTGGATCATTAGAATTAGGCTTGGCATTATGAGTTCGTGATTGAGTGTTTAATGTGTTTGGTTATATCGATTTGATTATAACTTAATTATATGTAGTATATGATTGCTATGTTTCATTAATAATGTAGTGCATGGTTGATTTATATTATATATGTCAAGCATAGGATCAAGTATTTAGCTTATCTCAAAAATATATCTTATTGTATATCATGTGTGTGATAGATATTCATATGACTTGACCGAAAGGTTGAAGTTGGGAAATGGTTAGTACCATATTCGAATGTGTTTGGTTTAAAGATTGAGGAGGATTTACTATGAAGTGATCAAATGAAAAACGAATTGAGAAGATAGTTTTATAATGAAATTTATAGATTTGGTTATGTTCTTATTAATAAATCGAGACATATTTTGCTAAGATGTGTATATTCGGCTAATGTGATTTTAAGATATCAAGTGGACAGTGTTCATTGTTAATTATATTGATGAGTTATTTGTGAATATCATAAAAGGGATTAAATTTTTGTATGTTGTTATCTAAGCATATTTGGATTGTTTTAAATTGTTTTCAGATATGACTATGTGAGCAGTAATTGTTTATAGCTACTTGTGTTTTGTTCGGTAATGCCTTGCTACCCAATCCGGCGACGAACAGGGGTTAAGGGTGTTACAATCTTAATATAAAAGTAAAAATAAAATGAAAATAAAACATTTCTTCTTCCAATCATCTTCTTCATCAAAGAAATAAATAATGAATAGATTTTTGTTGTTTTCAATTTTGGTCCCTAGATTGGTAAGCATTTTCAAGTTAGTTTCTTGTAATTTTTATATTTTTGAGGTCTTGGGAGCTTGATTTAGCTAACTTGTGTACCGATTTGAAAAGATATTAAATTTTTCAAAATTTTTTATTGATGAATTGTTGATAAAATTGGTACTAAATTGTTAGATTTTAAGCTCAGAAGTAAAAAGGACTAGTTTGTAAAGTATAATTGCTAGTTTTTTAATATAGGGACTTAAGTGTGTAAATTTTGAAATTGATATTAGGTTTCTATAAATATAGATAACAGAGGGTTGTAAATGGATGAAATTGAGATCAATTTCGAAATCGAACCTCAAATTTGAAAGTTATGACAATTTTGGTTTTAGGGACTAAATTGAATAAAATGAAAAAATTTAGGGGCATTCGAAAGATGAAATTGAATTGACATATGCAATAATAGAATGATATAAGGTATTTGGAAATGATAAATTGAATGAATTATTGTATAGATTGGAAGTTGAACCAAACCGAGGATAACTAGGGAAAAGACAATTTTCGATTAGTCTTACTGATTTTATCAAGTAAGTTCATAAGGTGTAGTTAAATGTAATTGTAATGTTTATATATTTGACTTATAATTTTTTTGTGTAATTGTAATTTGAATTATTTACAATTTGATACAAAAGGTGAGATATGGACTAAATTATAAAGAAATGGTTATATGTGCTAAATGTGCTCGAATGAATGTATTAAAGAATAGGATACGACTGACATGCTAATAGGCTTATTTGAGTGCTTGTACAGGTTTAGCATTTTTATGCTCTCTAATTAACACTTTAGTGCTCTCTGTTTAGCACTACAGTGCTCTCTGATGTGGCGTAGTTACCCATGTATCCAAATCTATTTTTTATAGTTCATCGAACTAATTGATTAATGAAAAAGAGAAATGATAGTGGAATATTTCATGTTTGATGTTCAAATGGTTATGTGATGATTAAATAATGCAAATCATATTGAATTATGGATTCTATGTTTATCACCTTCAAAAGTGTGAACATTTAGAGTTAAAAACATGCAAATAAATATATAAATATTCAAGTGCGATATCTACAAGCGTACAGGTCAAATTGTAATTTAGAGTTGTGTTACAACAGAACACCGATAAGTATTGCAAGGATCATACCCAAGAGATTATAAATCAGATAAGCTATTATTAAATTAATTACATAAAATAATTACTAATCTAATCGAGCCATGAATTAGTAGTGTTAATCCAAATAAAATATTAATTAAACTAATTAAAATAATTAACCTAACTAGCCTAATGGAATTTCCTATTCCTAGTGTTGACAATGTGAGCCTCTAGCTTATGATCGATTAAATCCCTAATTATCTAATTAAACAATTATTTATCCTCAATTGGGCTATTTATCACTTTAGCTAAAAATACCCTTCCAATATCATCTTCACTAAGAATTACCACCTAAGTAACCCTTTCAATCTCTTTATAGGCATATTGATAAACCATAATCTATACATATTTTAACCCTATGCTTGGCTTATTTTTGGATGAATTTTCAGTAGATTTGATGAATTTGATGCTCTTAATCCCTTAATTTCATGTTTTACACTCAGGAGAGCTTAAGGAATTAAAAAGAACAAGAAACGGGCCAAAATGGGACAAAATGGGCCTACTTAGGAAATCAACACGGCCTGGACCAATAAACACTGCCGTGTGTTACGAGCAGGATTAAACATGGCCTGGATCAACGTACACGGGTAGACCACACAGTCGTGTGTGGCGAGTAGAATCGAGCACGGTCTAAGGAATCGTACACGGGCGTGTCCTTGCCCTATCAAAGTTTAATTCTATTCGGAATAGGCCACTTGTGGGCCAAGAGAGGTGTTCCAAAGCCTATATAAACACCCTAGGGGGCAACCTAAATGGGGACGCTGAATAGAAAGTAGAAAATACTCGAAGACAGCCGTTGGGAGTAGCTCGGAAGAAGGATCTCCATCAAGACTGAAGATCTCCCATCAAGTTCTTTAGAATTTTTTGGGTTTTCTTATGTTTTGTTGTTTTCCTTATTTTAAGATGTTTCCACCTATTAGTATGAACTAAATCCCTTAGATACCTAAGGGGATGAAACCTAAGATGGATCTTATTATTATTTGATTTATAAGATAAATACTTGTTCTTATTCTTAATTGTGAGTTCTTATTCTTGTTTTGATAATTCAGGTTATTGATTCAAGTCGAATGTGCTTATTTAGAGGTGCAAAAGTCCCTGTTTAATAGTAGATCAACACAATTAAGCAGAGTTGATTGCAACCCCAGAAAGAGGGCGACAAAAATCTTCCGGATTAGAGTCAAATCTAATATAGGAATCTATAGATCGAGTTAGTGCGACAATAGGGGTTTTAATTAGAACGAAATTTCAATTAATCAACCTAGAGTTAGTTGTTTTTAGTCTTGAAAAAGATATTAACATAAATCAGGGATTTCTACGGATTAATTCAAGTGAATAAATCATATGAATCAAAAGTAATAAGTGAAGTCTAGGTGGATTCTTCCTTAGGTATTGCCTATCTCATAAAGTTTTCTAAAGTATTTTCCAAATTCGTTCTTTGTCGTGTTTTTAATTAAGTTTTAGTTTAAAAGAAATCACTCCAATTCTTAGGCTAGATAATAGATAGATAGTAATTACTAGTACTCTTGGTCCTTGTGGATACGATATTACCGGTCTTACCATAACTATACTATTGAACGATAGGTGCGCTTGCCTTTATTGTGATCGTAGTTAGTTTGAGACACATCAAGCTTTTGGCACCGTTGCTGGGGACTAAGATATTAGGAACGCTAAATTTTTATTACTTTAGCCTTTCTTATTTTATTGCAATTTAATTTTACTTTTTATTTTTTTTACTTCTCTAATTTTTCTTTCTTTGCTTCTGGCAGGAACTTTTAGTTTATGACTAGAAGGAACCCATCAGGACCATTACTTTTTGACAGTGATATAGAAGGTACCTCTCACAGAAACTGAAGAGAAATAAGGTGAAGTTTACAATACATAGAAGAAGATCAAGAAGATGAAACCAATATTACCGAAGAGATGGCCGACAATAATCCGCTACCTCCTGTGGTTGTTGCAAACCCAGTGAATTAAAATCCTACTCCTCGTACTATGTATAATTATGCTACACCTAATTTAACATGAACTGAATCAAGTATTGTTAGAGCTGTTGTTGCTGCAAATAATTTTGAACTGAAATCTAACACTATTCAGATGATTCAGCAATTTGTTTAGTTTGTTGGTTTGCAGGATGAGGATTCAAAAATCACTTGGCAAATTTTCTGGAATTCTGCGATACTTTCAAAATAAATGGCGTTTCTGACGATGCCATTCGCCTTCAATTGTTTCCCTTCTCATTAAGGAATAAAGCCAAACAGTCGGTTGAACTCGTTACCATGAGGATCAATCACTACATGGGAACAGATGACTGAAAAATTTTTACTTAAATATTTTTCGCCGACTAAAATAGCTAAGTTGAGGAATGATATCTCTTCTTTTGTGCAAATGAATTTAGAAACACTTTACGATGCATGGAAGAGATACAAGGATCTATTGAGAAGGTGCCTTCACCATGGGTTACCATTATGGTTACAGGTTCAAACCTTTTACAATGGTGTGAACCCCTCAATTAGGAAGTTGATTGATGCAGTCGCCGGTGGTAAACTAAAAAACAAAACACCTGAGGCTGCCTATGAATTCATTAAAGAGATGTCACTGAATAACTGTCAGTGGCAAGTTATGAGGACGAAGCCAACCGAAGCCCCAGTGTTTTTAACCTCGACGCAGTCACCATGCTATCAAACCAGGTAGAACTTTTAAGTAAAAAGATTGATGGTTTGTGTGGTTCTTTGTAAGTACATCCAGTGATGCAGTGACGATACGAACGGAGGAGGAATGAACAATATAGAATACCACCCTACAACCCTGGCATAGAAAGCGAACAGATGAACTATATGGGTAATAATTCTAGACCTCAAAATAACCCTTATAGTAACACTTATGATCTAGGTTGGAGGAACCACCCAAACTTCTCATGGGTGGTCAAGGAAATTAAGACAACAACCCCCTCTAGGCTTTCAACAGTAACCTTACCCACAAGAGAAGAAGCCAAACCTTGAGTAGATGCTAACAAAATTCATCGTGGTGTCAGAAACCATTTCCAAAACACCGAAACAGCACTCAAAAATCAGCAAGCATCGATTCAAAGGCTCAAGAACCAAATAGGACAACTTGCTAAGCTGGTCTCAGAACGACCCCAAGGAAGCTTGCCAAGCAATACCAAACCTAACCCAAGGGAGCAACTCCACGCCATCATGGTGTACGATGAAAGAGGGGTGGTAGAATCTAAATCTGAACCAAGGCAAGAACATGTGGTAAGTAAAGGTAAGGATGGGGTAAGACACGATACACAGAAATCGGTAAGTAAAGAGTATATACCTCGAGTGCCATATCCTAACGCGATGAAGAAAGACCGCACCAATGAACAATTCGATAAATTTCTTAAACTTCTAAAGAAATTACATATTAACTTACCATTTATTGAAGCTCTTTCGTAGATGCCCAATTCAAAAAAATTAAAAGAGCTTTTGACGAACAAGCAGAAGTTAGATGACGCGTCGCATATGGAGCTAAATGTGGTCTGTTCAACTATATTATAGAATAAACTACCCGATAAATTAAAGGATACATAGAGTTTTACTATTCCTTGTTTAATTGGTAGTTTAGATGTTAATAATGCTTTAGCTGATTTAGGGGCGAGTATTAACGTCATGCCCTATAAAATGTTTAAGCAACTAGGTCTTGGGAAACCTAAACAAACTAGGATGAGTATTTAACTTGCAGATAAAGTATTAGAGTTCCTAGGGGAATTGTTGATGATGTACTTGTAAAACTTAATAAATTTATTTTCTCAGTTGACTTTGTTTTTCTAGACATGGTGAGGATAGTAAAGCACATTTAATCTTAGAGCGACCCTTTTTAACAACTGCTAAAACTAGAATTGATGTTGGTACAGGTGAGCTCACACTTCGTGTAGGTAGCAAAACATCATTCTTCAGGCTCGTGACTCGGTTATCGAGTAATAAATATGAGTACATAAATTCTATTAATAAACCTTCGGTTCAACCATCTTTTAGAAAGTACCTCGAAAATACACCACTGAGCCACATCCTATGTAACATCCCAAAATTTGGAATTTTAATTGTTTCATTATTGCTTGTATTAAGCTCGATAAAATATTAATGGTGTATGTTAGGGGTTTTGAGAAGGCTCGGGTTTATTTGGGCCCTAGTAAAAATTTTGTGTTTAAGTCTATTAAGGAGAGATGGTAAGTAGTTTCAAGGCTTATAGAAATAAATGAGTAATGAGCTTACATAAATGAGCTATTGGTAAAAAGGATATGGCGCCACATGATGGACTTTGAGGGAGGAGGTTCAAATCCCATAATGTACAATTTTTGACTAATTTTTTTGTATCCTTTCCCTAAGTGTCGGCCAAGCTAGTAAATAAGGCAAGGTGGACTTTTTAATTTTGGCAAGGTGGCTAAAGAAATTAGGAAAGGATGAAGGTGGGGAAAGAAATCAAAAGAAAAGGGAAAGTATAGGGAACATGTTGGCCTTTTTCAAGGAAGGTGTTTTGGAAAGTCTTGGTTGGCAAATGTTTGACCTTTTTGCCAAGGTATGTACGGTTTAGGTGAGGGGGGAGTATAGCCAAATTTTGCTTTGCCTTTTGGTAGAAACCTTAGTGCTTGTTTTGGTCAAAAACTCCTTTAGCATCATTTTGTGTCATTTTTCTTTCTCTTCAAACTTCTTCCTCTCTTTGTCGAATCTCCAAGCCTTGGTGAGCATTTTTTTTTGTTTCTTCATTTTCCCTTCTTGTTGGCCGAATGTACCAAACCATTGAGACCAAATCATTCTCTCTTATCTTCTCTTGAAAACCGAAACTAGTTACCACCCATCCTCTCCCTTTCTTTTCTTTTAATCATCTTTTCAATCATTCTTCCATTTCTTAAAAAAAACAACACTTCATTTTGATCAAATCCTTATTCATTCTCTCCATAGTCGAATCTAATAACAACTTGTCTCTCCACTATCTCTTTTTCCTTCGTGTTTGGACACTATCTTCTTGATGAATCGGTGAGTAATAATTTTTCTTTTTAATTTCTTCTCTTAAGGCCGAATATATGTCCTTGTCATGGGATGGTTCTATTAATCAAATCATCATTTTCTTTTTCTCTCACTACGTGATCATTTTCCCTTTTGTAGAACATCACTCTAGTCTTAAGTTGAACGGTGAACAACGGATCCAATATCGATACGGTAAGAATTCGTTATGGATTATTGATAGTACTCCATATTCGATTGATTGCTTAAGGAGTAATAATTTGAAATAATAGATTTTATGTTTTAGGGGCTAAATTGCTCGATCCATCGACTTGTGATCATACGATTCTAGTGGTAAGCCGACCTTTCTCCTTAATCAATCGTTCATATCAACGTAATATAAGTTTTGACTAAGATTTGCTTTCAATGGAGACAAGGAATATCGAATTGAAAGGGATACCGATTGGAGATCGCAAAAGGAGCAGATTTGCGATCCCTACTCCTAAATTCAAACGAAGGGCAGTTTCGGCAGTTTAGGATTTTCCACCGAGTTGTGGACCGTCATCCGAAGAAAATTGACAAATCGTGGTCATTCACGATTCCAAGGGTAAAAAATTTAGATCATTTATTTTAGAGTTGATTAATTAAATCGTGTTTGTTGACTAATCGAGCGTTATGATATCTTAAGTGTCGAAGATCAAGAAAGTCTAGTACTTACCGTAATCAGGTGTGTAATCTCACACCATTTTTTGAGGATTTTAAGATTGATGTCATAGTGGAAATAAATCGCTATGACTAAAAACGTAATAGGGTATAAACCGGAAAAATTAGCCTAAGATACACTATTTTGATAAAATTGACAAAATCGGTAATATCATTATGCGAATAACGAAAATACCCTTAAAGGGCCGATTACGAAATTGCCTTAATGGGTTGAATTGATATATTGCTTATAGGCCGATCTAATACATTGCTTAATGGGCCGATTTGATACATTGTATAATGGGCCGATTTGATAAATTACTTAACGGGCCGAATTGATATATTGCCTAATGGGTCAATTGATGTATTGCTTAATGGGCCAATTTGATAAATTGCCTTAATGGGTTGATGTGTAAATTGTTAATGGGCCGAACTTTTGTCTAAATTAATTATTGTTGATATATTTGTAAATATCATGATTTGCTATGTATGATGCATTTACATGACTTTGCATGGGATGGGAAAATGTTGAAGAGAAGAGATTCTGGTGGCACTGCCACAAATATGTTTGATAATTTGATTCACTATGATTCTGGTGGCTTGTCCACAATTTGAATATATTATAAATGGCTAAATGCCTATGATTAGTGTGTTTGGCAGGGTGGGTTGACTTGATCCCCACAAGTGTGATGGATGGTATGGGTGGTGTGTAGCGGATGGATTATTAGGTTGGTTTGGGATTGCACTACATTCATATGATATATAATTGATACATTATTTTGTAAAAAGGGACTTAGGCCCAAGATATTGCTAAATGGGTTTCAGGCCCTGTGGACAACAGTAAGGGGGTTATACACTGAGTTCTAGTAACTCACCCCGTTTCCTTATTCCTTTTAGGTAATGCTCAGTGACGGGGATTTGGGCCATGGATGACTCGATGGAGGCCATACTACAAAAACAGTTTTATTTGGACTTTGGATTTCTTTTTAGTACACTTAATTACTTTACTCTTTTGAGTTGAGGTTGTAATAAGGCCTCTGGATTATTTTTATTTTGTTTTATGTTTGATGTATTTATGTTTTGCTCTAAGTACTTTAAATGAGATTTTTTTCTAAAAACTTAAATAAACATTTTCTAAAATGGATATACAAATGGATTTCATAATAAACTTTCATAAATATTTTTAAGTCATAAATCTTCTCTTAAATTTTCATCAACACTTTTCAAAAGACATGGTTGTAAAATTATTAGTTCAAATTTACCGATTTATCAATCTTCTATTCAGTAATACTTTGTCAAGAGTTTTAAATGGGAAATTTTTTTTACTTAATTTTAAATCAATATCTATTTACGTACGAATGAAAAAGACTTAAAAGCATTTTTCTCATGTGACATGTCAGATCTGGCCTTAACGCTTGGGTCGGGTTTGGGGTGTTACATTTTATGGTATCAGAGCCCATTTCAAAACTCGGTTGTGGTTTGGGTTCAAAAACTTTTTCCAAAGCTATTTTGAATTTTAAATTTAAAATGCATGTTTTAAAAGAAGTATGGCACCACGGGTATCCGGCACCGAGTCAAGTAAGTATATGTTATTATTGTATGATTATGATTATTGTGATATGACTGTAGAAATACTGTAGAACTTTTAGTTTTAGGTGTTGAAACTATAGAGATTGAGACTATAGGATGCACTTGCGAAAATGACTTTAATCTTATACTTCATAAAATATTGTTTAATAAACACTAAAATAGTATACTGATTCATAAGACTCTTAATCAGATTAAATTGAATTAGTCAATATGAGCACTAGAGGACGTGGACGCGGTAGACGTGGCCATGGTAGAGACCGAGGTGCTAGAGTTGTGTTTGAGGCATCGGGACATGTGTCGAAAATGGACGACTCGGCCACCTATGATCAAGTCGGGTCACATAATCGTATGAGGGAGGACAATGCTCTGTCCCAAGTAATGCTGTAAATCTTGGAAAGGGTTGCTGGGGAAAAAACTGGGTCGACAGCTCGTGGATCAATTTTGAAATGACTCAGATCGAATGGTGCTGAAGTTTTTAGGGATATCTCGGGTGTATCCCCAAATGTAGCAGAGTACTGGCTTGAGGCTGTGGAGCAGATCATGGACGATCTGGATTGCACCACCAAGCAGAAACTGAAAGGAGTTGTATCCTTGTTGAGAGATGAGGCGTATCAATGGTGGCTCATTATTTGGGAAGGCACTCAGGCCGATCGTATCACCTGGGATTTCTTTAAGACGGCGTTCCAAGGAAAGTATGTCGGGGCTAGCTATGTGGATGCCCGAAGGAAGGAATTCCTAAATCTGGTCCAAGGAGGTAAAACTGTGGCAGCTTACGAGGCAAAATTTCTACGTCTGAGTCAATATGCCCGTGGAATAATACTGACTAATTATGAACACTGTGTGCATTTTGAGGACGGGTTGCATGATGAGTTGCAGTACTGATAGCCCCACAAAAGGAGAGAAGTTTTGCCACACTGGTGGAGAAAGCCAAGATAGCTGAAGAGGCTAAGCACTCAGAGCAACAAAATCGAGACAAGGATAGGGGCAGGAGCAAGAGAGACTTTAGGTACTCAGGTCCTGCTAGAGGGTTTCATAAGAGACCCAGGAATGAGTAGCTACCTCGAGCTAGAGTACCAGCTACTACCAATCGCCATGCCATATGCGGATTGCAAAAAATGACACCCGGGTGGATGCTGGAAGAGAACTGGTGGTTGTTTCAAATGTGGTTCCAATGACCATCAACTTAAAAATTGCCCTCAACAGACTGCTCAGACTCAGGATGTTCGTAGCTATGATGCACATCCAGCTAGAGGCGCTCAGCAGCCACCGAGAGGCCGTGGGCTAGGTCGAGGTGGTAATGGCATAGGACAAGGTCAGCGTGCACTGGGTAGAGGTACTAGTAATAGGAGTAACGCGGAGGAGAGGCAGCCAGGGTTGGTCTATATGGTTAGGCACCAAGAGGATGGCGATGTACCAGATGTAATAACTGGTACATTCTTCATACCTAATGTACCTGTTACTGCTTTGATAAATATCGGATCCACCCATTCGTATGTTGCTTGTGCTGTATCTGGAAATCTGAACATTAGATTTGAAATTTCTACTAGAGAGATAACAGAAATTAGTCGTTTAGGACAGTTAGTGGTAGTAAATAAATTGTTTAGAGATGTGCCCTTAGAAATTCAGGAGTAATGTAACACCCCAAACCCGCCTAGAAGTTAGGCCCAAATCTGGCGTGTCATATGGAAGTGTTTTTTTTTTTTAAAACCATCTTTGTGATTGTTAAAAACTTGTTTGAGAATTACAACCTCTTTGTTAAAACCCAAAACACTTAAGCAATTGTTATCTACTTGAAAACATAATTATCTTTAAAAACCTTTTTGGTTGCGAAAACATATTTGAAATAACTATTTACGAAAAAATGACGTTTGGAAATAGAGTTGCAGAAGCATTTTGAAAACATTGCGGAAACGTAGATAAAATACAAGTATTTTTGAGAGGTTGGTTGATGAGTCGAAATTCGAAGTAGTGGACTTTAAATCAGGACTTTTAAAAATGACGTTGAAATTTTGAAAGAGAATCCGAGTTAAATTATTTGTAAAAATTTGTAATAAAATCCATTTATTAATCAATTTTGAAAACCATTATTTATATTTTAGAAAATTCCTTTTAAACAATTTAAGAAGAATAATAAAACATCTCAAACATAAAGCAAAGTAAAAATAGTCCGAGGCCTTATTACAACTTTAAAACCCAAACAATAAAAGTAATCAAATAAAATGGAAATGTAGTTTACTAATATTTGAAAATGTTATTTTCAAGCATGGCCTCCATCGAGTCATCCATGGCTCCAAGTCCTCACATCGAGCATTACCTACGAGGGTTAAGAGAAGGGGTGAGTTACAAGAACTCAATGTATAATCCACTTACCATTGTTCATCGGGCCAAAATCCCATTAAGCAATTAATTGGGCCAAAGCACGCCACAATAATATAAATCTATCATATATAATATGCATATGATATGCAATTCCCAAACCAAATCCTAGTTTTCCATCCGCTACACACCAATTCGCATTCAACCAACACACATGGGTGATCTTTTGTCAACCTACCCCGCTAACACACCAAACGTAGGCATTAAGCTATTTATATCAAATTTGTGGACAAGCCACCAGATTAACGAATTTACATGGCATTGCCATTTTTCGATTTGTGGCGAGCCACAGATTTATGTAGCATAGCTACCGTAACTTCTCTTCATCATTATCCCATCCCATGCAAATCATGTATATAATGCATAACAAATCACAAAAATTTATTCGGATATTTATTACAAAAGTACGGCTCATTATAAAAAATTATCGATTAGGCCCATATAGCAAAATATCAGATTAGCCCATTTAGCAAAATATCAGATTGGCCCATTTAGCAAAATATTAGATTGGCCCATTTATCAAAATATCAGATTGGCCCATTTATCAAAATAACAGATTGGTCCATTTATCAAAATAACAGATTGGCTTATTTATCAAAATAACAGATTGGCCCATTAACACTTTTGCAAATCGACCCATTAGGGGCATTTCCATATTTTGACCCTTTAGAGGCATTTTCGTAATTCGACAATTTACCCACTAAGGGTAATTCGCTAATTTTGCAATCCAGACTTAACTACTAATTTGGGTATAACAATCTAAACTGTCCATCTGCGTCGTACTAACTAAATTGACTATAACTTGGGTTAGGAATCTCGAAATCTAAATCCATAAATTTTCCTTGAAACTAAACTCATATATCTTCTTACTAAATTTTTTCCAGAATTTTTGTCTCAACCATTTAGTATAGTTTATTCCTTAAAGTTTCCCTTGTTTTACTATCCAACGATTTTGACCTCTCTTACCCAAAATTCAAATATCTCACTATACAGTTTTCATATGTTGTTCCCACTTGTTTCTATTGAAAATAGACTCACAAGGAATCTTTACATATAAACTATAACTATTAATTCACTTTGTACAATTTTATACGATTTTTCCAAGACAGATCAGGGAACCACGGAATCATTCAAAACAGTCTCACTAAAATTAACATATCTCAAAATATAAAATTCCTTTTCCTTTTCCTTTTCCGTTTCTTCCTTATCAAAAAAGACACAGTAAGATTTTATTCGATATCTCATTCACTTTCTAATTCCTTTCTTCTATTTTTCATGATTTTTCAAAAACATGTCACCGTTTTTAACCGGAACTATTTTATTACAAAATACGTTTACTACTTCGATCATACGCGCCCGAGTGATCACGGATGCCAATTTTCAGTTTTCTTCGGTATTTCAACCGATTCACAGAATATTTCATGCAAACTTTTCGAGAAGTGTGAGATTACACACCATTTCAAATATGTATACGAAAGGTACGAGATTACACACCTGATTTTGATTTCCTAACGAACCACTCGTCGTTGACCTAGAACAATACCAACCAAAAGTTAGCCTCAGATTTCCAAAAGATTTCGTATCACTTACACTTGAATCACTTACCACTATGTCTGAAGGTAGAATATATCGAGTGATTTGTCCCCAAAACATATAGTCGATTATTTCACATTATTACTCCGTTAGTAACCAATCGAATATTGAATAATATCAATAATCCATAAGAACTCCTTACCTTATTAATATTGGATCCGATTTCTAGCGATTATACGATGACTTTAGAAAAATCCAAGTCTAGGCCTTCCACTATATCTCTAAGAGGAAGAAAAATGATTTCGAATGAGGGAAAGTAAGGTGATGGTCTAGGTCAAAATGACCTTCCAAAACCAAAGAAAATAAAATATTGAGAAGAATACTTATCGATTGATCAAGAAACGGATGTTAATATGGATGAGAAGAAGAAATAGAGAAAAGATGAAAGTTTGGTTATGGAGAAAATTGTATGTTGATATTCGGCTATCAAGGAAGATGGACAAAAGGTGAATATGAAACCAATCCAAAGAGAAGAAAATTGCACTATTGTGCTAGAAGATTTCGACAAAGAGAATAGCAAATTGGGAGAAGATGACACTAAAGTTGCAAATGTGATTTTTGGCCAAAACAATAACAAGACCCAACCAAATGCCAAAGTATAATTTCAGCTACCTATCTACCCCCAAAATCGTCCACATGCATTGTCATAAGGGTCAAAATTTTGCCAACCATACTTTCCATAGAATTCTCCATGAAATAAGCCACTTGTTCGCCTTACTTGCCTTTTCCTTTTGATTCCTTTCCCCAACCTCAATCTTTCCTTAATTCTTTAGCCACCATACCAAAAATAAAGAAGTCAAACTTTCCATAAATACCTCTTGGCCGACACTTAAGGAAAGAGTGCAAAAATATTGTCAAAAATTGCACACAAAGGGATTTGAACATTTTCCCTCAAGGTACTTCACTTGATGCCATAACCTCTTTACCAATAACTCATTTATGCAAGCACATTACTTATTTATTTCTATAAGCTTTGAAGCTACTCACTATCTCTCCTTAAAGTGCTAAAATACCCAATTTTTCCTAAGGCCCAATTAAACCCGAGACTTCATAGAAACCTTGTAACCTTCCAAATTCACTTAACTAATAAGTCCAATTTGCAATAATGTCATTCTTTTGTTCTCAAAATTTTAAACATTCCTAGCCCAAGGCGCATTGGGCCCAATCCTACTAGGCCCAATTTTGGGATGTTACAATTTTACCCTCCTTAAAGAAATTTTGTCCTCGAAATTTCCAATCAACTACTAAACGTACCGCTCAAATCACACCACTATACTTTCACTGCGCACTCTGATCTTAATAACACTGATGTACTTTTAACATAATCTTGAATCCTCTTTCACACAACCAAACATCTATCCACAAAAGCAAACAGTTGTCTACCATCTATACTTAGAATTTTCTACATTCAATCATCATGTCCAACCAAAACATACCTGACTTGATGGTGATGTAACAATCCCGAGCCTTATGCTCCTTAGACCCGTATCTCAAGCATGCTCCTGACCTTCTCCAGCATTCCCCCGGATGACACCTTTTGTAATGATCACAAGCTGAAAATTTTGGATGTGCCTTAACATGCTTTACGGAATGAGACTGCGATCCAAAAGAACCACAATCTCTTTTCTTCTTACAGTCCACAGACCCAACTCAAAGTGCTTTATTGATTTCCTTAACCTCTTTCAATACCTTCTTAACTATCTGAGTCAGCTCATCAACCCCAACTCGATCATGAGATCCCGTCTCAGCCACTAACGATGTCTGCGCCTCCCTTTTGGGCACATGCCTTGGTGTCGAAGATCTAGCCCTAGCACCTCGGCTCTACCACGTCCATGTCTACCGCATCCGCGTCTTCTAGCGCTCAAGTTCACTAAGTAATATAATCTGATTAAGAGTTTTATGAATCATTATGCTATTCGATGTTTATTAAACGATGTTTTATGGAGTATGAGTAGAAAAGTTATTTTCGAGAGTCAAATTCGCATCCTAGAGTCTCAGTCTCTATAGTTTCAACTCCTAAAGCTAACAGTTCTAGAGTATTCTAATTTGTAGAATTTTCGTAACACAATAATCATAAAATGAAAACAAATACTTACTTGACTTGGTGCCGAATACTCGTGGTGCCATACTTCCTTTAGAACATATATTTATAAATCAAAATTCTAAACAGCTTTGGAAAACGCTTTTGAACCCAAACCACTACTGAGTTTTGCAATCGGGCTCTGATACCATAAAATGTAACACCCCAAACTCGGCCTAAAAGTTAGGCCAAAAGTCTGGCGTGTTGTAACATCCTAAATTTTTGGGCCTATGCATTTAATGGGTGAATATGTGGAATGAGTTAATTTAAGTGTTAAGGGCCCAAATTTTAAGTTTTAAGGAGCCCAAATCTTCTAATTTAAGTTAGTTAAATTTGGCATTAGGGATTAGGGAAGTGAATGGCACAAGGCTATTTTTTTGGGAATTTTATTATATTTATTCTATGTGGATAATAAGAAGATAAATGCTATTATTTAGAATTTATTCTTAAGGATAATAAGCAGATAAAGACTATTTTGAGGAGATAATAGATTAAGATAAGGGAAAAGGGATAGGAGCTATCATGTGTGGCGTTTTGGTGAAAATCAATCTCTGCTAAAGGGAGGAATCGATTTTCTATATAAAGAGGGGGTGTGCCAAAATTTTGGAAGCCTTTCTTTTATTTTCTTTTCTCATCTTCTTCCTCTCAAAAGCCAAAACCACCATTTCTTCACCCTTTCTTCCTCTCTAAAATTTTCGGTTGGTCAATCTTTTAACCTCTATTGTTATTTTTCTTCTAATTCCTAAAAGCCAAATCACATCTCTATTATTCTATTCTTCTCCTTAATACTCATTGGCCAAATCTCTCTAGCCATCTCTTCAATTCTTAAATCTTCTAAAAATCGAACTTAGATCTCACCTCCTGAAGTTGTCGAATTTTTTCAGTAAAGTCTGCTTGTGCCGAATCTGAAGAAAACAATAGGTATGTGTCGATTTTGAGTTTCTAATATTTCTCCATCTTTTCAAAGTCCCCAGTCGAATGGCCATTTAGTGACTAATCAAGGGTTTTTCTTATTTTCGACATTTCGGGATCTGAAGAGGAGTCCAACGCTTAGATCTCTAAGTTAAAGATCAGTATCACTCAAGTCGTGTTATTTTCGGGATTTCAAGGTAAGGAGATTGGTTTATTTATAAATATATGAAATCGGGTGGAACACTAACCATGGCCGAATATAGGAGAGGCCCTATTTTCACATCTTTTCGGCTTTTTAAGCAAAATTGTAGATCGGGATAACAAGGATATCAACTAAGAATATTGGATTTCACGATATCAAGTTTGTAACACTTTTCCACCATCTAGATCTGTTTGATTAATATATGATTATAAGTCTTATATGTTTTGATAAATGCCAAATCCGCATAATAGAGGAAACCTAAAGAAGGTAAAACAAATCATCGTGTTAGTGAATGTTCGATTAAACGATATAAGTATATTGATTTTATGTGATTGCATGGGTTGGGTTTGATGAAAGGAGGAAGTTATATGTTGTAGCGGTTTTCACCGTGGTATGTTGTAGCGATTTTTACCGTGATCTGTTGTAGCGATTTTTACCGTGATTTGTTGTAGCGGCTTTTACCGTGATCTGTATAGTGGCTACGGCCATGATCTGATGATGAGCAGCAAGACTACCATCAAGGCATGTTGTAACACCCCAAACCCGGCCCATTCACTGCAATCGAATTTGAAATGCCACTGCGGAAAAACATTTGAAAATAATCTGACTTGTAAGTAAAGTATATAAAATTTATTGTCTTTAGGAAAGAAAACCTTGTGTATTTAAAATTTCAAATAAATTAAGTTGTTACAAAATTCCGGATTAAAACTTTATTATATATACTTAAGAAAATAAGATCATTTGTAATTAATATTTAAATTGTCAATCCATAATAGAACATAATAATAAAGATACTTAATAAAATGCTTAAATACTTTAATGGGCCTTATTACAATAAACACTTAATCAAAATATCAAACTATAATTACTTAATTAATTAAAATATCTTCTCAGATAGGCCACCTCGTATCCACTCCAACCCGGTCCGATCATCATATCACCGCGATGTTTGATAAAATATTTGGGTGAGTCACACGGACTCAAGTGTAACTAATCCATCGGATTCCACCCACATGTTAACCACATATTAACACATATATCGATAAAAATTATCATATTCCCATATAATCACATTCGCCTTGGCCCATATTCAAATCACTTATCAAGTAACAAGGTAATTAACCACATAATTTCCACATACTGGGCTTAGCCCATTCCTTATTCAAATCCACATTCACATACTGGGCTTGGCCCATTTCCACATTAATCCACATACCAAATAAAAGTATGCAAAGTGCACCCAACCCAAACCTAGGGTCCATCCTCTACACACCCCCTTATCCAGCCTACCACACACCAGGGGATTAACAAATCACCCTCTCCTTTTCACTCCAAAGACAATCAATGTCGTCCATGTGCAATTAAGCACAATAATCCACAACGCGACGTCAGTCAGCGCCAATCCACGATGTAGCCATAGCTAACACCAAAACCACAATGGGACACATAGTCACTCATCAACCACGATATGGCATTTAGCCGATATCAACCACGATGAGGCACAAAGCTACTCATCAAGCCACGATGTAGCTCAAGGCTAACATCAAACCACGTACTCGAAGTACACCCGTACCTTCTTTCATATCCCAACCCATGCACATACAACATGTTATTTTTTTTTAGTGTCACATTTATGAAATCCCCTAATTTCGGCTTTCGTATCACAAAACCCGTATTCAACTGTTAGTTCTTTTAAATAAAAGTTGGTAAGGAAACCATTAAAATTGAATTTTAATGGTGGCAACACAAAACGAAAAGTTTTCTAAACTGCGATGTTTTCACTAAAATTTCAAAACAATTTTTTTCCTTTCATGTGACATACCAGATTCGGTCGTAATGTTTAGACCGAGTTTGGGGTGTTACAATTATAGTATCAGAGCCCGATTGTAAAACTCGGCTGTGGAATGGGTTCAAAAACATTTTCAAAAATTGGTTTGTAATATGGTTTAAGAAATGTATGTCTTTCTGGGAAGTATGGCACCCAAGTCTCTAGCACCAAATCCATAAGTTCTCTTACCTTATACTCTATTATGTGCTGAAATGAATGTGTTTCTGGTATTCATTCTATGATGTGTGGATATGATGTATGACTATAGAAATTGTGTGCATGTGTGGTAAAAATTTGTTTGCTTCTGTGTTAGATATCTGGTTGTGTGAAGGGGTACCAAGATTAAGTTAGAAATTATATTAGTGTTATTGGAATCAGAGTACGCAGCATGAGCATAGTGTTGTAGGTTAGAATGTATGACTATTAGTTAGTTGGAAATTTTGAGGACTATATTTCTTTAATGGGGTAGATTTGTAACGACCCGAATTTGGGCCTAGTAAAATTGGGCCCAATGGGCCTTGGGTGTGGTAGCGTTTAAAATTTTTGAGAATATAAGAACGGCATTATTACAAGTTGGACCTATTAGGTGAGTGATTTTGGAAGGTTAGAGGGCTTCTATGAAGTCCCGGTATCAAACCTAGGCTTAGGAAAAATTTGGGTTTTAAGTGAATAAAGCCGTAGGAGTTAGTAGGTAGGCTTTAAGAATAAAATGTGGGGAGAAATAACACAAGAAGAGCTTGTGGTGTGGTGGCAAAGTGATGCCACTTAAGGAGCAAGGGAATGACGCCACAAGGGAGCAAGGGGTCCAAGGTTTAAGTCTTGGTGCTTGCATTTTGATTTTCTTTTTAAATGGACTTTAGAATTTGGTCATAAGTTTATATTTAGTTGCGCATGATTTTAAACAAAAAGCAGCTAGTTGTTAAAGTGGCTAGCGGCATGGATTATGTTACAAGAGAGCCTGAGTTTGAATCTCATGACAAGCAAGGGAGTATTTATTTTTCGGATTGGACGATCAGAGTTTGAGTTGGATTTAAACTCTGCTGATGGAGGGATCCCACATCAGAAAGATAGCAAAAGGGAAGGTGAGAAGATGGCTATAAATGGAGCTGTCTAAGAAGAGAGGAAGCATACCTTGGTGGGCGTTGGGCATAGGAGCATTCAGAGCGCGGATTAGCCAGCTTCAGACTCCTACCAGGTGTGTATTCTCTCTACTCTAGTTGTAGAGTAGCAAATGCTGAAATACCGGTCACACAGCGATGGTAGCCGCACGAGTGTGTGAGCACACGTGTGGAAGCTTTGAAGCAATAGTCGAGGCCATCATGAGTGTTCTTGTGGGTGTAGGTTATTGGGCCAAGTGGGCCCAAGTGGGCCCGTGGGCCCATATGAGTAAATTGTATGATTGTGTAGTAGACAGTGAACTAGACTATGTGAATCTCATATTTGTGGCTAAATTTGGGCTAAATGGGCCACACACGTGGCCCACTTTGTCAAGAATGGGCTTAGGTCGAGATATCTCATTATCTCTTTAGAATACTTTAGTCGCCGAGGTGACAAGTGGACCTTCTCATGGGCTAATTAATACCCTAATTTGTAAAATTACCGAATTTGCAAAACCTACGATTTGCAAAATCGAAATATCCCTAGTTTGCAAAATTATCGAAATATCCCTAGTTTGCAAAATTATCGAAATATCCCTGGCTTGCAATATTACCGAAATACCCTGGTTTACAAAATTATCGAATACCCTTGGTTTATAAAATTACCAAAATACCCCTAGTTTTTAAAATTACCGAAATACCCCTACTTTGTAAAATTATCAAAATACCCCTGGTTTACAAAATTATCGAAATACCCCTGGTTTGTAAAATTACCAAAATACCCTTGGTTTGCAAAATTATCGAAATACCATTGGTTTGCAAAATTATCGAAATACCCTTGGTTTGTGAAATTACTGAAATACCCTCGAATTGTAAAATTATCGAAATACCCTTAGTGTGTAATTACCGCGTTACCCCTAAATGGAAAATGCCTGTTGTACCCACGTGGTAGTACTAGTGTGGAATGTGTTAATTGTGTGTAGTGCTTACACCTTTCTTTATCATTTTGCATTAATCACTGTGTTGGCTAAAAGCCGAAACGACTGTATAGACAGTTGAGCTACCCTTGTAGGTAAGGTTAGAGACACCAGGTAAGTACCTTTATGATTCTTTCGTTCAAACAACATAGCCTAAACGTATGTATGATTTGATTATCTGTTGTACATTGGAAATATGATTCCATTCATCACAATATGATAATATGTTGCATGGGCTTTGGGATATGATTGAAGGGGAAGTGTAATTCAGTGACTCTGTCATAGTGGTTTGGTATCACATATACATACATCAGTGACTATGTCACATTATTTCAGAGGTTGGGTACCACATATTTATATATTTCAGTGACTCTGTCACAGTGGTCTGGAACCACAGTAGTTTGGTACCACAGTGGCTTGGTGCCACAAGTGTTTGGCTGGTTCAGGTAATGTAGAGGATGGAATACTAGGTTGGGCTGGGTTACATTGCATACACTTTTTAATATGCCATATTGTGGGGGCTAAGGCTCAATGTGCATCTGGGGCTTAAGGCCAAATTGCGTTTGTTAGGGAAATATTCACTGAGTCTTGGTGACTCACCCCTCTGTTTAATTTTACAGGTAACCCCTAGATGCGGATTTGGAGCCGAGGTGGACTTTGAGGTGGCCATGCATTATTTCTTCCGTAAATTTTGTTTCCTTCTTTTAAACTTATTTTTAATTTGGGATTTTGTTTGTAATGTCCATAATTTTAATTTGGTTTTATTTTTTTGCGTTATTATTATATTATGAAATGTTAAACACAAAGTTTTTCCTAAAAATATAATAAACATTTTCCAAAATATTAACAAGCGAATAACTAGCAAAATAATAATGAAACTCAAAATTTTCTAAAACTATACAAACTATTTTTTTTAGTGTCACGTTTATGAAATCCCCTAATTTCAGCTTTCGTATCACAAAACCCGTATTCAACTGTTAGTTCTTTTAAATAAAAGTTGGTAAGGAAACCCTTAAAACTGAATTTTAATGGTGGCAACACAAAATGAAAAGTTTTCTAAACTGCGATGTTTTCACAAAAATTTCAGAACTATTTTTTTCTTTCATGCAACATACCAGATTCGATCGTAACGTTTAGATCGGGTTTGGGGTGGTACAATTATTATATTAGAGCCCGATTGTAAAACCCGACTGTGGAATAGGTTCAAAATGTTTTCATAAATTGGTTTGTAATATGGTTTAAGAAATGTACGTCTTTCTGGGAAGTATGGCACCTAAGTCTCCGGCACCGAATCCATAAGTTCTCTTACCTTATACTCTATTATGTGTTGAAATGAATGTATTTCTGGTATTCATTCTGTGATGTGTGGATGTGATGTATGACTATAGAAATTATGTGTATGTGTGGTAAAAATATGTTTGCTTCTGTGTTAGATATTTGGTTGTGTGAAAGGGTACCAAGATTAAGTTAGAAAGTGTATTAGTGTTATTGGAATCAGAGTACGCAGCGTGAGCGTAGTGTTGTTGGTTAGAATGTACGACTGTTAGTTAGTTGGAAATTTTGAGGACAAAATTTCTTTAAGGGGGTAGATTTGTAACGACCCGAATTTGGGCCTAGTAGAATTGGGCCCAAAGGGCCTTAGGTGTCATAACGTTTAAAATTTTTGAGAATATTAGAACGGCATTATTGCAAGTTGGACCTATTAGGTGAGTGATTTTGGAAGGTTAGGGGCTTCTATGAAGTCTCGGGATCAAACCTAGGCTTAGGAAAAATTTTGGTTTTAAGTGAATAAAGCCCTGGGAGTTAGTAGGTAGGCTTTAAGAATAAAATGTGGGGAGAAATGAAACAAGGAGCTTGTGGTGTGGTGGCAAAGTGTTGCCACTTAAGGAGCAAGGGAATGATGCCACAAGGGAGCAAGGGTCCAAGGTTTAAGTCTTGGTGCTTTCATTTTGATTTTCTTTTTAAATGGACTTTAGAATTTGGTCATAGGTTTATATTTACTTGCGCATGAATTTAGACAAAAAGGAGCTAGATGTTAAAGTGGCTAGCGACATGGATTATGTTACGAGGGAGCCTGAGTTCGAATCTCATGACAAGCAAGGGAGTATTTATTTTGCGGATTGGACGGCCAGAGTTTGAGTTGGATTTAAACTCTGCTAACGGAGGGATCCCACATCGGAAAGATAGCAAGAGGGAAGGTGAGAAGATGGCTATAAATGGAGTTGTCCAAGAAGAGAGGAAGCATACCTTGGTGGGCGTTGGGCATAGGAGCATTCGGAGCGGGGATTAGCTAGCTCAAACTCCTATCAGGTGTGTATTCTCTCTACTCTAGTTATAGAGCGGCAAATGCCGAAATACCGGTCACACAGCGATGGTAGCCACACGAGCGTGTGAGCGCACGTGTGGAAGCTTCAACGCGATAGTCGAGGCCATCATGGGTATTCTTGTGGGTGTGGGCTATTGGGCCAAGTGGGCCCAAAAGGGGCCAAGTGGGCACAATGGGCTCGTGGGCCTATATGAGTAAATTGTATGATTGTGTAGTAGATAATGAACTAGACAATGTGAATCTCATATCTATGGCTAGATTTGGGCTAAATAGGCCACACGAGCGTGTAGGCCTACTTGGGCCAAGAATGGGCCTTAGGCCCATTCGCATCATTATCTTTGTTTAGAATACTTGAGTCGTTCTAGGCGATAGTGGACCTTCTGTTGGGTCGTTAATACCCTAATTTGTAAAATTATCGAAATACCCCTGGTTTGCAAAGCTAAAATACCCCTGGTTTGCGAAATTACTAAAATACCCCTAGTTTGTAAAATTACTAAAATACCCCTAGTTTGCAAAATTACTGAAATATCCTTGGTTTGTGATATTACCAAAATACCCCTGGTTTGTGAAATTATCAAAATACCCCTGGTTTGTAAAATTATCGAAATACCCCTGGTTTGTGAAATTACCAAAATACCCCTAGTTTGCAAAATTACCAAAATACCCCTGGTTTGCGAAATTACTGAAATACCCTTGGTTTGCAAAATTGCCAAAATACCCTCATATTGTAAAATTATCAAAATACCCTTAGTGTGTAATTACCGTGTTACCCCTAAATAGAAAATGCCCGTTGAACCCTCGTGGTAGTATTAGTGTGGAATGTGTTAATTGTGTGTAGTGCTTACACCTTCCTTTATTATTTTGCATTAATGACTGTGTTGGCTAAAAGTCAAAAGACTGTATAGATAGTTGAGATACCCTTGTGGGTATGGTTGGAGACACCAAGTAAGTACCTTTATGATTCTGTCTTTCGAACAATATAGCCTAAATGTATGTATGATTTGAGTATCTATTGTACATTAGAAATATGATTGCTTTCATCATAATATGATAATATGTTGCATGGGCTTTGGGATATGATTGGAAGGGGAAGTGTAATTTAGTGACTCTATCACAGTGGTTTGGTACCACATATACATACATCAGTGACTATGTCACATTATCTCAGTGGTTGGGTACCACATATATATATTTCAGTGACTCTGTCACAGTGGTCTGGTACCACAGTGGCTTGGTGCCATAAGTGTTTGGCTGGTTCAGGTGAAGTAGAGGATGGAATACTAGGTTAGGTTGGGTTGCATTGCATACACTTTTTAATATGTCATATTGTGAGGGCTAAGCCTCAATGTGCATCTGCGGGCATAAGGTCAGATTATGCTCGTTAGGGGAAGTACACACTGAGTCTTGGTGACTCACCCCTCTGTTTAATTTTACAAGTAACCCCTAGTTGCGGATTTGGAGCTAAGGTGGACTTTAAGGGGGCCATGCATTATTTCTTCCGTAAATTTTGTTTCCTTCTTTTAAACTTATTTTTAATTTGGGATTTTGTTATGTAATAAGGCCTCCATAATTTTAATTTGGATTTTATTTTAATGCGGATATTATTATATTATGAAATGTTAAACACAAAGTTTTCCCTAAAAATATAATAAACATTTTCCAAAATATTAACAAGCAAATAACTAGCAAAATAATAATGAAACTCGGAAATTTCTAAAACTATACAAACTATTTTTTTTTTTAGTATCACGTTTATGAAATCCCCTAATTTTGGCTTTCGTATCATAAAACCTGTATTCAACTGTTAGTTCTTTTAAATAAAAGTTGGTAAGAAAACTCTTAAAACTGAATTTTAATGGTGGCAACACAAAATGAAAAGTTTTCTAAACTGCGATGTTTTCACTAAAATTTCAAAACTATTTTTTTTTCTTTCATGTTACATACCAGATTCAGTTGTAATGTTTAGACCGAGTTTGGGGTGTTACAACCACCGGCCACGGCCCCCTCACTCCACTTACTCCACTCTCTCAAGCCCAAAAACCCTCTTTTTGTATTCCCATTATCTTTCCCCCTCCATTTCCCTTTCCCCATTTTCCTTATTCCTTCTTTACACCGCCACCACACCAACCACCATCCTTGCCACCATACACAATGACTAATACTAGAGGCAAGGCCAAAGCCACCATCCCCATGTCGAAAAAGTGAAAGGATCCTGGCGCAGTCTCTCTGTGCGTGACGACTCTACATAAGTTCATGCCAGCCGCTTTATTTACTCCACAAGACAAGGACCTTTGAGTCCATTTATTTTTTCTTTTTCTTTTAATTTCATTTTTAAATTCTTTTCCTTTGTCTTTCTTGTCTCTAATTTATTATTACATTTTGATTTCCTTAATTTAGGTTCAAGGGGCTGTTAAGGAACAACCACACCACCACCGGAGTATCCACCTCCTTTGCCCAACTTTACACCATTTCTTTTTTTGACTCCATCCAAAATTCAGGAAGTTTCACCTATCTCCCTCTCTTATGATTTTCTTACTATATTTCCATTATTTATCTTTGTACATTGAAGACAATGTACATTTTAAGTATGGGGAGGTTATTGATTTCATTACCAGAAAATCCCTTAATTTTGTCTTATTCTTAAGTAAATTTTCTCATATCACTAATTAGAATGAAATTTATATTAACTTATGATTTTTATTGATATGTTTTGGATTAAGTCATAAGTAATTGTGCACTGATCATTTAAACTTTAAGACATTAGAGAATCAAGCATGATAAGTCTATTTTCAGGATTAAAAATTTCTAGGTTGTTTTCCTAAATTTAAATATTACTTTGAAGTTTGAAATTTGCAAGGTTGACATCAAAAACCATAAATTTTGTGAGTCTTTGAGCCTTTTAGAGCATACATTTTTTTTTCGTGCTCACTTTGTTATTAGTTATGAGTGTGCCAATATTAATCTGTTATTCTAGAACTTGCTTCGATTATACATGTCGAGACCGCACCTTTGATTTGATATACTGAGATGATAAAGGCACCTAGGTTTTAACCCACTTATTCTATCAAAAGCCTACCTTCATAATTAACCCCTAGTGAACCCCTTTGAATCCTAATAAATCGTTTCTTGACACACCCATTAATATTAACCCAAAACCAAATTTTTATTAGCCCTACTTTATTGACTTCCCTTTTGTCGAGATTTGATTTGATCAGTTGCCTATCTATTTTCTTTATTTCAGTTGTTAAATTCATCTTATATCATGAACTTGTTCTTATTTTTAAAAAAAAAGAGTTGTGATATATTCATTATTAGTTCTATGATTATTTGAGCTTAAGTAGTTAATTTCATATTTTGAGAAGAAGCTCGTGTTATTATGAAAAGTTTTCAATTGATGTAATTATTCAATATTAGTTTTTTTTTTAGGTAATTTGCCAATTCAATCTTGATTTTAACCCTTTAATTTAGCATGTATCCACACCTTTAACCCAAGCTCCATTACAAACCTTTTAAAGACCTTTTGATTTGTGTGTCATCTCATTTTATAGTGGTGGAGATTTGATTTTCATGCAAGCCTATAGTAATAACTTTTCATGTTTGACTTTTGAGTGCTTTATCTTGAACCCTAAACACTTTGAGTGATTTGAGTGAATCCTTTGTGAGGAAGTCAATTCTTGTCAATTTTGGATCAAAGGTAATTATTTAGATAAGAGGAAACACCTATGTTTTCGTGCTACAAAAATTTGTGACTTAGATTGTTTGAATCTTTAAGACTCTTTAAGTTAAATTATCCATGTATAAATTATTTATAAATTATGGTGAGGCATTATTGATGAGAATTATGATTTGATGAAGTTTAATTTTAATTGTGAGTTGAGGATTTTGCTTGAGGTCAAGCAAATGCTTAAGTGTGGGGATATTTGATAAATCATAATCTATACATATTTTAACCCCATGCTTGGCTTATTTTTGGATGAATTTTCATTAGATTTGATGAATTTGATGCTCCTAATCCATTAATTTCATGTTTTACACTCAGGAGAGCTTAGGGAGTAAAAAAGAACAAGAAACGGGCCAAAACAGGACAAAATGGGCCTACCTAGGACATCAACACGGCCTAGACAATGAACACGGCCGTGTGTTAGAGCAGGATCAAATACGGCCTAGATCAACGTATACGAGCAGAACACACAGCTGTGTGTGGCAAGCAGAATCAAGCACGGTCTAAGGAATCGTACACGGGCATGTCCCTACCGTATCAAAGTTTAATTCTATTCAGAATAGGCCACTTGTGGGCCAAGAGAGGTGTTCCAAAGCCTATATAAACACCCTAGGGGCAACTTAAACAGGACACCAATAGAAAGCGAGAAAATACTCAAGACAAAATGTCGGGAGTAGTTTCGGAAGAAGGATCTCCATCAAGACCAAGATCTCCCATCAAGTTCTTTAGAAGTTTTGGGTTTTCTTATGTTTTGTTGTTTTCCTTATTTTAAGATGTTTCCCCCTATTAGTATAAACTAAATCCCTTAGATACCTAAGGGGATGAAACCTAAGATGGATCTTATTATTATTTGATTTATAAGATAAATACTTATTCTTATTCTTAATTTTGAGTTCTTATTCTTGTTTTGATAATTCAGGTTATTGATTCAAGTCGAATGTGCTTATTCAGAGGAGCAAAATTCCCTGTTTAAGAGTGGATCAACACAATTAAGCAGAGTTGATCGCAACCCTAAAAATAGAGTGACAAAAATCTGCCCGATTAGAGTCAAATCTAATAAGGGAATCCATAGATCGAGTTAGTGCAACATTAGGGGGTTTAATTAGAAGGAAATTTCAATTAATCATCCTAGAGTTTGTTGTTGTTAGTCTTGAAAAAGATATTAACATAAATCAGGGATTTCTACGGATTAAGTCAAGTGAATAAATCATATGAATCAAAAGTAATAAGTGAAGTCTAGGTGGATTCTTCCTTAGGTATTGCCTATCTCATAAAGTTGTCTAAAGTACTTTCTAAATTCGTTTTCTATCGTGTTTTTATTTAAGTTTTAGTTTAAAAGAAATCACTCCAATTCTTAGGCTAAATAATAGAAATATAGTAATTACTAGTACTCTTGGTCCTTGTGGATACAATATTACCGATCTTACCATAACTATAATATTGAATGATAGGTGCGCTTGCCTTTATTGCGATCGTAGTTAGTTTGAGACACATCACATACGGATACCCTTCTGGTCTCATCGTTTGACATAATTTATACATGACAGGATACCGTTCCGATCTCACTTGTCTCGATATTCTATCAGGGGTGTTACTCTCTAATATACTAAGTACTCTTGAATAAACAACCAATTTCAAATAAATAATCACTTAATAGATAATTGGTTTAATAATCGAATCATGCAAGATATAAGTAAAGCACAAGAATTTATTGTAATATCTATACAAATATTAATTGATCATGTTAACGAAATATAAATAAAAGAATAAAATAGAAGAGTAAAGAGAATGATTATTGATAAATATACTAAAGCGCGGATCCGGAGCAATCTTTGTTCTCAATAGTATTCACATCAGAATAGAAAAGTCCGAGTAAACAAACATAAAAGAAAAGAAAACTAAAAACTGAATAAAACTGTTGAAGTCCAAAACTATTTTTGATGGATAGATGCCCTAATTTGTGTACAGAATCCTCTTATTTATAGGCTAAAATATGTGCACTTTATGCCTAATATGCCCCCAATACTAATAAATGTTTGATATCAAATGGTATCTTAAGATCTTGTATAACACGACCACTGACATCATCATATCTTGTGACCCATGTTCAAGGTATGGCTCAACATAGGCTACTATGGCTCAACATAGGAGTTGTGTCATGCCATAGACTTTCATATCGTGCCATAGCAGTCATTTTGTGGGTTCGAACGTTCCTGTCGTACTTTTATGACTCAGAAAGCTTGTGCAAATCTCGTCCCAAGTTCTTACATCAATTGGGCCTAAAATTAAGCATCCTGCACACTTAGATACACAAATTAAACCTACCTAAGGCCCATGTCGGCCTAATAGATCACCAACACCTAAAAATGTGTTAAAAACACTTATTTTATTAACTTTCACTACTTAGCTACTAACTACTGAAAATGTAATAATTAATATTTAAATGCCTAGAAAACAATCTCCTTAAGTGCGAAAATATACCGAAATTACTACTACATTTGACGTCAGGTTAAATATGAATGGTATTAAATTGAAAAGCATATTAAATGTTGAACTATTATATGATTTGGTTCTATGATAAACTCATTTTATTGTTGTGAAATTTTATGTTAGGAAAATTGTGTCAAGTTAATTAGTTTGATACGTTTAATTGCAAATCGCGGTAAGTTATTGTTTTAACACATATGAACTTACTAAGCATTCAAAATGCTTACTAGTTGTTTTCCCTTTTTTTATAGATTGTCAGTTTGCAGAACGCATTAATCGGATCTCATCAAAGCTCATACTATCCTGCTATCGACTCGGTAGACTTTTGTTCGTTTTAATCTCAGTTATGTGGTATGTACATAAGTGTTATATATATGACTTTTCTTGAAAATGATTGTTCGATTTGAATCTTGGTTAATGGTTGAATTTGAGAAAGTTAATGTTCATATATATGTGTATGTTTGGTAATTTGTTAAGCTATAAATGTAGTACATGAATGACAAATTGCTTGATGAATTGATATGGTATATGAGGGTATGGAATAGCTTAAAAGCATGATGAAAAAGTTGAATTTGGTTAGGTTGGACTGATAAGTTAATGTAAAATTGTGGAATGGTCTCATTAGATAATTTTTGCAAATGGTTAAGTACATCAATTGGAATGGTTTTGGTTAGTTTCTATGCGGGTATAAGTGTGCTTTTAAGAACCATTTGAGAGTGTTAATATCTTGGCATGAAAGGGGTACCAAAATGCAAGTTTTTGACATTTTTTGGCTCAAAGGTATTGATACCATAGAAAGGAGTACTGATACATTAGTGATTTTTTTTTTAAAATTTCAAACATCGAACCTAAAAATGGTATTGATACAAAGATAATGTATTGATACCTCGCCAAAGGTATCGATACTTTATGCCTAATATTGATACCTTCATTTTTAGTTCAATTTTTCTAAAACAATGAAGCTCAAAATGGTATCGGTACTTCTTTGGGGCATCGATACTTATTTTAAAAAGTCTAAAAATATTGCAATTTAATCCTATTTCATTCTTGAGTCTACAAGAAAGCTTTAGTAAGCTCGATTAAGGTCCGAATTTTATTGTGTATCTTACTATCTAGGTGTTTATGACATGACTGAATATTTGAATGATTTATTTATGGTGTATTTGGTGTGGAATTTTAAAACTTATTTAAAAAAGGTCCCTATTTCATCTTGTGTTGACTTTAAAGCATTCATATGCTCGTATAAGACTTGGGAAAGAAAGTTCATGATATTCAATATTGTATTGCTATTGATTGCATGAATAATGATTTTTGGGAAAAAATTGGTTTGAAAACGGTTTTCTAGCATAACAAAAAATTAAAATTTTGAAAATCGACCCTTTGTGATATTTATAGTAATAAACCTTAGACAAAAATTGTACTTGTGTTTTCGAATAAACAGTTCCTTTGTAACATCCTGATAATTAGGGGTTATGCATTTTACTTAATTGAATGATGTTGCATGCTTATTTTTTTTATGAGTATATTTTTGGAAGTTATTTGAGCTTCATTAATTAAGTGAATGCTTAGTTAAACTTTTAATTTCTATTAATTAAGAGAGAGCTAAGTAAGTTAGGCCTTAAGAATTAATGACAAGGAATTTCAAGCATAAGTTAAGTAATTGGCAAAGTGGTTAAGATGCATGGATGTGTGCTTGAGGTGTAAGGTTCGAATCTCCTAGCTAGCATTAGGGAGGATTTTAATTTTTTTGTTTTCTTCCCTATAAGTGTCGGCCAAGAAAGTTCTAGAGTGGATGAGCTTTCATTCATTTTTGGCTATTTGACCATGTGAAAAAGGAAGCAAAGAACTCAAGGCATGGAATCATAAGTTGATGATAAGATGAGGGGGACAAAAGGCATGATATTGGGCTATGTTTTGGGGATGTGTTCATGGTCATTTGACCATGAACCTAGACGGCATGAAGGCTAAAGGGAGTGGTTTATTGTTGAGAGCAAATCAAGAGTTGATGGGGAAGAATCAAGGAGGAAAAAGGGATAATGTTGGCATTGATTTGGCCGAATTTGTGCTTTGCCATTAGGGGGGAGTTGGCCAAAAGTCTTGCATATTCTTTTGTCCATCTTTTCTCCCTTCTCCAAAACTTTTCCCTAAACCGAAACTATCATTGGCATTTGGTACAAGGTTACTTTGTTTTGGTATTGGAATTTTTGACCAAAGAGGTACCCTTATTCCATCTTTTCTTCTCAAAATTCTCTCTTTTGATAATAAAATATTGTCACTTTTGAAGTCACTCCTTTTCTTTCTCTTTAGTGCCGAATTTAGCTATCACCAAAAGCCTTCTCTTTCATCTTCTTTTCTCTCTTTTCATTCTATTTCCCTTCTCTCTTTCCCTCTCATAGCCAAACCATAAAAGACTAAGCACCATTTTCTTCTTTTTTTTTCTCCCTTAGCCGAATGCATCTAATCCCCAAAATCAATCTCCTTTCTCTTTGATCAATTCTCCTTTTCTTTTCTTTTCATTTTATTTCTCTCTTCTCTTCTCTCATTGTCGAAACCACATAGGATCAAGAACCATTTGTTACCTCCTTGGCCGAATGTGCAAAGGTTCCTAAACATTTCTTTTCTTTTGAGAAATCACCATCATCATCTTCTTCTTCTTTTCTCTTTTCTTCCTTTTCTTTCCTTCTCCTTTCATTCTCTTTCTTCTATTCCTCAAAATCAAACCATCATATTGAAACCACCATTTCTCTTCTTTTTTGTTAAAGCCAATCTTGAAGGACTCAAGTAAGATTTTATCAATTATTTTTATCTTTTCTTTTCATCGTAGCAAACTTAGAATCGTGATCTTTATTTTCTTCTAGGCCGATTCATTTGAAAAGAATTTTCAAAGATATTGTTGAAGACAACCTTTAAGTGACCATTCAAATCATCAAGGTAAGGTTATTAATTTAGATCACATCAATTTCCTTAGATGGATCACTAATCCATGTTACTTTTAGGGACGATCTAAGATCAACAAGATAGGTAAGAAAAGAGCCGTCCGGAGTGTTTGGAAGAGGGGAGGTATTCCTTTACCATCGAACTACAAATGAAGGGCTGTATCGGCGGTTAGAGACTTTCCACCGGGTTGTGGACCCTCTGCTAACGAGGATCGATTATTCAAGTAGTGCGATAACCGAACCACTTTACGTTGGTGGAATATCGTGGTTTTGATCCATCTAGTGGAGAAAAACCACAAATAACTGTCGCTCGAGAATCAGGGTGAGGATTAGATCTCTCGTCAATAAGTATAGTTTTGTTAACAATAGTATATACTAACCAAATGTGTTAATTAATTAGGTCTTTGAACAAGAGGGTATTATTCTCACTGTCACAAGGTGTGTAACCTTACATTAAAATTTCCATAGATCTATATTGTTAAAAAGTGATTATATGATAATATGTTTGTTTGTGGATACCAATCATTGGTATACAAAATTCGTATGTTACCCCAATATTCCGCTTATTTTTGCTATATGCATCAATATGAAATAAGCATGACTATATTATGATTTGTGTGTAAATAGCATGAAAATCGATTTGATATGTATGTGCATAGGCATATGGGTATGTTGATAAAGGAGGAAGTATTCGGTGGTTTTACCACATTTCGGTGACTTCGGTCACATATGTGAATTTGTGACTTGGTCACGTATATTTGACTCGGTGGCTTTGGCCACAATTTGACTCCGGTGACTTTGGCCACGATATTTGGCTCGTGACTTGGTCACATATGACTCGGTGACTTCTGGTCACGTATGTGAATCTGTGACTTGGTCACGTATTTAAAATTTAGACTTGATCGGTGACTTGGTCACATCTGCTTTTGGTGGCTTTGCCACAATAAGGGCGATGTGCATGTTGACTGCAAGAATCGCCTTCGATGGTGTGTAGCGAATGGAGGTCGATTTAGTAATCCCACGGTGTCTTTGGTTGGTGCGGGTGTGTGGCGGATGGATATTTAGGTTGGGCGGGTTTGCATTTCATTTCATGAACATAACCATGTAATATTGTATGATTATTATTTGATCTCATATGAAATGGGCCTTTGGGCTAAATCAACTAAATTGGGCCTTTGGGCTAAATATGAGTTAAATGGGCCTATGGCCATATGTGAAATTTTGGGCTTGAAAGTATTTGATAAAATGGGCTTTTAATGTATGTGTTATACATTGAGTTTATAACTCACCCATTTTTATGGGATAACTTTTCAGATGACTCGTAGTCACGATGGATCTAGGCGTAGAGGGATTTCGAGGTGGCGGTGCTCGTATCAAGTATTGTGGAGATTTTTCAACTTAAACTTATTACTTTAAATTTTATTACTTAGACTTTATTTTGGGTTGCCAATATTATGTAATAAGGCCACTATAAACTATCTTTAATTTTGTGTTTGGATTTACTTTTATTTTGCCATGAACAAATATCTATTAAATAACTAAATTAGTTTTCGATAATTAATTAAAAGGTTTTGTCACTAATATATAAATGTTTTCAAAGAAGTTTTTCTTAAGTTTGGTTTCCTTTTGATTTTATTAATTCCTCCTAAAAATAATGTTTCAAAAGACAAAATTACTTTACAATGTGATTCCGCTAAAGTTTTACTCGAGGAACATACCAAATCCTTAGGCTTTTTGGTAGGGTTTGGGGTGTTTCAACTTAATATCGAGCCAGCTTTTAAACTCTCGCCTTGGGTTTTGAAGCCCACAACGCTTTCAAAAGTTGACCCAAATGATTTTTTGAAAGTTTTCTTAAGTTAAAAGATTTTATAAGAGCATGGCACTTTCGAGTTCTCGGCCCAGATCCATCGGTATGTACTTTATCGATATGTGATATGTATGATAGTTTAAACTTAAACTATACTTTAGAGACATGGACCCTAGGTGTATGTGTGCTACTACGAAAACTACTAAATATCTGTTTCATAAAACTTTCCTTTAATAAGAAGTGAAAAGACTCTAATACATAAGACTTTTCAGAAAAAGCAGATAAGATACGTAGTAGACATGAGCTCTAGCAGACGAGGTCGTCGTGGACATGGAAGAGGAAGGATGATCGCTTTGAACCGATTCGATCTGGTCAAGGTTCCGAATGAAGCTCATACCACCTTGTTAGGCGGACTTTCAAGAACAAAATGAAGGTCTTGACGCATATCACAATCTGTCTTGCGAGTTTTGGAACGATGTAGCGGAAGCTAGTTACGAAATGGGTCTCGAAAGTCGAGAGTCAGAGACTAAGATCGAATGGAGTCAAGTTTTCGGAGGAGTATCCGAGTAGCTCAAATGTAGCTGAATATTGGTTGGAGGCGATCGAGAGGATCATGGACGATATAGACCGCGACCGATGAAGAGAAATTGAAAGATGCTATTTCACTTCTTCGTGATGAAGCCTACCAGTGGTGGCTCACTATCAAGGAGAGTACCCACAATGGATCGATCGGATTGGGGTATTTTAAAGTGAAATTTGAAGGAAAATATGTTGGAGCTAGCTACATCGACTCGAGAGGAAGACATTTCGAATTTAGTCCAAGGAACAAGTCGATAGTGAATATGAAGCGGAATTTTTGCGACTTAGCCGTTATGCCAGGGGGATAGTGGCTACGGAATATGAACAACGTATCAGATTTGAAGATGGACTTAGAGATGAGCTACGAGTGATGATTGCTCCACACCGTGAAAGAGATTTTGCAATATTAGTGGAAAGGGCAAGAATTGCCGAAGAGGCTAAACGGCCTGAGAGACAGAACCGAGACAGAGGTCAGAGCAAGAATAAGAGAAGCTTTGGGTCTTGTGGTCGTCCAAAACTTTCAAGAAATCAAGGAATGATGGACCGCGAGGTCAACAGATCGCCACGGTGTACAAAATCGTATTTGTTCTCGGTGTGGAAAATACACTCGGAGAATGGAAAAGATCGGCGGATGTTTCAAGTGCGGTTCGAAAGATCACATGATCAAAGATTGCCCGATGAACTTCGGAGAAGAACCGCTTCAAAGAAGTCAGTGCTAATCAGTATGTAAGTGGATGAAAACCGATAAGAGGTCGTGGTCCAAATGGAAGGGCAATGGTTCCAGTAGAGGTCGCGGAACTTTAGGAAGAGGCGTTGGTAGCTCGAGGCGAGACAACCAGTTTGGTGTATGCGGTTAAATCGCAGAAGACAAAGGACGCCTTTTGATGTTATCACTGCACGTTCGATTTACGGGTTGCCCTTTATTGCTTTGATAGATATAGGGTCAACTCATTCCTATATTGCTAGTGAAGTATTTGGGACTTTGCATGTGACTTCGAGATCGCACCTAGGAAGATGATCGTATTTAGTCCTTTAGGATGAGATGAGTTGTAGACAAACTTTTAAGGAAGTGCCTCTAGAAGTCCAAGGGATACAGCTTCAACTAATTTAATGGAATTGCCATTCGGAGAATTCGACCTAATCTTAAGCATGGACTGGCTTGTGAAGTACCGTGCAAATGTGGATTGTGCTGCTAAGAGAATGTCCTTAAGAACTTTTGATGACAAGGAAGTTGTAGTGTTGGGCGAGAGACGGAACTACTTATCTAATGTAGTATCCGCTCTTAAGGCAGAAAAGATGGTTAGAAAGGGATGTGTAGCCTTTTTGATGTTGGTGAATGCTTTGGAGGCTAAGGAAGCAACTGTTAATGAAGTCAGGACCGTGAAGGAATTTATAGATATTTTTTTAGAAGAACTTCCAGGTTTGCCTCCGGATCGTGAAGTAGAGTTCGGGATAGACTTATTGCCTGGAATGGCGCCAGTTTCTATTGCTCCATATAGAATGGCACCGAAGGAGTTGGTTGAATTGAAGGCTCAGATTCAGGAGTTGCTTGATCATGGATTCATTCGACCTAGTGTGTCTCTATGGGGAGCACCGGTCCTATTCGTGAAGAAGAAGGACGGATCGATGAGGATGTGTATAGACTACAGGCGTTGAATAAGTCGACCATCAAGAACAAGTATCCTTTGCCAAGGATCGACGACTTGTTTGATCGACTTAAGGAGCTGCGATTTCTCAAAGATTGATCTAAGGTCGGGTATCATCACTTAAAGTGAAAGAAGCGGATATCCATAAGACGGCTTCCGAACCGATATGGGCATTATGAATTTTTGGTAATGCCATTCGGATTGACGAATGCCCAATTTGCGTTTATGGATATGATGAACCGGATTTTCAAATTTCCTACTTGGATCGGTTCGTCGTGGTATTCATAGATTTACATCTGGTGTATTCTAAGTCCAAAGTAGAACATGATGAGCATCTCCGGATTGTGTTACGAGTTTTAAGGAGAAGAACTATACGCCAAATTCGATGAAGTGTGAATTTTGGTGAAAGAAGTTGCATTTTGGGACATGTGGTATCTGCAGAAGGGATAAGGGTGGATCCTCGGAAGATTGAGGTTGTGCTAGATTGAAACCACCTAAATCAGAATCGAGGTTCGCAGATTTCTTGGGTTTAGCCGATATTATCGAAGATTTGTTGAAGGATTTTCATCGATAGCTGCACCTTTAACGAAATTGTTGAGAAAAGAAGTACCTTTCGTGTGGACTGATAAGCAGCAAGAGAGTTTTGAGAAGCTCAAGAAAGTTTTGACGAAAGCTCCTGTTTTGATTCAACCTGAAGCAGGAAAGGATTTCGTCGTGTATTGTGATGCTTCTCACACAGGATTAGGATGTGTTCGATGCAAGGCGGAAAGGTAGTTATGTATCGTCTCGGCGATTGAGACCGCACGAGGTTAATTACCCGACGATGACTTGGAGTTGGCATTTATTGTCTTTGCTCTTAAAGTTTGGAGACATTATTTATATGGAGAAAAGTCGGTGATATACGGACCACAAAAGTCTGAAATATCTACCGACTCGAAAGAAGCAATTTGAGGCGTGAAGGTGGATAGAGTTGTTGAAAGACTACGATCGTTTCTATTGAGTACCACCCGCAAGGCGAATGTGGTGGCGTACGCTCTAAGTCAAAAAGTAGTGCAGATTTGAGGCGATGTTTGCACATCTTAGTCTTTTCGATGACGGAAGCTTGTTGGCGAAATTCAAGTTAAGTCGACATGGTTAAGTCAAGTAAAAGAGAGGCGCTAATAGATGAAGATCCGAGTGAAAAGCTTGACAGTCTGGTGGGAAATTGGAAGATTTTGGTATTAACGGTGGACGGTATTGTGTTTCAAAGATAAAGTCTCGTATGCCGGGGATCGGGAGTTGAGGCAAAGATACTTGAGAATCGCATGGTAGCCCCTATGCTATGCATCCCGGAGGAAGTAAGTTATCTGAGATTTGTGAGATCAATTTTGGTGGCACGGACTTAAACGGAAGTTCTGAAATTTGTAGGTAAGTGCTTAACGTGTCGACAAGTTAAAATTTGAACATCAAGTACCATCGGGATTACTTCAATCGATAAAAGATTCCGCGATGGAAGTGGGAGAGAATCACCATGGACTTTGTTAGTGGGCTTCCTCTTACGCCTACTAAGAAAGACTCAGATGGGTGATAGTGGACCGATTGACTAAATCGCACATTTTATCCCGATTCGGATTGATTACTCTTTGCAAAATTGGCGAAGTTATATGTGGCGAGATTGTGAGATTGCATGGAGTGCCGTTGTCGATAATTTGGACGAGATCCGAGGTTTACGTCGTGATTTTGGAAAGCATTGCATCGAGCTTTGGGCACCAAATTGAACTTCATGACGCATTTCATCCTCAATCGGACGGTCATCCGAAAGAGTAATCCAGATCTTAGAAGATATGTTAAAGGATGTGTGATAGATTTCAAGGAAGTTGGGAGGAATTCTTACCGTTAGCAGAATTTGCGTACAACAACAGTTTCCAATCCAATATTCGGATGGCACCATATGAAGCACTATATGGACGGAAGTGTCGCACTCCTACGTGTTGGACAAAATTAGGAGAACGTTAGATTTTGGGTCCAGAGATAGTGTCTGAATCTGAAGAAAAGGTTAAGGTAATCTGAGCTCGGTTAAAGGAAGCGTCTGACAGACAAAAATCGTACGCGGATTTAAAACGAAAAGAAATAGAGTTTGCTGTAGGGGACCAAGTTTTCCTAAAGGTTTCACCTTGGAAAAAGGTGATGAGATTTGGACGCAAAGGGAAGCTACGTCCCAGGTTCATTGGACCTTATCGGATTGTGAAACGAGTCGGATCTGTGGCATATCAGTTAGAATTGCCTTCGGAGTTGAAGCAAATGCATGATGTATTTCATGTTTCAATGTTACGCCGTTACCGGTCAGATCCATCTCATGTAGTGCCAGTTGAGGAGGTGGAATTAAGATCAGACTTGTCATATGAAGATGAGCCAATTCAAATTCTGGAGCGAGATGTAAAGGTTTTACGGAGAAAGTCGGTTCCTCTTGTCAAGGTATTATGGCGTAATCATGGATCAGAAGAAGCTTCGTGGGAACCGGAGGAAGCGATGCGACAGCAATACCCTCACTTATTCCAGCCAGGTAATTTCGAGGACGAAATTATTTTTAAGGGGAGTAGAACTGTAACATCCTGATAATTAGGGGTTATGCATTTTACTTAATTGAATGATGTTGCATGCTTATTTTTTTTATGAGTATATTTTTGGAAGTTATTTGAGCTTCATTAATTAAGTGAATGCTTAGTTAAACTTTTAATTTCTATTAATTAAGAGAGAGCTAAGCAAGTTAGGCCTTAAGAATTAATGACAAGGAATTTCAAGCATAAGTTAAGTAATTGGCAAAGTGGTTAAGATGCATGGATGTGTGCTTGAGGTGTAAGGTTGAATCTCTAGCTAGCATTAGGGAGGATTTTAATTTTTTGTTTTCTTCCTATAAGTGTCGGCCAAGAAAGTTCTAGAGTGGATGAGCTTTCATTCATTTTTGGCTATTTGACCATGTGAAAAGGAAGCAAAGAACTCAAGGCATGGAATCATAAGTTGATGATAAGATGAGGGGACAAAAGGCATGATATTGGGCTATGTTTTGGGGATGTGTTCATGGTCATTTGACCATGAACCTAGACGGCATAAAGGCTAAAGGGAGTAGTTTATTGTTGAGAGCAAATCAAGAGTTGATGGGCAAGAATCAAGGAGGAAAAAGGGATAATGTTGGCATTGATTTGGCCGAATTTGTGCTTTGCCATTAGGGGGAGTTGGCCAAAAGTCTTGCATATTCTTTTGTCCATCTTTTCTCCCTTCTCCAAAACTTTTCCCTAAACCGAAACTATCATTGGCATTTGGTACAAGGTTACTTTGTTTTGGTATTGGAATTTTTGACCAAAGAGGTACCCTTATTCCATCTTTTCTTCTCAAATTCTCTCTTTGATGACAAAATATTGTCACTTTTGAAGTCACTCCTTTTCTTTCTCTTTAGTGCGAATTTAGCTATCACCAAAAGCCTTCTCTTTCATCTTCTTTTCTCTCTTTTTCATTCTATTTCTCTCTCTCTTTCCCTCTCATAGCCAAACCATAAAAGACTAAGCACCATTTTCTTCTTTATTTTTCTCTCCTTAGCCGAATGCATCTAAGCCCCAAAATCAATCTCCTTTCTCTTTGATCAATTCTCCTTTTCTTTTCTTTTCATTTTATTTCTCTCTTCTCTTTCTCTCATTGCTTAAAACCACATAGGATCAAGAACCATTTGTTACCTCCTTGGCCAGATGTGCAAAGGTTCCTAAACATTTCTTTTCTTTTGAGAAATCACCATCATCATCTTCTTCTTCTCTTTCTCTTTTCTTCCTTTTCTCTTTCCTTCTCCTTTCATTCTCTTTCTTCTATTCCTCAAACCCAAACCATCATATTGAAACCACCATTTCTCTTCTCTTTTTGTTAAAGCCAATCTTGAAGGACTCAAGTAAGATTTTATCAATTATTTTATCTTTTCTTTTCACTGTAGCAAACTTAGAATCGTGATCTTTATTTTCTCTTCTAGGCGATTCATTTGAAAAAATTTTCAAAGATATTGTTGAGGACAACCTTTAAGTGACCATTGAAATCATCAAGGTAAGGTTATTAATTTAGATCACATCAATTTCCTTAGATGGATCACTAATCTATGTTACTTTTAGGGACGATCTAAGATCAACAAGATAGGTAAGAAAGAGCCGTCCGGAGTGTTTGGAAGAGGGAGGTATTCCTTTACCATCGAACTACAAGCGAAGGGTCAGATCGGCGATTAGAGACTTTCCACGGGTTGTGGACCCTCGCTAACGAGGATCGATTATTCAAGTAGTGCATAACCGAACCACTTTACGTTGGTGGAATATCGTGGTTTTGATCCATCTAGTGGAGAAAACCACAAATAATCGCTGCTCGAGAATCAGGATAAGGGATTAGATCTCTCGTCAATAAGTATAGTTTTGTTAACAATAGTATATACTAACCAAATGTGTTAATTAATTAGGTCTTTGATGAACAAGAGGGTATTGTTCTCACCGTCAAGGTGTGTAACCTTACATTAAAAATTTCCATAGATCTATATTGTTAAAAGTGATTATATGATAATATGTTTGTTTGTGGATACCAATCATTGGTGTACAAAATTCGTATGTTACCCCAATATTCCATTTATTTTGCTATATGCATCAATATGAAATAAGCATGACTATATTATGATTTGTGGGTAAATAGCATGAAAATCGATTTGATATGTATGTGCATGGGCATATGGGTATATTGATAAAGGAGGAAGTATTCGGTGGTTTTACCACATTTACGTGACTTCGGTCACATATGTGAATTGGTGACTTGGTCACGTATATTTGACTCGGTGGCTTCGGTCCACAATTTGACTCCGGTGACTTTGGTCACGTATATTTGGCTCGTGACTTCGGTCACATATGACTCCGGTGACTTGGTCCACGTATGTGAATCTGGTGACTTGGTCACGTATTTGAAATTTGGACTTGATCGGTGACTTGGTCACATCTGCTTTTGGTGGCTTTGCCACAATAAGGCGATGTGCATGTTGACTATGAAGAGCGCCTTCGATGGTGTGTAGCGGATGGAGGTCGATTTAGTAATCCCACGGTGTCTTTGGTTGGTACGGGGTGTGTAGCGGATGGATATTTAGGTTGGGCCAGTTTGCATTTCATTTCATGAACATAACCATGTAATATTGTATGATTATTATTTGATCTGTTATGAAATGGGCCTTTGGGCTAAATCGAACTAAATTGGGCCTTTGGGCTAAATATGAGTTAAATGGGCCTATGGCCATATGTGAAATTTTGGGCTTGAAAGCATTTGATAAAATGGGCTTTTTAATGTATGTGTTATACATTGAGTTTATAACTCACCCATTTTATGGGATAACTTTTCAGATGACTCAGTAGTGCGATGGATCTAAAGCGTGAGGATTTCGAGGTGGCCGATGCTCGTATCAAGTATTGTGGAGATTTTCCAACTTAAACTTATTACTTTAAATTTTATTACTTAGACTTTATTTTGGGTTGCCAATATTATGTAATAAGGCCACTATAAACTATCTTTAATTTAGTGTTTGGATTTACTTTTATTTTGCCATGAACAAATATCTATTAAATAACTAAATTGGTTTTCGATAATTAATTAAAAGGTTTTGTCACTAATATATAAATGTTTTCAAAGAAGTTTTTCTTAAGTTTGGTTTCCTTTTGATTTTATTAATTCCTCCTAAAAATAATGTTTCAAAAGACAAAATTACTTTACAATGTGATTCCGCTAAAGTTTTACTCGAGGAACATACCAAATCCGTTAGGCTTTTGGGCCGGGTTTGGGGTGTTTCATCCTTGATGTTTTTCGGCTTTCAACCATATGATCTTCTCTTCTATTCTCGTACCACAAATTGCTTTGAGTGTGAGCTCAAATCAATTAAATCAAAACACAGAGCTAGAAAAAAATTTCTTTTCTTTTTGGGGTGAAAACGAAAACCCTCTCTTCTTTAATAGAAATCGATAGAATTGCTATTTTGAAAAATTATATTTAATAGTTAAGAATAAATTCTCTTTATTTTTGGTAGAGTAACAATCTTTTCACGTAAATAGCTCTACCAGTGTAATTATTTAGAAGGGGAGAAGGTAGAACCCTTGTTGAATTGTAGAGATTTATTTCAAATAGAAAAATAACTTCCTAGTCCAACTGGGAGAGGAAGAGGGGCTAATAAGGTGTGTTTCCCCTCATATGTATTATGATAGGGATCCAGGCTTCTCATTGTATTGGATCCAATTATGTGCTTTCTTGACTTTTAACCAGCACCTTATAATTTAATCTAACCCAATACATATTTTTATATTTTCCAAAATAAATATTAATTTTCCAATTGAATAATTTTCTCATACAAATTTTACCCTCGATAAAATTATGACAACTTTACCCCTGGTAAATTTTCCAAGAAAATATATTCAATATTTCACAACTCAACTTGTTCACTATGATCGAATTATATATTTTCATTTTCGGGCTTTAAAACTACTCAAAAACATAAACTCATTCTTCCGATCAATTCTGAGTAATTCATATATATTTGCAAATGGATCATTTCTCATTTCCATTTCCATTTTTTAAGAAACTCACATTCATTTCCAAATGATTCCATTTCTCCATTTTGGAGAAAACCATAATCATTTTTGAATATTTTTCATTTCTCTGTTTCTATTCATTTCATTCATTTTGATTCAAAAATGCAATTCAATTCTGGTTTCGAAGAGCAAGCGGAAGGATCGATTGAACATATGTAATTACAGCTCAAATGATTTATAATTAAGTTTTAACTTTTTGCCTCTAAATTATAAACTCATTTAGTCACAAAGTCATTCCACTATAGTATCGTGACTAAGCTCTCCCTAACGACATACCATTACGAAAGCAACTATTCAGTGATCGTCCAATGACATTTTCATAAGTGTGTTACCCTCATAGTATATCCTTGATCTTTTTGGGATAATATTTGTTCTCCCAATGTGATCTTATTTTATCTCAGGTAGCCATTACATCTTCCTTCATGAAAAGTTAATCACTATCAAATAGTGTCGAGTCATTCATCACAAAGACGAATAACCTGTAGCCACATTTACTATTCATCAACCATGTAATGCCTATGGGAGGATATCATTTACCCATGTCTCGGGCTATAAATTCCACTATTGTGAATGACACTACATACTGCAGAAGTTGTACACCCAACGTACCAGCTTTCGGTTCCTTATCTATTTGAATTCAGGCTTTTACTTACATCAAAGTGTACGAGTCACGCATACATAACCTTCCATCCACTTAGGATTTAGGTATGCCACACTATGAACGTCACAAGCGAATAGATCCATAACCAGATCTAGGATCTATTCTACTTGGGTCAAGTCCGATGTACTGTCAGTCCAATTAGTCACATCTATGTCTCTATCTTTTGGGAGTCACCCACTCTGATGCCTAAGACAAAGCATCTCCCCAATTGGACATGATAAACGACATATTATTCTTTCAATATGTTTGCTTATTTTAGATTAGACTAAGGACATGTTTAGGTTCATCTACAAATACAAGTTTTCTTTCTATATTACAATCTGACCACGTAATACCGCTAAATATTAGTTAAACAATAGACAACTAGTGAGCAACATTTTCTTCCATTTTGGTTTGCGTGAAAAAACATGTGAGGATAATATACAAAGTATTAATGTAATTCATGAATAGTTTTATTAACCAATCTGTTCGAAAAATTACAAGTGTACTTAAACAAAAGTACTACTCTTAGGGCACCAGATCTAACATCTTTTACTATGAATTTGTCAGTAGTTGCTCCAGCAACTACTATAACATCTCATAACTCAAATTTGGCAATCGGGTCATGCAAGGGGTGTTACATTACTTGTTCTGCAGGTAACATGTTCTAAACTGTAAGAATGAATCTTCAAGTTTTCAATTTCAACTCAATTTTCCTTCTTGTTATGGGTTTTACTCGTCCAAATATCTCCAAAATAAATAGCCCAATGCTTTTGTTTTAAAATTTGACAACTCTTTAAATAGGCAAGTAGGGCAATAAAATAGTGTCTCAAGTTGTGGCCACTGTTTCAGCCACTGAAGTAACCACAAAAACAAACTTACCTCCAAATGTGTCAACAATATCTTCCTTTGGCAATTTTGAGCAGAACATATATAGGGAAAATAAAATCATCATAATTATATATTCTCCCCCTAAGTTTTTTCCTTTTAATCAAACACCCTCATCTTTATCATCGTAAAGAGAGTTATCCATTGATGTATGTATGAATATAGTAAAGAAAAAAGCATAAACTTGTTAATACTATGATCCAAAATATTTAAGGGTAGGAGTACAAGATTACTAGAACGAATCAGAATTGGAGCAAAAGAACTAAATTAGACGAGAATTGGAACCATAAGTTTGTGGTCATTGTTGTGTTGTATCTGGTGCCCTGAGTGTAGTATATTCATTTGTAAACTTGTAATTTTTTTTATTAGACTAATTAATAAAACAAATTCATTGATATACTTTGTATAATTTTCCTCACATGGGTTTTGCATGCAAAGCAAAATGGAAGCTCATTGGTTGTTTAATGTTTAACTAACACTAAGTGGTATTACGTGGTCAGATTGTTATACAAAAATACAACTTGTATTAGTAGACAAACTTAAACAAGTCTTTAGTCTAACCGGAAATGAGCAAACCAATTGAAAGACTAATATGTCTTCTATCACTACACCAAAATAGACTTTTAGCGGCGTTTTTAGTGGCGTTTTAATAAAAAATGCCGCAAATATTATACATTAGCGGCGTTTGAAAGAAAACACCGCAAAAAGTTGAGCAATAGCGGCATTTTTGGCCCAAACGCCGCTAAAAAGGAGAAATAGCGGCGTTTTTTGCCAAACGCCGCTATAGATCTGAGCATTCGCGGCGCTTTCCTAAAAACGCCGCTATAGATCTGAGCATTAGCTGCACTTTCCTAAAAATGCCACTATAGATCTGAGCATTAGCGGTGCTTTCTTCAAAACGCCGCTATAGATCTGAGCATTAGCAGTGCTTCCTTAAAAACGCCGCTATAGATCTGAGCATTAGCGGCACTTTCCTAAAAACGCCGCTATAGAACTGAGCATTAGCGCTTCCTTAAAAACGCCGCTATAGATCTGAGCATTAGTGGCGCTTCCTTAAAAAAGCCACAAAAGGTAAGCTTTAGTGGCATTTTTATAAAAATGTCTTAAAAAATTTTATTTTAGGGTTTAAAATTTAAGGTTTAAAGTCTATGGTTTAGAATTTTAGTGTTTATGATATAATGTTTATTTTTTGGGTTAAGGGTTTATGTTTTATAGTTTAGGGTTTAGAGTTTTATAGTTTGGATTTGGGGTTTAAGGTTTAAGGATACTGTTTGAAAACTAAAAATATTTGGACTTTACTGAGGTTCATGCCATTTTGTACTACACCCATATTATTTAATATAAGAATATAAAATATATGTTTTGTACTACACTAACATTGGCCACATGAATTCCCAAAAATTTGGTCTCGGATTATGGTTTAAGGTTTGCAGTTTAGAGTTTAGGGTTCGGGTTTTATGGTCTAGGATATGGTTTGGGGTTTTGAGTTTGGGGTTTAGGGTTTGGTGTTTGTGGTTTATTGTATAATATTTAGGGTCTAGAATTTATGATTTAGGGATTAATCTTGGATTTTTTAGAATATAAATCAAAATAAGATAAATATAAATTATTATTTTAAAATATATATATCAAAATGGGTTAAATCCTAAAAGCAAGCATGAATAATGGTTTTGTGTGCAATTGTATACATGAACTTTAATTTGATCTAGATCTTGTAAAATATTAACACAATTATTGATATAATTAACATCATTTTTATTTATATATTGCATACATAAAATTTATATTTATTCAATATAAAAATATATTGATGTATTTATATTTTAAAATAATGTGTATGATTAAATTAAAATTAAAGTTTCAACTATACATTTAAACCATAATTAGAATTTCACATCTAGAATTACACATTAAACTAAAATTCATATATAATTACGAGATGTATCTATATCAAAATTTAGGTGTATACATATAATTAAATGCCATTTATATAAAAATCTAAACAACTAATGCAGAACATACTTAAAAGAATAATGTTGATGTAAAAAGAAAGAAAAAGAAATTCCTAAAAGTTGATAATGGTAATTAAATTTTAAAATTTAATATTTTAGTTAAAAATTTCAATACTCAAAATATAATAAAATAAAAATTCAAAAAATGATAATCTCAAAGACAAAAATTTGAAAGAAAAAACATAAAAAAATATAGGTTAAAAATAGAAAAAAATTAAAATTATGTAATATAGTGGCATTTTTGTTAAAATGCCACAAAAAATGAAGATATAGTGGCGTTTTTAGTAAAAACACCGCAAAAAATAAGCTATACCCACAAAATTTCATACACAAAACGATGTCTTTTTTTCTCTGCTAAAAACCCTGATTTTTATTTCCCCAAACCTAAATTTCCTAAGTCCCCAAATTTTCCCTAAATTGATTTCCCAAAATCCACCAAATCGGTTTCCCCCCACCGATCTTCGTCCATATGTTAGCACCGATTTTCGCCCATTACTTAGGTAGAGTAAGTATATGTTAAATTTGAAACTTGTTGAAACACAGAAGAAAAAAGGAAACACAGAAGCCAAGCAAGCAAGCAAAGGAGATGAAAGCCTTTTCCCCTCTCTTTCCTAACGAAAGGAGATGAAGCAAGCCTTCGGTGTTAAGAAAGACAAGGAACCGCCGCCTTCAATTCAAGATGCCTCCGATAGGGTTTCTCTCTTTCTCACTTTACTTTTCGCTCTGACTTCTTTAACATTTTCGTTTGATCTTTTGATTTCTTAGTATTAAGGTTTATTTGGTCCATTATTTAGTTTAATTTCAATTTTTTCCTATTTTGTGAAATAATATGGATGGGATGGAGTTTCCGTGATCAGATAAATAAAAGAGGGGACCATGTGGAGGAGAAGTTGAAGAAACTGGATGCTGAGCTTAGTAGGTACAAGGAACATATAAAGAAGACAAGGCCTGGCCCTACTCAAGAGGCCACTAAAGCTCGAGCCATGAGTTTTCTCAAGCAAAAACAAATGTACTTGCTTCTTTCCTACCAGATTTTCCTTAATTTTCTAGCAGTTATTACTTACTTCTTTTCTGTCTAGTTTCTACATATGTACTACGAAAATCCATGCTTGACGTTATTATATGATGTTGGATGGAGTCATTTAAGCCACTTACACGTGTCTTTATGGAAGCTTTATGCTATATGGTTTGTCCTATTCATTTTTTGGTATTAAATATTTGGTTATTTGGTCAACTAACAACTGGTTTGAAGGTCAAGGAATATGAGCTTTTGAGAAGGAACTTTAGTGATACTAGCTGCTTTGGATTTGGCATCTAGGAGCACATCGATCTTGGAATCAAGTAAGTTTTGTTTTTGTTTTGTTGTACATCTTTATCAATTTTTGTAGTGTAATTGATGTATCTTATCTCGATCTCGCATTCGCATCTTCGGATTTTAATTCACACTTGACAAGACTAAGTAATATAACTAAGTTTGGAATCATTAATGGGTTTAGGCACGGTTTTCGTTGGAACTTTATGATAAAAATATTATTACTACATGAATGGGTACATACATTATGTCTGGAAATGCTGTTTGGTTTAATTTTAGGGTCTAAGAATGCAACTACTTTTGCCAAATACTCATTCTTTGGGACAGTGTTGTGAGATAGCAATACAAGTTCTGACCAGGCTAATGGGTTTTGGTTTTCTTATTAGAGTTAGTGTGGTGCTTGGAAACAAGCCAACCCAGTTCAAAGTTAGGCTTTACTTTATTCAATCAGCTAGTGGCACTTCCATCAAAACCAAAAAGGAAAAAACATAAAGAGAGTTGCAGTATATGCACGGCACTAACTAAGTAGCTTCATTATGCTAAATGCCTAAATTTAAATTTCTCAAATTATCGTTTAGATTTTAAGGTATACTATTAATTATCAAACTATTATGGTCTTTCAATTTTAGTATTTTATTTTAGTTATTAAATTATAAAATTTTCAATTTCAGTATTATTGTTTAGTTATGTTTTAATCATTTTTATTCTATAATAATATATTTAATACTTAAATAATTACACATTATATCAATTTGGTTCTAATTTTAAATAATATAATAAAATTAACTCTACAAATTATCTCATTTAATACTCAAATGCATGAAAATAAAAGCAAACAAAGGAATTCTTTTTTTCCATTTAAGTTCAGTATTTTCCAATAAAAATATGATAAGCAAACAAATATGATCCTTCAAAAGCAATCCCTTTACCCTATGAACATTAAATTAGAGAGAAAAAGATTTTTTTTTCATTTAAGTTCATTGTTTTCAAATAAAAAGGTAAAAAGCAAGGTTTTAAGTGGGAAAAGAAAGACAAACATGAGGAATTTGGAAAATTGAAGGAGGAGAAAGAAGAAAAGAAGCAAAAAAGAAGTTGCAATGCACAAATCCAAGCTACATTGCAATAGCTAATAGTTACTTTATTCATCCTTTTGCTTGTTTCACTTTGTTGTACAGTTGTGTTTTATTCTCCACTGAATCTTAGGCAATTTGAATTCTATTGAAGCAAGCATTGCATCACCCAAAACAACATTAGGCATCCAACGGTATATTATCTTATATTGTTCTTATTTAATATTTTTTATATGCAAACAAATGAATATAATTAATCTTCCAAATATATTAGAAATGTGCAGCTGCTCTGAAACGAGAGGCGAGTTCTGCAGATCCTCTTCCATTGTCGATCAGTTATACAATCCTTATTTGTATCCTATGGATCTTCCTAGCACCATGTTGGAAAGAGCAGTGACTGCAAGGCTTATCAATGTTGGTAATTTTGAATGCAATATTAATGATGTTGATTTTGAATCCTGCTGTCCCCCTCTCGAAGAATTGTCTTTTTAAAATGAGAAAATGAGAATTAAAAAAATAGTTGGCAAGGTCAAATCTGTTTTCGATTAAGAGAGTGGCTACCCATTCGTGAGGTAAATCGGGTCATCCTAACACTTGGAAAGCATTGTAAGCATGTAATGTTTGATTTTATAAATAATATATAGAACAATTGTTTTGTCCATATGGGATTTACATTTTATACATTCATTTATACACTACTATTTTAATAAATAATATATAAATTGATTACATTGGTTGTGTGAATAAATGCATATAAAAAGGTCTGAAAAGAATAATTAAAGACACGGCTTGTGAAATAGTTTACCTCAGTCATGCTTGTTCTTACACCACCCACTTGGGGATTTGAAAGACAGTTCAATCTCATCACATTCCTGATCTAAGCAATCTAGAAATAAGGGCCAAAGTTTTGATACTTTTTCAGCAATACTATTAATTAGGTCTGTTCCTTCTAGTTCAACAAAAGTTGTATCATGTTTTCTCTGTTTTTGTAGGACATTATACAATCAATGCCTCATGATGCTCATCCAATGGTATGTCTATTAATTTTATTGTCCTACTGTGTTAGAGCAACAAAAAAAATCTATATATGAAATATGAGTATATTTGCATCTGTAGTGGAGTTGATATATACACTGCTTTAGCAGGAGCTGTTGGAGCACTATATGGTCCTCTTCATCGTGGAGCCAATGAGGTATACAGAACCAAATATTTTCTGTTTCATAATAATGCAATGCCTATCAGTAATTTTTTGAAATTCAATTTCTAAAGGAACAGTGTTACAATATGCTTGTTCATACTATATAATTGCATTGCAACTGTATAATATCCATTTGAGCATATCAAGCTTCTTTTTGTCATAAGCTGTTTGTGAAGCAGTGCCTGAGCTTATTTTTGGTTTCCTTTCTCTTGGTTGTTATAGGTTGTGCTCAAGAACAAGTGAATATTGTATATATAATTTTGCTGTTAGTTCAAGCTAAAGGTTCGACATGTAGTGTTATATTTTCTTGTGATTTTTTTATTTATTTTTGCATATATATTCATTTCTTCAGGAAGCGGAAAATGTCTGGTTTTGGCCATCGTGTATACAAAAACTATGATCCAAGGGAAAAGGTGATAAAGAAATTGGCAGAGGAAGTTTTTTCTATTGTTGGCCGGGATCTACTTATTGAGGTGTGTATCGACAACCCTTCGAATTATTTTCTTTTACATAAAGCAACTAACCTTTTCCCACCTAATCTGTTTTAAGCACTTCATGATTAAACTTGAATGTTTCCATGGTATGTAAGCTGATCAAGGTATAAGAACGCATGGACTGAGAGTTCATCATGTTGGCTTCATATTTGGTGGCGATTCTGTAAATAGTATTATGTTTTCCAAACAGGGATTCATTAGTACTTTGTAGTTTGTATAAGTGACATTTCTAATATTGTCTATGATTTCTTTGTTTACTGTAAATGTTTTAATATGCTTTTCTCTTGCCTTCTATCATTTTCCCCTTTTGCAGGTATCTATTAGTTTGGAAAAGGCCGCATTATCTGACAAATATTTTATTAAGAGGAAGCTTTATCCAAATGTTAATTCGATTAAAATGTAAAATAGGCTTTACTTTATTAAATCAGCTAGTGTGTTATTTGCAATCAGCTAGTGCCTAAAATAGGCTTTACTTTATTTAATCAAATTAAAATGTATATTGGAAATTTATATCTAATAGCCATTTTAATTTTTGGGAATGGATTTGTGGCCTTTTTATAATATTTTAATTTCTTTTATTTTTCATGACTTTTAGCGGCGTTTGTAGGAAAAACGCGCCGCTAAAGGTCATGTTTTATAGTGACGTTTTTGGGAAAGCGTCGCTAAAGAACATGACATTTAGCAACATTTGTGGGAAAAGCGCCGCTAAAGAACATGACCGTTAGCGGTGTTTGTGGGAAAAGCATCGCTAAAGAACATGACCTTTAGCGGCATTTTTTCATATAAATGCTGCAAAATTTAGCAGCGTTATCTATAGCGGCGTTTTTTGCGCTTTTAAAAACACCACAAATAGTTTTAGCGGCGCCGCTAAAGGCCTAAAAAAATGCCGCTAAAAGTCTGTTTTGCTGTAGTGTATCAAGTCTAATTGGGTAGATGTTTTATCTTGGCATCGGAGTAGATGACTCCCAAAAGATAGAGACATAGATGTGATTAATTGGATTGATTGTATATCGGACTGGATTTAGGACTAGATCTAGATTCAGGAATGGATCCAAGAAGAATAAATCTTGAATCTATTTATGGGTTTATTCACTTGTGACATTCATAGTGTGACATACCTAAATCCTGAGTGGATGACGGACTATGTATGTGTAACTCGTACACTTTGATGTAAGTAAAAGCCTGAGTTCGAATAGATAAGGAATTGAAAGCTAGTGTGTTGGGTGTACGACTTGTGCAGTATGTAGCGTCATTCACAATAGTGGAATTCATAGCCAGGGACATGGGTGAGTGATATCCTCTTATTAGCATTACATGGTTAATGAAAAGTAAACATGGCCACAGGTCGTTCGTTTTTGTGATGAATGACTTGATTACTATTTGATAGTAATTGACTTTTCATGAAGGAAGATGTAATGGTTACCATGAGATAAAACAGGATCATATTGGGAGAACAGATATTATCTCAAAGAGATTAAGGATATCCTATGCGGGTAACACACTTATGACAAGGTCATTGGACAAACACATATAAAGTTGTTTTCGTAATGGTATGTTGTTGGGGAGAGCTCAGTTACGATATTATAGTGGAATGAATTCGTGACTAAATGAGCTTATAATAGGCGAAATGATGAAACTTAATTATAAAACATTTGAGTTTCAATTGCATATGTCCAATCGGTCCTTCCGCTAGCTCATTGAAACCAGAAATGAACTGCAAGATAAATCAAAAGAACATAAATGGGGGGTAGAACAATACATCTGAAGGCCATTTTATAAACCCATTTTCGATTCAATGGGGGGAATATTTTTATACCCTTACCCAATTAAAGAGACATGGAAAGTCGGAAGGTTGCTTGAGTAGCAAACCAACAGTGGCTAGTCGAAAGGTCACCTTTCATTCCAACCACTTGGACATGCAAAAACCATCCGCTAGCCTAAGCCTTGACCTTTTGTTAAGAACGTGATATCATTGGTTACCAAACCTTACATGGGTTCAACTGCTTCGTACCACCAAGCTAGAATGAATGACAGGATTTGTCTCATCATAGACATCCTCGTCCCATCAAAGACATCCACCCCACACGTTTGGCAATGATGGCTAGATGGCAAGTCCTACAAGTTAACACTATATCTTACACAAGACCCCACCTATAAATACCTCCAAGAATAATGAAGGAAGCATCGTCTCTCCGAGATACTAAGCCTATACTCTATAAGCTTACCTTCAACACTTAAGTCTTTATACTTTCCCTTTATGTACTCTTTGTAACCTCCAACTTTTCATCCTGACTAAGTAAATTGGTGTCTGTAATTTTCATCACATCCTCCTCCATATCTTCTTCTTGTTGTATAACTTTATCAACAATTTCGAATTGAGATGGTTGTCTTCAACGAGATAATTTCATATAACACATACATCAAGCTTTTTTGTCTAGTCTTTTAGATAAAAAACCAAGCAAATAAGGAGGAAACATTTTTCGGACTTTAGTGTGGGGCTATAATTCATGTGCAGATTCAAATAAAAAGTATTTATTTTATATAATTGTAGTTTAGTGGTGGTCATGAACTCCATTACAAACACCTCCAAAAGAAAAAGCTGTTTATCTGACCCGACAGCTTTTAGTATATTTAAATATAAATCTAAATATTTAAAAATTAATTCACCTCAAACATTAATTCAGCATATTTATAAGTAGAAATATATACAGTTTCAATTATAATATATAATCAAATCAATAAAAATACAATAAAAGAAACTAATAGAAAAAATCAAATAAAATTCATAAATGACATGCACAAAAATAGGATGAAAACCCACATATCAACTTACGATCAAACTTAAATCTGAATAGTTGAAAAATCCAAATACTTCCCTAACTAACAAACCAAGACTTAACTAACCGCTCAAATATTGATTTACATACCATATTTATCCTAAATCTTGATAAAATAACTAATACCTTAAAGCATAAAAATGTATAATAACTTATTTAATTTTCCAGTTTTATAAAAAATTATTTTAGCCATTTATTTAATTTTTCGCTTCTTTTAACTATTAAACTTATATTGTTTGTCAAATTTTCCCAAAATAAATAAAAAGTTAACGCCTCATTAATTTTTTGATGTGACTTTATATGATAGTCCACGCAGTATGTCCGTTATCCATTAATTAATTTCTTAAAATTAAAAAATAAAAATTGTATATTTTAATAATTTTGTACTTTTAAAATAAATTTAATAATTTTAATTTTAAATTTTAAATTTTTAAAAATTAATTAATTACTATCTTGGCTTCCACGTGAAAATTCATGTGGATGTTATATCAACAAAATTAATAGATGTTAACTTTTTATTTATTTTAGGATGATTTGATAAATAATACAAATTTAAAAGATAAAATAAATGAAAATTTTAATGAAGTACTAAAATGTGACAAAAATATTGTTGGAGAAAAACCTAATACCTTGAAAGAATGAAAGGCACAGTGCAATTTGCAAATGGTATTACCACCGTAGGTCAATTTTTCAAGGAAATGACGAGCTATAGATTGTATAATTAATAATTAATATAAATTTAAATGTAAAATTAAATAAATAAGTAAAAGAATTTGTAAAAATTAAGATTTTTTTAAATAAACGAAAATTTTCTTTTTCTTTGTTAAAAATAGGTTATGAAAGTGACTAAATATTATCAAATGGATTAGTACCATAAAACCCCTTTGTACTATAACTTGGATTATGTTATATCCCTCTACTAAAAAGTATAAATTATCCCTTAGTGAGCAAAGTTTATACATTTATATTAAATGGTCAAAAATGCCTTAGTTAAAATTTGGTGTTTATACATAAGGTATAATAACAAATTTAGCTATCAACCTTACACATTTATTCAAATTGACCTCTATTCTTTTTTGAAGTAAATTAGAAATTTTGAAACTAATAAGGCTAAAGGGTCAAAAAGGCCTTAGTAACAAATTTAAAAAAAATCAATTAAGCCCTTTTAAATTTAAAAATTATTTAAAATCATAAAATTATAAAATTATATTAAAAATTATAACAATTCCAACCCATTAAAATCTAATGGTTATAGTATTTTAAAAAATTGACCCTCTCTTTTATTGGGTTGGTATTATTATTTTTAACAAAATTTTATAATTTTAAATTTTTATAAATTTTGTTATAATTTTATAATTTTTAAATAATATTTAAATATTAAAAAGGCTGAATTGATTAATTTTAATTTATTACTAAGGCTTTTTTAACTATTTAGCCTTATTCAATTCAAAATTTCCTAATTTATTTCTAATAGAAGAATATGAATTAAATTGAAAAATATGTAAAAGTTGATGGCTAAATTTATTATTATACTTTATATAAACATCAAATTTTAACATAAAGACTATTTTATTCACTCATCTATAAAAATTAATTTATCTAATTTTTAATAAAAAACTAAAATTAATATAAGAAAATTTATGCTAATTTTATTGTTAATACTCTATAACACAAATGTTAGGTAATTTACCAAAAAGCCCTAAAATTTCAAAAATTACGGAAATGGGCGAGTTTGTAGAAAATTTATGGGAAAGGGCCATTTCCCCAAAAAGCGTCACGTCGGTGCGTTTTGGGGATCTTGACCTAAAGTGCGCCCACAGGGACGCGTTTTTGTCCACCTCGGAAAAACGTGTCCACGTGGGCGCGCTTTTGTCGAGTGGACAAAAACGCGTCCCAGGGGAGCGCTTTAGGTCGATTTCCCCAAACGCTACCGACGTGGACGCGCTTTTGGGAAAATTCTATGAAATTATTTTGAAGTTTTTGGCCCAATAGTCTCGGCAAAATAATTTTGATGAGACGTTTCGAACAAATAGTGGCTAAAAACGCTTCTAGCGGTATGCTTCGTCAACATGCGTCTTTGAAAAGAGCTCTCACGTGGGCGCTTTTTTTACAAGAGTCTCCGTAAAATAATTTTGAGGAGACGTTTCAACAAACAAGCACCAAAAATGCTTCCAAATAGGGTGCATTGTCAAGACATGCGTCTTGAAAAGCGCTCCACGTGGGCGCTTTTTACTCTGATGAGTCTCCGCAAAATTAGGCTATAAATCACCAAATTTCATTCGAGGTTGCATAAGGGAAATTGAGGCAAAAGGAAAAAAATTGAAAATGAGTGAACGATATTAATCTTTGTTATTTACTATGACGGTGAAGTTCGTGACAAAAATAGCATTGTTTTCTTATCAAAAACACAACATGATTGAGTTTTAATCGAACATCGATTTAGTAGAACTTCAGCAAAAGAATTAGGCGTAAAATATTGAACAACGCCAATGAAAGTTCGATGTATTAAGTATAGATTTTGCGCTCGATTGATCCGGTGAGATATGAGTCGTTCGACATCAAAGGTGCTCGGAGCTTTGAGGCAATGGTGGAGACTTATCTTGCCAGTGGATCACCCTATATCGAGGTATATGTGGAATTTTCATCTCCAAGTTATCTTTCTGCGACCTCGACATCTACTACCGTTCGAGGGGAATACACGACCCCAAGCCGACACTCTGTAAGTGGGAGGCAAAATACAGAAGTGCCCGTGTGCGGTAGTAGTATGGAAAACATAACCCCTGCATGATACTCGGTTGGTGGATGGGACATGCATATCCGTCATTCGACATCCGATAATAGAAATACATATTGGGGGACGTGGTCAACTTCTAGTGGTTGGCAATCCACATACGATTTGAATCTTTACGAAAGATGTTTAAGGAGGGATGATGTATTCCCGACGACATCCACCGGCGAGGGGCCCTCGTTTGTTGCAGGTTGTGGGGGGTCAGACGATGAATCCGATGTGGATCCACCTCGGGAGGCAAGGCCCGACGGTGCAGAAGTTGGATTATTTTCTGAACCAGAGCCCGTTCCAATTGTACCTGAAGATGTTGAGGGCGGTTCAGACGAAGAAGAAGAAGATCCGCTATTCGTATGTACTCGCCTCCAGCCCACATGTATAATGTCGATCTATCTCAAGATGATGCATTGGAGTTTCCTGAACTACCACACCGGAAGTGTGACCGTACAGATTCTTCTTTGGATTTGGACCAATTAGAAGTGGGTAACCATTTTTCCAACAAGAATACTTTTCTTGCTACATTGAAACAGTTCAGCATTAAGAACGGGGTTAACTACAAGGTGGTTAAATCAAAGCTCGATAAGTTCGAGGTGAAGTGTGCAGTGCAAGATGGCACATGTTCATGGAAAATCATGGCGTCGTTGAGGAAAAGGACAGGGTTGTGGGAGATAAAAAAGTACAAAGGTCGACATACATGTCTTGCCGGTACAGTACCACTATGTGTTCAGTGATTTCGAATAACAGTAATAATATGTAATGTTGCATTGTTTAACGTACTTCATTGACAGGTGTAACACAAGATCATCCGAAAATGGATTTAGACATGTTGGCTGAACTAATAATGTCGACGGTGAAGGCCGATCCCAAGACTACGGTGCCGGCCTTAATTGGCAGTATACATAGCCAATTGGGGTACATGTTCTCTTATAGAAAGGCTTGGATAGCCAAGCAGAAGGCATTAGAAAAGTTACACGGTGGGTGGGACACTTCATATAATGAAGTGTGGCAGTGGTGTCAGTCTTTGAGAGATATGTCCTGAGCGAAGACGACAGACCTTGAAACGGAACTGCGACTACAACGATCGTCGCTCCGTGGATGCGCAGTGTTCAAGCGTCCTGCTCGGACATTTAAGAAATGTCGAGATGCCTTTAAATACCGCAAGCCATTGGTACAAATTGACGGTACCTTTATGTATGGTAGATATACGCGCCGGCTATTGCTAGTCGTGGCACAAGACTACCGTGGGAGAATCCTTCCGATTGCATTCGCAATAACACCGGAGAGTCGGTGATGATCGGACTTCTTCTTATCTAGGTTAAGGAGGCATGTTTGCCCCAACCCGACATATGCGTTATATTGGATCGGGCCCGGAATACTTACGGCAATAAAACGCCAGGAAGCATGTGCATCGCACACACCATCGATATTGCACGAGGCATGTTTCATCCAACTACTATGGGCAACATCGATCTAAAAGATGTAAAACAACAAGTGACCGATATGGGTATGAAATGTCTATTGATATAATTTTGTTTGTAATATTCAATTTATTCTCAATCAAGAGTGGTATGTAATATTCACTATCAACGATATTGGCGTGGTATGAGATCAATAAAGACCGTTTTCACGAGATCTTTGGATGCTTTGCTCTCGATATACGCAGAAGGCACAAGGTACCTGTGCAATATTCCTTTCGAACAGTTGACACAAGCATATGACGGTGGCCTACGATATGGGCATATGACCACAAACCTGGCCGAATACATAAATTCTGTTCTGAAAGGAACCCGTCATCTGCCGATTACATCAGTTGTGCGAGAGACATATTTTCGATTAGCGGCACTATTTTCGAAGAGAACAGCGAGTTATAGAGGGCAGATGCAAGGAGGCCATGTATGGAGCCCGAAGGTCTTGCAAGAAATAAACCGTGGGAAGGCACGGCGAACACCATGCACACAAGTGTGTCACGATCGTGACAACCTATGGTTTCATGTCACAGAGTTTGACAGACCGAACCAAGGTATTGTTGGCGGCCATTATCGTGTACATTTGACAAATAGGACATGTGACTGTGGGATATTTGATGCACTTCGTTACCCATGCGCCCATGTAATTGCGGCTTGTCAGAATCTTCATCTTGATCCAATGAGATATGTCGACGTTAGAAAACATGTACAACGTGTGGAGACACGTATTCCCACCAGTCCCAGATGAACGTAAGTGGTCATCGGTATCGCTTGCACCGTATAAGCCGCTGCGGATAGACAATTGAGGCATAAACCAAAAGGTCGATCTTGCTCGACTAGAATACGCAACAATATGGATATCCAGAAACAAGCAACCAAAGTCACTTGTCATGGATGGTGTAGGAACCCGCCATACATCTCGCTCGTGTCCAAATCGGAATAGTTGACCGTGTTCTTAGGTCTTTTGTCTCATATTGGCTATGTAATATCTATTTTTTGGAGGAAAACGTTGAACTTTTGTACAATAACTTTTATTTTATTAAAAAATTAAAATAAATTAAAAAATTAAATTATAAAGAAAAAGTTAAAATTAAATATATTAAAACTTAATTACAAGAAAAAATTAAACCAATTCTATTTTGTCAAAGATATTAAAATTTAAATAAATTAAAAAATTAAATTACAATAAAAAAGTAAATTCAAATTTTATTAAATATATTACAACTTAATTACAAAAAAAAATTAAACCAATTCTATTTTGTCAAAGGTATTAAAATTTAAATAAATTAAAAAATTAAATTACAATAAAAAAGCAAACTCAAATTTTATTAAATATATTACAACTTAATTACAAAAAAATAAACCAATTCTATTTTGTCAAAGTTATTAAAATTGAATAAATTAAAAAATTAAATTACAATAAAAAAAAACTCAAATTTTATTAAATATATTACAACTTAATTACAAAAAAAAATTAAACCAATTCTATTTTGTCAAAGTTATTAAAATTAAATAAATTAAAAATTAAATTACAATAAAAAAGTAAAATCAAATTTTATTAAATATATTACAACTTAATTACAAAAAAAAAATTAAACCAATTCTATTTTGTCAAAGTTATTAAAATTAAATAAATTAAAAAATTAAATTACAATAAAAAAGCAAACTCAAATTTTATTAAATATATTACACCTTAATTACAAAAAAAAAATTAAACCAATTCTATTTTGTCAAAGTTATTAAAATTAAATAAATTAAAAAATTAAATTACAATAAAAAAAGCAAACTCAAATTTTATTAAATATATTACAACTTAATTACAAAAAAAATTAAACCAATTCTATTTTGTCAAAGTTATTAAAATTAAATAAATTAAAAAATTAAATTACAATAAAAAAAGCAAACTCAAATTTTATTAAATATATTACAACTTAATTACAAAAAAAAATTAAACCAATTCTATTTTGTCAAAGTTATTAAAATTGAATAAATTAAAAAATTAAATTACAATAAAAAAACAAATTCAAATTTTATTAAATATATTACAACTTAATTACAAAAATTAAACCTTAATTACAAAAAATTAAACTCAAATTATAAATTAATTTACAATTACTCAAATTAGGGGTTTAGGGTTTAGTCTTGATGCTGGTGGGAACCAAATGCCATACTGGGGCGATCGTGACTGCTACCGGATTTCTCCTTCTTTGGCTTCCTATGAGGGTTGTGGAACCTCAGGCAAGGAATCGGGTTCCGCCGGCAGTGGGTCTGGTTCTGGATGTTGCGATGGTGACTCACTCTGATAAAATAATGACCCCAGAGGTGTTTGCATAAACCATGGCGGGGGTGACTGCATCCCGAACGGAGAAGGAGCCTGGCAGAAAGAAGTGCTCCCCGACGGCGCCTCCTCTGAACCCACATGCGACGTCGACCTCACCATCGGCTGGCCAGCGGAAGTAGTCGGGAACGGACTCGAACCCGGCCATGCACTCCAACCTGGGCTAGGACTAGGAAACTGAAACATATATGGGTTAGGAGGATACATATAAGGGGAAGGGTACGCACCGCATGAACGGTGAATCTTTGCGATATCGGTGTTGTCACCGAATCGATGGGCCCGGTGGATCGTAGGCGCCGTTCTTTGGGCTCGGTGGTCGTGTCGGCCGATGATGGCCTCGCCTCATCACCCTTTCTTCTTGGATTTAAATGGGCCGACGTTCCTTCGCCGCGAGTTACCGTCGCGTCTCTTCTTCCGACAATAGATACGGCTTGCCATGTATCCTAAAACATGGTATGTACTCCGGCACGCACGCTAACTCCGGAATGACTATCGGTTCCCGGTCAGGTATATAGTCATACCGGTTCTCCCACGTCTCGATATGACTCGACCAAAATCTTGGCCAATTCGTGTGCGGCTACCGTAAGTCCACTGTGTGCTCATGATCGAGCACCTCCGGGGACACGGGGATCGATTGCCAAAATCTAAATTACCGCAGAACCCGATCTGCCTAGTGCATCTCCATGGTCGCGTAGGTGATCAATGGGACCTTTAGTGCCAACCGTTCGGATTTTGGAGGAACTCCTCCAGAATTACTGCCCGAATTTCAGGATCCTCTTACGGTGTCTATTGAAACTATATTAACATTACCAAAATATTAGTTATATACCTAATATTAGACACTACATCTGAAATACTAAATTATAATAACAAAATTTGAAACTTACTTGTGATTCCGACCTTTGGTCCAATAGAGCCGATATCCTCAAGTGAGTTAGGTATTCCAACATGACTTGCGAATGGTTCCACCTAATTAAATAAACTTTTAACATGCAATTATACTATAAATCTACGAAATAATTGTAAAATATAATATTAAATTTACCTCGTTATCGGTGGGAATAAATATGGGTGGTCGAGTCGAGGGCGTAAAATGGAAATAGGAACCATGCCCATGATCTGCAGAATGATAGGCAACCTCCGATTTTTGTTTTACTCGGCCGCGTCGCCTCAAGACATCTCCGGTACAACCTCGACAAAGACGATGACCTCCAACTCAATTCATCTACCGCTCTCGAAATCAATAAGTTTCAAGAGCCATCTCAGGTGGACGAGGTTTCTAGAGAGGTCCAACATCGATAGCCTCCGATTATTTGAAGAATGTATGCCCGAGCATACCGTATTCTTTCGACTTGGTCGAACCTCGTTCGACTCCGGAATGCGTCTCGTAACTGTGTCATATCGATCGAGCTCCTTGAATTCTATCCGAATGGCACCGAAGCTCGTAGCATACTGCCATCCAATCGGTAGATGTTACGGGCTGATGACTACCGACCGATCCACCGGTAATCCCAACTACAATTGCACATCTTCTATAGTGATGGTACACTCTCGCATGGCGATGGAAAGTGTGGGTCTCGGGTCTCCACCTCTCAATCAACACACCGATCAAAGCGGCTCCAACTTGAACCCCGCCTATCGAGGCCACGTGCAAAAAACCGCTTCCGCATGTAATTCTCGATCAAGGCGATGGGGACCATGCATGTTGCGAATATAACATTCCAACACCCGATCTACACACTATTTAAAAATTATAAAATTAACAATTAATTAAAATTGTATAATTGAAAAAATTAAATTATATTGAAAAATTAAAATTAAAACTTACTATTTTCATTTGCTCGACGGAAATATGCTTGTCGTCTAAGCGACGTAATTCCCTACCATTGTAATCCGATAAAAATTTTTAAATTTTTCAAAAAGATATATTAAAAAAATAAAAGGGCTTTTTCAGTAAATAGTAATGGACTATTTTGAAATTTGAGAGTAAATTTCAAGGACCTTGAGAGAAAATTGAGAAAAATTGAAAATTGAGAGAGAGAATATTGAGAAAGGATTAAAATGTGAAAAAATAAAGGGTGGGGAGGGCTTTTATACTTTTTTTTTTCGACTGTTGGCGGTCAAAAAAATATGACCGTTATGGCTAAAAGCGCCCTTGGGGACGCGTTTTGTCCACCTCAAAAAAGCGCGCTACGTGGGCGCGCTTTTGGTGAGTGGACAAAACGTCGTCAAGGCTTTTTTCGGTCGATTTCCCAAAACGCTACCGACGTGAGCGCGTTTTTGGGAAATGGCCCTTTCCCATAAATTTTCTACAAACTGACTTATTTCTGTAATTTTTGAAATTTTAGGATTTTTTTTTTGGTAAATTACTCCAAATGTTAAAATGATTTTAAAAAGGAAAAATAAAAAGTCAAACATTTGGCGGTGGAATCACGGATTGTAAGCCTGTTATTTTCCATTGCAGATGCAAACAAGTTGGGGTCTGACAGTGCTACTCACTCCTTCCAAAACGTCACAGTCTAGTCGTCAGCCTGAAACCCAAAAGTCTATCAACCCTTTCATTGCTTAAGTAAGAATCTATACCGAAATTGACGCTCTAAACTGAAACTATTCGAAAATTATGATCACATAGTTTACTTCTGTCGAAAACAAAAAGCAAGACCATGGGGTGGTTTTGAAACCCCAAAAATCAATGGGTAGTAATGGTATAATGATTACAAAAAAAGATAAAAGTAATATTTAGTCCTTTTAACTTGTCAGTTTTTCTCAATTTAGTCATTGACCTTCTTTTTAATTTGCATTAATTCTTGAATTTGGTGATTTTTTAGTTTTGACCCATTTAATGATCCGATAATTTAAAATTATATTACATCATCAACTAAATTTAAAAGAAAAATTATATTTTTATGTAATAATATAACACAATCTTAAACTGTCATATCCCAAAATATAAAGTAAATTTCAAAACAAAAAGAAAAACATATAAACCTTGTGAAAGTTAGGAATGCTATTTTATTATTGGAAAAATTTAGCAGTGGCATATGAATCAAAGCAATGGTAGCATTTTAAATGAAAGAAATGGCAATTATCAAAGCTAGATACACCTACTAAAAGTGTAAGCGACTCCTTGCATTTTCATTTTCTTATCAGTGCAAGTTACATTAAAAGAAACAAATTATAAGAAAGAAAAGAGAAGGAATTTGTGATGTTTATATATGTAAAAAAAGTTAATTTAATTGATAAGTAAGGAAACATATTAAGAATTATTTTATGTAATATTTATCGAATTAAAAAAGGTAATTCGCGTTATAGATAGGGGCAGCCCAATGTAAAAATATTTAACATTTCTGGGATTTGGATTCTACTGGTAAGTCGTGTCTGCTAGCTTTTACTTAGTTACAGTGGCTAAATAAATATAAATTCTTTAGAGTTAAAAAAAAAAATAAAGATTATCATTTAAAAAAAAAAAAAGAAAGAAGAATAAGTATAAACCCAAAATCATTTCTGGTTTGTGGGAACTGGGAAGTGAGCATTTTGGAGAGAGATGGCGGAAATTTGGAGAAAAGGTTTGGTTTTGGTGCTGCTTACAGTCTGCATTTTGGGATGTGCAAATGCTGCTACCGATCAAGCAGATGGTTTGCGTTACTTTCCCTTTGCCTTTTCTCCATATTTTTTAAGGCTACCTTTTCTTGCCGAATCTGTGTCATCTTTGGTGTTTCTTTTTTGGTTCTTTATCTGCTTTTAACTGTTTGTGCCTTAAAACGAACTTACTTGGTTGCATTGCCTTTTTCTTGCCAAAACTTTGTCAGTTTTGTTTATTATTTGCAAAGTTTTCACCTTGCTTTCAAAGGTGGGTTTTGTTATATTATGGTTGTAAGAATGGGAAGTTTAGGATTTCAGTTCTGAATTCAATTTTACTCGTAACTTTGTAGGATATATATTCCTGGACAACATCTCTAATCTTTTTGGCTCTTCTCTGAAGTGCTTCTTTCTGGAACAAGTTAATCTTTCTCCCCACTTCTCTTGCTGGGTGTCAATACAATTTTTTTTTCCATGCTTGTGGACTCATGGCTATCTTGCCTTACCATGAGTATAAGCATGGATATAGCATTAGCCCAAATTAACTATTTGTTAAGACTGCATTATGAAGACCAAAAAGAGCTCTTGTATTTGTATGTCAGAATTCCCTGTTTTGGTGCGGTTCCTGTAGCTTTGGCTAAATTTCTGACTGACCATTTTGCTCATTGATAAGTGATAACTAGGTCAGTAATCACTTGAAGGATGGCTAAATATATATTTACTAGAAAGATAAATTTTTAAACATACATTGTGTGCATGGAAGCACAGTAGTCCATATGAGTGATTGTAATGAATTGGTTTCCATGAACGTTTGCAACCGAGAAGTGGAAGAGTTTAATACTTGTGATTAAAACTATCTCCTTGTGGGATGTTTGATTTGCAGCTTCTGCCCTAGGGGTTATGTTCAGCAGTTTAAATTCACCACAGCAGCTAACTGGGTGGACCGCTAACAATGGTGATCCATGTGGGCAGTCCTGGAAAGGTGTTACTTGCTCATACCAACGTGTCACTGAAATGTAATCTTCTTTTTTTTTTTTTTTTTTCCTTTGAGATATCTTAAATCAGCTGATGCTAACTATTCTTCTATTTGCCTTTGTTTTTTTTCAGTAAGCTATCAAATCTCGCACTTTCCGGGTCAATGGGTTACAACCTTCAAAGTTTGACATCATTGAAGGAACTGTAGGAAATCTAATCTTTAGTGGTGGATTGGTTTTCTTTTCTTACATCTATAAGGTAATATTTATAGTGATATTTGATCAAATCTGCAGGGACTTGAGCCATAACAATTTTGCAGGCGATATACCATATGATATTCCTCAAAACTTGCAGCGATTGTATGTTTCAAACTTGTATTTGTTTCCTTTCCTATTTCTTCTGTTTCTTTTCTTATTTTTTAACGATTTTTATATAATATAATGTTCACTTGTCTGCAGAAATCTTGCATTTAACCAATTTACTGGAAGTGTCCCTTATTCCATAAATCAGATGCATTCTCTTCAATACCTGTAAGTAGTGTTCCAAATATTCAATTATTGACACAAGGTCTGTAGAAATTTAAATTCATGCACTCTTTTTCTTTTCCTTTTCTGGAAATGCAGAAATCTTGCACATAACCAGTTGCAGAACCAATTGAGTGACATGTTTGGACCACTTTCTTCCCTCTCTACATTGTAAAATGTTCTTCCTACCACCATTCAGATTATGTTGTTTTCCGTATATGCCTGTCTTTAAGTTAATTTAACACTGAGCTAACAGTTATCTTTATTCTTTGCTTCAGGGATCTCTCTTTCAATTCTCTGACTGGTGATCTCCCTGAGAGTTTTAAGAATCTTACCAGTATGAACTCTATGTAAGTAGTATAGGAAATATCTTTTGTGGAAGGAAATATCTTTTGTGGAACAAGTGCATATGGTGGAATCTCCTGAAATGTGTTTTTTCCCTTTTGCAGGTACTTGCAGAACAACCAGTTTACTGGAACTATTGATGTGCTTGCCAATCTTCCCCTTGACACTTTGTGGGTAACCTGTTATCATTCTTTTGTTTCCATATAATGTAAAAGACCCCGTAATACTAACCTTTGTGATAGTCGTTTTTATGTCTCACAGGTATGTCTCCAATAATCGTTTTACTGGCTGGATACCTGATCAATTGAAAAGCATCAATTTGCAGTAAGCATTTGACTTCAATATCAAGTGCCATGACTTCTTTGTATTAAAGTCCTTTGCAATTTCAATCTGAATAATCTTCGTCACAGGAAGGATGGTAATTCCTGGAGCTTGGGCCTGCACCTCCACCTCCTCCTGGTACCCCTCCTGCCACTAGAAATAATAGAAATCACAAATCTGGTAGCAATAGTTCCCCATCGGATGGTGGTTCTAGTGGTGGGCCTGGTGAGGGTAGCAAATCAGGGATTGGAGGTGGAGGCATAGCAGGAATAGTAATATCCATCCTTATTGTTGGGGCTCTTGTAGCATTCTTTCTGGTGAAGAGAAGATCCAGGAGGACATCCTCAGATATTGAAAAGCTTGATAATCAACCCTTTGCTCCTCTTCCTTCTAATGAAGTGCAAGGTAACACTCAGTCTATTTGCAACTCTGCATGGTGGCCAGTTAAATGTCACCAAATAGCTATTTTTACTGTTTGCTCACGTTGCTTGGAATGCTGCTGCATTGGATTTATTGATGAAGAGATTTCGTGTCTTTCATTCAAGCTGCAGAAGCTATAAACTTAGTCTTGTAGTTAATAAATCTCTTAAGGACATCCAGGACTTTCACTTAGAACTTATCTCCTTGGTTTTGTAACTTTAGACTCCAATTTGAACATGCTATGTATGCTCAAAGTAGTAGAAATGCAAAGAACTTATGATGTAAACAATTCAGTATGTTAGAAGAAAATATCCTTCTGTTAAGATCCCTGCTTGACTCCATGATTTGATAGGCATTTCTTCATAGATTGTGAATTTAAGCCTTTTGCTTTCATAAAGGGATATGGGAGACTCTAACTGAAGCCTCTTGGTTTTTTTTTTTTTACTTTTAGCCCCGGGGGGAGGGGGTGTTTTCAAAATATTCTGATTTTATCATGTTGAAATGCTATTGTATACTGCTAGACGTAATTTAACTTGTGATTGCTGCTGTGGGCTGCACATAAATTGTATAGCATTTGTTTACTTTTATAATGTCTATGTTAATTTTTTTTTTTTATCTAAAACCTTTTTGCTTCTCTTGATCAAACTATTTGTTTCTTCTCATGCTTAAAATTGCATTGCAGAAATGAAATCTATACAGTCTGCCTCTTCAGTTGACACCAAGACCTTTGATACACCTGCTTCGATAAACCTTCGACCCCCACCTGTTGACCGTCACAAATCATTTGATGAAGAAGACTTTTCTAAAAAGCCTTTTGTTCTTAAGAAGGCTGTTGCAGCTCCTAAAACTGTTGCATCATATTCAATAGCAGACCTGCAGATGGCTACTGGCAGTTTCAGTGTTGAAAATCTTCTTGGTGAAGGATCTTTTGGATGTTTTTATCGAGCTCAATTTGATGACGGCAAGGTGTGAATCTTCCTCCCGCAAAATCTATATTCATGTCAAAATTAATGGAGCATGATCTCTGCATTAATATTTTATAGCAACTTCTGTTTTACTACATGCTCTATCTTGAGAAATACTCTTTTCATAAGCATATTTAATCTTTGTATGCACCTCTATTTCTACAATCTTTAAGTGTGGTGCATGAGTTTTTTTCAATAAGAATGTACTTGGTTGGTTGGAAAAGTGGAAGGAGGGTGTGGAAAAGTGAAAAGAAAATAAATTTTGAGTGTGCTTGGTAGGAAAGAGAAGTGAGAGGAAAGAAAATAAGAAAGGTAAAAGGTGGCCATTTTCCATCCTAGTACATAAAAACAAATTATTCCAAATGAGAGACATGAATGTTAGTTTCAAAATTATGCATTTTTCAAAAGTTTTAGTTAGTTTCAAAATTATGCATTTTCAAAAGTTTCATTTCCTTTCCTCTCATTTTTCAACTCAAAAAATGAAAATTGTTTTTTTTTCAATTTTTTCATCTTTCTTACCAAGCACACAAGCAAAACCTAAGAGATCCCTTTTTCGTCTCCAAAATTGTTTTGCCCGTAGTTTGTGGCTTACTTGCCATAAGATTTTTAAGAATTTTCTACTCAGTACTCACCTTGCTGGTACCTTGTGTTCATACTGCCATAGGTTCTTGCTGTGAAGAAAATAAATTCATCAGCTCTTCCCAGTGAACTGTCTGATGATTTTATAGAGGTAGTTTCGAATATCTCCGAGTTGCATCACACAAATGTCACAAAGCTGGTTGGCTATTGTTCAGAGCATGGACAGCACCTACTTGTCTACGAGTTCCACAGAAATGGCTCACTCCATGAGTTTCTGCATCTATCAGATGAGTACAGCAAGCCATTGATTTGGAACTCCCGTGTCAAAATTGCTCTGGGGACTGGACGTGCATTAGAGTAAGTCAATAAATTGATAATGGGTAACAGTAGACATTATTTTATCCCATTTTAGATCATCACAGCCGGTAGAAGGGGCTGCCGTTAATCTCCTTTTACTCTTTTTCCCTCTTGTAAGCAGCTAATGCTGAGCCCCCTAATTCCCAATAACTTTTATTTTCCTCCCTAGTCTTCTTTTCCGTTTATACTGTGTTTTGGCATTTGCATCATGCATGTGAAACAGTTCACCAATTTTATGTAGATTGTGTTCAAGTTTTGCCAACTCTAGTTACTAGACCCTTTGAACCTTGCAAAGCCAGGTAGTTATGTGATGAGGTTAAACACATTGGCGTCCCTAGAAATACCCAGTTGATGACAATTGAGAATTAACTATTTGTAAATACGCTAGTAGTATCTATTGGCTGTTAGTGATTATTATTTCTTGTCAAATGGCTACAAAGAATTCATAATTTTTCTTAAAGGTACCTGCATGAAGGTTGCTCGCCATCTATTGCTCATAAAAATATCAAGTCAGAAAACATCTTACTTGACGCTGAACTCAATCCTCACCTTTCAGACTCAGGCTTGGCAACCTTTATTCCAAATGCAGATCAGGTAAATCTCATTAGTTCAGTTATTGAGTTTCCAGTTAGCTCTGCACAACTATGTTGTACTTCATCTATATTTGAACCTGTCTTGTCTCTTTTGTTCAATGGGATTCTTCTTTCCAATTACTTGCATTGCATATGTTAATTGGTATTTTTACAAGTTTTAGAGGTATCAAACCATTTTTTAACCACAAATGTAGTGACTGTTTGAAAAGTTTTAAAATGATTTTCTATGCATCCTCAAAAAGCATCACGTTCCACTTGAATTAAATTTTGTGAATTTCATGGTCTATGAACAATGTCATTCAGGTCTCTAATGCACTAGGGTTTTCTGGTGCAGTTAATTGGATGCTAAAAGTGAATGATTAATATAGGGTATTTGTTATGCAGGTACTAAATCATGATGATGTTACCATGTCTGGATACGGTGCACCCGAAGTTACCATGTCTGGTCAGTATTCTCTTAAGAGTGATGTTTACAGTTTTGGAGTGGTTATGTTGGAACTTCTCACAGGACGTAAGCCATTTGATAGGTGAGGAATCATCTATGAAGTATTTGGTATTCCATCATTCGATGTATTAGCATCCATTTAGTTCACCGCCATTCTAAGTATGCGAGTGTTTTGAACAGCACAAGGCCAAGACTAGAGCAGTCTTTGGTTCGATGGGCAACACCTCAGCTGCATGATATTGATGCTCTATCTAAGATGGTTGACCCTGCACTTGAAGGGCTTTACCCGGTTAAGTCTCTCTCTCGGTTTGCCGACGTTATTGCACTTTGCGTCCAGGTAATGTCTTGGTTGAAAATGCCAAGACAACTTGTGAGCTGCTTGTTTCGTCTTCATTGCTGTAGCATTTAACTGATCCTTTTAATTGTCTCTCTGGAACAGCCGGAGCCCGAATTCCGGCCTCCTATGTCGGAAGTGGTTGAAGCATTGGTTCGACTAGTGCAACGAGCTAACATGAGTAAGAGACCAATAGGGACGGACCAAGGTGCATCTCAGAGAACCGATAACGCTGTCGCTGATGATGCACATGACTACGTGTCTTGAATGGATATGAAGTAGACGATTTGACTGTTATGGTGACGAGGACTTTAGATTGTAATCATGTCGAGTATTATTGTTTTATGGTAATATTATTGTAACTAATAAAAATATACACCCCCTAACTTTAGCCTAAGCTTCAAATCAGCCCTTCACTTGGTAATTTGTTACAATGTAGTCCAACCCCATCAATTGAAATTCTTTCACCGTTGTGTGCGTGTTAAACACTACATTTTCCATTTTATTCCCTTCGGTAAATATCACAGGAAGCTGCAGATGTAATAATTCCCCTAAAAAGTAAAATTCCACAAATATCTTTCCCTTGTTTCTGCAACGTTTTTCCCTTTCTATGTGGTAAGCCCTAATGAAATAAATAAAAGGGTTAATATATATGTGTATATATATATATTGACTCTTGAACTTATCCATTTGTATCTAGTTGGTCTTTGAAAGGAATGTTGAACTTGAATAGAAAATATTGAAATGAGTTGAATAGAAAATACTGATATTGAACTGAAAACTAATCTGTTCTTTTACAAGTCTTAGTACATAGATTATATAGACATCATGCTAATAGATAATTTGTTAGCTCATAATGCATCGCTAACCTCTTAATGTAATGCTAACCATCTATTTTATCACATGTGAATATACTATAACATTCACCTAGCTTCTTCTAATGGTACAATCCAAGAAGATGCCGAAAACAGTAAACAGAGATACAGATAATGGCTTAGTGAGAATATCCGCAACTCGATCACTCACGGAACTTCACCAACAATTAACTCGCCATTAGCCACCTTTTCACAAACAAAAAAAAATCAAGCTCAACATGCTTGAACTTAGAGTGTAGAACGAGATTTCTTTGCAATGTACCACAAAGACTAGTATTATCACACCATATAGTAGGAACATCAGTAGATGTGAGTTTTAATTCAGACAAAAGAGACACAATCCACGCAATATCACTAGTAGCTCCGGCTAAACTCCGATATTCAGCTTCACCTGTGGAGCGAGAAACAACTTGTTGTTTCTTGGAACACCACGAGATAGGATTTTCCCCAAAATAGACACAATATCCTGTTGTAGAGCGACGATCATCAAAATCAAGACCCCAGTTAGCATCTGCATAACCAACTAACGAGAGTCTATCCGACCGATGAAAAACTAGGCCATGAGAAAGAGTGCCACGTAAGTATCGCAGAATACGTTTAAGAGCAGTCATATGTACTGTAGTGGGTGCATGCATGAACTGACATACCCGATTTACCGCATACGCAATGTCTGGTCGCGTTAAAACAATATATTGAAGAGCTCCAGCCAAACTTCGATACTCAGTTGGATCAGCAAGTCGTTCACCTTCATCTTTAGAAAGCATAGATGACGAGCTGATCATTGGTATATGAACAGGTTTCGCATTATCCATAGAACAACGATTAATAAGTTCTTTAATATATTTCTGCTGACTCAAATGAAGACTACCAGAAGCAGATTTGTTCACTTCTACGCCCAAAAAATAATGAAGCTCACCCAAATCTTTAAGAGCAAACTTGTCATTAAGTTGTTGAACAAAGCTATCAATTCTAGCAGACGAGTTTCCAGTGATAATAATGTCATCCACATAAACAAGAACATACAAAATGATTTCATCAAGAGCTTTGACAAATAAAGAAGCATCAGATTTAGACACAGCAAACCCATTGTCAATCAGAAATTTTCTCAATTTGTTAAACCAAGCACGAGGAGCTTGTCGTAAACCATAGAGAGCTTTAGTCAATTGACATACCAGTTTTTCACCATGAGAGCCATATCGAACGAATCCCGGGGGTTGCTCCATGAAAACTTCATCAGTTAAATCACCGTTCAAAAAGGCATTATTGACATCAACTTGCCTGAGTTGCCACCCGCGAGAGACAGCAATAGATATAATAACACGTATAGTTGCAGATTTGACAACCGGACTGAACGTGTCTGTGAAATCACATCCCGGCACCTGAGAACATCCTTTTGCAACTAACCGAGCCTTCCACCGAGCAACAGACCCATCAGGATTCTTTTTTACTTTAAACAACCATTTGCAGCCAATAGCTTTGCGACCAGATGGGAGAGGAACAAGATCCCAAGTAGAGTTGGCTAACAATGCATCAAACTCAACTTGAACTACCTGTCGCCATTCAGGACGAGCAAGAGCCTCTTCAATCGAGCAAGGCTCAAATTCAGCTGCGTCAACAAATAACACCTTTGGCTTAAATATCCCTACTTTAGACCGAGTAACCATGGAATGAGTGTTAACGGGCTCTTCTACTCTTGCAGATGACAACCGTTCTTGAGATCCATCAACTGAGGAACCTGATGCATTTCGCAAGATACTGATGTTCTCTGAAGATTCCCGAGGATTAGTTGCTGAAGAACCCAAGACAGCAGATGGTATAGAACTAGTTGCACTGGAAGTCTGGCGAGCATTTATAGAACCAATAGGAAGCGCTTCAGAAGCTCCAGAACGAGCTGCACTACTTTGAGTACCGGTTGCTCTGATAATGGGAACATATGTAGGAAAGATCAGAGATTGAGACTGCTGACTAGTAGAAGAGCCAGAAGTAGAAAACAAAAACTTTTGTTCATCAAAAATCATATGACAAGACATAACAATCTTCCCATCCGGTAGTAAACAAAAATAACGTTTGTGCTGAGAGCTGTACCCAAGAAACGTAGAGGGTTGAGAACGATAGTCCAGCTTGTGTCGAACAAACGGTCGTAAGCAGGGAAAGCAACAGCACCCAAACACTCGGAGATGATCATACTCTGGTGGATGACCATACAGACGTTGATACGGAGATTGATCACCCAAGATAGAGGTTGGTATACGATTGATGAGATGTACAACACTCCGAAAGGCATAACTCCAGTAGGTCATAGGGACATTAGCCTGAGCCAACAACGTAATTCTCGTTTCCACAATATGACGATGTTTACGTTCAGCAACTCCATTTTGTTCAGAGGTATAAGGACAGGACGATCGATGAAGAATACCATGTGTGGCTAAAACAGATGCAAAATTCTGAAATTCACCACCCTAATCACTTTGAAATTTTTTAATACATTTTCCAAACTGATTCTGCACCATCTGTCGAAACTATATAAAACACTCGAGAGCTTGAGACTTTTGTTTAATCAAATAAATCCATGTGAAACGACTACACATATCAATAAAAGACACATAGTAGAGATGTCCTTCAGATGAGACCGAGGCTGGTCCCCAGAGATCAGAGACAACAAGATCAAACAACTCATCATACTTGGAAAGGGATGGCGAAAATGGTAGCTTATGCGATTTCCTTACTGACAGGCTACACATATTTCATCAACACAATTTTTATTGAATTGAACATGACATTTGCTAAGAAAATTTTTTACTATAGTAAACGAAGGATGGCCTAATCTCCTGTGCCACAATGTAAGCATATTATTACTTGAGGTAGTGCTTTGAATGAAAGCATTATGCACCATTGGTAAATCATTCGGCAAGTTGGTCGTAAAGTAGTAGAGTCCATCACGAACTCGGCCCCGCATCAGGATTTCCTGCGTCTCGATATCCTTAACCACACAATAGGAGGGGTGAAATTCGAAAAACACTTTGTTTTCTTCTGCAAATTTAGACACAGAAAGTAAATTCTTGCAAATGCTAGGTACACACAGAACATTAGATAGGTGTAAGACTTTCTTCTCTGTAGCAAACAACGAATTCCCAATAGATGCAATTTTGGTAGAAGCACCATTACCCATTTTAAGGGAAGAGTTACCTGTATACGGATTGGAGGAATTGAGAGCAGAAGCATTCTGACAAACGTGATGAGTGGCACCCAAGTCTGGGCACCAAGTCGCACCCTCTACAGGTGAATCATAAGCTGTGGCATCCGAATAGTTTGATGCATGTAAATCGAAAACCCGCGGAGGTAGCCCAACAAATTGAGATGAATCATATGGAGAAGAATCAACAGAAAAAACACGAGCTCTCGATTTTGTGCTCCATGGAATATTAAAACCATCAATTTCCCAAGACGGATGAACATTAGCATAATAGGCATTAGGTGTGGAAAAATTTTGCTCATTAGAAACCCGTGGTGGAATTGGTCCACGAGGCCCAGAAATGTGGCCAACGTCATGTGATCCACAAGCATTAAGGTGAGAATTTTCTGCACCATGCATATGCAGCCCAAATTGGTTATAAAATGAAGCATTAAAGGAACCATTAGGGGGCCCACCAAGTTGACGCCTTGCACCATTTGAAATCCCACCTAAGTCATGCCGTCCTGTAGAAGGAAAAAATGAAGAACCATGTGCAAATTGCTTTGCACCATGCGGCTCACATGTAGGGAGGGGCCCACGTGTATCTTGTCCATTTAAAAAATCTTCAACCGGCCACCTTTCTTGGAAATCACTAACTCTTTTTGAATTAAAAAAATTTTGTTGACCAAAGCTCCCCCAATTTTGACCATTCCCATTTGCCCAATTTTGACCATTCCATCGTGCATCTTCAAAATTCTCCCTTCCAGATCTCACATCAAAACCAGAAAAAGAACGACGATCATCACGAGACTGCTCTTCACGATGATATCGATAGAAACATCGTTGTGTAAAGTGACCAAAACGACTACAGATTTGACATTGAACGCGAGGGCGAAAATCGCGACCCCGCCCACGACGAAAGATCGACCACCACGACCAGGAACGGTTGCCGCATTAGACGTGGAAGCGTTCAACCAGATTTGCGGCAACAAGATCGTCCTGAGCAACACGTTCTTGACACTGTTCAAACTCAAGAAAAGTATCCATAATACGTTGAATAGGCAAAGATACCGGAGAAAGAGAGATCGACGAAATTACGGCACCAAACTTGGGAGGAAGACTCACCAAAGTAGGTCGATTCTGTCATCCTCGGAAACAAGAGATCTTGAAGCCTCCAAAAGAGCACACAGTCCCTGCATCTTATCAACAAGATCAGAGATCGAGAGATTACCTTTCTGAAGTGAATGGAGTTCATGATGCAACCGAAACTGTTTAGTGCGAGTATCAGCAGCGAAGAGCTTCGTGGCCGTCGTCCAGACATCCGAGGCCGTCTCAACATGATGAAACGAAGGAAGACATGAAGGAGTGATAGTGGACAGCAACCATGAAGTAAGTAGACTATTTTGTTGATTGAATGCTACCATGGTCGGATTAATAACACGAGATCCATCGATGGTTTGAACAAATTTATCGAGAAATTACGAACCATCAAGAAATCCTTCTAATCCATAACCGACAAGGATGAGGCTAACTTGCTTTTGCCATCAAGAAATGTGGTGCCATCCAATTTGACAACCTCATGACGAGGAAACGAATCGACTATCCGATCAACGGAGAAGGATGACTCAAAGAATCAACACGAACAAAGCTCGGCGGTATGCGTGGTCATGATCGGTAACTAGCAATCGATACCATGAAAGGAATGTTGAACTTAAATAGAAAATATTGAAATGAGTTGAATAGAAAATACTGATATTGAACTGAAAACTAATCTGTTCTTTTACAAGTCTTAGTACATAGATTATATAGACATCATGCTAACAGATAATTTGTTAGCTCATAATAGACTGCTAACCTCTTAACAGAATGCTAACCATCTATTTTATCACATGTGAATATACTATAACAATATTTAGAGTTATTTTTGACTTAATTGGTCTTTCAACTTCTATTTCGTCAGTTAGATCTTTGCACTATCAAAAAATGCTGAAAAGATAAATCATCAGAACTATATTGTTATGTTGATAATACATTGTGTAACATCCTGAAAATTAGGGGTTATGCATTTCTACTTAATTGAATGTTGTTGCATGCTTAAATATGATTGAGTGTGTTTTGGAAGTTATTTTTGAACTTCATTAATTAAGTGAATGCTTAGTGATATATTAAATTTTTAATAATTAAGATGGAGATAAGCAAGATAGGCTTTAAGAAATATTGACAAAAGGTTTAAAGCATAATAAGTCATTTGGCAAAGTGGTAATGGTGCATGAGTGAATGTATGAGGAGAGAGGTTCAATCCCTAGCTAGCAAATGAAAGAATTTTAATTTTTGTTTTCTTTCCTATAGTGTCGGCCAAGATCATTCTAGAATGAATGAGCATCTTTTAATTTTGGTTAGTAGACCATATGAAAAGGTAAGCTAGAAGATATGGCATGGAATCATGAAAGGATGGTAAGAAAGGGGGACAAAAGGCTTGAAGAAAGGACAATGTTTTGAAGCTTTTTCATGGTCATTTGACCATGAACCTAGTCGGTTTTGGGGGCTAAGGGGAGAAGGCTTAATTGTGTTAGGAAACATAGGATTAATGGGGAAGAAATATGGAGGAAAAAGGGGGATTATGTTGGCATACATGTTGGCCGAATTTGACTTAGGATTAGGGGGTGATAGTTGGCCAAAAATTCTAGCATTTTGTACATCTTTTCTCATTTCTCCAAAAGCTTTCCTCCTAGCCGAATTTTGTTAATGATTTTAGGTAAAAGTTTTGCCTTGTTTTAGCTTTCATTTTGACCAATTTGGTTAAAGTACCTATTTTCTCAAATTCTTGTCCTCTATAGTCAGAAGCATCAAAAAGTTTGGAAAACATTTCTTCTTTTTCTTTTCTCTCATTGTCGAAAATACCAAAGATCATAAACCAATTTTCTTCACTTTTTCCCTCTTGGCCGAATGTACCTAAGTCCCTAAACTCATTTCTTTTCTTTTGGAAATCATCATTATCATCATCTTTTTCTTCCTTTTCTCTTTCTTTCTCTTTTCATTTTTCTTTCTTCTTCACTCTCAACCGAAACTACTTTCTACCAAAATCAAAATCAACATACTTTCCTTCTCTTTTGTCAAACCAAATCACCTTTCTTTTTCATCTAAATCTTTCTTTTCTTTTGTTGGAAACCCGAAACCACCATAGCCAAAGCACCATATTTTTCTCTTCTTTTTGTTCAAGCCGAATCATCATTTCTTTTCTTCTTTTTGTTCAAGGCCGAATCTTCAAGTGGGCAAGTAAGACTTTTTTGTCAATTGTTTTCTTATCTCCTTTTATTATAACCGATTTAGAAACATAGTTCTCTTATTTTTTTTCTTTTCTCTCCTAGGCCGAATCCTTGGAAGGGATTTTTAAGAATCTTTTTGGAACCAACGTTTTAAGGGAAACCTTTCGAAATCATCCAAGGTAAGAATATCACTTTTGGTTATATCAATTCTTTTAGATAGTTTATTAACTAACTTTATTTTAGGGGTGATTTTGAGTCTAACAAGATAGGTTCGAAAAGAGTAGTACGGAGTGTTTGGAAGAGAGGAGGCACTGTTATACCCTCAAACTTCAAACGAAGGGTCAGACGGCGATAAGAGATTTTCCACCGGGTTGTGGACCCTCCGCTAATGAAGATCGATTATTTGAAGTCGTATGCATAACCGAACCACTTTTTGTTGGTGGGTTATCAGTGGGTTTTGATCCATCTAGCGGAGAAAAACCACAAATAACGGTTGTTCGAGAATTCGAGGGTAAGGATGTAGATCTCTCATCAATAGTATAGTTTTATTAGTAATAGTGTATACTAATTAAGTGTGATAATTAACTAGGTGTTGACGAGCGGGAAGGTATCGTTCTCACAGTCTTAAGGTGTGTAACCTTACAATAAAATCTCATAGATCTATATTAAATGTGATTATATGACAATATGTTTGATAATGATTGTGGATACCATTCAGTGGTATACGATATTCAGGTATGTTTACCCCAATATTTCGTTAATTTTGCTTTATGCATAAATGTGAAATAAGTATGGCTATATTATGATTTTGGGGTAAATGGCATGAAAATTGAATAATATGTATGTGCATGGGCATATGGGTAAAATTGATAAAGGGGAAGTATTCTGGTGGTTTTACCACATAATCCGGTGACTTCGGTCACATATTTGAATCCGGTGACTTCGGTCACATATGTGAATCTGGTGACTTCGGTCACATATTTGAAATCCGGTGACTTCGGTCACATTTGTCTGGTGGCTTTGCCACAAAATTATAAGGGCGATGTGCATGTTGACTCGAAAGAATCGCCTTCGATGGTGTGTAGTGGATGGAGGGTCGATTTAGTAATTCCACTGTGATTGGTTGGTACGGTGGTGTGTAGCGGATGGATATTAGGTGGGTGGGTTTGCATTTCATTATATGTATATATCCATGTGATTTTAAAATGATTATTATTTGATCTGTTATGAAAATGGGCTTATGGCTAATCATGACTTAAATGGGCCTATGATTATATATGTTATAAATGGGCTTGAAAGGCTATGATCAAATGGGCTTTTTAATGTATGTGTTACACATTGAGTTTATAACTCACCCCTTTTGTGGGATAACTTTTCAGATGATTCGTAGTACGATGGATCGAATCAGCAAGGATTTCGAGGTGGCCAACGCTCAAACAAAGTATTTTGGAAATTTTCCTACTTAAACTTATTAAGTTAATTTTATTACTTAGACTTTATTATGGGTTTTGCTATTTTTATGTAATAAGGCCACTATGAACTGCTTTTAACTTTTGTGTTTGGATTTATTTTTTTACTCGCCATGAACAATTATTAATTAAATAACTAAATGATTTTGATAAATAATTTAAACTGCTTTTGAAAACAAAATATATTTCCACAATATTAATAAATTTTCATTAAATTTGGTTTTCGTTAACTTATTAATATCTCTTAAAATAATGTTTTTAAGAAGATGCTAATTACTTTACAATTAAATTTCAACCCGATCTTTAAGTTAATCTGCTTTATTCAAAATCATCAAGTTTTTCTTAAATAAGTGAGAGTTTGTTAAAGTTTTACTCGAGGAACATATCAAATCCGATCGAGCTTTTTGGGTAGGGTTTGAGGTGTTTCAACTTGGTATCGAGCCAGCTTTTAAACTCTTGGCCTTGGGTTTTGAAGCCCACAACGCTTTCAAAAGTTGGCCCAAATGACTTTTGAAAGTTTTCTTAAGTTAAAATGGTATTATAAGAGCATGGCACTTTCGAATTCTCACCAGATCCATCGTAAGTACCTTTATTGATAAGTGATATGAATGTATGATAAACCTAAGGAAACCATACTTTAGAGACATGGACCCTAGGTGTTTGTGTACTACTATGGAAAAACCACTGAATATCTATTGCATAAAACTTTCTTTTAATAAGAAGTGAAAAGACTCTAATACATAAGACTTTTTCGTAAAAACAGATAAGATGCGTAGTAGACATGAGTTCTAGGGGACGTGGTCGTCGTGGACGTGGTAGAGGAAGAATGGCTGTGTCAGAACCAGTTAGATCTGGTCAAGGTTTTGAAAATGAAACTCTGCCACCGGCTGTTGGGGTGGAATTTCAAGAGCAAAATGAAGGAGGTGACGCAGTATCACAAGCTGTCCTGCGAGTTTTGGAACGAGTAGCAGAAGCTAGTACTGAAAATGGGTCTCGAAAGTCAGTAGCTGAGAGACTTAGATCAAATAGAGATGAGGTTTTTAGGGGAGTATCTGGAGTAGCTCCGAATGTAGCGGAATACTGGTTGGAGGCAGTCGAGAGGATCATGGACGATTTAGACTACACTGCTGAAGAAAAATTGAAAGGTGATATTTCACTACTCCATGATGAGACCTACCAGTGGTGGCTCACTATCAAGGAGAGTACCCCTGTGGATTGAGTGGATTGGGGGTATTTTAAAATTAAATTTGAAGGAAAATACGTTGGAGCTAGCTACATCGACTCCCAGGGAAAGGCATTTCTGAATTTAGTGCAAGGAAATAAGTCGATAGCTGAATATGAAGCAGAGTTTTTGCAACTTAGCCGATATGCCAGAGGGATAGTAGCTACTGAATATGAACGGTGTGTCAGATTTGAAGATGGACTTAGAGATGAACTGCGAGTGATGATTGCTCTGCACCGGGAAAGAGACTTTGCAATCTTAGTAGAAAGGGCAAGAATAGCTGAAAAAGTTAAGCGGACTGAGAGGCAGAATCGGGACAGAGGCCAGAATAAGAATAAGAGAAGCTTTGGGTCTTCAGGGTCATCCAGGAATTTCTAAAAGAAACCAAGAAATGAAGGGCCACGAGGTTAGCAGACTACTACGGGTGGACAACTTCGTGCTTGTGCTCAATGTGGAAAAATGCACCCGGGAGAATGTTGGAAAAAGATCGGCGGATGTTTCAAGTGCGGTCAAGGATCATATGATCAAGGATTGCCCGATGAATTCAGACAAGAACCGCCAAAGAAGTCGTAGTGTTAATCAGTCGGCAGAGGTGGACAAAGAAATTGATAAGGGTCCGTGGTTTAAATGGAAGGGGTAATAGTTTCGGTAGAGGTCACGGGACTTCAGGTAGAGGCAGTGGTAGCACTAAGGCGAGACAACTAGGTCTGGTATATGCAGTTCATCGCAGAGAGGATAGTGACGCACCTGATGTTATCACGGCTACGTTTTTGATTTACGGTTGCCTTTATTGCTTTGATAGATATAGGTCAACTCATTCCTATATCACTAGTGAAGTATTTGGAACTTTGCATGTGACTTCGAGATCGCACCTAGGAAGATGATCGCATTTAGTCCTTTAGGATGCATAAGTAGTAATAGACAAACTTTTTAAAGAAGTGCCTTTAGAAGTTCAAGGGACGCAATTTTTGGCTAATTTAATGGAATTGCCATTCGGAGAGTTCGACCTGATCTTAGGCATGGACTGGCTTGTGAAGTATCGTGCAAATGTGGATTGTGCTGCTAAACGAATGTCTTTAAGAACTGTTGATGATAAAGAAGTTGTAGTGATGGGCGAGAGACGAAACTACTTATCTAATGTAGTATCCGCTCTTAAGGTAGAAAAGATGGTTAGAAAGGGATGTAGCCTTCGATGTTGGTGAGTGCCTTGGAGGCTAAGGAAGCAATCGCTGAGGAGTCGGATCGTGAATGAATTTGTAGATGTTTTTCCTAAGAACTTTCGTGTTTGCCTCCGGATCGAGAGGTAGAATTTGGGATAGATTTATTGCAGAACGACGCCAGTTTCTATTGCTCCATATAGAATGGCACCGAAGGAGTTAGTTGAACTTAAGGCTCGATTCAAGAGTTGCTTGATCGTGGATTTATCTGACCTAGTGTGTCTCCATGGGGAGCACCGGTCCTATTTGTGAAGAAGAAGGACGGATCGATGAGGATGTGTATAGACTACGGCAGTTGAATAAGCTGACCATCAAGAATAAGTATCCTTTGCCAAGGATCGACGACTTGTTTGATCACCAAGGGAGTCAGTATTCTCAAAGATTGATCTAAGGTCGAGGTATCATCAGCTTAAAGTGAAAGAAGTGGATATCCATAAGACAGCTTTCCGAACTAGATATGGGCATTATGAATTTCTGGTAATGCCATTCGGATTGACGAACGCCTCAGTTGCGTTCATGGATATGATGAATCGAATTTTCCAACCCTACTTGGATCAGTTCATCGTGGTGTTTATAGACGACATTCTGGTGTATTCTAAGTCTGAAATGGAGCATGATAAGCATCTCCGAATTGTGTTGCAAGTTTTAAGGGAGAAGAAGCTTTATGCCAAATTCAGCAAGTGTGAATTTTGGCTGAAAGAGGTTGCGTTTTTAGGCCATGTGGTGTCTGCAGAAGGAATAAGGGTGGATCCTCGGAAGATTGAGGTCATGCTAGATTGAAACCACCTAAGTCCGTGAATCGAGGTTCGCAGCTTGGGGTTAGCGAGCTACTACGGAAGATTCGTCAAAGGATTCTCATCGATAGCCGCACCTTTAACGAAATTGCCGAGAAAGGAAGTACCTTTCGTGGGCCGATAAGCAACAAGAGAGTTTTGAGAAGCTCAAGAGGGTTTGACCAAGTTTCGATTTTGATTCACTGAGGTAGGAAAGGATTTTGTCGATATTGTGACGCTTCTCACATGTGGTTAGGATGTGTTTTGATGCAAGATGGGAAGGTAGTTGCGTGTCGTCTCGGCGCTTGAGGCCACACGAGGTTAATTACCCGACACATGACTTGGAGTTGGCGCAGAGTCTTTACTCTTAAAGTTTGGAGACATTATTTATATGGGGAAAAGTCGGTGATATACACGGACCACAAAAGTCCAAATATCTATTGACTCGTAAAGAACTGAATTTGAGGCGTGAAGGTGGATAGAGTTGTTGAAAGACTACGATCGTTTCTATAGAGTACCACCCGGCAAGGCGAATGTGGTGGCGTACGCCTAAGTCGGAAAGTGGTGTCGATTTAAGGCGATGTTTGCATATCTTAGTCTTTACGATGACGGGAGCTTGTTGGCAGAATTACAAGTTAAATCGACATGGTTGAGTCAAGTGAAAGAGAGGCAGTTGATAGATGAAGATCTGAGTGTAAAGCTTCGACAAGTGCAGAGTGGGAAATTAGAAGATTATGGTATTAACCGTGATGGGCTATTGTGTTTTAAAGGTAAAGTCTATATGCCGAGGGATCAAGAGTTGAGGCAAAAGATTCTTCAGGAGTCGCATAGTGGCCCCTATGCTATGCATCCTGGAGGAAGTAAGTTATATCAAGATTTGCGAGATCAATTTTGGTGGCCTGGTCTTAAACGAGAAGTTACAGAATTCGTGGGAAAGTGCTTAACGTGTCAACAAGTCAAGGCTGAACATCAAGTACCTTCGGGATTGCTTCAGCCGATAAAGATTCCACAATGGAAGTGGGAGAGAATCACCATGGACTTTGTTAGTGGGCTTCCTCTTACGCCTACTAAGAAAGACTCTGTATGGGTGATAGTGGACCGATTGACGAAATCTACACATTTTATCCCAGTTCGAGTTGATTACTCTTTGCAAAAGTTGGCGAAATTATATGTGGCTGAGATTGTGAGATTGCATGGAGTGCCAGTGTCGATTATTTCGGATAGAGATCCGAGGTTTACGCCTCGCTTTTGGAAAGCATTGCATCGGGCATTGGGCACTAGATTGGACTTCAAGATGACATTTCATCCACAATCGACGCCAATCTGAATGAGTAATCCAAATTTTAGAAGATATGTTAAGGGATGTGTGATAGATTTGGAGGAAGTTGGGAAGAATTTTACCGTTAGCGAATTTGCATACAACAACAGCTTACCAAGCCAAGATTCGGATGGCACCATATGAAGCACTATATGGAAGGAAGTGTCGCACTCCTACGTGTTGGATGTAATTAGGGAACACCAGATTTTGGGTCCAGAAATAGTGGCTGAATCCGAAGAAAAGGTTAAGGTAATCCGAGCTTGGTTAAAGGAAGCATCTGACAGACAAAAGTCGTACGCAGATCTTAAGCGGAAAGAAATAGAGTTTGCTGTGGGGGATCAAGTATTCTTGAAGGTCAGAGATTTGGTCACAAAGGGAAGTTAAGTCCCAGGTTCATTGGACCTTATCGAGTTGTGAAGCGGGTCGGATCTGTGGCATATCAGTTAGATTTGCCTTCGGAGTTGAAGCAAATGCACGATGTGTTCCTTGTTTCAATGTTACGCCGTTACCGGTCGGATCCATCTCATGTAGTGCCAGTTGAAGAGGTAGAATTAAGACCAGATTTGTCATATGAAGAAGAGCCAATTCAAACCCTGGAGCGGGATGTAAAGGTTTTACGAAGAAAATCGGTTCCTCTCGTCAATGTATTATGGCGCAATCATGGATCAGAAGAAGCTTCGTGGGAATCGGAGGAAGCGATGCGACAACAATACCCTCACTTGTTCCAACCAGGTAATTTCGAGGACGAAATTATTTTAAGGGGGTAGAACTGTAACATCCTGATAATTAGGGGTTATGCATTTCTACTTAATTGAATGTTGTTGCATGCTTAAATATGATTGAGTGTGTTTTGGAAGTTATTTTTGAACTTCATTAATTAAGTGAATGCTTAGTGATATATTAAATTTTTAATAATTAAGATGGAGATAAGCAAGATAGGCTTTAAGAAATATTGACAAAAGGTTTAAAGCATAATAAGTCATTTGGCAAAGTGGTAATGGTGCATGAGTGAATGTATGAGGAGAGAGGTTCGAATCCCCTAGCTAGCAAATGAAAGAATTTTAATTTTTTGTTTTCTTTCCTATAGTGTCGGCCAAGATCATTCTAGAATGAATGAGCATCTTTTTAATTTTGGTTAGTAGACCATATGAAAAAGGTAAGCTAGAAGATATGGCATGGAATCATGAAAGGATGGTAAGAAAGGGGGACAAAAGGCTTGAAGAAAGGACAATGTTTTGGAAGCTTTTTCATGGTCATTTGACCATGAACCTAGTCGGTTCTGGGGGCTAAGGGGAGAAGGCTTAATTGTGTTAGGAAACATAGGATTAATGGGGAAGAAATATGGAGGAAAAAGGGGGATTATGTTGGCATACATGTTGGCCGAATTTGACTTAGGATTAGGGGTGATAGTTGGCCAAAATTCTAGCATTTTGTACATCTTTTCTCATTTCTCCAAAAGCTTTCCTCTTAGCCGAATTTTGTTAATGATATTAGGTAAAAGTTTTGCCTTGTTTTAGCTTTCATTTTGACCAATTTGGTTAAAGTACCTATTTTCTCAAATTCTTGTCCTCTATAGTCAGAAGCATCAAAAAGTTTGGAAAACATTTCTTCTTTTCTTTTCTCTCATTGTCGAAAATACCAAAGATCATAAACCAATTTTCTTCACTTTTTCCCTCTTGGCCGAATGTTCCTAAGTCCCTAAACTCATTTCTTTTCTTTTGAAATCATCATTATCATCATCTTTTCTTCCTTTTCTTTCTTTCTCTTTTCATTTTCTTTCTTCTTCACTCTCAACCAAAACTACTTTCTACTAAAATCAAAATCAACATACTTTCCTTCTCTTTGTCAAACCAAATCACCTTTCTTTTCATCTAAATCTTTCTTTTCTTTTGTTGGAAACCCAAACCACCATAGCCAAAGCACCATATTTTTCTTCTTTTGTTCAAGCCAAATCATCATTTCTTTTCTTCTTTTTATTCAAGGTCAATCTTCAAGTGGGCAAGTAAGACTTTTTGTCAATTGTTTTCTTTTCTCCTTTTATTATAATCGATTTAGAAACATAGTTCTCTTTATTTTTTTCTTTTCTCTCTAGGTAGAATCCTTGGAAGGGATTTTAAGAATCTTTTGGAACCAACGTTTTAAGGAAACCTTTCAAATCATCCAAGGTAAGAATATCACTTTTGGTTATATCAATTCTTTTAGATAGTTTATTAACTAACTTTATTTTAGGGGTGATTTTGAGTCTAACAAGATAGGTTTGAAAAGAGCAGTACGGAGTGTTTGGAAGAGAGGAGGCACTATTATACCCTCAAACTTCAAACGAAGGGCTGTATCGGCGATAAGAGATTTTCCACCGGGTTGTGGACCCTCCGCTAATGAAGATCGGTTATTTGAAGTCGTATGCATAAATCGAACCACTTTTGTTGGTGGGTTATCGGTGGGTTTTGATCCATCTAGTGGAGAAAACCACAAATAACGGTTGTTCGAGAATCCGAGGGTAAGGATGTAGATCTCTCACCAATAGTATAGTTTTATTAGTAATAGTGTATACTAATTAAGTGTGATAATTAACTAGGTGTTGGCGGCGGGAAGGTATCGTTCTCACAGCCTTAAGGTGTGTAACCTTACAATAAAATCTCATAGATCTATATTAAATGTGATTATATGACAATATGTTTGATAATGATTGTGGATACCATTCAAGGTATACGATATTCGTGTATGTTTACCCTAATATTTCGTTAATTTTGCTTTATGCATAAATGTGAAATAAGTATGACTATATTATGATTTTGGGGTAAATGGCATGAAAATTGAATAATATGTATGTGCATGGACATATGGGTAAAATTGATAAAGGGGAAGTATTCTGGTGGTTTTACCACATAATCCGGTGACTTCGGTCACATATTTGAATCTGGTGACTTCGGTCACATATGTGAATCTGGTGACTTCGGTCACATATTTGAAATCCGGTGACTTCGGTCACATTTGTCTGGTGGCTTTGCCACAAAATTATAAGGGCGATGTGCATGTTGACTGCAGCAACTGCCTTCGATGGTGTGTAGCGGATGGAGGGTCGATTTAGTAATCCCCACGGTGTGATTAGTTGGTACGGGTGGTGTGTAGCGGATGGATATTAGGTGGGCTGGGTTTGCATTTCATTGTATGTATATATCCATGTGATTTTAAAATGATTATTATTTGATCTGTTATGAAAATGGGCTTATGGCTAATCATGACTTAAATGGGCCTATGATTATATATGTTATAAATGGGCTTGAAAGGCTATGATCAAATGGGCTTTTTAATGTATGTGTTACACATTGAGTTTATAACTCACCCTTTTGTGGGATAACTTTTCGATGATTCAGTAGTGCGATGGATCGGGTCGACAAGGATTTCGAGGTGGCCAATGCTCAAACAAAGTATTTTGGAAATTTTCCTACTTAAACTTATTAAGTTAATTTTATTACTTAGACTTTATTATGGGTTTTGCTATTTTTATGTAATAAGGCCATTATGAACTGCTTTTTAACTTTTTGTGTTTGGATTTTTTTTTTATTACGCCATGAACAATTATTAATTAAATAACTAAATGGTTTTTGATAAATAATTTAAACTGCTTTTGAAAACAAAATATATTTCCACAATATTAATAAATTTTTCATTAAATTTGGTTTTCGTTAACTTATTAATATCTCTTAAAAATAATGTTTTTAAGAAGATGCTAATTTACTTTACAATTAAATTTCAACCCGATCTTTAAGTTAATCTGTTTTATTCAAAATCATCAAGTTTTTCTTAAATAAGTGAGAGTTTGTTAAAGTTTTACTTGAGGAACATATCAAATCCGATCAGGCTTTTTGGGCCGGGTTTGGGGTGTTTCACATTGTTTTTATAGTAACTGATAAGCAACTAACTAGTAACCAACACTACAACTACTAACTAGTCATAATCCTGGTCATTGAAGTTGTTGAGAAAATGAAAATTGTTTGAAATCCACCCAGCTGTCAGAGTTACTAGCTTCAGTAAAAGATAAGACTCGAAGCTTTGACCGGAGTGGAACAAAAGTTGACTAAGACTAAGGCTTAGTAAGAATGTCAACAACTTGATCACCAGCGGGAACATAATTAACCTCCAGTTTTCCTGCAGCTATCCTCTCTCGAACAAAATGTAAATAATTTCAACATGTTTCATTCGTGCATGATGAATTGAATTTAAAGCCATGGCAACAACTGATGTATTGTCACACCATGACAGGCTTGGCAAGTACTGCAACCCACATCACTGCTAATAGTTGTTCAAACCACAGTATTTCAAACACTTAATTGGCCAAACTCCTATATTCGACCTCAAAGAAAGACCTTGATACTGCAGACTATTTCTTGGATCCCCAAGCAATGGGAATACCTCCGAGGTAAAGCACATAACTTGAGGTAGACTGCCTATCATCAGGATAGGAGGCCCAGTCAGCATCAACAAAACATTCAAGAACATTTGCAGACGAGACTTTGTAACACAACCCATAATCCATTTTGCTTTGCAAATACCTCAATATTCTTTTAATTGCACGCCAATAAGTCTCTAAGGGGCATTCATAAATTGACTTGCCTTATTAACGCTATAAGCAATGTCAAGTCGTGTCAAACACACATTGTAAAGCACCCATTATTTTCCTATAGTGTGACACATTTGAGAAATGCTCACCATCAGTAGCACTTAACCTATGTAAGGTCACACCATAAGAGTGGGAGTTGAAGAAGCACCTACCATGGAAGCTTTAACAAGAAGCTCTTGCATATACAGTCAACCCTCTCTATAACAATCACTTGTTATAACAGTCAAGTTTTTAGTAGAACCGATTTTTTTTTGTTTTATTTTAACCATCTATAACAGGTTTTCACCTATAACAACAACCATAGTTATGAATTACATTCTTTACTAAATTAGTTCTTTATAACAACATATTGCCTAAAATTTTAAGTAAAATTATAGCTATTTCATATAATCAAGCATATTAATTATAATTTATTAAATAAAAATAATCTTAATTAAAATATTATTTTTATAAAATATCGACAGCTGAACAAGTTGACAATAAAAACCGATATCCCTTGTCGTGTATCGATGATTTATTGACCAGTTTAAGTGGGCATTCGTATTTTTAAGATTGATTTGATATTGGGATATTACCAATTGAAGGTATAGGATAGTAACGTACCAAATACAGCTTTCGTACACAATACAATTATTACGAGTTTTTGATGATGTCATTCGAGTTAACAATCGCTCCTGCGACATTCATGGATCTCATGAACAACATATTTCATCCTTATCTAGATCAATACATAAATGATATCCTGATTTATTCAAGACCATAAGTGGAACACGATAAGCATCTCAGGATTATATTACAAGTTTTATGAGAGAAGTAACTTTTCGGAAAGCTCAGTAAGTAAGAGTTTTGGTTATCCGAGATGGTATTTTTGGGACATGTTATGTAACGACCCGATAGTCAGGGTGTCGAAAAGTGCACTCCCGTTACTCCGTTCCCGTAAATCGGACTCGTAAATATTTAGAATCTAATTGTGTAGTTAATTAGGTTTTGGTTAAGTGAAATTGCATGAATTAAGAGTAATTAGGTATAAGGACTAAATTGCATATAGGGTGAAAGTTGAATTATAGATTAAAGAAAAATTAAAGAGACTAAAGAAGCAATTATGCCATTGTTCTTTAATGAGGTGATATAAGGTAAGATATTTATAAATTTAATATATATTATAATAAAATAAGTTTACTTAATATTTAAGTGTATATATATATTATAATAATAATAAACTAATGTACAGTAAAATAAAATAAGTAAATGAATAAAAACAATAGAAATCCAAAGCCAAATGAAAACAGAAAGGAAAGAAAGAAAAAGAAAAAGAGAAATAAAGACGCAAGGCTTAGGGACTTCTAGGGCTGAAAGCTCAATTGGTTAGTCAATTTAGTAATTTTTCTTGTAATTTTTATGTTTTTGAAATCCTGATGTTAAGTACTACATGACCGATGTTGAAATGAATAATTTTAGTATTAGGGATTAAATTGATAAATTTTTAAGTTAGAAATGAAAAAGGATTAAATTGTAGAATGAATTGTAAATTTTGAATAATAGGGACTAAATTGAGAAAAAATTGAAATTTAGGGATTTAAGTGAAAATTTGGAGTTAACTTTAGTTTCAAGTGGAAATTGTATGAAAATATAGAATTAATTGTGAAGAATAAAAATTAGTCCCGGTTTAGGGACTAAATTGGAAATTAGGCAAATATTGAGTCAAAATTGAAATATTCAATATGAAATTGAATTGTGTTGTATTAATGAATTTTAATTGTTTTAATTCCATAGCTAACGTCATACCGGAATCCTCGACTAAAAAGAGGAAAGATAAAGTCAACATCAAATAGCTCGGGATTTCTGGTTTGTATTTCTATAATCCGAAACTAGTTGTTAATTGTTGTATTTTAAATTAATGTATATGGTAAGTGGTTAAGGTGAGTATATGGCACTTTGATTATTGAATTGAAATGAATATATGTGTTAATGTGAAATTTGGACATTGAATATTAGTTGTATTTAGAAAGTGAAATTAAACCCTATTAATTGTATTGGGCTGAGTCGGATATAAATGGCATGCCAGAGGATTGGAAAAGTTTAGGGATTTCTTCAACTTCGAGTCGATGAGGCATTGGGTGCCAATTTATTTCGGTTTAACCCATGAGACACTGGGTGTCAATTTATATAGCGCTGGGTGCAATTACTACTTCAGATTTATCCGATGAGGCATTGGGTGCCAAACTGGTGTGTTGGTTGGATCCGTGTATCCGTCCGAGTACGAGTCGTGTTAATAGGGGTAAATAAATAATAAATTTTTATAATTGACATTGAAATTGCATGGTATGAGAAATGGAATTGATATAGTGAATTGAAAATAGAATGTTAAATATGTTGTAAATACATGGAATTCATGAGTTATATACTCATGAATTGTATATGGAATGGATAGTGCCATTGTTTAAATGATATGTGGAACAAATTATGGAAAGCTATTATATAGAAAGTGATAAAAATTGAGTATGGTATATAATGTATTCATGAATTGAGTATTACATGCTAATTCCATTGTATGAATAAATGTGATTTTAAATATTCAATTGTTCTTATAATTAATATGTGCATATTATATTATCTTATCTTTAATTATTCGGGTTATAGAAATACCATTGAGTTTTACTCAGTGTACTGTTTTGTTTTCCGTGCACAGGTTAGGTACTTCACTTTTTGATCGCCGATTCAACATCCAACAACGATCCCGAACTCAAATGTGGTGATGTCTATCTTTTGTGTCGGCATGTACTTAGGGTGTCTAAATAATAGTTATTTTGTGAATTGATTGTAAATGAGGTTATAAGTTTAATGTTGGTTTGGTATATATATAAACATGTGTTTGTTTTTGAAGCCATATTATGGCATGATAAATTGAACCAAATTTAGATATATGCATGTGAAATTATGTTGATGCTTAAGTGTTTATGAACTAGGCAAAAATGGATTGAATTTGGTATGTTTATAATTTGGATTAGAATGATGCTTTGATAAAATGAATTTGATTGGTTTCTGACCTGAACATTATATGTTATGAAATGTTTGAAATTTCTGTCTGTTGATCTGTAAATTTCGATAATGCTCCGAAACTCTATTCCAGCGATGGATACGGTAAGGGGTGTTACATTTAATGGTATCAAAGCTTTGCAGGTTTAGCCAATTCTCGGACTAAATCGAGCTCAAAATTGAGTCTAGAGGTACATGACATAATTGAGTCGAATTGAGTCAGGATTTGGATGCTGATATATATATTCATTTTTTGTTTTATAGTTGAAAATGTCAGATGATTTTAATGATGATGTTGATCAAGAGATGTATACCGGAGATGATGTCTCCAATAAGTTAGATGGAACCGAATCTGCAACACCAAGTGTTAATCCAATAAGTACTCAGCAACCTAACATTGAACGAGGTAATATTGAGGAAACAGATGATTCACTGTTACTTAGAGCTATCACTAATGCTCTTTAGCGTGTGGCGGGAACCACTTCCGCTATGACGTCTGCACCTACTGTTCGTCAAGCTCCGATTAAAGAATTGCATAAATACGATGCAACTGAATTCTTAGGATTGAAGGGAGTTGATCCTTCTGCAACTGAAGTTTGGATTGAATCCACTAAACACATCTTGCAACAACTTGAATGCAACCTGCGTGAAAGTGTAATATGTGTTGTTTCTCTACTGCAAAGAGAAGCATATACCTGGTGGCAATCAGTGACACGTCATATACCCTGATCGTTGCAAAACAGTCTAGTTTTAATATTTATAAAAGAGTGATCGAACCTATAGACTGACTGCGACAACGATAGAGGCAAGCGCACCTATCAAACAGTAGTATAGCTTAGGCAAGAATATCTTATCGAACCCAAGGAACCTAAAAGTACGACTACTAACTTTCTTTCTATTATTTAGCCTAAAATATGGAGTGATTGATTTATTAATATAAAACAAATGAAATACTTAAACTTAAATGCAAAGACAAAAGAACGAATCTTTGGGAAAAGACTTTGAAGAAAATTCAATTGATAAAGACGATACCTTCGGGAAGAATCCACCTATGACTTCACTTATTATCTACCTTTTCAATTCATATGATTTCTTTACTTAGCTTGATCCGTGAGACTCCCTAACCTATATTAAGCCTTCTCTCGAAGAGAATAACGTCTAACCTTAGGTTAATTAGTGGAACTCTCGTTCTCTTAGTGGAACTCTCGTTCTCTTTTCCGTGAGACTGTCCTCATGTTTGAAAATTTCAGAGAGGTTTAAAGGTTTGAATATCTTCCCTCATGCTTGCGATTTTAATTTCATGACAAAGTTGGAGTCGAGAAGTATTTACCTTGAATTTATCGAGTTTTGGGTTACTTACCTCGACTATGTTGTGGGGAAAGATTTCGTGTACCTTGGGAAGAATTTCTCCCTTTGCCCTCAAGTCTGTTGAAGTGATGTGAAGATCATCTTTGTTTAACAGCACCTGGTCTCCTATTTTAAAGTGATTTGATGTTCCTATGAGCTCTTCTAATGGTTCATTAGGTTTTACTTTGTGTGGATTCATATTTTCTTTGGTGTGTATCTTCTGCTCTTCTAAATTGTTGGTCTTCTGGTTTTGTTTTTGGTGTGATTCTTCTTCATCATCCGTGGTTCTGGCTGAGTCGAGAGCTTGAAGATTGATTGATTCATCTCCATACGAAGTATGAGTTCTCCTGTGGCAACATCAATTTTAGTTCTAGCAGTTGCTAGGAAAGGTCTTCCTAGAATTAATGGGATCGAATTTTCCTCAACCATGTCTAAAACAACAAAATCTACTGGGAAAACAAATTTATCGATTTTTACTAAAACGTCTTCAATAATGCCCCTAGGAATTCTAACAGTTTTATCAGTTAGTTGAATACTCATCCTAGTTTGCTTGGGCTTCCCTAGACCTAGTCGTTTAAATAGTGCATAAGGTATGACATTTATACTTGCCCCTAAATCAGCTAACGCATTATCAATAATCAAACTACCAATTAAACATGGAATAGTAAAACTCCCTGGATCTTTTAGTTTCTGTGGTAGTCTGTTCTGTAACATTGCTGAGCATGTTGCGTTTAATTCCACATGGTGCTCTTCATCTATTTTTTGTTTGTTTGTTAAGAGCTGTCTTAAGAATTTCCTTGCATCGGGCATTTGAAAAATAGCTTCAAGAAGAGGTAAGTTAATGTGTAATTTCTTTAGAAGTTTTAAAAACTTACTGAATTGTTCTTCTGAATCATCTTTTTTCAATGCTTCAAGATAAGGTATTTGAGGGTGGTACTCTTTAATTACCTGTTTTTCTTGTGCTACCTCTATTTTACCTGTTTCTTCCTTGGTTTCTTGTACTGGGGTGGGCTTGTCTACCTTTGTATCCTCTTGAGATGTGATGGCTTGTATCTGTTCTTTTGGGTTTATTTCTGTGTTGCTTGGTAGACGTTCTGAAACAAGCTTTGTGAGTTGTCCCACTGACCTAGTGATTTCCCTGACTTGTTCCTTGATTTCTTTGATCAATATTCCTTGGTTATCAAGCGTTGTATCAGTTCTTTAGAGACGGGCAACATCTCTTCAAGACTCGGCTTCTTTTTCGGTGGATAAGGTTGATTTTGGTAATTTGGAAGAGGTTGCTGCCTTTGATTTCCTTGTCCTCCCCACGAAAAATTTGGGTGGTTCTTCCAACCTGGATTGGAAGTGTTACTATAAGGATTATTATTAGATTTGAAATTGTTACCTATATAGTTTGTCTGCTCATTTTCTGCTCCTGGTTGGTAAGGTGGGTACTCAGAATTTGCCACATTCCCGCTCGCTTCGCATTGCATGACTGAATGTACCTATGAAGAACATAAATTATCAAGCTTTTTATTCATTAACTCCATTTGTGTTAACAACATTGTCACTGTGTCTATGTTAAAAACTCCGGTTGATTGTGTCGGTTTAGCCCTTGTAATTTGCCATTGATAGGTATTCAACGACATCTCCTCAACAAAATCGTAAGCCGCTTCAAGAGTTTTATTATTCAGAGTTCCACCGGCTGATGAATCAATCATTTGCCTTGTTGGAGTATTCACACCATTGTAAAAAGTTTGGACTTGAAGCCACATAGGTAATCCGTGGTGTGGGCATCTCCTTAGGAGATCCTTATATCTTTCCCATGCATCATATAATGTTTCTGCGTCATTCTGCACAAAAGAATATATATCATTCCTAAATTTGGCCGTTTTGGTGGTGGAAAATACTTTAAAAGAAATTTTTTGGTCATTTGATCCCATGTGGTGATTGACCCTCGTCGTAACGAGTTCAACCACTGCTTTGCTTTATTCCTTAATGAAAAAGGAAATAACCAAAGACGTATGGCATTGTCAGAAACGCCATTTATTTTGAAGATATCACAGAATTCTAAAAAATTAGATATATGAGTGTTTGGATCCTCATCCTGCAAACCATCAAATTGAACAAATTGTTGAATCATTTGTATTGTGCTAGGCTTTAATTCAAAATTATTAGCAGCTATAGCGGGCCTAACAATACTATATTCTACTCCTGTTAAATTAAGTTTAGCATAATCATACATAGTACACAGAGCATTCTGTTCTTGTACATTTGGCGGTGGATTTTTTCCTCCAACCCTTCAGTAGGATTGGATCCATGCTGTTCTCCTCTTTGATAGTCTAGGGCTCGTCTAATTTCTCTGCGATTTCTGCGAGCGATAGCTTCAATGCCACTTTCATATTCTAATGGTCCTCTCGGATTTCTTCTAGCCATAAACTAGATGTACCTGCTATGAAAAGAAAGGAAGAAATTTAGAAAAACAAAAATATATGTATAAAAATAAGAGAAATTAAAAAAAAATAATGACCAAAGTAATAGAAATAGAGTTTTCTTAATATTTTAGGAGTCCCCGACAACGGCGCCAAAAACTTGATCGCTGCAAAACAATCTAGTTTTAATATTTATAAAAGAGTGATCGAACTCAGAGATCGATTATGATAACGATAGAGGCAAGCACACCTATCGAACTGTAGTATAGCTCAGGCAAGAATATCTTATCGAACCCAAGGAACCTAAAAGTACAACTACTCACTTTCTTTCTATTATTTAGCCTAAAATATGGAGTGATTGGTTTATTAATCTAAAACAAATGAAATACTTAAACTTAAATGCAAAGACAAAAGAACGAAACTTTGGGAAAAGACTTTGAAGAAAACTCAATTGATAAAGACGATACCTTTCGGAAGAATCCACCTATGACTTCACTTATTATCTACCTTCTCAATTCATATGATTTCTTTACTTAGCTTGATCCGTGAGACTCCCTAACCTATATTAAACCTTCTCTCAAAGCGAATAACGTCTAACCTTAGGTTAATTAGTGGAACTCTCGTTCTCTTATAATAACCCCCTAAGGAAGCAGTAAATTCGATCAATGGACTCTTGTATTAGGTTTCACCCTAATCTGGCAAAATCTCGTAACCCTATCTCTAGGCGCCCGATCAACTTCGCTTAATTATGCTAGATCAACTCTTAGGCAGGGTCTATTCCTCCTCCACCTAAGCACATAAGATAAATTTAAGCAACATAATTAAGAATAAACTAAGTATTTATCATATAAACCGAAATAATTTAATAACAAAATCCATCATAGGTTTCATCCCCTTCAGGTATCTGAGGGGTTTAGTTCATAACTAAAGAAAACATCTCAAGAGAAAAGAAAAAACAAAACATAAGAAATCCCTAAAACCCCCTGAAGGAATTGAAGAGGATATCCTCCGTCTTGAGTAGAACTCCGACTCTTCGAGATGGATCAATTGGCTATCTTCGAGACAATCCCTAAACGAGAAAGGCTTGGCAGAAAACTCTCCTCAATGATCGACTCCTTGAATAGTTGCCTTCGGGTGTTTTTATAGACTTTTGAGATGCTTTACTTGTCTCCTAAGTACCCATAATTCAGGTACAATTCATCCTAAGTGTTTGAGTAGACTTAGGATTGCGTTTCTTGGGCTCCAAGCATCCTATTTCGAGTGAAATTGCTCTTTCCAGTAGCGGCAGGGGCACGGCTAAGGCACGCCCGTTGAAATTGAGGCTCAGCCCGTGTCTCTATTCTATTGATTTAGGCACGGGCATGCCACGTCCGTGTAAGTCAAGGGACAGGCCGTACTTCGGGTCTGTCGATTGGGGCACAGCCATACAAATCGGGGATAGGCCGTGTTGGGCTTTTTGTCGTCGAGACATGGTCGTGTAAATTGGTGACAGGCCGTGTTCTAGGTGGATAGCAAGGCACGGCCATGTGGAATAAAGCCTAGGCCGTGTCGACTTCTTGGGTTGGCCCAATTTGGTCCATTTTAAGTTCGTTTTACGTTCTTTTTTAATCCTTAAGTGTTCTCCTGAGTGTAAGACATGAAAAGAAAGGATTAAGAGCACCTTTTTACATAAATCAAGGATAAATTCATCCAAAAGCATACTAAATGTGGGGTTAAAATATGTTACTTTTACGGTTTATCATACCCGCAGATCAGGTAAATTGAGAATTCTTTCAAAAGGAATTTCAAAAGAACTATGTGGGTGAACTGTATATTGAAGACAGAAAACAAAATTTTTTTATACTGAAACAAGGTGAAATGAAACACCCCAAACCCAGCCCACAAGTTCTGACCGGATTTGATATGTTCCTCGAGTAAAATTTAATTAAATCTCATTTTGTTTATTAAGAAAATATGATGGTTTCGTATAAAACATATTAGCTTAGTGATCTTGTTGAAAATCGTATTGTTAAATAAGTTTGTATCTTCTTAAAATCTTATCTTTATGAGAAAGATTATAAGTTAAAAGAAAACCAAATTTAAAACTTATTATTATTGTGAAAATCATATGTGTTTAGGTGTCAAAACAGTTTAAGTTATTTTTCGAAATCATTTAATTATTTAGTAAATATTTGATCGTAGCAGATTAAAAATCTAAAAACGTAAAAATAAAATAGTTTATAGCGGCATTATTACAAAAACATAACCCAAAATAAATCCAGAATAATAAAAGAAAATGTAGTAGATTTCATTAAAAGAAAATTCAAAATACTGAGTTGAGCAATGGCCACCACATGGTCCTCGCTGACCCGATCCAACACGCTAAGCGTCACCTGAAAATATATCCCATAAAGGGTGAGTCAACAGACTCAATGTGTAACATTACACTAAAAGCCCAATCGATCATAGCAATAAAGCCCATTAAAATGGCATTTAGCCATAAGCCCATTATATAGCAAATCAGATAATAATCGATTAAATCACATGTACATATAAAATGAAATGCAATCCCGAGCCCACCTAAATATCCATCCGCTACACACCACCCGTACCTACCAATCACACCGTGGGGATTACTAAATCGACCCTCCATCCGCTACACACCATCGAAGGTAGTCACTGCAGTCAACTACACATCGCCCTTATAAATTGTGGCATAGCCACCGGATAAATGTGACAGAGTCACCGGATTCATAATATGTGACCGAAGTCACCGGATTCATAATATGTGACCGAAGTCACCGGATTCATATATGTGACCGAAGTCACCGGATTCATATATGTGACCGAAGTCACCGGATTATGTGGTAAAAACCACCGAACACTTCCCCTTTATCAATATCACCCATATGCCCATGCAATAAACATATTATTTCGAAATCATGCCATATACCCCCAAAATCATAACGGAATCATACACATTTCATATTCATGCTTATAGCATTATTAACAAAGTATTAGGGGTAAACATACCTGAATACCATGTACCACTGAATGGTACCCACAACTATTATCATACATATTTTTCTTAACACATGTAAATCATTAATATTATCGATCTATTAGAAATTTAGCGTAGTGTTACACACCTTATAATAGTGAGAACTATACTTTCCCACTCGTCATACCTAAATATTTATCACGCTTGATTAGAACACTAATACTTATAAAACTATATAATTGATAAGTATTTTAAATCCTTACCCTCGAAATCTCGAACAATAATTATATGCGATTGCTCTCCGATAGATGGTTCATAACCCGATGACAAACCACGAACAAATAATGGCTCGGGTGTACGCACGGCTTCAAATAATCGATCTTCGTTGGTAGAGGGTCCACAACCCAGTGGAAAGTCTTGGATCCCCAATACAGCCGTTCGTTTGAAATTTGAGGGTATAGCAGAACCACCCCTCTTCCAAACACTCCTTACCGCTCTTTTCGAACCTATTTTGTTTACCCCAAAATCTCACGTTCACGGAAAAATAATAATCGAATGATAGAGTCCCCTAAAATAAAATCGATTAGTAGTCTATCTAAAATGATATAACAAGTAATATAAAAATCCTTTACCTTGAATATTTAAATCTCGATGGATCTCTCCTTAATCGTTGGCTACAAAAAGAATTCCGAAATCCTCCTTTAAGGTTTCGGCCAAAGAGAATAAAAGGATTAGAGTCCTAAAATCGGCTAATCCAAAAGAAAAAAAAGGAAGAAAAGCAATAGACAGTTAAACCTTACCACTAACGCTAAAATCGATTGCACCCTTACTTGATATTACAAAGAGATTCGACTATATAGGAGAATGATTGACTTTGAAGAAGAAAGAGAAGAGAATGAAATTTGTGATGAAATTCGACGATGACAAGAAAAGATTCGCCTTTTCAAAAGAGAAAAGAGATGGGAGATTTTAGATGTTATGGCTATGGTGAAAATGGAAGGATGGTTTTGGCTATTACAAGAAAAAAAAAGAAAAGAAATAAAGATGAAACACAAAAGTGGAATCGGCAAGGATGAGAAGGAATAGAGAAGAGAAGAAAATTAACAATTAACCCTTATGGTCAATGGATGATTCGGCCAAAGTGTACAAATGAGAAATAATGGTAAATTTTTAGTGTGGTTCAACTTATGAAAGAAAAGGGTGAGGTTTATGAGAGAATGGAAAAAGTTTTTGGCAAAAGAAAATGGCCAAAATGGCACTTTGATGGCATTAGGATTTCAGCACCACACTAGAGAAGGAACAAAAAAGAAAACCCCAAAAAATAAACACCTAAACCTTTAAGAGAATTTCGGCTACTCCCCTCTACCCACATGACTGAAATGGTCATCAAAGGATTCCTTGGCCGGCCAACTCACATATCATCACATTTCCCACCTTTTCCTTCTCATTTCCTCCTAATCTTCCCCCTAATCACTTTCACAATTAAGCCAACCCCCTTAGCCCCCTATGCCGTCTACATTCATGGTCAAAATGACCATGAAAAATTTCTAAAACATCACCCATTCATCAAGCCTTATGTCCCCTTATCCTTCCATAACACCTTGATTCCATTCCTTAACTTTGTACTTGCCTTATTCCTTAGTCCACTATCCAAAAATGAAAGAAAATCCATCCATACCAAAAATAGAGCTTGACCGACACAATAGGAAAGAGAACAAAAATAAAAATCCTTCCAATTGCTAACCAAGGATTCAACCTCTCCCTCATGCATTCACCCATGTGCCAACACCACTTTGCCAATTGACTTGTTGTGATTAAAACCTCATACCAATTTTTCTTAAGGCCTATCTTGCTTAACTCCATCTTAAGACTTAAAAAAATCTAATATTTTTCTAAGGCATTCTACTACATACTAAAGTTCCTAAAACTCCCAAAGCACACTCAAACCACACATGGGCATGCTACCATATACAATTAAGTTCAAATGCATAACCCCTATATTCTGGATATTACAGTTCTACCCCCTTAAAAATAATTTCGACTTCAAAATTACCTGGCTAGAACAAGTGAGCGTGTTGCTGTTGCATTGCTCCCTCCGGCTCCCATGAAGCTTCTTCCAATCCATGATTACGCCATAACACTTTGATGAGAGGAACTAATTTCCTCCGTAACACCTTCAATCCCGTTCTAGAATCTGAATTGGCTCTTCCTCATAGGACAAATCTGGTCTTAGTTCTACCCCCTCAACTGGCACTACATGAGATGGATTCGATCGGTAACGACGTAACAATGAAACATAGAACACATCGTGCATTTGCTTCAACTCCGAAGGTAACTCTAACTAATATGCCACTGGTCCAACCCGCTTCAAAACCCGATAAGGTCCTATAAACCTAGGACTTAACTTTCCTTTGTGACCAAATCTCATTACCTTCTTCCATGGCGACACTTTAAGAAATACTTGATCTCCCACAACAAACTCTATTTCCTTTCGCTTAAGATCTGCGTACGACTTTTGCCTGTCAGATGCTTCCTTTAACCGAGTCCGGATTACCTTAACCTTTTCTTCGGATTCTACCACAATCTCTGGACCCAAAACATGACGTTCCTCAATTCTATCCAACACGTAGGAGTGCGACACTTCCATCCATATAGCGCTTCATACGGTGCCGTCCGAATACTTGCTTGATAACTGTTGTTGTATGGAAACTCCGCTAAAGGTAAGAACTCTTCCCAGCTTCCTCTGAAATCTATCACACATCCCCTTAACATATCCTCTAAAAATTGGATTACTCGCTCAGACTGGCTGTCTGACTGTGGATGAAATGCCGTACTGAAGTCCAATCTGGTGCCCAAAGCCTGATGCAATGCTTTCCAAAATCGAGACGTAAACCTCGGATCCCTATCCAAAATAATCGACACCGACACTCCATACAACCTTACAATCTCAGCCACATACAACTTCACCAATTTCTACTAAGAGTAATCAACCCGTACTGGAATGAAATGTGCAGATTTCGTCAATCGATCCACTATCTCCCATACCGAGTCTTTCTTAGTAGGCGTAAGGGGAAGCCCACTAACAAAGTCCATAGTGATTCTCTCCCACTTCCATTGCGAAATCTTTATCGGCTGAAGTAATCCCGAAGGCACTTGATGTTCATCCTTGACTTGCTGACACGTTAAGCACTTCCCTATGAATTCTGTAACTTCCTGCTTAAGACTAGGCCACCAAAACTGATCTCGTAAATCTCGGTATAACTTACTTCCTCCAGGATGCATAGCATAAGGGCTACTATGCAACTCCTGAAGAATCCTTTGCTTCAACTCCTGATCCTTTGGCATACAGACCTTACCCTTGAAACACAATACTCCATTGCTGTTAACACCATAATCTTCTAGCTCCCCATTCTGCACCTGCTGTAGTTTAGCACTTAGATCATCGTCTACCAACTGTCTTTCTTTCACTTGTCTCAACCATGTCGGCTTTACTTGTAATTCCGCCAGCAAACTTCCGTCATCATAAAGACTAAGATGTGCAAACATCGCTCTTAGATCTGACACCACTTTTTGACTTAAAGCGTCTGCCACCACATTCGCCTTGTCCGGATGGTACTCTATAGAACAGTCGTAGTCTTTCAACAACTCCACCCATCTTCGCTGTCTCAAATTTAGCTCCTTCTGAGTCAGCAGATATTTTAGATTCTTGTGATCCGTATATATCACTGACTTTTCCCCATATAAATAATGCCTCCAAACTTTAAGAGCAAAGACTACCGCTGCCAATTCCAAGTCATGTGTCGAATAGTTAACCTCGTGTGGTCTCAATTGTCGAGATGCATAAGCAACCACCTTCCCGTCTTGCATCAGAACACATCCCAATCCAGTGTGAGACGCATCACAATACACCACGAAATCCTTCCCTGCCTTATGCTGAATCAAAACTGGAGCTTCAATCAAAACCCTCTTAAGCTTCTCAAAGCTCTCTTGCTGCTTATCTGCCCATACGAAAGGTACCTCCTTTCTCAACAATTTTGTTAAAGGTGTAGCTATCGATGAAAATCCTTCGATGAATCTTCTGTAGTAGCCTGCTAATCCTAAGAAACTGCGAACCTCAGTTACGGACTTAGGTGGTTTCCAATCTAATACTGCCTCAATCTTCCGAGGATCCACCCTTATCCCTTCTGCAGACACCACATGGCCTAAAAATGTAACTTCCTTCAGCCAAAATTTGCACTTGCTGAATTTGGCATAAAGCTTCTTCTCTCTTAACACTTGCAACACTATCCGAAGATGCTCATCATGCTCTATCTCTGACTTAGAATACACTAGGATGTCGTCTATGAACACCACGATGAACTGATCCAAGTAGGGTTGAAAAACCCGATTTATCATATCCATGAATGTAGCTGGGGCGTTCATCAATCCGAACGGCATTAACAAGAATTCATAATGCCCGTATCTTGTTCGGAAAGCTATCTTATGGATATCCTCTTCTTTCACCTTAAGCTGATGATACCCCGACCTTAGATCTATCTTCGAGAATACCGCAGCTCCCTTAAGCTGATCGAATAAGTCGTCGATCCTCAAAAAGGATACTTGTTCTTGATGGTTAACTTATTCAACTGTCGGTAATCTATACACATTCGCATCATTCCGTCCTTCTTCTTCACGAATAGGACCGGTGCCTCCCATGGAGACCGCTAGATCGGATGAACCCACGATCAAGCAACTCTTGAATTTGAGCCTTAAGCTCAACCAACTCCTTTGGTGCCATTCTGTACGGAGCGATAGATACTAGCACCGTACCAGGCAACAAGTCAATCCCAAATTCTACTTCCCGATCCGGAGGCAATCCTAGAAGTTCTTCCGGAAAAACATCCACGAATTCTCTTACAGTCTTGATTCCTTCAACAGTTGCTTCCTTAACCTCCAAGGCACTAACCAACATCAGAAAAGCTACACATCCCTTCCTTACCTTCTTCTCTACCTTAAGAGTAGATACCACATTTGATAAATAGTTTCGTCTCTCACCTGTCACCACAACTTCCTTATCATCAATAGTTCTTAGTGACATCTGCTTAACAACACAATCCACATTTGCACGGTACTTTACTAGCCAATCCATGCCTAAGATTAGGTCAAATTCCCCGAATGGAAACTCCATTAAGTCAGCCAGAAACTGCGTCCCTTGCACTTCTAAAGGCACTTCCTTAAAGAGCTTATCTACTACTACAGTCTTTCTAAAGGACTAAGTATAGTCATCTTCCTAGGTACAATCTCAAAAGTCACATGCAGAGTTCCAGATACTTCACTAGCGATGTATGAATGGGTTGACCCTATATCTATCAAAGCAATAAAGGGCAACCCAGAAATCAAAAACGTACCTGTGATAACATCAGGTGCATCACTATCCTCTCGTGACGAACTGCATATACCAGACCTGGTTGTCTCGCCTCAGTGCTACCACTACCTCTGCCTGAGGTCCCGCGACCTCTACCGGAACCATTACTTCTTCCATTCGGACCACGACCTCTCATCGACTGTTGTCCACCTCTGCCAGCCTGATTATAACCCTGACCTACTGGACGGTTCCTATCTATATCCATCGGACAATCTTTAATCATATGGTCCTTGGACCCGCATTTAAAACATCCCCCTGTCTTTTTCCAACATTCCTCCGGGTGTATTTTTCCACACTGAGCACAATTACGATATTGTCCTCCCGTAGTAACCTACTGACCTCGCGGCCCATCAACTCTAAGTCTCTTTTGAAAGTTTTGGGATGACCCTGAAGACCAATAGCTCCTCTAATCTTATTCTGACCTCTGTCCCGGTTCTGTCTCTCAGTCTGCTTAACTTCTTCAGCTATCTGTGCCCTATCCACTAAGACTACAAGTCTCTTTCTTGGTGTGGAGCAATCAACACTCGCAGCTTATCTCTCAGTCCATCCTCGAATCTGACACTCCGCTCATAATCAGTAGCTACTATCCCTCTGGCATACCGACTAAGTCGCAAAAACTCTACTTCATACTCAGCTACCGACTTATTTCCTTGTACTAAATTTAAACGCCTTTCTCGAGAGTCGATGTAGCTAGCTCCAACGTATTTCCCTTCAAACTTAACCTTAAAATACCCCCAATCCACTCGATCCGCAGGGACACTCTCTTTGACAGTGAGCCACCACTGATAGGCCTCATCTTGAAGTAGCGAAACAGCACCTTTCACGTTTTCCTTGGCAGTGTAGTCCAAATCATCCATGATCCTCTCGACTGCCTCTAACCAGTACTCCGCTACATTCGAGCTACCCCAGATACTCCCCTAAAAATTTCAGCTCCATTTGATCTAAGTCTCTCAGCTACTGACTTTCGAGACCCATTTCCCATACTAGCTCCCGCTACTCGCTCTAGAACTCACATCATAGCCTGCAATACTGCGTCATCTCCTCCAGTTTGCTCTTGAAATTTTGCCCCTACAGTCGATGGCGGTGCCTCATTTTCAGAACCCTGATTAGACCTAACTAGTTTCGACACAGCCATTCTGCCTCTACCGCATCCACGACGACCACGCCCCTAAAACTCATGTCTACTTCGTGTCTTATCTATTTTTACGAAAAGTTTTATGCATTAGAGTCTTTTCACTTCTTGTTTAAAGAAAGTTTTATGCATCATAGATTTATTTAGTGGTTTTTCTGTAGAAGTACACATATACTTAGGGTCCATGTCTCTAAAGTATAGTTTCCTTAGGCTTATCAATTAAAGTATCATACATTCACATCAATTTATCAACAATAGTACTTACCTGGTGGACCTGGGCCGAGAACTCGAGTGCCATGCTTCTATAAAATCATTTTAACTAAAAAAAAATTTTCAAAAAGTCATTTGGGCCTAATTTTGAAAATGCTGTGGGCTTCAAAACCCAAGGCCAAGAGTTTAAAATTGGGCTCTGATACCAAGTTGAAACACCCCAAACCCGACCCACAAGTTCTGACCGGATTTGATATGTTCCTTGAGTAAAACTTTAATTAAATCTCATTTTGTTTATTAAGAAAATATGATGGTTTCGTATAAAACAGATTAGCTTAGTGATCGTGTTGAAAATCGTATTGTTAAATAAGTTTGTATCTTCTTAAAACGTTATCTTTATGAGAAAGATTATAAGTTAAAAGAAAACCAAATTTAAAACTTATTATTATTGTGAAAACCATATGTTTTAGGTGTCAAAAGCAGTTTAAGTTATTTTTGAAATCATTTAATTATTTAGTAAATATTTGATCGTAGCATTAAAAATCTAAAACGTAAAAATAAAAGCAGTTTATAAGCGGCATTATTACAAAAACATAACCCAAAATAAATCCGAATAATAAAAGAAAATGTAGTAGATTTAATTAAAAGAAAATCTGAAATACTGAGTTGAACAATGGCCACTACATAGTCCTCGCAGACCCGATCCATCACACTAAGCGTCACCTGAAAATATATCCCATAAAGGGTGAGTCAACAGACTCAATGTGTAACATTACACTAAAAGCCCAATCGATCATAGCAATAAAGCCCATTAAAATGACATTTAGCCATAAGCCCATTATATAGCAAATCAGATAATAATTGATTAAATCACATGTACATATAAAATGAAATGCAATCCCAGCCCACCTAAATATCCATCCGCTACACACCACCCGTACCTACCAATCACACCGTGGGGATTACTAAATCGACCCTCTATCCGCTATGAAACACCCCACACCCGGCTTACGAGCCTGGACCGGATCTGGTATGTTCCTCGATGTAAACCGGTTCAAAATTCTCCAGTTACTTTGAAAACTGTGTGTTTTGAAGATAGTTTGTTTGTGGGTTGGGCTCGAGTTGAAAACAAGTTTATTTTTATATTGAAAACCCATTTATTTCAGGTGACAAAACATTTAAAGTTTATTTTTAATTAAATTGTCTTAATCTTTAAATAACATAAATTCATAACATAGTAATTAAAACAACAATAAAATCATCACTATGGCCTTATTACATAAAACAAAACCCAAAATAAAATTTGTAGAGTACTTAAATAGAATAAAATGTCCAAATTAAATAAAACTTTAAGCTGAGCATGGCCACCACAAGTTCTACCGTCCCGGTGCATCACTGTTTATCACCTGAAACATGTTCCCACAACGGGGTGAGTCAACAGACTCAATGTGTAACCAACACTAAAATTTAATAGATTTAGGCATACCATACATATCATGTTCACATAATAATTCAAGATAATGATGCAACCCAACCCAAACCTAGATGCCATCCGCTACACATCCCTGTACCAACCTGCACACCGTGGGGACTACTAAGTCAACCCTCCATCCACTACACACCATCGAAGGCGTCATTGCGAATGACGTGCTCATCGCCCATATAAAATTCGTGGCATAGCCACCAGATTAAATAATTGTGTCATGAGACACCACATTCAGATATTGTAACCGAAGTTACCACATTTAGATAATGTGACCGAAGTCACCACATTCAGATAGTGAGACCATAGTCACCACTTTCACTTCCCCTTTTTCATAGAACCCGAATGCCCCATATTATTCATTTCATGCATATCATACTTAAATCCACATTTATGTCACTTTTCACATGTTAAATATAACATATTTCATAATCCTAGTAGGAGTAGGAAACGTACCTAAGTACTTTGTACCGTAACACGTTACCTTAGCCATATTCACATTCTTATAAACATGCACATACTAAATATTTCCATAAACATATTAAGAAGTAGTGTGGAATACACATCTGATATTAATGCTTTCCTGAAAACCCGAAAACTCGATCTAACGCTTTTAGATCCGTTAACTCCTATATTCGGCCAATCATTCGAACATATTAATAAACCTATTCGGCTTTAAAACTAAATCCTAAAGGAAAAACCCTTACCTTGCTGTCGATTTGACTATAGTCAAATCCTGAAACTTCGCAAAGTTCTCCCCTTGCAATCGGCTAGGCACTAAAATCACTTAACTAATTAGTTTCGACTTTTAAGCGAAAGAAGAAATAGATCTTCATACCAAAATAAGCCTTGGCCGAATATTCATGTACACTTACCTTAGGGATCTAAATCCCGAAATTGCTAATTCCCTTCGGTATTTGTCGAAATTACCTATAGACTCATGTTAGATCTAATCTAACATTAAATAATAATAATATAGCTTATGGCCAAATGGTATTCATAACTTACCTTAGATCCTTGCATTCCGAAAGATTCTTCTTTGTTGTCGACAGCACCTAATTCCCGAAACTTCCTTCAAGTAGTCACTATAGACATTAATAGAGTTAGAGTCCTAATTTGGCCTAAGAAAAGAAATAAGATGATAACTTATAAATCCTTACCCTTTATACACAAGTCGACAACCTCCCTTGCTTGAAGCCCTAAAGAAATCGGCTAGGAAGACCTAATAGTTGTCACTGATTTCGACTTTTGGACTTATTGAGTAATGTCGGCTAGGGGTTGTCTTTGAGGTTTGGCTTTTGATGAATTGAAACAAAGAAGAAGAATAGGGATGGAGGATTCAAGAATGGTGAGTCTTTGAGAGGAGCTTACGGTTTTGTCAACAAAAGAAAATAGAGAAGATGACAAGGGAATTTTGGCGAGACTTTCAAAAGAAAAGAATAAGAAACAAATGGCCTTTATTCCTTTTGGTAGAAAATACTACACTTAGTTCCCCTATTCGCCAACTCTCCTTATTTTGATAAAGTTTATCTTTTATTTATCACCTTAATTAGTCTCATCAATAATCCACTTAAAATAATCTAATATTAAATCTATTATTTATCCTCTATTTAGCCGAAATTTGAAGAGAATAAAACTCCTCTTTTAAGAGCCTTAATGCTCGTCCACCTCTCTCGCTTTCGGAAGCAAAAATAAAACTTCTTTATTTGCTTCCCATGCGACTCGAACTTAGGCCCAATTCCTTGTATGTGGTGCCATTTCTAGAGGCCCTAAGTGGCATCTCCAGCCACTTTTCCAAGCTTTGTTTGTGTGTCGACTTCTTCTATTAATTTTCTTAAGGCCACCTTGTTTTCACTTTCCTCTTTTAACTTAAGTTTCCAAAATGTTCACTTTCTTCTTTTGACTTAGGTTTCCAAAATGTTCACTTTCCTCTTTTAACTTAGGTTTCCAAAATATTCACTTTCCTCTTTTAATTTAGGTTTCCAAAATGTTCACTTTCCTCTTTTAACTTAGGTTTCCAAAATGTTCAAAATACATTCATAACACATAAGGCATGTCATTTCGTTCAATTAAACCGAAAATGCATAGGCCCTTTTCAGGATGTTACACGCTACACACCATCGAAGGTAGTCGCTGCAGTCAACTACACATCGCCCTTAAAAATTATGGCATAGCCACCGGATAAATGTGACAGAGTCATCAAATTCATAATATGTGATCGAAGTCACCGGATTCATATATGTGACCGAAGTCACCGGATTCATATATGTGACCGAAGTCACCGGATTATGTGGTAAAAACCATCGGAACACTTCCCCTTTATCAATATCACCCATATGCCCATGCAATAAACATATTATTTCGAAATCATGCCATATACCCCCAAAATCATAACGAAATCATACACATTTCATATTCATGCTTATAGCATTATTAACAAAGTATTAGGGGTAAACATACCTGAATACCATGTACCACTGAATGGTACCTGCAACCATTATCATACATATTTTTCTTAACACATGTAAATCATTAATATTATCGATCTATTAGAAAATTAGCGTAGTGTTACACACTTTATAACAGTGAGAACTATACTTTCCCGCTCGTCGATACCTAAATATTTATCACGCTTGATTAGAACACTAATACTTATAAAACTATATAATTGATAAGTATTTTAAATCCTTACCCTCGAAATCTCGAACAACAATTATATGCGATTGCTCTTCGATAGATGGTTCATAACCCGATGACAAACCACAAACAAATAATGGCTCGGGTGTACGCACGACTTCAAATAATCGATCTTCGTTGGCAGAGGGTCCACAACCCGATGAAAAGTCTCGGATCCCCGATACAGCCCTTCGTTTGAAATTTGAGGGTATAGCAGAACCACCCCTCTTCCAAACACTCCTTACCGCTCTTTTCGAACCTATTTTGCTTACCCCAAAATCTCACGTTCACGAAAAAATAATAATCAAACGATAGAGTCCCCTAAAATGAAATCGATTAGTAGTCTATCTAAAATGATATAACAAGTAATATAAAAATCCTTTACCTTGAATATTTAAATCCCGATGGATCTCTCCTTAATCGTTGGCTACAAAAAGAATTCCGAAATCCTCCTTTAAGGTTTTAGCCAAAAAGAATAAAAGCATTAGAGTCCTAAAATCGGCTAATCCAAAAGAAGAAAAAGGAAGAAAAGCAATAGACAGTTAAACCTTACCACTAACGCTAAAATCGATTGCACCCTTACTTGATATTACAAAGAGATTCGGCTATATAGGAGGATGATTGACTTTGAAGAAGAAAGAGAAGAGAATGGGGTGTGATGAAATTTGGCTTGATGACAAGAAAAAGATTTGGCCTTTTCAAAAGAGAAAAGAGATGGGAGATTTTAGATGTTATGGCTATGGTGAAAATGGAAGGATGGTTTCGGCTATTACAAGAAAAAGAAAAAGAAAAGAAATAAAGATGAAACACAAAAGTGGAATCGACAAGGATGAGAAGGAATAGAGAAGAAAAGAAAATTAACAATTAACCCTTATGGTCAATGGATGATTCAGCCAAAGTGTACAAATGAGAAATAATGGTAAATTTTTTGTGTGGTTCAACTTATGAAAGAAAAGGGTGAGGTTTATGAGAGAATGGAAAAAGTTTTTGGCAAAAGAAAATGGCCAAAATGGCACTTTGATGGCATTAGGATTTCAGCACCATAGTAGAGAAGGAACAAAAAAGAAAACCCAAAAAATAAACACCTAAACCTTTAAGAGAATTTCGGCTATTCCCCTCTACCCACATGATCGAAATGGTCATCAAAGGATTCCTTGGCCGGCCAACTCATATCTTATCACATTTTCCACGTTTTCCTCCTCATTTCCTCCTAATCTTCCCCCTAATCACTTTCACAATTAAGCCAACCCCTTTAGCCCCCTATGCCGTCTACATTCATGGTCAAAATGACCATGAAAAATTTCCAAAACATCACCCATTCATTAAGCCTTATGTCCCCTTATCCTTCCATAACACCTTGATTCTATTCCTTAACTTAGTACTTGCCTTATTCCTTAGTCCACTATCCAAAAATGAAAGAAAATCCATCCATACCAAAAATAGAGCTTGACCGACACAATAAGAAAGAGAACAAAAATAAAAATCCTTCCAATTACTAACCAAGGGATTCGAACCTCTCCCCTCATGCATTCACCCATGTGCCAACACCACTTTGCCAATTGACTTGTTGTGATTAAAACCTCATACCAATTTTTCTTAAGGCCTATCTTGCTTAGCTCCATCTTAAGACTTAAAAAAATCTAATATTTTTCTAAGGCATTCTCCTATATACTGAAGTTCCTAAAACTCCCAAAGGACACTCAAACCACACATAGGCATGCTACCATATACAATTAAGTTAAAATGCATAACCCTATATTTGGATATTACATAAAATGTCTATGGTTGATTATGAATGAGAATTTTTGTGACTTAATAGGTATGCTGTTAATTTGTGCTGACTGAAATTAACAGTTGCAAGTAATTTCTGCGTGGTTTACACGATGAGTTGCTAATACAGTTAGTATCACACAGAATTACTGAGTTTGCAGATTTATTTGAATGGGCAAGACTGGTAGAGCAAGTCCTGGGTTTTGATAAAACATTGAGAATACTCGTACTATTGGAAAGCGTCCTGCACTGCAAGTTCAAATCCACAACAGAAGAGATCAAAAGAATTTCGTGGTAGCTGGAAATCAAATTTTAAATCAGATAGAACTGATAGAAATCATGATAGACAACCGACTATGTCTATGGGTAGTGTGCGAGGTCCATTTCGAGATACTGATATTCCAAATTGTGAGCATTGTGTGAAAAAGCACCGTGGTGAATGTTGGAAGTTAACTCAAGGTTGTTTTCGCTGTGAATCTACGGAATATTTTGTTAGAGATTGTCCAAAGAATGAAAATGCTACACATGTTACTTCTTAGAGGTCTATGCCTGCTTCTAAGGGTTGCGGGTCAAGTCGAAGTGGTTTATTTTCGAGAGGTGGTGCTCAAAAGCACAATGATGCTATTACTCAACAGTCGGAGCCTAGAACACCAGCTCGAGCTTATGTTGTACGGACTCGTTAGGATAGTGATGCTAATGATGTTGTGACAGGTATATTTTTATTACATTTAGAACCTGTTTATACTTTGATAGATCCAAGATCTTCGCATTTATATGTTAAAACTAAATTGGTTAAGTCGAGAAGTTTAAAATCTAAGACGTCTAGAGTCTCGATAGTGGTGTCTAGTCCATTCAGACAATTTGTGTTAGTGGATCAGGTGTGTAGGAGATGTCCGTTAGTGATACAAATATAACCTTCCATGTTGATTTATTGATAATGCCGTTTGGTGATTTTGATATGATTTTTGTTATGGATTGGCTTACGGAGCACGGGTGATTCTGGATTACTTTAGAAAGAAGTTTATTGTTCAGAGTGAAAGCAGTGATATGATTGAGGTGAATGGTATTCGAACAAGTGGTTCAACTCGTATCATTTCAGCAATTCGAGCTAATAAACTTCTTAATCAAGGTTGTAAAGCTTTTCTGGCCTATGTTATCAATTCGAATTCTGTTGATAGTCAGTGTAGTAAAATTTGAACTGTTTGTGAATTCCCTGATGTGTTTTCCAAGGAATTACCGAGATTACCACTGGATTGGGAAGTTGAGTTTGTAATTGAAGTGTTTCCTGATACGGCTCTAGTGTCAATGCCCCCTTATCATATGTCACCTACAGAGTTAAAAGAATTAAAAGTACAATTGCAAGAATTATTGAATCGTGGTTTATGTGCCCTAGTATATCGCTTTTAGGAGCTCCAGTGATTTTTGTCAAAAAGAAAAATGGTTTGATGTGACTTTGTATTGATTATCGGCAATTGAATAAGTTGACGATTAAGAATCGATATCCTCTAACCCATATTGATGACTTATTTTATCAACTAGTAGCTTTTTCTTTTCAAAGATCGATTTGAGATCGGGTTACTATCAGCTAAAAGTGAAAGAAAATGATGTACTAAAGACGGCATTTCGTACACGATATGGTCATTATGGATTCTTAGTGATGCCATTTGAATTGACGAATGCTCCGGCAGCATTTATGGATCTCATGAGTCATATTTTTCAACCATATTTGGATTAATTTATGGTAATTTTTATTGATGATATTTTGGTTTATTCGAAATCTGAATCTGAGCATGAACAATACCTCAGAATTGTTTTACAAGTATTACGAGAGAAAAAGTTATACGGAAAGCTTAGTAAGTGTGAATTCTATTTATCAAAGGTTGTATTTTTGGGTCACGTTATCTCAACAGATGGAATTAGAGTTGATCCGAAAAAGATCAAGGCAATTGTTCAGTGGAAAGCACCGAGGAATGTGTCAGAGGTTCGTAGTTTTCTTGGACTAGTTGGTTATTACCGAAGATTTGTAAATGGATTTTCGAAGATAGCCTTGCCGATGATAAATTTTTTGCATAAGAATGTTCAGTTCGTTTAGGATGATCAGTGTCAAGAAAGTTTTGACAAATTGAAATAGATGTTGACTGAAGCGCCAGTTTTGACTTTACCAGAATCAGGAAAGGATTTTGTTGTTTATAGTGATGCTTCCTTGAGCGGTCTTCTTTGTGTTTTGATGCAAGACGAGAAAGTGATTGCTTATGCGTCTCGTCAACTAAAAATGCATAAATGCAATTATCCAACGCATGGTTTAGAGCTAGCTGCTATGGTTTTTGCTCTAAAGATCTGAAGACTATCTGTACGGTAAAAAATGTTATATTTATACCGATCATAAGAGTTTCAAATACCTTCTATCTCAAAAGGAGTTGAATTTGAGACAGCGTCGTTGGGTAGAGCTTCTGAAATATTTTGATTGTGTTATTGATTACCACCCTGGTAAAGTTAATGTTGTAGCTGATGTGTTGAGTAGGAAAACAACAATTGAATTACGAGCAATGTTTGCTCAACTCAGTATCAATGACGATGGAAGCTTATTGGCTAAACTAAAAATCAAACCGTGATGTTTGATTAGATTAAGTACGTGCAGTTAGAAGATGACAAGTTGGCGAAGAAAAGAGAAATGGTTAAGAATGGTATATTAGAAAATTTTAACATTGATGATTATGGTTGTTCGAGATTTCATAACCGAATTTGCATTATGGATGTTTCTAAATTAAAAGAGTTGATATTTCGTAAAGCTCATGATTTTCCTTTTGCTTTGCATCCTAGAGGAACGAAAATGTATCGCGATCTGCGAGAATCTTATTGGTGGCTAGGAATGAAAAGAGATGTGGTTGAGTATGCAGTTAAATGGAAATGGGATTGTATCACGATGGATTTTGTAATAGGTTACCTTTATCGGGAAGTAAGAAAAATGCTATTTGGGTGATTATTGATCAACTTACGAAATCGGCTCATTTCATTGCTGTCAAGACTAATTGGCCACTTCAAAAGCTTGCTGAAGTTTATATTCAAGAAATAGTGAGATTGCACGGTGTCCTTGTGTCGATAATTTCTGATTGAGATCCACGGTTCACTTCGAGATTTTGGAAACAGTTGCACGGATCTCTTGGTACATGACTTAATTTTAGCACAGCTCTTCACCTGCAGACTGACGGACAATCTGAGCATGTTATTCAGATTTTGGAAGACATGCTTCGTACTTGTGTTATTGATTTTGAATCAGGTTGGGAGCATTACTTACCTTTGGCCGAATTTGTATACAACAATAGTTTTCAATCGAGTATTCAAATGGCTTTGTATGAAGCCTTATATGGTCGTAAGTGTCAATCACCTGTTTGTTGGATGGAATTGAGTGAAAGAAGAATAATCGGGCTAGAATTAATTTGAGAAACGAAAGACATTGTTAAGAAAATTTGAGATAGATTGAAGACAGCTTTTGATAGACAGAAATCATATGTAGATTTAAAACATTGAGATATTGAATGTTCTATTGGTGATAAAGTATTTCTTAAAGTTTCGCCTTGGAAGAAAATTTTGAGATTTGGCTGAAAAGGAAACCGAGTCATCATTTTATTGGACCGTATGAGATCACAGAAAGAGTGGGACCAGTTGCGTATCGTTTAGCTTTGCCTGCGGAACTAAAGAAAATTCATGATGTTTTTCATGTTTCTATGCTTAGAAGACATCGATCGGATCCATCTCATGTTATTTCGATAGAAGATATTGAAATTCAACCTGATTTGTCGTACAAAAAAGAACCGGTTGAGATTTTGGCACGTGAGGTGAAAGAATTGCGTAATAAGATATGTCCGTTAGTGGAAGTGTTGTAGCGTAGTCATAATGTTGAAAAAGTGACTTGGGAACCAGAAGAGATTATGAGATCTCAGTAACCCCATCTCTTTTCAGGTAAATTTTGGGGACAAAATATAATTAGGAGGAAAATTGTAACGACTCGATGGTCAGAGGTGTCGAAAAGTGCATTCTCGAGACTCCATTCCCGTAAATTGAACTCGTAGTTAATTATGTTTTGGTTAAGAGAAATTGCATGAATTAAGAGTAATTAGGTATAAGGACTAAATTGCATATAGGGTGAAAGTTAAATTATAGACTAAAGAAAAATTAAAAGGACTAAAGAAGCAGTTATGCCATTATTCTTTAATAAGGCGACATAAGGTAAGATATTTATAAATTTAATATATATATTATAATAAAATAAGTTTACTTAATATTTAAGTATATATATTATAATAATAAACAATGTATAATAAAATAAGATATGTAAATGAATAAAAAAAGAATAGAAAGCCAAAGCCAAACGAAAATAGAAAGGAAAGAAAGAAAAAGAAAAAGAGAAAGAAAGACGCAAGGCTTAGGGACTTCTAGGGTTCAAAGCTCAATTGGTTAGTCAATTTAGTCCTTTTTCTTGTAATTTTTATGTTTTTGAAATCCCGGTGTTAAGTACTACTCGACCCATGTCAAAATTTTAGCAAATATTGAGTTTTTAAGTGTTGTTAATGTTGAATAAATTTAGTATTATGGATTAAATTGATAGATTTTTAAGTTAGAAATGAAAAATGATTAAATTGTAGAATGAATTGTAAATTTTGAATAATAGGGACTAAATTGTAAAAATTTTGAAATTTAGGGATTTAAGTGAAAATAGGGAGTTAAATTTGGTTTAAAGTGGAAATTTTATGAAAATATAGAATTAATTGTGAAGAATAAAAATTAGTCTCGTTTAGGGACTAAATTGGAAATTAGGTAAATATTGAGTCAAAATTGAAATATTCAATATGCAATTGAATTGTGTTGTATTGATGAATTTTAATTGTTTTAATTCTGTAGGTAACGTCGTACCAGAATCCTTGCTAAAAAGGGAAAGATAAAGTCGACATCAAATATGTAACACCCCAAACCCGGTTTAGACGTTATGGCCAGATCTGGCATGTCACATCAAAAGGTTGTTTAAAACTACACGAACATTAAAAACCCTTCCTCAATTGAAAACTTTTTACCATTTAAAACCCGAATTTCGTTGCTTATCAAAACCAGATTTGCTTGAAGTTATTTTCCTTGCAAACATAATATTATTTTCAAAAACTTTGTTTGTTGCAGAAGACTGGCTTTAAAAGTTGTGGAAACGTGACATTTTGAAAAGAGTAGTTATGGTTTTAAAACCCGTGTTGAATTGTTTAGCAGTTCATAACTAAAAGAATTACCAAATGAAAGTTAAAAAGAAAATCCCAATGGCCTTATTACATAAATTATTAACCCCTAAAAAAATATATAATTAATTAAACCCAAAATTTCTAAGTTCAGTTTAATAATATATCCGACGTATGGCCACCTCCGAGTCCTCTACAGCTCCAAATCCTCTAACGCTGGGGATTACCTGCATGGTTAAAAGAAAGGGTGAGTTACGAGAACTCATTGTGTAATCCCCTATAACGGTCATAGTCTGGGCCGGAGCCCATACGGTGTCGGTCTAGGCCTAAGCCCTATTCGATAATAATCTGGGCCTAAACTCTAAATCATATAAATGCAATGGATATGTACCCACCCTAATCCAACCAAACTCTCCACCCGTACCAACCAATCTCTCCATGTGGGGACCATGTTGACCCACCTAGCCAAAACTCTCTAATAATGCAGCCAAGCTGCTAATAACGGTATATGTGGCTGAGCCACTAAATTAAGCATATGTGGCGATGCCACTATAACAGTTTGTGGCGATGCCACTAGAACGGTATATGGCTGAGCCACTTGAACGGTACTTCCTTCAATCAACAAACCCAACCCAATACAATATGATATGTATTCTATGTATTACAATCATATACAAATATATGAAATCACATCAACAATATTTAAACTACCACTAAGAGTATAACGGTCATTTTGTCATTTAGGGGTAAAACGATAATTTCACCCCTTGGGGGTATTTTGTTAATTTACCCAACGAGGGTATTTTAGTAATTTATATATTGAGAGTATTTCGATAATTTACCCACTGAGGGTATTTCAGTAATTTATCATCTAACGGCCTTTCTAGAGGCCTATTGTTGCCTCAAACAACACAGGTTCCCTTTTCTGTCACTACAGTGTAACTAGGCCTAAAATCCAATTTCGGCCTAAACAGGCCCACACGCTCGTGTAGCCCATTCAGCTCGTTTTTGGTCTCGGTTCTGCACACTTTGCGTCGCATCAATCATCCGGCACTTACCATCGATTTCGCTCATGTGGGCTCGTTAACCCATTGGGCCCATTTAGCCGCTTCCACTCAACCAGGCCCATTACGACCTTAGTTCCACGAGAGAGTTCGTGATACTCTCAACGGTCTATTGCCATCACTAGTGACTTGGTTTATCTTTATGAGCGCTCGCATGCTCGAGTGATCATAATTGTCGATACTCTGGCTTTTTGGCAATTTGGCTTTTAGCCGATTCACAGAACCTTGCACCATCAGAATAAACAAATGTGTGTGATTACACACCATAGCGAGACGTGCGATTAACCCATCGTATCCAACCTTGTTTGAGCAAAAAACCTAAACACCAAGGATTACTAAGCACGATTGGCTTCACATCCTGAACAAGAATTTGTACAAAGTGACACTCATAAGTGTGACTAACGTCTGCATACCACACATCACAAACACATGGCACATTCGGCCAAACCAAAAATTATAACAAATGTTCTTACCTCACTTGAACGATGAATCAACAATAAAGGTTTGATTACTATAAACCACTTGTTCCCCTTCGCCTTATTGAAACCCTAAGCCCAATGATGGCCAAAACACAGAAAAGAACATACTTTTAGCCACAATGAGTAAAAAAAATACGGTTATTATGGAAAAACCGAATGGGAACAGAGTTACTGACATGAAAGAACTATAAACTTACCGATTGTCACACTCATTGCAGAACCATAAAAGAAGATAAAAGAAGCTAATTGAAGAATAAAAGAAAAAGGAAAAAGATTCAGCTATGGAGAGGAGGCAGTTCAAGAGAGGAAAAGAGTAATGTGAGAAGAGGAAAAAGTGTAGGTATTTGGCTATAGAAAAAGACAAGAGATGAATGAGGTGTGAAGAGAAATGGGGAGAAGGGTAGTGATTCATCCAACCAAGTGTTTAGGCTATTAGCAAAAGAAAAAAGAATAAAATGAACGAAAGGTAAGAAGACAAGAAGGAGAAAGTGCACAAAAATCTGCCAAGGAGAAATTCCAAAATGCTTCCAAAAGAACTCTCAGCCAAAATGGCTAATTGAAACAAACTTGAAAAGAATCAAAAGAGGTAGTAGCACAAAGAAAACTTTCAGTTTCTACACAAATTCAAAGCTACCGAAATTACTTCCAAATGCCACCCCCTAGCCAAAATCTCCCCCTTAGCCACACTTCCACATCCAACCAACTCTCCCACTCTCCTCATTCCCTTGGTTTTCTCCACTATCTTTTCCTTGAATCACTCCTATCCTCCCATTCAAACCTGTTGACCAAGTTCCAACTCCCCTTGAAGAGTTTGATCCAAACTCTGCTTCCTCTCCTCTCAAGTCACAAAATAAAAACCTCTATTTGCACCTTGTGGGATTCGAACCCCACTCTCCATGCCTTCCCACTTACGCCACTACCACTGAGCTACAAGCTCATCTTGTGTCATCTTAACGCACACCATTTTACTTAAGTCCTGCTTCCAACAGCTCTCTCCACAAAAGGACCAAAAACTAAAAATTTTCCAAGGCTCAGACTTGAACCCAGGCCTCCCTAGAACCCCTAAATACACTCAAATATCCAGCTGAGCAAGCACAACATGAAATTATGCAAAAATTACAACCCTCAATTTTTAGGACGTTACAACTCTACCCCCTTAAAGAAATTTCGGCCTCAAAATTTACCTGATTAAAAGGGATGAGGGTATTGCTATCGTATCGCTTCCTCAAGCTCCTACGTGGCTTCTTTCGAACCGTGATTACGCCACAGCACCTTGACTAATAGAACAGATGTCCTTCTCAGCACCTTAACATCCGGATCCAATATTTGCACCGGTTCTTCCTCAAAAGTTAGATCAGGTCTCACCTCGATCTCCTTCACTGGCACCATATGAAAAGGATCAGAATGGTATCGCCTTAGCATAGAAATGTGAAATACATTATGTATATGATTTAACTTAGGAGGCATTTCCAGCTAATAGTCGATCGGTCCCATACGCTTTACTATCCGGTAAGGTTTGATAAATCTAGGGCTCAGCTTGCCCTTCCGTCCAAATCTCAGAATCTTCTTCCAAGGTGAGACTTTCAAAAAGATAAAATATCCCATCGAGTATTCAATCTCTTTGTGCTTTAAATCAGCATATGGCTTCTACCTATCAGATGCTTCTTTTAACTGACCCCGGATCAATTTCACTTTCTCTTCAGTTTTAGAAATTAGCTCTGGACCCAATAGTTGCCGCTCACCCAATTCTGTCCAACAAGTAAGGGTAGTTGTTGTTGTAAGCAAATTCTTCCAACGGTAAATAGTCTCCCCAACTACCTTTGAAATCAATCACATAGCTTTTTAACATGTCCTCCAAAATTTGTATTACCCTTTCTGACTGACCATCAGTTTGAGGGTGAAATGCCATGCTGAAATCTAGCCTCTTACCCAAAGCTTTGTGTAACACTCTCCAGAATCGTGATGTGAATCTAGGATCCCTGTCCGAGATGATAGACACTGGTACCCCATGTAACCTCACAATTTTCGCCATATACAGCTTTGCCAACTTCTGCAACGAGTAATCGGTGCGAATTGGTTTGAAGTGGGTAGACTTAGTCAGTCGATCAACAATTACCCATACCGAATATTTCTTAGTAGGCGTCAGGGGTAGCCCACTAACAAAATCCATAGTTATCTTCTCCCACTTCCAGAGCGTAATTTTCATAGGTTGCGGTAATCCAGAAGGCAGTTGATGCTTAGCCTTCATTTGTTGGCATGTCAAACATCTACTTACAAAATTGGTAATCTCACGCTTAAGCCCTAGCCACCAGTATAGTTCACGCAGATCTCAGTATAACTTGTTTCCACCGGGATGCATAGCGCATGGACTACTATGTGCCTCCCGCAGAATGGATTGCCTTAGCTCAAAATCCTTCAGCACACAAACTCTTCCACAGAAACATAATACTCCTTCACTATTCAGCCCAAAATCCAAAGTCTCCCCCTTATCCTCTAGTTGAAAACGAGGAACCAACGATTCATCCAGTAACTGCTTTTCCTTAATTTGACTAATCCAAGTCGATTTCACTTACAGTTCAGCTAACAAACTACCATCCTCAAACAGACTGAGACTAGCAAACATTGCTCTTAGATCCAATACAACCTTACGACTCAATGCATCTGCTACTACGTTAGCTTTTCCCGGATGGTACTCAATTGAGCAATCATAATCCTTAAGCAATTCTATCCATCTTCGTTGCCTAAGGTTCAACTCCTTTTGAGTAAGGAGGTACTTAAGACTTTTATGGTCGGTATAGATGATCGACTTCTCCCCTATAAGTCATGTCTTCAAATTTTTAGTGCGAAAACCACCGCAGTTAACTCCAACTCATGAGTGGGGTAATTCACCTTGTGCGGCCTAAGTTGAAGAGACGCATACTCCACCTCCTTCCCTTTTTGCATCAGCACACAACCCAATCCCGTGTGCGATGCATTGTAGTAGACCATAAATTTCGTCCCGCCTCAGGCTGTATTAGTACCAGGACTTCCGTCAAAATCTTCTTCAGTTTCTCAAAACTTTCCTGCTGTTTATCAGTCTAAACAAACAGTACACCCTTACGCAGTAACTTAATTAGGGGTGTAGCAATTAGTGAAAACCCCTCAACGAACCGTTTGTAATACCTGACCAGACCTAGAAAACTTTGAATCTTCTGAGGGTCAACCCTAATCCCCTTGGCAGAAACAATATAACCCAAAAATGTCACCTCATGTAGCCAAAACTCGCACTTGCTGAATTTGGCATAAAGTTGATTTTCTCACAGTATTTGCAGAACAATCCAAAGATGTGAATCATGCTCCTCCTCTGTTCTTGAGTATCCCAGAATATCATCTATAAAAACTACCACAAACCAGTCTAAATAGGGTTGGAAAACCCTATTCATCATGTCCATGAAAGTAGTTGGTGCATTTGTTAACCCAAACGAATAACCAGAAAATCGTAGTGTCCATAACGAGTCCTGAACGTTGTCTTGAACACATCTTCCTTATTAACCCTTAACTGATGCTACCCCGATCTTAGATCTATTTTAGAGAAAACTGAAGCTCTGCGTAGCTGATCAAATAGATTGTCTATCATTAGCATCGAGTACTTGTTCTTAATCGTCAGTTTATTCAATTGATGATAATTGATACACATGCGCATTGACCCATCCTTCTTCTTCAAAAATAGTACCGGTGCTCCCCATGGAGACACATTCGGTCGGATGAATCCTCGATCCAGTAGTTCTTAGATCTGAGCCTTTAATTCTACCAGCTTCTTTGGTGCCATCCTATAAGGGGCGATGGACACGGATTCGTTCTCGGTAGGAGCTCAATGCCGAATTTGACCCACGGTTTGGAGGCAACCCTAGAAGCTCTTCAGGGAATACATCCAGAAATTTCTTTACAGTCCTGACATTCTCAACAGACGGTCCTTTAACATTAGATGTGCTGACATCAGCTAAGAACACCTCACAACCTTTGCGAAACAGCTTCTCGGCCCTTAATGCTGAGATTACATTGGATAGATAATCCCTCCGCTCCCCTATCACAATTACCTCCTCATCCTCTGAAGTCTTCAATACCATATGCTTAGCAGCGCAATCCAAACTCGCATGGTGTTCCACTAACCAATCCATGCCCAATATGAGATCAAACTCGCCAAATAGCAGTTCTATTAAATCCACCGAAAAGTCAACCCCTTGAACCTCTAGAGGTACATCTCTAAATAGCTTACTTACTCTAACCGGCTGTCCTAAAGGACTAATCTCCAAAATTTCTCTATCATTAAGTTCAAACTATATACCCAAAGTTCTAGACACAGTACATGCAACATACGAGTGCGTCGACCCAATATCAATTAAAGTAATACATGGTACATTATGAATGAGGAACGTACCAGTTATGGCGTCAGGTGTGTCACTATCCTCTCGATGCCGAGCAGCATAAACCAACACTAGCTGTCTCACCTCTGTATTACCAGTACCTCTGCCCGGTGCTCCACGACCTTGTCCTAACCTATTTCCCCCTCTGGGTGGACCACGAACTATCAGTGGCTGCTGACCACCTCTCCCTGGCTACACATAGCCCTGACCAGCTGCGTGCGACTGAATAGGCTCCCGAGGATAGTTTCTAAACTGATGATCCTTGGACCCACATCTGAAACACTCCATAGTTCTTTTCCAGCACTCTCCCAAATAAGGTCTTCCACACTCAACGCAGGGCCGCGGTCGACCAACAACAACTGGAACCCCAACTCGGGCTAGCCCATCAAACCTAGGCCTCTTATTAAACCCACCTGAAGAACTTGAACCTCTTATTTATGCCCCTTTCCTTCTTATGATTTTGTCGCTCAGAGCGTTTCACATCCTCGGCAATCTTTGCCTTCTCGATCAGGGAAGCAAAATTCCTCTCCTTCTGCGGGGCTATCAGCACTCGTAGCTCATCCCGAAGCCTCGTACTCCACTACAGACTTATTCCCCGCACCAAATTCAGAAATTCCTTTCTCTGGGCATCCACATAACTTGCCCCAACATATTTTCCTTGGAAGACCGTCTTAAAGAAGTCCCATGTCAATCAGTCTGCCTGCGTGCCTTCTCTCACAGTAAACCACCATTGATATGCCTCATCCCGCAGTAAAGACACTGCCCCTTTCAGCTTTTGCTCCAGCTTGCAGTCAAGGTCATCCATGATCTGCTCAATCGATTCTAACCAATATTCTACCATGTTCGGGCTACACCAGAGATGCCCCTAAAGATTTCTACCCCATTCGATCGGTGTCGCTCGAATTGACCCCGACCCATCGACCCAAAGATTTGCTCCAAAGAACCCTTTAAAGAACTCGTAACATTGCTTGGGACAGAGCATCATCCCCACCGACTCGATCATAAGACCCCATTTTAGTCACTGGTGATATCGGTGCTTCTGTTTCAAGCATATGTCCTGATGTTGAGGACCCAGCCCTAGCACCTCGGCCTCTACCATGGTCACATGTACCCCTTCTACGACCTCTTGTACTCATATCGATGTAATGTATTAATCCATTTAAGATTTTTATGAATTAGCTTATAGTTCTCATGATTATTAACAAATGTTTTATGAAAAAAATGTAATAAGAGTTGTTTTCACAGATAGAATTTACTATAGTTTCAGTCTCCTATAGTCTCAGTTTCACTAACTAAAGAGTTCGGTATACTACTACTATCCCTAGTAGTTTCTCAATACAGTCATTTCAGCATATAACAGAGGATAGTGTTAGGAAACTTACGGATTTGGTGCTGGAGACTCGGTGTGCCACACTTTCAATAACACTATCACTTTCCAAGTTAAAAATTTAAGTAGATTAGAAAAATTTTCAAAACCCATTCCACAGCTGAGTTTTGCAACTTGGCTCTAATACCATTAAATGTAACACCCCAAATCAACTTAGAAGTTATGGCCGGATCTGGCATGTCACATCAAAAGGTTGTTTAAAACTACACGATCATTAAGAACCCTTCCTCAATTGAAAACTTTTTACCATTTAAAAACCCTGAATTTTGTTTCTTATTAAAACAAGATTTGCTTGAAGTTATTTTCCTTGCAAACATAATATATTTTCAAAAACTTTTTTTGTTGTCAAGATTGGCTTTAAAAGTTGTGGAAACGTGACATTTTGAAAATAGTAGTTATGGTTTTAAAACCCATGTTGAATTGTTTAGCAGTTCATAACAAAAAGAATTACCAAATGAAAGTTAAAAAGAAAATCTCAATGGCCTTATTACATAAATTATTAACCCCTAAATATATATATATATATAAATTAAACCCAAAATTTCTAAGTTCAGTTTAATAATATATCCGACGTATGACCACCTCCGAGTCCTCTGCAGCTCCAAATCCTCTAACGCTAGGGATTACCTGCACGGTTAAAAGAAAGGGTGAGCTACGAGAACTCAGTGTGTAATCCCCTATAACGGTCATAGTCTGGGCCCGAGCCCATAAGGTGTCGGTCTGGGCCTAAGCCCTATTCGGTAACAATCTGGGCCTAAGCCTCAAATCATATCAATGCAATGGATATGTACCCACCCCAATCCAACCAAACTCTCCACCCGTACCATCCAATCTCTCCATGTGGGGACCATGGCTGGATCTGGCATGTCACATCAAAAGGTTGGTTAAAACTACATGAAAATTAAAAACCCTTCCTCAATTTAAAACTTTTTACCATTTAAAAACCCCGAATTTCGTTGCTTATCAAAACCAGATTTGCTTGAAGTTATTTTCCTTGCAAACATAATATTATTTTCAAAAACTTTGTTTGTTACAGAAGACTGGCTTTAAAAGTTACGGAAACGTGACATTTTAAAAACAGTAGTTATGGTTTTAAAACCCGTGTTGAACTATTTAGCAGTTCATAACTAAAAGAATTACCAAATGAAAGTTAAAAAGAAAATCCCAAAGGCCTTATTACATAAATTATTAACCCCTAATATATATAATAAATTAAACCCAAAATTTCTAAGTTCAGTTTAATAATATATCCGACGTATGGCCACCTTTGAGTCCTCCGTAGCTCTAAATCCTCTAACGTTGGGGATTACCTGCACGGTTAAAAGAAAGGGTGAGTTACGAGAACTCAATGTGTAATCCCCTATAATGGTCATAGTTCTTATCTTAAGCCCATACGGTGTCGGTCTGGGCCTAAGCTCTATTCGATAACAATCTAGGCTTAAGCCCCAAATCATATCAATGCAATGGATATGTACCCACCCTAATCCAACCAAACTCCCCACCCGTACCAACCAATCTCTCCATGTGGGGACCATGTCAACCCACCTAGCCAAAACTCTCCAATAATGCAACCAAGCTACTAATAACGGTATATGTGGCTGAGCCACTAAATTAAGCATATGTGGCGATGCCACTAAAACGGTATGTGGCGATGCCACTAGAACGGTACTTCCTCTAATCAACAAACCCAACCCAATGTAATATGATATGTATGAAATGTAGTACGATCATATACAGATTTATAAAATCACATAAATAATATTTAAACTACCACAAGAGTATAACGATCATTTTGTCGTCTAGGGGTTAAACAATAATTTCATCCCTTGGGGGTATTTCGATAATTTACCAATCGAGGGTATTTCGGTAATTTATCCACTAAAGGTATTTCATTAATTTACCCATTGAGGGTATTTCGGTAATTTACCCACTGAGGGTATTCCGATAATTTATCATCTAACGGCCTTTCTGGATTGTCGCCTCAAACGACACAAGTTCCCTTTTTGGTCACTACGGTGTAACTGGGCCTAAAATCCAATTTCAGCCCAAACAGGCCCACACACTCGTGTGGTCCATTTAGCTTATTTTTAGTCTCGGTTCTACACACTTTACGGTCGCATCAATCATCTGACACTTACCATCGATTTTGCTCATGTGGGCTCGTTAACCCATTGGGCCCACTTAGCCGCTTCAGCTCAACCAGGCCCATTATGGCTTTAGTTCCACAAGAGAGTTTGTGACACTCTCAACAGTCTATTGCCATCACTAGTGACTCAATTTATATCTACGAGCGCTCACATGCTTGAGTGATCTCAGCTGTCGATACTCTGGCTTTTTATATTTCGACTTTTAGCCGATTCACAGAACCTTACACCATCAGAATAAACAAAGGTGTGTGATTACACACCTTAGTGAGACACACGATTAACCCTTCGTATCCAACCTTGTTTAAGCAAACAGCCCTAAACTCCAAGGATTACTAAGCACGATTGGCTTCACGTCCTTAACAAGAATCTGTACAAAATGACACTCATAAGTATGACTAACATCTGCATACCACACATCACAAACACATGGCACATTCTCAAAACCAAAAATTATAACAAATGTTCTTACCTCACTTGAATGATGAATCAAAAGAAAAGGTTTGATTACTATAAACCACTTGTTCTCTTTCACCTTATTGAAATCCCTAAGCCCAACGATGGCCAAAACATAGAAAAGAATGTACTTTTAGCCACAATGAGTAAGAAAGAACATACGGTTATTAAGGAAGAAACTGAATGGGAACAGAGTTACTGACATGAAAGAACTATAAACTTACCGATTGTCACACTCATTGCAGAACCATAAAAGAAGAGAAAAGAAGCTAATTGAAGAATAAAAGAAAAAGGAAAAAGATTTGGCTATGGAGAGGAGGCGGTTCAAAAGAGGAAAAGAGTAATGTGAGAAGAGGAAAGAAGTGTAGGTATTTGGTTATAGAAAAAGGAAAGAGATGAATGAGGTGTGAAGACAAATGGGGAGAAGGGTAGTGATTCATCCAACCAAGTGTTTAGGCTATTAGAAAAAGAAAGAAGAATAAAATGCACAAAAGGTAAGAAGACGAGAAGGAGAAAGTGCACAAAAAGCTGCCAAGGAGAAATCCCGAAATGCTTCCAGAAGAACTCTCAGCCAAAATGCCTAATTGAAACAAACTTGAAAAGAATCAAAAGAGGGAGTAACACAAAGAAAACTTTCGGTTTCTACACAAATTCAAAGCTACCGAAATTACTTCCAAATGCCACCCCCTAACCGAAATCTCCCCTTTAGCCACACTCCCATATTTGGCCAACTCTCCCACTCTCCTCCTTTCCTTGATTTTGTCCACTATCTTCTCTTTGAATCACTCCTAGCCTCCCATTCAAACCTATTGACCAAGTCTCCAACTCCCCTTGAAGAGTTTGATCCAAACTCTGCTTCCTCCCTCTCAAATCACAAAATAAAAACCTCTATTTGCACCTTGTGGGATTCGAACCCCACTCTCCATGCCTTCCCACTGATGCCACTGCCACTGAGCTACAAGCTCATATTGTGTCATCCTAACGCACACCATTTTACTTAAGTCCTGCTTCCAACAGCCCTCTCCACAAAAAGGGCCAAAAACTAAAAATTTTCCAAGGCTCAGACTCGAACCCAGGCCTCCTTAGAACCCCCAAATACACTCAAATAGCCAGCTGAGGAAGCACAACATGAAATTATGCAAAAATTACAACCCTTAATTTTTGGGACGTTATAGAATAGCTCAAAATTTTCGGTTTGTATTTTTATAATCCAAACTTAGTTGTTAATTGTTGTATTTTAAATTAATGTATATGGTAAGTGGTTACAGTGAGTATATAGAACTTTGATTATTGAATTAATTTAAAGTTGATTGAGGTGAATTGAATTGAATTGAGTATATGTGTTAATGTGAAATTTGGATATTGAATATTGGTTGTATTTGGAAAGTGAAATTAAACCTTATTAACTATATTAGGCTGAGTCAAATATAGATGGCATGCCATAGGATTGGAAAAGTTTAGGGATTTCTTCGACTTTGAGTCGATGAGGCACTGGGTGCCAATTTACTTTGGTTTAACCAATGAGACACTGGGTGTCAATTTATATAGCGCTGGGTGCAATTACTACTTTGGATTTATCCGATAAGGACCGGTGCCAAACTGGTGTATTAGTTGGATTCGTGTATCCGTCCAAGTCCGAGTCGCGTTAATAGGGGTAAATAAATAATAAAGTTTTATAATTGATTTTGTAATGGCATGGTATGAGAAATGGAATTGATATAGTGAATTGAAAATAGAATGTGAAATATGGTGTAAATACATGGAATACATGAGTTATATACTTACGAATTGAATATGGAATGGATAATGCCATTTTTTAAATGATATGTGGAACAAATTATGGAAAGCTATTATATAGCAAGTGATGAAAATTGAGTATGGTATATAATGATGTATTCATGAATTAAGTATTGCATGGCTAATGCGATTGTATGAATAAATGTGGTTTTAAATATTCAATTGTGCTTATAATTAATATGAGCATATTCTATTATTATATCTTTAATTATTCAGATTATAAGAAATTCCACTGAGTTTTACTCAGTGTATGGTTTTGTTTTCCGTGCGCAGGTTAGGTACTTCACTTTTTGATCGTCGATTTAGCATCCAATAATGATCTTGAACTCAATTGTGGCAATGTCTATCTTTTGTGTTGGCATGTACCTAGGGTGTCTAAGTAATAGTTATTTTGTGGATTGATTGTAAATGAGGTTATAGGTTTAATGTTGGTTTGGTATATATATAAACATGTGTTTGTTTTTGAAGCCATATTATGGGATGATAAATTGGACCAAATTTAGATATATGCATGTGAAATTAAGTTCATGTTTAAGTGTTTATGAACTAGGCAAAAATGGATTGAATTTGGTATGTTTATAATTTGGATTAGAATGATGCTTTGTTAATATGAATTTGATTAGTTTCTGACCTGAACATTATATGTTGTGAAATGTTTGAAATTTTTGTTTGTTGATCTATAAATTTTGATAATGCTCTGAAACTCTATTCTAGCGAAAAATATGGGTTAGAGGTGTTACATATTATTTCAGCTTGAAGGAATTCATGTTGATCCAAAAAAGGTCGAAGCTATCCTTCATGGAAATCATCGAAAAATGTGTTGGAGATTTAGAGTTTTCTAGGTTTCATCAGATACTACAGAAGATTTGTGGACGAGTTTTCCAAAATAGCCTTGCCGATGATGAAACTGCTACAAAAGAACGTGACGTTCGTGTGGAATGATCATTGTGAGGAAATCTTCAAAAAGTTGAAAGTGATGTTGATTGAAGCACTGATCTTGACCTTGCATGAGTCGGGGAAAAATTTGTGGTTTACAATGATACCTCGTTGAGTGGTTTAGGCTGTGTTCTAATGTAGGATGGCAAGGTGATTGCAGATGGTCTCAGCAACTAAAAATGCATAAACATAATTACTTGATGCACAATTTAGAGTTTGCTGCTATGGTTTTCGCTCTAAAGATTTAGAGACATTATCTCTATGGTGAGAAATGTCATATCTATACCAATCACAAAAGTCTCAAATACCTTCTATCCCAAAAGGAGTTGACTGAGACAACATTATTGAGTTGAGTTGTTGAAAGATTACGATTGTGTGATTGATTATATCCTTGGAACAACTAAGATCGTAGTTGACACATTAAGCAGGAAGGTAGTTGTTGAATTGTGAGGAATGTTTGCTCAGCTTAGTATTAGTGATGATGACAGTTTGTTAGTTGAGATGAGAATCAAACCAGTGTTGGTTGATCAGATAAAGGAGGTACATCTTGTCGATACCAAGTTGTAAGAGAAAAAGAAAATGGTTCAGCAAGGTATTATTGAGAATTTATGTATAGATGATAATGATTGCCTTAGATTTCATAATCGAATATGTGTTCCAAATGTTGCTGATTTGAAAGAGTTGATACTTCTCAAATCTCACGATAGTCCCTTTGCTATGCATCATGGTGGGCGAAAATGTATCATGACATGTGGGAAACATATTGGAGGCCCAGTATGAAAGAGAGACCGTCGAATATGTCGACAAATGCCTAACCTGTCAACGAGTAAAAGCCGAATATCAAGTTCCCACTAGACTCTTACAACCTATCTCTATTCTAGAGTGGAAATGAGAACGAATAACTATGGATTTCATAGTTGGTAGACCTTTATCTCTGAACAAAAGGAATGCCATATGGGTGATAGTTGACCGATTGATGAAGTCAGCCTATTTTCTGGCAATTAGAACTAATTGGTCATTTTTGAAGTTGACTGAAGTCAACATTCACAAGATAGTTAGACTGCACGATGTACCTGCGTTTAATATCTTCGACTGAGATAATCATTTTACCTCGAGATTCTAAAAATAGTTGCATGAATTTTTATATACAAAATTGAATTTTAGCACAGCATTCCCTCCCCAATCTGATGGTCAATTGGAGCAGGTAATTCAATTATTAGAATGTAACAACCCAATTTTCAATAGTGTTAAAAATTACGGTTCTGAAATGTCATTTTCTTAAAAATGTGTTAGTAGATATCAATATTTAATATTTATGATACTAGTATAGAAACATATTAAAGTTGGTCTACTAATTTTGCTTAATTGATAGTAAATTAAAGTACAAGTGTAATGATACTAAAGTCAGTGGACTTGAAAATTACGATTTCAAGATATCGTTTCCATAAATCGAGTCAGTAAATATTATTAAATAATATTTATGAGTTTATTATAATTTTGTATTAAATTTTGATCGGATAAATTTGCTAATTGGACAATTTGTATAAGTAGAAGTGTATCGATTCTAAAGTCGGTGGTTTTAGAAATTGAGGTATCCGGACCTTGTTTTCATAAATCAGACTTGTAAATATTTTTATTAAATATTTACGGAGTTTATTTGTAAACAAATTGAATTTTGGTTAGGTAATTTCATATACTTAATGCTTAATTTAAGTACAATGATGAAATTGCATAAGAGGTAAAAATGTGATTTATAAAAAGATCATAGTTTGGAATTTAATAAAGGGGCTAAAGTGGCAATTAACCACTAAATTTCTTTGTGTGGTTTTTTAGCATATGCATATATTTAATAATATATATGCATATTATTAAAAGAAAAAGAAAAGGAAAAGAAATAGTATAAAAAGGGAGATTTAGTAAGTTAAAATGGTGGTGGTTGGTACAAAGGAACATTTTTGTTTCTTTTCATTCTCCAACTATTCAAAGCAAAATTGGTAGGAGGGGAGAAGCGTATGGCCGTAGGGCTTGAAAGTTTCAAGCTTAAATTGGTTAGTACGATTTCGTCTTTTTGTAACAGCCTAATTTTGGGTCTAGTCAAAATAGTGATTTTGGGACCACAAATCCGATGCAAAAATTTTATTTTGCTATACTTTTTTGGCCTACAATTTTATGGAATGATTTCATGAAAATTTCGTTCGAAAATTTTGATGTTTGGGCATTCAATTCAGTTAAAGGGACTATATTGCAAAAAGTGCAAAATTTGAGTTCTATGTGTTAAAGGTGTCCAATTGCTATGAGATTTTAAATTAGAGGTCCCTAGATGGTAATTAGACCACTATGCCTTAGTATGGACAAAAATGGGTATGGTTAGGTGAAATTTTAAATTTAGGCATTAAGGGCATTTTGGTCATTTGGTAAATAAAGCCAAAATAACTAAAATAAAAGATGTCATCTTCTCCAATTTAGTCCCCCTAGTCGAAAATTTTAAGATAAACCATAGCTAGGGTTTTGCCAAGCTTTCAAGCTCAATTGTAAGTCTGTCTTTGTCCCATTTTTAATGATTTTTATGTTTTTATGATTATTGTAACTTGATTTAGCTATTTCAATGACTAATTTGAAAGAAAGCTGAAGTCTAAAATTTTACCCATGTTAGATATTTGAGTATTTTGATGTTTAAGGGTAGAAAATGTATGTTTGGTGTTAGATAAACAACATTTACAAAGTGATTTTTTATGGAAATGTCAAAAAGGGACCTATTTATAAAAGTTGTAAAATGTGTGTAAAAATATAAATAAATTAAAAATGTGGGCTATTATTAGCAAGGAATAGGTTCGGCTAGGCTTGGGTGTAATGAAATAGAATGAAAATCATTTTACAAGCCTAGGGACTAAAGTGTAAAATGTTGAAAAGTTAGGGGGCAAAAAGGTAATTTTGCCATAATATGATTTTTGGGCTGAAATTAATAATTTGAGTATTAAATGAGTTAAATTTTCTATTATAGATGAAGAAAATGAGGTTCGAACCTAGATCGGGGGAAAATAAGATGTTTGATGATTAAGTCTATTTTTACTATTTTTGTATCGAGGTAAGTTTGTATGTTAATAATGCAACGTTACAATTGTATTTATAATGTTTTGATATTGCATGAATTGTATAATTGACTCTATGGATGTAATTGACGAAGTTTTGACAAGCGAGAAAATCCGGTTAAACCTTAAGAATAGATTAGGATACAAGTGACATGTCACTAGGAACCCATGTGATATGTGATTATGTGTCTCGGGTGCTGGTCTTGTACATCTCACCGGTGGCTGAGTATACCGGCATATGTTGTGGATACTTGACAGCTTGTGTGAGCAGCACTGTGTAGCTACGTCTTGACTGACAACTTGTGTGAGCAGGCCCGTGGATAGCTCGGGAGCGAGCCTATATGTGTTATGAGATTTGTGGTAGCATTGGCTACATATGTGGCACTTATGTGCAAAGTTTTCTGTGTATCCGATAGTATTCCAAGTGGTTCAACGGGTATGTCAAATATGAAAAAGTATGTGATTATGTTACAAGTTGGTATAGGTATGAACGAAAAAAACTCAAAGGAAATGGATTCAGTATATGATGAGCTATTGGTAAGAATGTGATGGAGTTAGTTATGCTCATGAAGTTTTAAATTACATTTATGTTGATATATGTTATGTTATTCATACGAAAATGTATAATTAATGTTGTCTATTATTTTCATATGAACTTACTAAGCTATATAGCTTACTCCCCTTTCTTTCCATTGTCTTATAGTGTCACCAAGCTAGCTCGGGATCGGGGATCATCGGAGATCCATTCACACTATCAACCATTATTTTGGGTACTGTTGAAATGTCAACATTTTGAGTTATGGCATGTATAGGGACTTGGTCATTTTGTTATATGTGTCATTATGATTTGGCCAAAGGTATTGGTTTGTAATTGATAAGAGTTTTATTTTGTTTGAGGCCTTGAAAGGTGGCCTATCTTGGTTAAATTGGATGTTCTTGTGATATGTTCGTGTTTGGTAAATTATGATGTTAAAGCATGTTGGACGTTAGCATGTGGATGTGATGTTAATACCATGATTGTGGATGTTTTGGTTGCCTAAGTATGCCATGAATTGTGCCATTGAATTAGTGTAAATATAGGTGTAAATGAGGGTGGTAAATGGCTTGATAAATAACCTTTATTTTGTCTACATGGGTAGACACAAGGGCGTGCCTGTCCCATGGACATGTGTTTTGGCCGTGTGTCCCATGCACCTTAATTTTGAGAAACAGAATGCTCAGAATTGAGCATATGGGTAGAGACACAGGTGTGCGTCTCAGCCGTGTGGACGGCACGGCCTTGAACACGGGCGTGCACCCTGTTCGTGTGAAGTCTACACTTATTTTGTGAAAATTAATTTTCCACATGAACTAGCACACGGGCGTCTGACTTGGCCATGTGATCTCAATTTGTTCATGGGTTACAAGTCAAAGAGTTACAGGGGGTCGGGACACGGGCATGTGTGACCACACAGCCTGCCCACACGGGCGTGTGTGACCACACAACCTACCCATACGGGCGTGTCCCAAACCACACGGGCGTGTAACCCCTGTTTATAGAAAAAAAAAATTCTAAAGTTATTGGTTTAGTCCTGAACCATTTCTAAAGCATGTTTTGGGTCTTGTAGGCTCGTATTAGGGCCTTTATGATTGGATATGAATGGTTTTAATTTGGACGCAAAATTTATGACTCAATTTGTATGATTGTTTGTGATGAAAGTTCGGTAATGCCTCGAACCATATTTCGGCATTGAATATGATGAGGGGTGTTACACCTTTTCTCGTAATTTTTATGTTGTTGAAATCCCAGTACTATAAACTAACTAACCCATGTGGTAATTTTTGTTATTCTTAAAATTTAAGGATGTTGCTTTAGTTGAATGTTTGAAGTTCTGGTGTTAAATAGTTAACTTTTAAGCTTCGATATGAAAATTGACTAATTCGTAAAGTGAAAATTGTTAATTTTGAACATAGGGACTAAAATTGTGAATATATCAAAATTGATATGAAATTTCTGTAATTATTGATAATGGAGGGCTGTTGAAGGAAGAATTTGAAATATTCAGATTATAGAAATGCCACGGGGTTTTACTCAACGTATGATTTATTTCTATTGTTTGCATAGGTTAGGTATTCATTGATCCGATTGTCGACTCAGCATCCAGTGGAAAATCCTGAGCTCAACGTTGGTGAATGGTTCTTCATGTACCTAGGATGTTTACTGTTTTAAATGGTCATTTTATATTTAGCTAGTTTTGAATTGCAAATTTGAGGTGCCAATTGTGACATATTGGTTAGTCACTTAGGATAATTGTTTTAAATAATGATTTGGGTTTAAATTAATTTTTTTTATATAGGTTAAATTTTGGTTTAAATGGTAGCATGGTCAAATTAAATGTTTCATGGATAAATTCCTTGTTTAGAAGACATTTTCCAAGTGCACACGGATTGGTGCATGACCGTGTGCCACACATGGGCTGGTGGCACGGTCATGTAGTCTGTAAAGTTTTTTTTTGTAATTTTAATGCACACTGGGTGTAACACCCCTAACCCATATCCGTTGCTGAATTAGGGTTATGAGGTGTTACTCAACTAACCACCAAGTTCATCCAATCACATGAATCATAATACTTAAGAATGATATTACGATAAACAAGTCATCAAAAAAAAAATCAATTGCATTATATACAATAAATAAGTAAACTCGTTCAAACTACATAGCATTATTCATTTGGTCATTTTTAAGAGTGTGGCCGAATATAAATAGGTTATCAAAAGCAACTTATACCAACCGATGTACCACATGTATATTCGATCACATGCAAACATAACTAATTATTCACATCAATGATTTAACCCTTAAATTTTCTTGACCAAATATATATATATATATATTTATTTATAAACAATCCAAAATAATTATAAAGCCAACTAAGATCATGCCACAAACGAATATTTCAAAAGTGAGTATAAATCCAATATATCATTGATACACCAAATTCTTTTATTCTTTCATGTTTTGCCTTATAAGTGCGTGCAAATCAAGTGAAAATTTATCTATTATCCACCATGCATTATAACCTTATTCAACCAAAGTCAATACCCAAGTAATGCACCTAACATAACATGAATCAACTTTTAAATTAAGTCCATAAAACGTGCATGAAATATCTACTTAAACATATGGATAATATTTCTACCATAATTTCATAAATTACATATACTTTAACAAGCTTCTATCATGTTCGAATATGCACAAACATATGCCACACCTCAAGCATATATATATAACCAACTAAAACATAATCATGAAGCCATCTTCGCATGGCATTATTTACATCCCATTCAAAATATAAGCTCAAAAGAGTAGTTTAGACTATACATGCCATAGTTCTCAAAGTTTAACTCATCAAAAAAGTACCAAAAATAGTCGATAGTGTGATTGAATTTGATGAATGAATCCCCGAGATCGAGCTTTGACTTTAAGATCTATAAAATAGTAAAGTAAACACATAGAGTAAGCTTACATAGCTTAGTAAGTTTTTAAGCAATGGTAAAAATATGCAACTAACTAATATACAATTTAATTAATCCACTAGGCTCAATAATGAATTCATAAGTACAATATGCAAATCAAGTCTCCATTTGACATCCACCATACCTAATATATCTCAAATATCGAATATTCAAAAACTATATACCCTTTTCGAACAAGCTCAAAGTTTAATAATCACATTTCAATTCTATATTTTCTTAACAAATACAACTTACCTCACTAATACCTGGTTATTAAGCTACCATGCAACACTTACTCATGTATCGTTTTCTCATTATTCTCCCTTAAACAGTTTATGTCTCCGAAGTCTCTGTAATCCCGCACACACAGTGCAAATTACGTAACGTATCATACACTTAGTGCCGTTACTTGAGAAAGAGCACACATAATATCATTTAACAGTAATGTATCGCACACTTAGTGCCATTACTTATTAATCTGCACACATAGTGCCATTTAACAATAATGTATCACACACATAGTGCCATTTAACAGTAATGTATCGCACACTTAGTGCCATTACTTATTAATCCGCACACATAGTGCCATTTAATCGATTTCTCACACACAGTGCTCGATACTTTAGTTCGCACACTTAGTGCCCTTTTAACAGACCTTTTATTTGCTCTTCAATACATTTATAATTCCATTCCCATTCATACATACTCAATTTACCTCTTTCAAATACCGACATAGTCGGCATACTCAATTTACATATCTATATTCGTAATATACTTATATTTATCAACAACTCAATTTGCCTTTTTCACTTACCATTACATTCGGCAAATTCAAACATATACATGCACAAACATCCAATTATTCAATTACCATCACTACTCACTTTCCATTTCCATATATATACATATCTATTCCTTAACACAAACACATATATTTAACCAATTCATATATTCGATAGTTATACATATATACTCATATGTACCAACTCACATTCGACTATAATATACACATCTCATTTTACTTCATGATACATTCGGCAATAAGGAATTTAACATGCTTACATTTTATATTCATATATGTATTAATATACAATTAAATTCATTTCACTCAACTCCTTAAAAACTTACCTCAGAAATTGTCGAATTAAGGTTTTTCGGCTATCCGTTCAACTTTGCCTTTCCCCGATCCAATCCCGTTTCCTTTTGTTCTTGATCTAAATAATTCCAAATTGAACTCATTCAAATACATTTTCATTAAATTTAATCCAAAAACACATAATTATGAAAATTACCAATTTACCCCTGACATTTACAACTTTACAATTTAGTCCCTAATACACAACTCACAAATTACTCAAAGTTTGGCTACCATCCTTTAGGGCCGAATCTTCATAAGGACTATATAAGTCCATATATTTCATAAATTTCTCTATTTAACCCTCCAAGATAATATTTTCAAAAATTAATCCTTAATTAGCTACATTCACCAAAGACTCAAGAATAAGATATGTTCATCTAGCTCAAATCTCCCATTTAATACTAAAAATCATCATAAAACCCATCTTATCATCAATGGCACATCTCACATACATGAACAATACAAAAAATTAATACATGGGCTTTAATGTAGAGTGAGCAACAATCTCAAAAATGCAAAAATCATCAAAAATCCAAAACTAAAACTTACCAAATTTTGGTTGATGAGTGCCGAACCCTTGTTGGGTTTTTCTTTTCTTTTTCTTTTGCTAGTTTCAGCCAAGAGAGCTAAAGTGATGAACATGCAATGGCTCTCTTTATTTTTTTTTTATGTTTTATTCCATTATGTTAATAAAATATGATATATCATTAATATATATTTAACATATAAAACAAACAAACATATAATATAATATATATATAATATAATGCCACATTGCCGTCCACTATAATAATAATAGGTAATTGCAACATAAAACTCCTTATGTAACACCCCAAACCGGTCTATGCATTAAGCCCGGATTTCGGCATGCCACACAAATTTAACGAACATTCAAATCATTTAACGAAGTAGAAATCAAAATTTCAAAACGATTAAGAAAATTACTTTATCAAAAAAAAAAAAATCAAAGTTCATCGAAAACCATAATTAAAAACACAAGAATTTGTCGCTTGATATATAAAGAAGTATTTGATAAAAACTTTGGACTTATTTAGTCGAAATATTTCATCGAAAAGTTTTAAAAGAATTTCCTAAGTTTCTAGTTAAGAAAAGCTTTTATTTTATACGAGAGTTATAGAAAACATTTTTAAAAAACTAAATCAATCAAACTTAATAAAACTAAAACATAATAGATCCATCCATATAATAAAATCCATAATTAAAAGGCCTTATTACATCGCCATTAAAATAGCACTTAATAAAAATCATAAAAGAAGTCTTAAAGTTTTATAAACCACCATTTGTAATATAGCCTCCCACGAAGTCATCTCCACCCAAGTCTCCATCAATTGTTATTACACGAGGGTAAAAAATGGGGTGAGTTACTTAGAACTCAAAGTGTAACTCACTTACCATAGTCCACCGGGCCAAGACCATTTAAACATTTATTTGGGCCTAAGCCCATTTCAAAATATAATAATTTAGCATTTAAAATAATAATGCAAATGATATGCAATTCCCAAAACCAAACCTAGATTTCCATCCGCTACACACCCCTGCACTCCAACCAAAGACACTGTGGGGAGCTTTAGTCACCCACCCCGCCAACACACCAAAGTAGGCTTTAAGCCAAATATCATATTTGTGGCAACGACCATTTAAATAATTGTGGTAGAACCACCAATCTAGATTTCGAAACTGACCATTGTGACAGAGTCACCTATCTAGAATTCTGGCATTAAGCCTTTCTTCTCTTCATCATTGATCCCAACCCATGCAATCATGTTTATGCATTACAAAATATTTGTAAAGAAAACCATATTATAATTTATGAATTTTGGCCCATTAAAACACAATTCACATATAGCCCATTTATCCATTATCATAATTGGCCCAATTATCAATTTTCACTTAAGGCCCATTTATCGATTATCACATATGGCCTAAATTCTCAATTATCACATATGGCCCAAATTTGCCAAATATCATATATATGGCCCAAATTTATCAAATATCACATATATGGCCCAAATTTATCAAATATCACATATATGGCCCAAATTTATCAAATATCACATATATGGCCCAAATTTATCAAATATCACATATATGGCCCAAATATGGCCCAAATTTATCAAATATCACATATATGGCCCAAGTTTATCAAACATCACATATATGGCCCAAATTTATCAAATATCACATATGGCCCAAATTTGCCAAATATCACATATATGGCCCAAATTTATCAAATATCACATATAGCCCAAATTTATCAAATATCACATATATGGCCCAAATTTGCCAAATATCACATATATGGCCCAAATTATCAAATATCACATATGGCCCAAATTTGCCAAATATCACATATATGGCCCAAATTTATCAAATATCACAAATATGGCCCAAATTTATCGAATATCACATATAGCCCAAATTTGCCAAATATCACATATATGGCCCAAATTTATCACTTATTATCGTTTTAGCCATTAAGGGTGATTTCAAAATTTTCACGATCTTAATACTGATTTCATGATCTTAACACTAAAGTGTCGATAATACCATATTTTTCAATTTCACCAACTTTGCGATTTTTAATCCAACTTTAACTATTGTATAGTCATCTAACCCATGAGGTATAGTGTGAGATTACACACCTGATTACGGTGAGAACTACACTCTCCCGCTCGTCGATATCTAAACACACATTACGAAGGATTAGAACACTAAAATTTAATATTAAACTATTCTAATATTGAGCGATCTAAATCTTGCCCTCGGAATCTCGAATAACCACTATTTGCGATTTTTCTCCGATCAAAGGTTTTGTACCATGAGTAAACAATGGTTCGGGGGTACGTACGACTTTGAATAATTGATTTTCGCCGGATGAGGGTCCACAACCAGGTGGAAAATCTCAGATTCCTAAAACAGTCCTTCTTCTTAAACTTAGGGGGATTAATAGAACCACCCCTCTTCCGAATACTATTTACTACCCTTTTCGTCCCTATTTTGATTGTCTCTATTGACAAAAGATCATTAGTCTTAATAATAAGCTATCGAAATTTCGACCAGAGGTTTTAAAGGGTGGGATTATCTTACCACAAATACCCTCGTTCCACAATATGACAATCGAGCGATAACGTCCCCTAAAACCAAAATCGATTAATAAACCACTTATAACCATATGTTGAACAATATGAAAATCCTTAATAATCCCTTACCTTAACACCTTAAATCTGATTTCAACGATCTACGATGTTTACGAATAATTGAGTTTCGGCCCTCCACTAATTTTCAATTGATTAAAGTTTGAATAGAAGAAAAAGAATGATTGAAAACAATAGATGCTTATAGAGAATAGAAGATTTGGTTATAGAGAAAAGTTAAAAGAAATAGTGTTTAGTAACATTCGGTCAAGAAGGAAAGAGAATGTTGAAAGTATGTTGAAAAGAAAATCAAAATGATGAAAGGAAGATAATGAGGATGAGAGATTTATGATTAAATTTTTGAAATAAAGGAAAACAAGAGATGAAAGTTTGAACAATGGTGCATTCGGCCAAGAGAGAGAGAAGAAACAAATGTTTTATTTTTGATGTTTTAGGCATTAAATGGAAACACCAAATGGGCTACTAGAGTGATTAACAAATAAATGACCAAATGGTCAAAAGAATAACCAAAAGAAAACAAGGCAAAGATGGTTTTCCTCCTATCACAAGCACATTCGGCCAAGAGGAAAGATGAGAGAAAAAGTTTTGTTTTTGGGAGAGCAAAAGACCAAAATGAAAAATTCTCTCAAGCTACTAACTTTTCCAAAACTTACCACCAAAATTTCGGCTCCTCTTTAGTCCAAAAACCGTCCATGTACATAGCTATCAAGGATCAACTTTGCCAACCTTTCTTTCCATAGCACATTCCACAATTTAAGCCATTTGTTCCCCTTACTTGCCTTATCCTATTGATTCCTTTCCTCAACTTCAATGTTTCCTTAATCTATTTAGCCACTTTACCATAAAAATTAAAAGTCTAACATACCAAAAATGAAGCTTGGCTGACACTTGATAGGAGAAAGCAAAAATAAAAGCTTCCAAGTTGCATTCTAGGAGATTCGAACCTCTCCCCTCAAACAAACATACATGCGCCAACACCACCTTGCTACTAGCTCATCTTATACTAGTCTTTAACACTAAATTTTACTTAAACCTCAAGGTCACTTGATCCACTTCAATTAAATACTCCTCACTAAAATTTATTCTAATTCTGAATAGTTCTCAAGTCTTCTCAAGACTATACTAAACATGAAAAATTTTATTATACACAAGTTAAGCACTAAAACATGCATCAATTCAATACTCAAATTTTAGGATGTTACACCTTAATTAAAAAGACACATTGATTTAACCTTCAATCAAGCAAATGGCTAATTTTACCACTCATGCAATTTAATCCTTTTTCTTGAATTGAACATACAAATAGTCAAATTATCTCACGATATTTTAACACGTGCTCAAAAATATATCATAGATATCAAATATAATATTAAAATATTTTTTCTAACTCAAATTCGTGGTCCCAAAACCACCATTTTGATTAGGGTCATAATCGGGCTGTTACAACTCTCCCCCCTTAAGGGATTTTCGTCCCCAAAAATCTTACCGTTGAATAATTGTGGGTAGCGTTCTTTAATTGATTCCTCAATTTCCCAGGTCGCTTCCTCAACCCCGTGCTTATGCCACATAACTTTAACCAACGAGATTTTCTTATATCTTAACTCTTTCACTTCACGAGCTAAGATGCGAATCAGTTCTTTCTCATAAGTCAAATCGGGTTAAATCTCAATCTCTGTTGGGCTAATCACATGAGAAGGATCAGATTGGTATCGTCGTAGCATCGATACATGAAAAACATTGTGAATCTTGTCTAGCTCAGATGGCAACATAAGTCTATATGCAATCGACCCAATACGCTCAATAACTTCGTACGGTCCAATGAATCGCGGACTTAACTTTCCTTTACGACAAAATCTAAGTATCTTTTTCCATGGTGAGGCTTTTAGAAATACTCAGTCATCCACCTGAAACTCTATATCCTTTCATTTCAAGTCTGCGTGTAACATCCTAGATTAGGGGCTATGCATTTAATACATAATTCAAGTGATAGTAGGCTTGGAGTGTGTTTGGATATATTTTAGGAGCTTTTGAGAACTTTAGGTGAAGAGGAAAAACTTTGGAAAATGTTGGAATTTTAAGTGAAAAGGGGAAATTAGGTTGAAGAGGCCTTAAGAAAATTTTTGGGGAGTTTAGGACACAAAAATCCAAGTGGTAAATTGGCTAGGAGGCACCACTTAGTGCTTAGGGGAGTGACGCCTCAAGGAGCTAGGTGGACAGGGTTCGAGCAATGTGAGAAGCATTGGAGACTTTTTATTTTTGGCGTTGGGCTAAGGAGGCCTTAAGGAAAATTGTGGGAGTGTTTGGACATGAAAAGGGGCTTGGTAAAGTGGCTTAATGGTGCCACTTAAGGGCCTGGGAATGACGCCTAGACAAGGGCCTTGGTTCGAATCCCGTTGGCGGTATGGGCGTGGTTTTATTTTGCATTGGCGTTAAGGGAGAAGAAGGTCTTAAAAAGAATTGTTGGGAGTTTATGACGCAAAGGAGCTAGCAGCAAAGTGGCTGGTAGCATGTGGTGTTTCCAGCAGGTCTCGTGTTCGAAACTCGGGGGCAACAATAGGTGGTTTTTATTTTGCTTTTGTGCCGAGGTAAAAAGGGGAAGCTAGCCAAGGAAGTCTTAAGAAAATTTGTAAGGGATTTATAGCATAAGAACCTGCTTGTTAAAGTGGCTGCAAGGGGCCACTTAAAACTCTGGAAATGACGCCACAAGTTGGGTACAAGTCATGAGTTCGAGTCGCGTGGGAAGCAAAATTTTTGAGGCTTTTATTTTTGGCTTTTGACGTCAACAGCAGGGTGAGTGGTGGGACAGCATATGGACTCTCAAATGATAAAGATAATGCTTGGTTTTATTTTTATTATTATTGGCTAAGAATAGGAGATAAGTTGTTGTTTATTTTATTTATTTTGAGTAGGTGATTAGGAGATAAAGATAAGGCTTGCTTTATTTAATTTGGCTAAAAAGTAGGATAAGTGTAGATTTATTTTATTTAGTTTAAATAGGTAGATAGGGGATAATGGTTGTTTGATTATTATTTTTTTAAATGAAGTGATAAAGGTTGAGTTATTTTAATGGGAAGATAAGAGATTAAATTGGGATTTGATATGGGATGAGCAATGGCCGAATATAGGACTCCTTGGGGTAGCAAATTTCAGCTTGGAAGTGTGAAGGAGGTAGGTGTGCCGAATTTGTTAAATAGGGGTGACCATCTTTTGGCTATTCTTTTCTTGTTTTATTTTCTTTTATTTGAAAATTGTTCCTCTCTTTTCATTCTCCCTTTGTGCCGAAAACCATCAAGTGTTCAGCATATTTTCTTTTGGTCATTAGCCGAATTTAGGGAGGCTATCAAGGTGGGTTCTTTCATCTTTTTCTTACTACTTTTCTTTGCCAAAACGCTATACGCCATAAATTTCTTTTTATTCTCTTCTCTTTTTGAAATCTATATGCCAAAATTGTGAATACTTACCCTTTTGATAGCCGAATGTTCCATCTTCTTTTAGAAGCCATAACCGAACCTTATAGCCCCATTCTCTATTCGTTTTCTTTCCACCACTAAAGTGCAGAAATACCAATACCATTCTCAAGCGCTGAATCTCTAAGGAAGGGTCATCGACTACTCTTTCCTAGTCTTAATCGTTGGTAAGTATGCTCTCTTTAAGCAATTAGTTTGGGCTTTTTTTATTAGTGTGTCAAACCAAGTGAGGGGGGCCTTGATTTTTAGAACATGGTCAATGTTCATAGTGCCTTACCAATGTATCTTTTGTATATAGCCGACAAGAGGAGCATTAGAGGAGTTTCCAAGATTTGGAGCAATCAAGGTAAGCCTTATATAGTTTCGCCAAGGGCCAATTGTTATGGATTATTGTTAATAGTGATTCTAATATGTGACGATAGGGATCTCGACAATTCTATAAGATAAGTGCAGTTTCAGGATTCGCGTAAGCTTGGTAGGTGGTGAGTAATATTCGGCCATAGGCCATATTTAGTATTTAATGAATGACCGATTCTATCTATGGATGTTAGGGGTAAATCGATAGAGATAACCAAAGCCTCCGGGATTTGGTAGGAGACCAAATCGGCATTAAAGGAGGAAGAAAAACCCTGTTCATCGTGTTAGATCCTAGTAATTCGGGATTTCACTAAATAGTAAGGTGTGTGATTAACCCACCGGTTTTCGGGTTTTTGCTATATTTGCATGTGTGAATTATGTGCTAACCAGTGCAGTGGCAGTTATGTGGTGATTACCCTAAAAAGAGGTATATCGATAATCAGGTTAGTATTATCTGTTGATACGAATGTGAAAGTGCCGATGTGAATGTGACTATGCCTATGGAAATATGATGGTCTACCTTAATAACATATGCATGCATTTATTATTATTATGCCACTATTACATGTTGCATGTGCATGGGATGGGATATGAAAGAAGGTACGGGTGTACTTCAAGTGCGTGGTTTGATGTTAGCCTTGAGCTACATCGTGGATTGACGTTGACTGAGGTCACGTTGTGGGTTAATGACGATTTAGTTCGCGTGGCTTGATGAGTGGCTGTGTGCCTAATCGTGGTTGATATAGGCTATGTGCCATATCGTGGTTGATGAGTGACTATGTGTCCCATTGTGGTTTTGGTGTTAGCTACGACTACATCGTGGATTGGCACTGACTGAGGTCGTGTTGTGGATTTTTGTGCTTTATTGCACGTGGACGGCATTGATTGCCTTTTGGAGTGAAAAGGAGAGGGTGATTTATTAATCCCCGTGTGTGGTAGGTGGATAAGGGGTGTGTAGGATGGACCCTAGGTTTGGGTTGGGTGCACTTTGCATAATTCTATGTGACCCGTGAAATGAGGTATTAATGTGGAAATGGGCCAAGCCCAAAATGTGAATGTGGATTGAATGAGAAATGGGCCAAGCCCAAGATATGATATGTAGAATAATGTGCTAATGGGCCAAGCCCGAGATGTGGAAACATGTGGTTATTTACACTATTATATGAATGTGATATGAATGTGGGCCAAGCCGTAATGTGGTAATATGTGATTATGATATTTGTTATCCGATATATGGGTTAATATGGGGTTAACATGTGGGTGGAAATCGGTGGTTTAATTACACACCGAGTCAGTATGACTTACCCAATTTTTATCAACATCGCAGTGATGCTTGGACCGGTTTGGAGTGGATGCGAGGTGGCCCATGCGTAAGATATTTTATTTAATTAATTAAGTATTTATATTTTCAGTATTTTGATTAAGTGTTTATTGTAATAAGGCCCATTAAAGTATTTAAGTATTTTTTAAGTATCTTTATTGTTATGTTTTATTATGGATTGACAATTGAGATATCTTTCGCCAATGGTTTTATTTTCTTAAATCTTTATATAATAAAGTTTTTATTTTGATATTTTTACCAAGCTTATATTATTTAAAATTTTAAATGGACATGGTTTTGAATAAGAACAAAATATTCAAGTTCCACCACAAGTCGATATTTTCAAACGTTTTCGCGTGGGCATTTCAAATTCTATTAAACGAATGGGCGGGTTTGGGGTGTTACTGCTTTGGTATCGAGCCAGCTTTAAACTCTCGGCTTGGGTTTAAGGCCCAAAACGTTTTCAAAGTTAAGCCCAAAAAGAATTTTTGTGAATTAAGCAGATTTTCGGCATGGCCCACTAAGTCTCAGGCAAAGTCCACTGTAAGTACTCCGATCTCTTGGGTGATCTATATTATGATATGTAGAAGGGTAGAAATGGAACGTAGAATAGAGATTAAGTACTAGAACCCTAGGACTAGTGTACCCCAACAATTACATAAGACTTAAAGGCCTAATTAAACAAACCTATGGTTAAGTCACCGAGTTAGGGCGTGGCAACCATGGTGCGCATGTTTAGGATTGGTTTCGGTGGGAGCTTGGTATTTAAGCAATCCACGTGACTCACCTCCTACCCACTCGAATCCTACCTGGTGCGTAGCCTCGGTTCCCCTAACCAAGAGGACTTATACACGGGCTAAACCCCTAACTAAAACCCGAAAGGGACTAGCCGTATTTTTTTTATGAAAACCCTAGTTTTATAATCACCAAATTACCCCTTGAATAGTAGCAAAAACTTATTTTGGAAAATTTTCAAAATATTTTTGATTTATAAAAATTACAAAATACCCCTAGTGGTAAAATTACAAAAATGCCCTTAGTTTATGGAAATTTTCAAAAATACCCTCGACTTTTGCTAAAATGTTTCTACTTTACAAAAATACCAAAAACTTCTATTTTACAAATATCAAGATATCCTGATTTGGAGAATTTATGGAAATGCCCCTAACTTCCAAAATTACCGAAATAACCTCGATTTTTGAAATTTTTGGCAATACCTCTGATTTGGAAAACAAATTTTCAAGATTACCCTGAGTTTTTGAAATACCTTTAGTTTATAAATATTTTTAAATTGATCCTAATTTATTACCAAAATACCCTTGTAGGACAAATGACAAAATACCCATGGGATAGAAACGGGCAGAAATGTCTGAATAGTGAATGTGTGTGGTAGATACCACTGAATGAATGTGTTCTTGTTGATGAATGAATGTGCCTCCATTGAGGAATGGATGTGACTCTCTGAATTAGAGTAGTGAACTTGAACTGAAACTTTGTTCGATCGAAAGAACCACTTCTAGAATTTCTTTTCATAAAATTGTTCGCGATTAAACAATGGAACAAATACTAATGCATAAAACTTCTTAATCAGATTAAATCGCGACATTAGAGATGAGTTCTAGGGGCGTGGTCGCGTGGACGCAGAGAGGAGGTAGAATGGTCGTGTCGAAACCAGTGGGTCCGCCATGGGTTAGAAAATAAAGTCATCACGCCAAAGAAGGGCACGGAGGAGCAAGATCAGATAGGAGAAGATGACGCAGTATCGCGGGCTATGCTACGAGTGCTCGAGCGAGTGGTAGGAGCTAGTGTGGGAAATGGAGCACAAAAATCAGTATCGGAAAGACTTAGGTCAAACAGAGCCGAAGTTTTTAGAGGAGTATCAGGAGTAGCTCCGAATGTAGCGGAGTATTGGTTGGAGGTAGTCGAAAGAATCATGGATGATTTGGACTGTACTCTTGAGGAAAAGCTAAAAGGTGCTGTCTCGTTGCTCCGAGATGAAGCTTATCGATGGTGGCTCACTGTCAGGCAAGGTGTTCCGATAGACCGAGTGGATTGGGAATATTTTAAGCTTAAGTTTGAAGGGTAGTACGTTGGAGCTAGCTACTTAGACTCACAGAGAAAGGCGTTTCTAAACTTAGTTCAAGGAAGCAAGTCGGTAGCAGAATATGAAGTTGAATTTGTGCGGTTAAGTCAGTATGCCAAAGGGATCGTGGCTACTGATTATGAAAGGTGTGTCTGATTTGAAGATGGGCTACGAGATGAGTTGTGAGAGTTGATTACTCCGCATAGAGAAAGAGACTTTGCCATTCTAGTGGAGAAAGCTCGGATAGCTGAAGAAGTTAAGAGGACAGTAAGAGAAAACTGAGAAAAGAATAGGAATGGGAATAAGAGAAGTTTTGGACCATCAGCATCGTTTGGAGATGTTCAGAAAAGACCAAGGATCGAGAATTTTATACGTGCACCTGTGCCAGTTTCTGAGAATCGGAGTCGTCTATGTGCTCAGTGTGGGAGAACTCACACAAGAGAGTGTTGGGGTAATAGTAAGGTATGTTTCCGATGTGGATCTAAGGCTCATTTGGTTAAGAATTGTCCTCAGGCAACGAAGGTTCATCATCCAAACCATGGAGGAAATGGTTTCGGCCAAGGCTGTGGAACACCCGGTAGAGGAGCTGAAGGTTCGGAGGTGAGACAACCAAGGATGTGATAGCGGGTAAGTTCCTTGTTTTTGGAATATTATTTTGCTTTAGAGATAGTTCATTGTTGTATTGCTAGTGAAGTGTATGAAACCTTGGATGTGAACTTTAAGACATGCCTAGAAGGTAAGATAGTTTTATTAAGATCGAGTCTTGAAGTAAGCGTAGTGTGATGAGTAGGATTGTTCAGTAGTTAGTGTAATGAGTAGGATTGTTCAAATCCTAGATTAGTTAGTAAGTAATTTCCCAGGATGAAATTATTTTTAAAAAGAGTTTAATTAAAGGAGGTAGAAATAAATATATTATTTGCGTAAAAGGTGGATAGCCTTAGTGATTAGGGGTTATAAGAATAAATAAGGGAGCTCTTGTCATAAAATGAGCTTAGAATAAGTGGCAAAAGGAGGGCCACTTGGGAGCTAACATCCTAGATTAGGGCAATAGAAGTCAAATATGTGGTCAAGAGTAAATTGAGGAAGTTGAATGAAGGTTAAACTCTTCAAAGAAGAGTGGGACGGCAAGCTTTGGGGAGGGGGGTGAATGCTTATAAATAGCATCACTTAGCACTTGTTTTGTTTTTTACTCCATCTTGGCAAACCGCCAAATTCTCAAATCTCCCATCTATTTTCTCTCCTTTCTTTTCTCTCAAACACTGCTAGTGAAAACTCTCACCTCTCCTCCTCTCCATTAGTTTTCTACCATTATTTCTCCTCTATTCTTTTGGCGAATACCCACTCCTCTGCTGTCAAATCCTCTTCTCCGTTAAGACTCACTTTGGCCGAATACACCCCTTGCAAAGGTCGAAAATCTTTTCCCTCACTTGGAGGCATTTTGGCGAATATCAAAGGTGATACAAGACTTTCCGGACTATCTTTCCAATCGGTTAAGAAGGTAAGGGTACTAACCGAATGTTTTTAGTGTTCACTCTTATGATCTATCGATTTTAAAGAAAAGTCGAAACTAATCTTACTTGACTTAAAGAAAAGCAAGGTAAGATCTAAACTAATCTTACTTGGTATTTATACTCAAGGTTGGTTCAAAAGGAGAACCCTTTAAATTATTTACTTTGCTAGGCCAACCCATATGTAACCAAGGATTCGGGGATTGTTAGAAACCAAATCAAAGCAAGGTAAGATCTACTTTAGTTAGTCGATTGTTAATCATTTTGATATGGGTTGATGAGTGGAGGCAGTATTAATCGCGTCGACGGGCAAGGCTACTAACTTATTTTGAGTTGTCCGATTTTAGGATATGGGATGGGTGAAGCAAAATGGTTGATACTCAAGACTTTTAGCACCACCAGGGTAAGGATTCGGGTTCAAAAGGAGAACCCTTTAAATTATTTACTTTGGGACTTGGAGCCGGAGGGACTTGAGGATAGGCCATTATACTTTACTTTAGGGATATTTTTATTTTTACTAATCCCATGGTTGGCTTGACTTAATTAAATTTTGAATGTAGGTACCAAGAGATCTAAGGTGGTCCTAACGACTATGCATTTAATGCATAATTCAAGTGATAGTAGGCTTGGAGTGTGTTTGGATATATTTTAGGAGTTTTGAGAACTTTAGGTGAAGGGAAAACTTTGGAAAATGTTGGAATTTTAAGTGAAAAATTAAATGGGAAATGTAATAAGGCCTCATTATACTTTACTTTAGTTATTTTCTTATATGTTGGATATTTTTATTTTACTATAAATTTGAATTTTTCAACAAGATAACCAAGCGAGTTGTTTCAACAAAACTTAAATTGTGGGCTTCAAAAGTTTTCCGAAGATAAGAAAATTTTGGGGAGTTTAGGACACAAGAAATCCAAGTGGTAAATTGGCTAGGAGGCGCCACTTAGTGCTTAGGGAGTGATGCCTCAAGGAGCTAGGTGGACGTGGTTCTGAGCAATGTGAGAAGAATTAGAGACTTTTTATTTTTGGCATTGGGCTAAGGAGGCCTTAAGGAAAATTGTGGGAGTGTTTGGACATGAAAAGGGGCTTGGTAGAGTGGCTTAATGGCGCCACTTAAGGGCCTGGGAATGACGCCTAGACAAGGTCCTTGGTTTGAATCCCATTGGCGGTATGGGCGTGGTTTTATTTTGCATTGGCGTTAAGGAGAAGAAGGTCTTAAAAAGAATTGTTGGGAGTTTATGACCTTAAAGGAGCTAGCAAAGAAAGTGGTCTGTAGCGTGTGGTGTTTCAATGAGTCTCATGTTCAAACTCTCGGGAAGAATGGTTGGTTTTATTTTGCTTTTTGTAGAGGTAAAAGGGAAGCTAGCCAAGAAAGTCTTAAGAAAATTTGTAAGGATTTATAGCATAAGAACTCGCTTGTTAAAGTGGTCGCAAGACACCACTTAAAGCTCTGAAATGACGCCACAAGTTGGGTATGAGTCATGAGTTCGAGTCACGTGGGAAACAAAATTTTTGAGGCTTTTATTTTTGGCTTTTGACATCAACAGCAGGGTGAGTAGTGGGACGGCATATGGACTCTCAAATGATAAGGATAATGCTTGGTTTTATTTTTAATATTATTGGCTAAGAATAGGAGATAAGTTGTTGTTTATTTTATTTATTTTGAGTAGGTGATTAGGAGAAAAAGATAAGGCTTGCTTTATTTAATTTGGCTAAAAAGTAGGATAAGTGTAGATTTATTTTATTTAGTTTAAATAGGTAGATAGGGGATAATGGTTGTTTGATTATTTTTTTTTAAATGAAGTGATAAAGGTTGAGTTATTTTAATGGGAAGATAAGAGATTAAATTGGGATTTGATATGGGATGAGCAATGGTCGAATATAGGACTCCTTGGGGTAGCAAATTTCGGCTTGGAAGTGTGAAGGAGGTAGGTGTGCCGAATTTGTTAAATAGGGGTGACCATGTTTTGGCTATTCTTTTCTTGTTTTATTTTCTTTTATTTGAAAATTGTTCCTCTCTTTTCATTCTCCCTTTGTGCCGAAAACCATCAAGTGTTCAAAGATATTTTCTTTTGGTCATTAGCCAAATTTAGGAGGCTATCAAGGTGGGTTCTTTCATCTTTTCCTTACTACTTTTCTTTGCCAAAACGCTATACGCCATAAGTCTCTTTTTATTCTCTTCTCTTTTTGAAATATATAAGTCGAAATTGTGAATACTTACCCTTTTGATAGCCGAATGTTCCATCTTCTTTTGGAAGCCATAGCCGAACCTTATAGCCCCATTATCTATTCGTTTTCTTTCCACCATTAAAGTGCGAAATACCAAAGCACCATTCTCAAGTCATGAATCTCTAAGGAGGGGTCGTCACTACTCTTTCCTAGTCTTAATCGTTGGTAAGTATGCTCTCTTTAAGCAATTAGTTTGGATTCTTTTCTATTAGTGTGCGAAACCAAGTGAGGGAGGCCTTGATTTTTAGAACATGGCGAATGTTCATAGTGCCTTACCAATGTATCTTTTGTATATAGCCGACAAGGGAGCATTAGAGGAGTTTCGAGATTTGGAGCAATCAAGGTAAGCCTATGTAGTTTCGACCAAGGGCCAATTGTTATGGATTATTGTTAATAGCTAATTCTAATATGTGACGTATAGGGATCTCGACAATTCTATAAGACAAGTGCAATTTCGGGATTCGCGTAAGCTTGGTAGGTGGTGAGTAATATCCGACCATAGGCCATATTTAGTATTTAATGGATGACCGATTCTGTCTATGGATGCTAGGGGTAAATCGGCAGAGATAACCAAAGCCTCCGGGATTTGGTAGGAGACCAAATCGGCATTAAGGGAGGAAGAAAAACCCCGTTCATCGTGTTAGATCCTAGTAATTCGGGATTTCGCTAAATAGTAATGTGTGTGATTAACCCACCGTTTTCTGGGTTTTTGCTATATTTGCATGTGTGAATTATGTGCTAACCAGTGCAGTGGAAGTTATGTGGTGATTACCCTAAAAAAGGGTATATCGATAATCAGGTTAGTATTATCTGTTGATACGAATGTGAAAGTGCCGATGTGAATGTGACTATGCCTATGGAAATATGATGGTCTGCCTTAATAACATGTGCATGAATTTATTATTATTATGCCACTATTACATGTTGCATGTGCATGGGATGGGATATGAAAGAAGGTACGGGTGTACTTCGAGTACGTGGTTTGATGTTAGCCATGAGCTACATCGTGGATTAACGTTGACTAAGGTCACATTGTGGGTTAATGGCGATTTAGTTCGCGTGGCTTGATGAGTGGCTGTGTACCTCATCGTGGTTGATATAGGCTATATGCCATATAGTGGTTGATGAGTGACTATGTGTCCCATCGTGGTTTTGGTGTTAGCTACGGCTACATCGTGGATTGGCACTGACTGAGGTCGCGTTGTGGATTTTTTGTGCTTTATTGCACGTGGACGGCATTGATTGCCTTTTGGAGTGAAAAGGAGAGGGTGATTTATTAATCCCCTGGTGTGTGGTAGGCTGGATAAGGGGGTGTGTAGCGGATGGACCCTAGGTTTGGGTTGGGTGCACTTTGCATAATTCTATGTGACCTGTGAAATGTGGTATTAATGTGGAAATGGGCCAAGCCCAAAATGTGAATGTGGATTGGAATGAGAAATGGGCCAAGCCCAGTATGTGGAAACATGTGGTTATTTAGACTATTATATGAATGTGGTATGAATGTGGGCCAAGCCCAGAATGTGGTAATATGTGATTATAGTATTTGTTATCTGATATATGGGTTAATATGGGGTTAACATGTGGGTGGAAATCAGTGGTTTAATTACACATCGAGTCCGTATGACTCACCCAATTTTTATCAACATCGCAGTGATGCTTGGACCGGGTTTGGAGTGGATACGAGGTGGCCCATGCGAAGACATTTTATTTAATTAATTAAGTATTTATATTTTCAAACGTTTTTTGCAATAAGTGGCATTTCAAATTCGGTTAAATGAATGGGCTTTCGAGTTTTATTTTCTTAAATCTGTGTTACATCGCGCATATTACTTCGACGACGATCTGACGCAGCTTTCAAATTTTCTTGGATTACTTTAACTGTCTGCTTAGTTTCTTTGATTAAATATACCCCATGTATCTTGCTTTCACCTAACTTGGTCCAATATAGGGGTGTACAACATTTACGACTATACAAAGCTTTATAGGGTGCTATTTTGATACTTGATTGAAAGCTGTTATTGTACGCAAATTCAATCAAAGGCAGATATAGTTCCCATGTGCCCTCAAACTCAAGAACGCAACATCTCAGCATATCTTCAAGTATTTGTATAACACGTTCAGATTGACCATCCGACTGAGGGTGAAAAGCAGTACTGAAATGCAATTTGGTACCTAAAGCATCTTGCAATTTTTTCCAAAACCGTGATGTAAACAGCGGGTCTCTATCTGAAATAATAGAATTAGGTACTCCGTGCAATCGTACGATTTGCGATATGTACAACTCAGCTAACTTATCGAGTGAGAAATTCGTACGTATCGGAATAAAAATGGGCCGATTTCATCAATCTATCAGCAATAACCCAGATTGAGTCTTTCTTACTCGGCGTCAACGGCAAACCTAATACAAAATCCATCATGACTTGATCCCACTTCCACTCAGGTACCATAATCGGTTAGAGTAGTCCCGATGGCACCTGATGCTCAGCTTTCGCTTGTTGACATATTAAACACTTCAACACATAGTCTGAAATGTCTCTTTTCATACTATGCCACCAATAATGTTGTCTCAAGTCATTATACATTTTCGTACTACCCAGATGAATCAACAATATACTATTATGAGCTTCGCCACAAATCATTCGAATCAACTTAAGGTTCTTATGCACACATATCTGATTCTTAAACCGTAGAAATCCCTCAGCATCTATCTCAAAATCTGAATCATTGCTCGAATCACACTAACTCCTTTTAGCTATTATATCATTATCCACTTCTTGAGCATCGCGGATTTGTTATACGAACAATGGTCTCGCTTTCAATTCTGTAATAATCACACCATCATCAGTCATAGCTATATCCGTATTCATCGCACGTAGAGTAAATAGTGACTTTCGACTGAGTGCATCAGCCACCACGTTAGCTTTCCCCGGGTGATAATCAATCACAAGCTCGTAATCTTTTAATAGCTCCAACCACTGTTGTTGTCTCAAATTTAGATCCTTCTTAGTCATTAAATATTTTAGACTTTTATGATCTGAATAGACATGACAGCTTTCACCGAATAGATAATGACGCCATATTTTCAAAGTAAAAACTATGGTGACCAACTCAAGGTCGTGCATCGGATAGTTCTTTTCATGCGGCTTTAACTGTCTCGAGGCGTAAGCTACCACTTTACCCTCTTCCATCAAAACACAGCCCAACCCATTTAAGGATGCATCACTAAAAATAACGAATTCCTTACCCAACTAAGGTTGAACAAGAACTAGAGCTTCCGTTAGCAAGGTTTTTAGCTAATTAAAACTCTTCTGGCACCTTTCTGACCACTCAAATTTAACGTCTTTCTGTAATAGTTTTGTCATCATGCTGCTATTATAGAAAACCCTTTCACAAAGCATCTATAATATCTGGAAAGTCCCAGAAAGCTACGAACCTTAGAACCATTCCACGGAGGTTTCCAATCAAGTATAGTCAAAACTTTACTCAGGTCAACCCGAATACCCGATGCTGAAACAACATGCCCCAGGAAGCTAACTTCATTCAACCAAAACTCACATTTGCTGAATTTTGCATACAACAGCTTATCACGCAAAATCTGTAACACCATGCTCAGTTTCGTCACGTGAATATATTAGGATGTCGTCTATAAATACAACCACAAACCGATCTAGATACAATATGAATACCCGATTCATCAGATCCATGAAAACAACAGGGGCATTAGTGAGTCCGAATGGCATCACTAAAACTCATAATGGCCATTTCTCGTCCGAAAAGTAGTCTTTGGTACTTCTGAGTCTCTAACCCGCAACTGATAGTAACCTGACCTCAGATCAATTTTTGAAAATACCAAATCTCCATTAAGCTGATCAAATAAATCATCGATGCGCGGCAACGGATATTTATTCTTTACTGTCACTTTATTAAGTTGTCGATAATTGATGCACATTCTCAAAGTTTCGTCCTTCTTTTTCACAAATAAGACTGACGCACCCTAGGGTGAGAAACTTGGTCGCGCTGTAACACGCCAAACCCGGCCAATACATTAAGCCCGGATCTTGGCATGCCACACAAATTAAACGTTCATTCAAATCATTAACTGCAACACCCCAAACCCGGTCTATGAATTTAGACTAGATTTAGTTTGTTACATGACTCGAGCTATTTAAAATTTTCAATAAGTTGAAAACTACAATATTATTTACGTAATTTTAGTAAAATTTGAAGAGTATTTGGAATTGATAAATATTAGAAAACATTAGTTGAAAATCATTGTATTATCAAAAATCTTTAGGTAATTTATTAAAGAGTTATCAATAACAAAATATTTATTAAGGAATTTCATATACTTGAAAACCCAATTTTATTTTAATAAAAACATCATGTAATCATAGCCCATAATTAAAAGTCCAAAGTATAGTTTAAAGCCCAAACACACATAAAATCCATAAGTTATTTATAGAGGCCCTTATTACAATAATCCATAATAGTAAAAAATTTACTTATTAAAAGTTCGTAGTTTATATAACCCTTTTACAAGATGGCCTCCACGAAGTCATCCTCGGCCAAGTCCACGTCAATTTCCATTACCCGAGATGGAAAAATTAAAGGGGTGAGTTACTTAGAACTCGATGTGTAACTCACTTACCACCATTATTGGGCGGATCATCAAGGTATTATGTCGGGCTTGAGCCCAATTACGTAATTCAACAATATATCATAAAATAAAATAATTTGAAGATGCATGTAAAATGAATTTCCCAACCAAACCTAATATCCATCCGCTAACACCCCCGAACCAACCATCACACCTGTGGGGATCAAGCCAACCCACCCCGCCAACACACCAATCGTAGGCATTAAGCCTTTTTATAATTGTGGCAAAGCCACCGAACTAGAGGCAATAAGCTATATTTGTGGCAAGGCCACCGAACTAGAGGCAATAAGCCATATTTATTTTTGTGGCAAGGCCACCGAACTAGAGGCAATAAGCCATTATTGTGGCAGAACCACCGAACTAGATTTTTGGCAACTGGCCATTCTTCTCTTCATATATCCCACCTCATGCAATTATGCGTGTATAACAAAATATAAAAATTTCTTAATAATGCATAACATAGTGGGTTTATCGTTTAAACATTTCATTTGGCCCATAAACATAATTTAGCAATTTGCCTATTTAACGCTTTAGTGGGCTTTGGCCCATTTACCAAACTAGAGTATTTTGGCCCAATTTATCGAACTAGAGTATTTTGGCCCAATTTATCGAACTAGAGTATTTTGGCCCAATTTATCAAACTAGAGTATTTTGGCCCAATTTATCGAACCGGAGTATTTTACTACCCATTTTCACGAAACATACAATTACATAATAACAAGTAATTTCTCGAGGCGTTTAGTAATTTTCACGATTTAGTCGCTTTTACGTATTTTCGCCAAAATATCGCTTTTACGCTTTTACCGATCTAATCGCTTTTACGATTTTACTTCCAATATCGAAATTGACATCCAACCGAGAAATAGTGTGAAGTTACACACCTCAATACCGAGAGTACTAATCCTTCTCGCCCTCAAGACCTAAAACATATTTCGATCCGTTAGAATACTATTTCGTAAAAATATTCTTAATCGATAATAGATCCAAAATCTTACCTCTTGATTTTGAATCACTTCAATTTTCGGCTTCTTCTCGCTTATTGGTTCGTTAGTCGTCGAGAATCCACCAACGATAATGGCTCTAAGTTCGTACTACTTGAATAGTTGACTCTTTTCTAAGATGGTCCGCAACCCTGGAAAATGCCGATTGCCGAAATCGCTCTTCGCTTAAATGGGGATTTACAGATCCGCCTCTTAACGTGACTAACCACCGCTTTTTTCTTCCCTATTTTGAAAGTCTTCAAGATCCAAAGGAATATTAGTTAGATCTAAAATAATATCAAAACAAGATTAGAGGTTTTAAAGAGTGGGATTTCCTTACCACAATAAAACGCTTCCAACGTTTCTACGGTTCTCCGATCACTTGAGTTCGATCTTCGTTATTGCACTAAATAATAACGAAAGAAACGTTATTAGAATGAACGTTATATCGATTCAAAAAGTCCTTCATAACACCATTAATATTCGGCCATAATACCATTAGTAAATCGAAAACGAAAAAAAAAAGAACCCTTACCTATAATCCACGATCAAAAAGAAAGGATTGAAAACGATGCTTATGAGAGTTGGAGAATTCGGCTATGCAACCAAAGAAAAAAAGAAAATAAATTCGGCTATGGGCACTCTAGCATTCGGCCATTGAAGAAAAAGGAAGAAAATATGAGTGAAAAGAAATAAAGATGAGAGAAGAATGATGATGATGTTGTTTTGATTTTCAAAGAGAATGGAGAATAAAAGAAAGAAAGAGATGAGTTTTGAGAGCAATGTATATTCTACAATGGGAGAAGAAAAGAAAAGAATGGTCTTTTAGGTATTGGTAAAATCGGCACTAAGAGAAAGGCACAAAATTGAACACTAAAGTGAAAAGCAAAATGACCAATTGGTCAAAATAATCAAGGCTTACCAATGATCAATTTCGCTAAAGGGAAAAGAGGTTGAGAAGAAGAAAAATTCTGCACTAGGTTGCTAGGAATGACCAAAGAGAAAATGAAATGCTTAGCCAAAACTAGCACAAAAATTTGGCTCCTTCTCTATACCCAATTGCCGTCCAAAGCATGGTCAATAGCCATGATTTTGTTTCCAAAATTCTTCCTTGATATGTGCCTTATGTCCCCCCTATCTTTCCTTAAGTTTTGATTCCATGCCATAAGTTAGTTGTTTCCTTAATCCTTTGATACACTAACCAAAAATAACATGGTCAACACTTACCATATATGTTCTTGGCCGACACTCACTATACATGGGCAGAAAATTAAAAACAAAAATTTATCTAAATGCTAAACAAGGGATTCGAACCTCTTCCCTCTTGCTAGAACTCATGCGCCAACACCACCATGCCATGTACTCACTTATGTCACTTCTTAACACTTAATTTAACTTAAGTCTTAATGACATTTGCTTCTCTTCAATAAATTCTCAATTATTAAATTTTATTCCTTATCCTAATTATGCTATACTCCTCTTTAGAACTTCAATAAGCACTAAAATAAAAGTAAGAAATTTTCCTTTAAAATCTAAACACCAATTCATGCAATATAAAAACACTCAGATTTTTAGGGTGTTACAACTCCACCCTCCTTAAAGAAAATTTCGTCCTCGAAATTTACAGTTGAAAGAGGTGAGGGTATTGTTGCCGATTGCATCCTCAGTTCTCCCACGTAGCTTCCTCCACTTCGTGGTTACGCCATATAACTTTGACTAAAGGCACGGTTTTCTTTCTTAGCACCTTGACATCTCGGTCTAAGATTTTCACCGTTCTTCTTCAAAGACAAATCAATTCAGCTCCAATTCTTCTACCAGGTATAATGTGCTGAAGGATCCAATCTATAACGCCTCAACATGGAAACATGAAAACATTATGAATTTGATCCAATTCCGAGGTAACTCAATCGATAAGCCATCGACCAACACGCTTCAAAGACACGATAAGGTCCAATGTGTCTAGGACTTAGCTTGCCCTTCCTTCCTAATCAAGATCTTTTTCCAAGGAGATACCTTCAAGAAAACCCGATCCCCACATCATACTCGACATCCTTTCGCCCGTCCGCATACGACTTACATCATCTCGAGGCTTCTTTCAATCGTGCTCGAATAACTTTTACCTTATCCTCTGCCTCGGATATCATCTCGTGACCTAACATCCGCCTTTCGCCCAACTCCCCAACAAATAGGAGAACGACACTTACGACCATACAATGCCTCGTAAGGTGCCATATGAATGCTAGATCGATAGCTATTGTTATACGCTGAATTTCGCCAAAGGTAGATAATCCTCCCAACTACCCTCAAGTCGATTATACATCCTCTTAACATATCTTCTAATATCCGAATTACTCTTTTCGACTGACCATCAGACTGAGGATGAAAAGCCGTACTAAAATTCAACTTTGTCCCCAAGGCTTCATGCAGAGCTTTCCAGAATCGTGATGTAAACCTAGGGTCCCTATCCGATATAATAGATACAAAACCCCATGCAACCTCACAATTTCAGATACGCATAGCCGCCAATTTCGCAATGAATAATCCGTACAAACCGGCAGAAATGAGCGATCTTCACAACCGATCAACAATTACCCAAATGTAATTTTTCTTAGTAGGTGTTAACGGTAACCCACTAACAAAATCCATAGTTATCCTCTCCCATTTCCAAAGAGGAATCTTTATCGGTTGCAACAATCCGGATGGTAATTGATGTTCGCTTTCACTTGGTCGACAAGTCAAACATTTTCCCACAAATTCTAAAATCTCACGCTTCAACCCTGGCCACCAATACTGTTCACGGAGATCTCGATACATCTTATTTCCTCCGGGATGCATAGCATAAGGGCTACTATGTGCCTCCCGTAAAATCAGTTGCCTCAAATCAAATCCTTAGGCATGCATACTCTTCCTCGAAAGCACAACACACCCTCCGTGTTTATTCTAAAATCCTCAATTTCACCATTCTCAACTTGTCAAGTAAAGGTCCCAACTTCTCATCGATGTCTGTTTTCCTTGATTTGTTCCAACACGAGGCTTCATCCAAGTTCGCTAACAAACCGCCATCCTCATACGGACTCAAATGGGCAAATAAAGCTCTTAATTCAGATATCGTGTTTTACGACTTAACGCGTCGGCTACCACGTTAGCCTTTCCGTGATGGTATTCGATTGAGAAATCATAATCTTTTAATAATTCTACCCATCTTCTTTGTCTCAAATTTAACTCCTTTTGGGTGAGGAGGTATTTAAGACTCTTGTGATCCGTGTAGATTATAGATTTCTCACCATAGAGATAGTGCCTCCAAATCTTTAGAGCAAAGACAACAAAGCTAACTCTAGATCATGCGTTGGGTGTTTACTTCGTGGTCTCAATTGACGAGAAGCATATGCCACCACCTTTCCATTTTGCATCAACACACAACCTGCACTGTGTGAGACGCATCACAATAAATAGTAAATTCTTTTCCACCTCTGTTGAATTAAAACTGAGCTTCACGATTTTCTTCAATTTCTCAAACTCTCTTGCGCTTTTCAAATATACGGAGCTCCCTTTCGCAATGCTTTAGTTAGGGTGCAACAATCAACGAAAACCCTCTACAAAACGCCTATAGTATCCACCAAACCCAAGAAACTCCGAATTTCACCATCGATGTTGGTGGTTTCCAATCCGTAATAGCCTCAATTTTTCGAGGATCCACCCTTATTCCTTCTACCGATACTACATGACCAAGGAAAGTCACTTCCTTTAGCCAAAATTCGCATTTACTAAATTTGGCATACAATTGTTTATCACGTAGTAGCTGTAATACTATCCGCAAATGCTGGTCATGTTCCTCCTCATTCCTCGAATAAACCAATATGTCATCTATGAACACTACTATAAACCGGTCTAAATATGGTTGAAAGACTCGATTCATCATGTCCATAAATGCAGCTGGTGCATTGGTTAGTCCAAACGGCATCACTACAAACTCATAGTGTCCGTAACGTGTCCGAAATGCCGTCTTATAAATGTCCGCTTCTTTCACCTTGAGCTGGTGATAACCCAACCTTAAATCAATTTAGGAGAAAACTGAAGCTCCTTTTAATTGATCAAACAGGTCGTCAATTCTTGGCAGAGGATACCGATTCTTGATCGTCAATTTATTCAATTGTCTCGTAGTCAATGCACATACGCATCGATCCATCCTTCTTCTTGACGAACAACACCGGTGCTCCCGGAGACATACTTGGTCGAATGAATCCCGATCCAACAATTCTTGAATTTGAGCTTTAAGCTCACCAACTCCTTCTGTGCTATTCTATAAGGAGCAATGGACACTTTGTCGCCCTAGGCAAAAGCTCAATGCCAAATTCTACTTCCCGATCCGAGGTATACCAGAAGTTCTTCGAGAAATACATCGGAAATTCCTTCACCGTCCTCACATCATCCACAGATGACTCTTTAGCATCCAAAGCACGATAAAGGCTAGGAATGCTCCATATCCTTTCGCACCAACTTCTCCGCCTTTAATGCGAAACCACATTTGCCGATAGTTCCTTCGCCACCAATCATTATGACTTCCTTATCATCCGAGGTTCTTATCGACATTCATTTTTCAGACAATCCACTTGCGCCGATGTTTAACCAGCCAATCCATGCCCAGAATGAGATCGAACTCACCGAAAGGTAGTTCCATCAAGTTTGCTACGAATACCTCTTCTTGAATTTTCAAGGGCACGTCTTTAAACATTTTATTAACAGTTACCGACTGTCCTAAAGGACTAATTACTGTCATCTCATTTTCGGTAATTTCAGATTCTAAATTCAGGTTTCCAGATATGGCACTAGCTACATATGAATGGGTAGAGCCAATATCTATTAAAGCAATAACAGGTACATCAAAAATGAAGAACGTACCAGTTATCACATCTGGTGCATTGCCGTCCTCGCGGCGTCTAACTGCATAAACCAGTCCAGGCTGTCTTGCATCTGCATTTCCTCTAGGACCATTGCCTCGACCCGGTGCACCTTGACCACGACCAGCCCCATTACCACCACGACCTGGTCCACGACCTCTCGGTGGCTGCTGATTACCTCTGGCCGGCTGTACATCATTATTACGGACTTCTTGAGTCGTATCCAATCGTCGAGGATAATTTTTGTACTGATGATCCATTGAACCGCATTTGTAGCATGCACCCATTTTCCTCCAACATTCTCCAAAATGTCTTTTCCCACACTCAGTGCAATCTCGACTTCGATTATTTGCTACCGGGGTTCTACCTTGAACTGATTCATCATTCCGAGGTTTCTTCTGGAATCTCCTAGAAGGACCAGACTGCTGTGTCTCTCTCTTGTTTCGGGATCTTTCTCGGTTCTACCGTTCTGAATTCTTAGCCTCTTCGGCTATTTTGGCCTTCTCCACAAGAGTCGAAAAATTTCTAACTTCTTTGTGGAGCAATCGTAACCCTCACTCATCATTAAGTCCATCCTCAAACGTATACAACGCTCGTGGATCTCATTGCTACAATTGTTCGGGCATAACGGCTCGGATGTAAAACTCACTTCATATGTCGCCACGGCCTTACTTCCTTGGACAAGATTCAAATTCCTTCCTTCGACGTCTACATAACTCGCTCCAACGTATTTTCCTTGGAAGGCGCTTTAAAGAATTCCCAATTAATCGGTGCGACTTGGCCTTCTCGAACAAATGAGCCACCACCGATCGCCTCATCTCTTAACAAAGATACAGCTCCTCTCGCTTTTGCTCGACAAAGACATTCCATATCATCTATAATTGCTCCACCGCTTGAGCTAGTATTCACCACATTCTGAGCTACACCGAGACTCCTCTAAAAACTTCTGCATTATTTGCCTTAAGTCGCTCTGAAATTGACCCACGAGTTGTTGGCCCAATTTTAGTTCCAGCGACCCTTTCCAAGACTCGCAGCATTGCTTGAGTCAATGCATTATCTTCTTCCATGTGATCGCGTGATCCCGTCTCACTTTCAATTGACGCAGGTGCGTCCACTTCCGGCATATGATTTGGTGCTTCAACAGCAGACTCCTCGGCCACTACCACGCCTATCGCGGCCCACGACCACGCCCTCTAGTGCTCATGATAACTTGTTCGTTTATCTGATTACAAGTTTTATGAATCAGAAAATTTGTTTCGGTGTTTATTAACAATATTTTATGAGATTTGAGATATAAAGTTGTTTTTCGCAACATATCCTATAGTCTCAATCTCTACGGTTTTTCACATCTAAAACTAGAAGTTCTAGAGTGTTCCTATGATCATAGTAATCATTAAGCAATAAATACTTACTTGACTTGTTACCGAATGCTCGTGGTGCCATACTGATCTTTAAAATATCATTGAACGATTTCATACAAAAATTATTTACTTAACCCAAACCACGTACCGAAGTTTTTGAAATTGGGCTCTGATACCACTAAATGCAACACGCCAAACCCTGGCCTATGAATTTAGACTAGATTTAGTTTGTTACATGACTCGGGCTATTTAAAATTTTCAATAAGTTGAAAACTACAATATTATTTACGTAATTTTAGTAAAATTTGAAGAGTATTTGGAATTGATAAATATTAGAAAAACATTAGTTGAAAATCATTGTATTATCAAAAATCTTTAGGTAATTTATTAAAGAGTTATCAATAACAAAATATTTATTAAGGAATTTCATATACTTGAAAACCCAATTTTATTTTAATAAAACATCATGTAATCATAGCCCATAATTAAAAGTCCAAAGTATAGTTTAAAGCCCAAACACACATAAAATCCATAAGTTATTTATAGAGGCCCTTATTACAATAATCCATAATAGTAAAAAAATTTACTTATTAAAAGTTCGAGTTTATATAACCTCTTTTGCAGATGGCTTCCACGAAGTCATCCTCGCCCAAGTCCACGCCAATTTCCATTACCCGAGATGGAAAAATTAAAGGGGTGAGTTACTTAGAACTCAAAGTGTAACTCACTTACCACCATTATTGGGCCGATCATCAAGGTATTATGTCGGGCTTGAGCCCAATTACGTAATTCAACAATATATCATAAAATAAAATAATTTGAAGATGCATGTAAAATGAATTTCCCAACCAAACCTAATATCCATCCGCTAACACCCCGAACCAACCATCACACCTGTGGGATCAAGTCAACCCACCCCGCCAACACACCAATCGTAGGCATTAAGCCTTTTTATAATTGTGGCAAAGCCACCAACTAGAGGCAATAAGCCATATTTGTGGCAAGGCCACCGAACTAGAGGCAATAAGCCATATTTATTTTTGTGGCAAGGCCACCGAACTAGAGGCAATAAGCCATTATTGTGGCGAGCCACCGAACTAGATTTTGGCAATCGGCCATTCTTCTCTTCATATATCCCACCCCATGCAATTATGCGTGTATAACAAAATATAAAAATTTCTTAATAATGCATAACATGGTGGGTTTATCGTTTAAACATTTCATTTGGCCCATAAACATAATTTAGCAATTTGCCTATTTAACAGTTTAGTGGGCTTTGGCCCATTTACCAAACTAGAGTATTTTGGCCCAATTTATCGAACTAGAGTATTTTGGCCCAATTTATCGAACTAGAGTATTTTGGCCCAATTTATCGAACTACAATATTTTGGCCCAATTTATCGAACTAGAGTATTTTGGCCCAATTTATCGAACTAGAGTATTTTACAGCCCATTTTCACGAAACATACAATTACATAATAACAAGTAATTTCTCGAGGGCATTTTCGTAATTTTCACGATTTAGTCGTTTTTACGTATTTTCGTCAAAATATCAGTTTTTACGTTTTTACCGATCTAATCGTTTTTACGATTTTACTTCCAATATCGAAATTGACATCCAACCGAGAAATAGTGTGAAGTTACACACCTCGATACCGAGAGTACTAATCCTTCTCGCCCCTCGGCACCTAAAACATATTTCGATCCGTTAGAATACTATTTCGTAAAAATATTCTTAATCGATAATAGATCCAAAATCTTACCCTCTTGATTTTGAATCACTTGATTTTCGCTTCTCCTCGCTTATTGGTTCGTTAGTCGTAGAATCCACCAACGATAATGGCTCTAAGTTCGTACTACTTGAATAGTTGACTCCTTTCTAAGATGGTCCGCAACCCGGTGGAAAATGCCGGACGCCAAATCGCTCTTCGCTTAAATGGGGATTTACGAGATCCGCCCTCTTAACGTGACTAACCACCGCCTTTTCTTCCCTATTTTGAAAGTCTTCAAGATCCAAAGGAATATTAGTTAGATCTAAAATAATATCAAAACAAGATTAGAGGTTTTAAAGAGTGGGATTTCCTTACCACAATAAAACGCTTCCAACGTTTCTACTGTTCTCCGATCACTTGAGTTTCGATCTTCCGTTATTGCACTAAATAATAACGAAAGAAACGTTATTAGAATGAACGTTATATCGATTCAAAAAGTCCTTCATAACACCATTAATATTCGGCCATAATACCATTAGTAAATCGAAAACGAAAAAAAAAGAAACCCTTACCTATAATCCACGATCAAAAGAAAGGATTGAAAACGATGCTTATGAGAGTTGGAGAATTCGGCTATGCAACCAAAGAAAAAAGAAAATAAATTCGACTATGGGCACTCTAGCATTCGCCATTGAAGAAAAGGAAGAAAATATGAGTGAAAAGAAATAAAGATGAGAGAAGAATGATGATGATGTTGTTTTGATTTTCAAAGAGAATGGAGAATAAAAGAAAGAAAGAGATGAGTTTTGAGAGCAATGTATATTCGGCAATGGGGAGAAGAAAAGAAAAGAATGGTCTTTTAGGTATTGGTAAAATCGGCACTAAGAGAAAGGCACAAAATTGAACACTAAAGTGAAAAGCAAAATGACCAATTGGTCAAAATAATCAAGGCTTACCAATGATCAATTTCGGCTAAAGGGAAAAGAGGTTGAGAAGAAGAAAAATTCTGCACTAGGTTGCTAGGAATGACCAAAGAGAAAATGAAATGCTTAGCCAAAACTAGCACAAAAATTTGGCTCCTTCTCTATTCCCAATTGTCATTCAAAAGCATGGTCAATAGCCATGATTTTGTTTCCAAAATTCTTCCTTGATATGTGCCTTATGTCCCCCCTATCTTTCCTTAAGTTTTTGATTCCATGCCATAAGTTAGTTGTTTCCTTAATCCTTTGATACACTAACCAAAAATAACATGGTCAACACTTACCATATATGTTCTTGGCCGACACTCACTATACATGGGCGTAAAATTAAAAACAAAATTTATCTAAATGCTAAACAAGGGATTCGAACCTCTTCCTCTTGCTAGAACTCATGTGCCAACACCACCATGCCATGTACTCACTTATGTCACTTCTTAACACTTAATTTAACTTAAGTCTTAATGACATTTGCTTCTCTTTAATAAATTCTCAATTATTAAATTTTATTCCTTATCCTAATTATGCTATACTCCTCTTTAGAACTTCAATAAGCACTAAAATAAAAGTAAGGAATTTTCCTTTAAAATCTAAACACCAATTCATGCAATATAAAAACACTCGAATTTTTAGGGTGTTACATTAACGATGTAGGAATCAAATCCTTAAAACGATTAAGAGAAAGATTTTATTGAAAAATTGAAGTTTATTTGAAATACATAATTAAAACACAAGAGATTATCATTTGATCTATAGAGTAGTAATTGTTCAAAACATTGAATTTATTTAGTCGAAATATATCATTGAAGAGTTTCCAAAAGAATTTCCTAAGTTTCAGTGATATTTAAGAAAAACCTTTATTTTATACGAGAGTTTTAGAAAAATATTTATGAAAACTAAAACATAATAAATTCCATCCACATAATAAAATCCATAATTAAAGAGGCCTTATTACATCGCCATAAAAATAGTACTTAATAAAATTTATTAAAGAAGTCTTAAAGTTTTATAAACCACCATTTGTAGTATAGCCTCCACACGAAGTCATCTCCGACCCAAGTCTCCATCCATTATTATTACCTGAGAAAGGTAAGAAAATTGGGTGAGTTACTTAGAACTCAATGTGTAACCCATTTACCGGATTCACTGGGCCAAAACCATTTAAACATATAATTGGGCTTGAGCTCATTTTGCAAATGTAAATATTTATAAATCAGGTATAAAATAATAATGCATGTAATATGCAATACCCAACCAAGTCTAAATTTCCATTCGCTACACACCACCCGTACCAACCATCACACCTGTGGGGATCAAGTCAACCCACCCCACCAACACACCAATAGTATGCTTAAAGCCAATTATAATATTTGTGGCAACAGGCCATTTAAATAATTGTGGTAGAACCACGGTCTAGATTTTGGGCAGCAGCCATCGTGATGAGTCACCTATCTAGAATTTTGGCATCAGCCTTTCTTCTCTTCATCAATAATCCCAACCCATGCAATCATGTTTATGCATAACAAAATATTTGTAAAGTAAATTTTTATAAAAACCATATTACAATTTATCAATTTGGCCCATTAGTCAAAATAGCATTTTGGCCCATAAAATCACATATTTCAAATTTGGCCCATAAAGGGGCATTTTCGTAATTTAGTCCATCGAGACATTTCGTAATTCGGTCCATCGGGACATTTCGTAATTCGATCCATTTAACATATGAGGCCTTTTCACAATTTACACACTTGACAATTAATCAAAAATATTCACATGGCCCAAAATATCACTTTCTTTCACAAATAACCCATTAAGGGTAAATCCGTAATTTTCCACATCCTTGATTTTTGGTTTCATGCATTCACATAAAAGAATTTGTATAACGAATTTTTCAATCTCACCGGATTTATGATTTTTATTATAACGCTTACGATATGGTATAACCCAAGAGATAAGTGTGAAGTTACACACCTGATTACGGTGAGAACTACACTTTCCCGCTCGTCAATATCTAAACACACATCACGATGGATTAGAACACTAATATTTAATATAAAACTATTCTAATGTTAAGCGATCTAGATCCTTACCCTCAGAATCCCAAACAATAATTATTTGCGATTTCTCTCTGATCAAAGGTTCAGAACCACGAGTAAACAATGGTTCGAGGGTACATACGACTTCGAATAATTGATTTTCGCCGGATGAGGGTCCACAACCCGGTGGAAAGTCTCGGATTCCTGAAACAGTCCTTCTCTTGAATTTAGGGGGATTAATAGAACCACCCCTCTTCCGAACACTTTTAACAACCCTTTTCGTCCCTATCTTGATTGTCTTCAAAGACAAAGAATAACAATATATCGAAAATCCTAAGACTAATGACTTAAAAGAGTGAATTCGGCTTACCTTAATATTCTGAATGATCTCAAGAGAATCCTTTGTATGTTATTATCAAATCTTAAATGAAATTCAAGATTTCTCCGAAAAGATGATGATTCGACCTTTCCACTATTTCACTAAGAATAATGAAAGAAAACGTTTGAATAATGATTGGTTAATCGATTAAAAAGTCTCTTCCAAAGACATTCTAACATTCGGCCATAGTGACCAATTATCAAAAGAAAAGACAAAGAATTGATACTTACTGATGATCCAAAGTTTGAATAGAAGAAAATGATTGAAAATAGATGTTATGGAGAATGGAAGATTCGGCTATGCTGAAACAAAGGAGAGAAAGGAATGATTCGACTATGGAGGTAGTCTAACATTCGGCCAAGGGAAAAGAAAATGTTGAAAGTATGTTTGAAAAGAAAATTAAAATGATGAAAGGAAAAAATGAGAATGAGAGGTTTATGATTAAATTTTTGAAATAAAAAAAAACAAAGGATGAGAGTTTGAACAATGGTGCATTCGGCCAAGAGAGGGGAGAAGAAAATGTTGTTTGTATTTGATGTTTTAGGCACTAGATGAGAACACCAAATGGGCTACTTGAGTGATTAGAAAAAATGACCAAATGGTCAAAAAGGATAACCTAAAGAAACAAAGCAAAGATGGTTTTCCTCTTAATCATAAGCACATTCGGCCAAGAGGAAAAGATGAGAGAATAATTTTGTTTTTGGGAGAGCAAATGACCAAAATGAAAAATTCTCTCAAGCTACCAACTTTTCCAAAACTTACTACCAAAATTTTGGCTCCCTCTTTAGTCCACAAAACCGTCCATGTTCATGGACAATTGGCCATTCAAAGCTTCCAAAACAAAGCCCTTGATTCATGCCTTATGTCCCCTTATCATCTTAAATCATGAGATTCTTTTCCTTAAACTTTTACTTACCTTTTTCCTTTGGTCTTCTTGCCAAAAATGTTATCCAAGTCATCTTTATCCCTATCCATGACCAACACATTGAAAGAGGAAACAAAATAAAAACAAACTTAATGCACATCTAAGGATTCGAACCTTTTCCCTCAAGCAAGCATACATGCGCCAACACCACCTTGCTACTAGCTCATCTTATGCAAGTTTTTGACACTTAAATTTACTTAAACCTCAAAGTCACTTGATCCACTTCAAATAAATACTCCTTACCAAAATTTATTCTAATTCTGAATAGTTCTCAAGTCTTCTCAAGACTATACTAAACATGCAAAATTTTAATTATACACAAGTTAAGCACCAAAACATGCATCATATAAATACTCAAATTTTTGGATGTTACACGCGTAAAACCTCTATCTATCAATTCTTGCAACTAAACCTTCAACTCTTTTAATTGGTCGGTGCCATTCTATATGGAGCTATCAAAATCGGAGTTGCCTCTGGCACTAGCTCAATACTAAACTCTACCTCCCGTACAGGTGGCAATCCGGCAATTCCTCCGAAAACACATCCGGATACTCACAAACAATTGGTACAAATTCAATCTTCTTTTTGGCTATCTTGCTATCAATCATATACGCAAGATAAGCTTCGCAACCCTTTCTCAAATACTGTCGAGCAAACATCGAGATATCACAGCTGGTAGCCCATTCATATCCGCAGGTTCCATTCGAATTATCTCATTATTCTGGCACATCAAATCAATAGTCTTTCGTCTGCAATTCACTACTGTGTCGTGTACAGTTAACCAATCCATACCAAGGATAATATCAAACTCATCAAATGGTAGCAACATCAGATCGACCAGAAAACATGAGTCTCAAATCATTAAAGGGCAATCCTTGCACACTCTATCAACTAGTACACACCGACCCAAGGGGTTCGAAACCCGAATCACAAACTCAGTAGACTCAACAGGTAGAGTCTTGTTGGATACTAATGTTTCACACACATACGAATGAGTTGAACCGGGATCAATCAAGGCAATTACACTAGTATCAAAGAGAGTGAAAATACCGGTGATGACATCCGAGATGAAGCCTCCTCTCTAGCACGGATAGCATAAGCTCTAGCCGGTGCACGGGCCTTTGATCGATTAGCCACATCTGACGTTCCCTTGTGAGCGCCACTCCTACCTCCCATATTACGAGATGGTCTACCTCTAGCTGTAGTGTTGCTCGGTCTCGCGCTCTGAACAATGACCTTTTCAGCTGTCTCCGGGCAATCCTGAATGAAATGATCCTGTGAACCACACTTGTAAGAAGTGCGATTATTAGATTTACCCCAACACTCACCAAAATGCCGTCTACTGCACTGCTGACACTCTGGCTTACTCGGTCGGGTATTGCCAACACTAGCCACTGATGTAGCTCGAGAACTCACTGGTGGTCGTTCTCGTATAGAGATTTCGGTGTTAGGTTTGGACCGACTGCCATCATTCTTGAACTTCTTTGTTGACGCTTGAGGAAATTTACCCGCAGATCTCTTTTGAAAGTCTTTAGCTTCAAACTCGGCCTTTCGCATTTCTTTCCTTAGCTCTTTGGCTTTACAAGCTCTCTCAACAAGTACTACGAACTCGTTTATTTCAAGTATGTCAACCCGTAGTTTTATGTCTTCATTTAGCCCTTCTTCAAATCTTCGGCACATAGTAGCGTCGGACGAAATACACTTGCGAGCATAGCGACTAAGTCTCACAAACTTGCGCTCGTATTCAGATACGGTCATACGACCCTGCTTAAGCTCTAGAAATTCTTTGCGTTTGGAGTCTATGATTATTTATTTCTTACAAAATTCCGTCTGAAAGAAGTCCCAAGTAACTCGCTCCTTCGGAACAATCGATACGAGAGTATTCCACCAATAGTAGGCAGAGTCCCGTAATAAAGATATGGCGCACTTCAGGCACTCATCAGGTGTGTATAAGAGCTCATCAAAGACGTGAATGGTATTATCGAGCCATAATTCATCTCGCTCTGCATCATCATCATCTTCGACTCTAAACTCTTGAGCCCTGTGTTTTCTAATTCGGTCAACTAGAGGCTTGCTTGTCCTCTCAGGATTTATTATCGGGGGTACCACAAGTACTACAGGGGGAGTATTTGGATTCAGGGGTTGTTGAATAGTCAGATTGGCTCATATATACTGACTGAACCAATCATTCATCATGCTATAGAAGGCTTGTTTAGCCCCTTCTTCGGGATTACTCGCAGCTAGTCGAGATTCCTCCTGCACGGTCCCTTGCGTGGGAGCAGGCGCCATGCTCTCGACATCATCATCTATAGCTCGCTTGAGATCAGGATCCATTACTATATGAATGGAACAAACACATTTCACTGTCAGAAGTCATCACACTATCACGTTATAAAATATGGCATGTATAGCTAGACTCACACGCGCTACGTTACTCTGAGAACCGACTAAATCGTAGCTTTGATACCAATCAAATGTAACACCCCTAACCCGTATTCGTCGTTGGATTAGGTTTACAAAGTGTTACTGAACTAACCATCAAGTTCATCCAATCACATGAATCATAATACTTAAGAATGATATTACGATAAACAAGTCATCACAAAAAAAAAAAATATCAATTGCATTATATACAATAAAATAAGTAAACTCGTTCAAACTACAGAGCATTATTCATTTGGTCATTTTTAAGAGTGTGACTGAATATAAATAGGTTATCAAAAGTCAACTTAAACCAACAGATGTACCACATGTATATTCGATCACATGCAAACATAACTAATTATTCACATCAATGATTTAACCCTTAAATTTTCTTGACCAAATATATATATTTATAAGCAATCCAAAATAATTATAAAGCCAACTAAGATCATGCCACAAACGAATATTTCAAAAGTGAGTATAAATCCAATATATCATTGATACACCAAATTCTTTTATTCTTTCATGTTTTGCCTTATAAGTGCATACAAATCAAGTGAAAATTTATCTATTATCCACAATGCATTATAACCTTATTCAACCAAAGGCAATACCCAAGTAATACACCTAACAAAACATGAATCAATTTTTAAGTTAAGTCCATAAAATGTGCATGAAATATCTACTTAAACATATGGATAATATTTCTACCATAATTTCATAAATTACATATACTTTAACAAGCTTCTATCATGTTCGAATATGCACAAACATATGTCACACCTCAAGCATATATATAAATATATAACCAACTAAAACATAATCATGAAGCCATTTTCGCATGGCATTATTTACATCCCATTCAAAATAGAAGCTCAAAAGAGTAGTTTATACTATACATGCCATAATTCTCAAAGTTTAACTCATCAAAAGAGTACCAAAAATAGTCGATAGTGTGATTGACTTGACGAATGAATCCCCGAGCTCGAGCTTTGAATTTAAGATCTATAAAATAGTAAAGTAAACACATAGAGTAAGCTTACATAGCTTAGTAAGTTTTTAATCAATGGTAAAAATATGCAACTAACTAATATACAATTTAATTAATCCAGTAGGCTCAATAATGAATTCATAAGTACAATATGCAAATCAAGTCTCCATTCGACATCCACCATACCCTTTTCGGACAAGCTCAAAGTTTAATAATCACATTTCAATTCTATATTTTCTTAACAAATACAACTTACCTCACTAATACCTAGTTATTAAGCTACCATGCAACACTTACTCATGTATCATTTTCTCATTATTCTCCCTTCAACAGTTTATGTCTCCGAAGTCTCTGTAATCCCGCACACAGTGTAAATTACGTAACGTATCGCACACTTAGTGCCATTACTTGAGAAAGAGCACACATAGTATCATTTAACAGTAATGTATCGCACAATTAGTGATATTACTTATTAATTTGCACACATAGTGCCATTTAACAGTAATGTATCGTATACTTAGTGCCATTACTTATTAATCCACACACATAGTGCCATTTAATCGATTTCTCACACACAGTGCTTGTAACACCCTAAAAATCTGAGTATTTAATTTTGCATGATTTTGGTGTTTAGATTTTTAAAGGAAAAATCTTTTATTTTAATTTGGTGCTTATTGAAGTCTTTGAGAGGGTAAAGCATGATTTGTAGAAGGAGTAAAATTTATTAATTGAGAATTTATGGAAGTGAAACAAAGGTGATTAAGACTTAAGCTAAATTATGTGCTAAAAAGTGTCATAAAATGAGCATATAGCATGGTGGAGTTGGCGCATGGGTTCTAGTAAGAGGGAAGAGGTTCGAATCCCTTGTATAGCACCTAGATAAAATTTTTTTGTTTTAATTTTCTCGCTCATGGATAGGAAGTGTCGGCAATGATCAATTAAGGAAGGTGTTGACCATGTTATTTTGGTTAGTGTATCAATGGATTAAGAAACAACTAACATGGCGGGTGGGTTGACTTGATCCCCACAGTGTGATGGTTGGTACGAGGGTGTTAGCGGATGGATATTAGGTATGGGCTTGGAATTTCATTTTACATGCATTATTAATTATGTTAATTCATGATATATTGTTGAATTAATTGGGCTCAAGCCCACTTTATGTCCCGATAATCAGCCCAATAATGGTGGTAAGTGAATTACACCGAGTTCTAAGTAACTCACCCTTTATTTCTTTCCATCTCGTAATGGAAATTGATGTGGACTTGGTAGAGGATGACTTCGTGGAGGCCATACTGCGTTAAGAGGGTTATTTAAACTCTGAACTTTTAATAAGTATTTTTACTATTATGGATTATTGTAATAAGGGCCACTATAAATAACTTATGGATTTTATGTGTGTTTGGGTTTTAAACTAAACTTTGGACTTTTTAATTAAGGGTCGTGATTTTATGATGCTTTATTAAAATAAATTTTGGTTTCCAAGTATATGAAATTCTTTTATAAATATTTTATTATAGTCAATTCATTAACAAACTATTTAAAAGTTTTGATAATACAATGATTTTCAACTAATGTTTTCAAATATTATCAAATTCAAATACTACGCTATTTATTTATTTTAAAACCTGAAATTTATATTGAAGTTTTCAACTTATTGCAAATTTAAAGATAACTCGATTCATGTGACAAACCAAATCTAGTCTCAACGCATAGACCGGGTTTGGGGTGTTACATTTAGTGGTATCGAGCCCAGTTTCAAAAACTCGGCTGTGGTTTGGGTTCAAAATAATTTCGTATGAAAACGCTCAATGATATTTTTAAAGATCAGTATGGCACCACAAGCATCCGGCAACAAGTCAAGTAAGTATTATTGCTTAATGATTACTATGATATGATCATAGGAACACTCTAGAACTTCTAGTTTTAGACATGAAAAACTGTAGAGATTGAGACTATAGGATATGTTGCGAAAAACAACTTTATATCTCAAATCTCATAAAATATCGTTAATAAACATCGAAACAAAATTTCTGATTCATAAAACTTGTAATCAGATAAACGAACAAGCTATCATGAGCACTAGAGGACGTGGTCGTGGACGCGTAGAGCGTGGCTGTAGAGGCCGAGGTGCTAAACCTGAAGCACCAAATCATATGCGTAAGTGGACGCCTTTTGCGTCAATTGAAAGTGAGACCGGATCACGTGATCACATGGAAGAAGATCATGCATTGACTCGTGCAATGCTACGAGTCTGGAAAGGGTCATTGGAACTAGAATTGGGCCAACAACTCGTGGGTCAATTTCAGAGCGACTTAAGGCGAATAATGCGAAGTTTTCGAGGGTGTCTCGGTGTAGCTCGAATGTGGCGAATCATCGCTCGAAGTCGTGGAACGGATTATGGATGATATGGAATGCACTGAGCAAAACCGAGGCTGTATCCTTATTGAGAGATGAGGCGTATCATTGGTGGCTCATCATCGAGAAGGCACTGAAGCCGCTCGATTAACACATAGTGCCATTTAACAAGAATGTATCGTATACTTAGTGCCATTTTAGTTCGTACACATAGTGCCCTTTTCAACACAAGGTGAGACCTTTTCTTTGCTCTTCAATACATTTATAATTCCATTCCCATTCATACATACTCAATTTACCTCTTTCAAATACCAACACAGTCGTTATACTCAATTTACATATCTATATTTGTAACATACATATATTTATCAACAACTCAATTTGCCTTTTTCACTTACCATTACATTCGCAAATTCAAACATATACATGCACAAACATCCAATTATTCAATTATCATCACTACTCACTTTCCATTTCCATATATATACATATCTATTCCTTAACACAAACACATATATTTAACTAATTCATATATTTGATAGTTATACATATATACTCATATGTACCAACTCACATTTGGCTATTATATACACATCTCATTTTACTTCATGATACATTCGGCAATAAGGAATTTAACATGCTTACATTTTATATTCATATATGTATTAATATACAATTAAATTCATTTCACTCAATTGCTTAAAAACATACCTCGAAAATTATCGAATTAAGGTTTCCACTATTTGTTCAACTTTGCCTTTCCCCGATCCAATCCCGTTTCCTTTTGTTCTTGATCTAAATAATTATAAATTGAACTCATTCAAATACATTTTCATTAAATTTAATCCAAAAACACATAATTATGCAAATTACCATTTTACCCCAAACATTTACAATTTTAACAATTTAGTCCCTAGTACACAACGCACAAATTACTCAAAATTTGGCTACCATCCTTTAGGGCCGAATCTTCATAAGGACTATATAAGTCCATATATTTCATAAATTTCTCAATTTAACTCTCCAAGATAATATTTTCACAAATTAATCCTTAATTAGCTACATTCACCAAAGACTCAAGAATAAGATATGTTCATCTAGCTCAAATCTCCCATTTAATACTAAAAATCATCATAAAACTCATCTTATCATCAATGGAATATCTCACATACATGACCAATACACAAAATTAATACATGGGCTTGAATGTAGAGTGAACAACAATCTTAAAAATGCAAAAATCATCAAAAATCCAAAACTAAAACTTACCAAATTTTAGTTGATGAGTGCCGAACCGTTGTTGGGTTTTTCTTTTCTTTTTCTTTTGCTAGTTTCGGCCAAGAGAGCTAAAGTGATGAACATGCAATGGCTCTCTTTATTTTTTTATATTTTATTCCATTATGTTAATAAAATATAATATATCATTAATATATATATTTAACATATAAAACAAACAAACATATAATATAATATAATATAATATAATATAATATAATATAATATAATATAATATAATATAATATAATATAATATAATATAATATAACATAACATAACATAACATAACATAACATAACATAACATAACATAACATAACATAACATAACATAACATAACATAACATAACATAACATAACATAACATAACATAACATAACATAACAAAATATAATATAATATAATATAATATAATATAATATAATATAATATAATATAATATAATATAATGCCACATTGCCATCCACTATAATAATAGGAGTAATTGCAACATAAAACCCCTTAATTAAAAAGACACATTGATTTAACCTTCCAATCAAGCGAATGGCTAATTTAACCACTCATGCAATTTAATCCTTTTTCTTGAATTGAACATACAAACAGTCAAATTATCTCACGATATTTTAACACATGCTCAAACATATATCATAGATATCAAATATAATATTAAAACATTTTTTGTAACTTGGATTAGTGGTCCCAAAACCACCGTTCCAATTAGGGTCATAATCGGGCTGTTACACTAGGTCAGTTTTAAAGTCAATGGTTTTGGAAATTGAGGTATCATGACCTTGTTTCTGTATATCGGACTCGTAAATATTTTTATTAAATATTTACGAAGTTAATTTGTAAACAAATTGAATTTTGGTTAGGTAATTCTGTATACTTAGTGCTTAATTTAAGTACAAGGATTAAATTGAATAAGAAGTAAAAATGTGATTTATAAAAAGATTATAGTTTGGAATTTAATAAAGGGGCTAAAGTGGCAATTAACCACTAAATTTCTTTTGTGGTCATTTAGCATATGCATATATTTAATAATATATATGCATATTATTTAAAAGAAAATAAAAAGAAAAAGAAAAGAAAAGAAATAGTATAAAAAAGCGGGAGATTTAGTAAGTTAATCTGGTGGTTGTTGGTAAAAAGAAACATTTTTGTATCTTTTAATTCTCCAACCATTCCAAGAAAAATTGGCAGGAGGGGAGAAGCGCACAGCCTTAGGGCTTGAAAGTTTCAAGCTTAAATTGGTTAGTACAATTTAGTCTTTTTCTAGTAATTTTTATGTTTTCGGAATTCCGGTACTATAAACTAACTGACCCATGTGGTAATTGGTAGGAGGGGAGAACTGCACTGCCTTAGGGCTTGAAAATTTCAAGCTTAAATTGGTTAGTACGATTTAGTCATTTTCTAGTAATTTTTATGTTTTCGGAATCCAAGTACTATAAACTAACTGACCCATGTGGTAATTTTTGGTATTGTTAAAATTTGAGGATGTTACTTTAGTTGAATGTTTGAAGTTTTGGTGTTAAATAGTTACCTTTTAAGCTTTGATATGAAAATTGACTAATTCGTAAAGTGAAAATTATTACTTTTGAACATAGGGACTAAAATTGAGAATATATCAAAATTGATATGAAATTTCTATAATTATTGATAATAGAGGGTTGTTGAAGGATGAATTTGTAATGAGTTTAAAAATCGAAGCTCAATATGAAAGCTATATGTTTCCTTGCATATCTCTTATGGTATTTAAATTGCATACTTGATTATTTCGTGATATCTTTAAATATTCAGATTATAGAAATGCCACGGGGTTTTACTCAACTTATGATTTATTTTCTATTGTGTGCATAGGTTAAGTATTCATTGATTCGATTTTCGACTCAGCATCTAGTGGAAAACCCCGAGTTCAACGTTGGTGAATGGTTCTTCTTGGTCTTGGCATGTACCTAGGATGTTTATTATTTTGTATTTAGCTAGTTTTGAATTGCGAATTTGAGGTGTCAATTTTGACATATTAGTTAGTCACTTAAGATGGTTGTTTTAAATAATGATTTAGGTTCAAATTAAATGTTTTTGTATAGGTTATATTTTGGTTTAAATGGTAGCTTGTGGCATAAATGTTTCATGGCTAAATTGCTTGTTTAGAAGATATTTTCCAAGTGCAGACGGCCTTGGCGCACGACCGTGTGCCACACACGGGCTGGTGGCACAGTCGTGTAGTCTGTAAAGTTTTTTTTGTGACTTTGTTGCACACTGGTCCAGTGAGTTACACAGTTTGCTCACATGGCCGTGTAAGCCAACCACACGACCGTGTGACTATCACATACGACCATGTGGCCAAACCCACACGGGCTAGGCGTTTTTGCAACTCGTGTCCCCTGCTCAAATTCTTTTTTTCTTTTTTACTTTAGTAGCTTCAATTTATAACTTGAAGAGATTTATTGATGCACATTTTCATGCTTGTTTTTGATTATTTATTAATTGTTTGTGAGCTTGAACTGTATACAGTTTATAATAGGGTGATTTTTGTTCATAGCATCCTTTTGCTTAGGTCCGACAATCGAGTTAAGCTAAAGGTGTTACAATTTGTGGTATCAGAGCTATAGGTTTAGCAATTTTCAAACTAAATCGAGCTCAAAAATTGAGTCTAGAGTTACATGCCAAGGTTGAGTCTAGTTTGTGTCAGGCTTTGGATGCTGGTCGTAAATTATTTTGTCTTGTATTTGAAAATGTTTGACTAGTCACAATATGTTATTGAAATAGGAAATTTGTGCACACTTGGAAAAAGAATTGCGACCTTTAATTCACAACCCTAAGTGAACAAAGAAGTCTCAAATATCATGGAAGGCAACTCCACTGAAAGTCAGGTAAAAAAAATGTTATCAGTGGAGATCTCTAAAACATTTTGCTCGAGTTTGCTCAAAAAATAATAAGAATGCCCCTTACTCGTACTCGATATCGGGACAGGGTACGAGGCATTACCTATCTTAAACACATGCAAACATACATTTTCGAGTCATAAAATTTCGTTCAATTTTAAAACTTTTCAAACTTTGCCTTAGAGTCCCTAATATGGACCTACGAGTCCCAAAACACACTTTGAAAATGGTTCGGGACTAAACTGAGCACTTTAGAAAAACTTTAGAAAATATCATTAAAATCATGGGCACACGCCCGTGTGGAAGAGTGACACATCCGTGTGTCCTCTTAAGATGGCCATGTTGAAGGATCGTGTAGCTCAAACGGCCTGAGCATATTGGGACACGCCCGTGTCTGTTGCCCGTGTGGATTTATTTCTCTTTTTGAACCTACAGAGATTTTCACACGGCCTGGCATACGCCAGTTTCCATGGCCCGTGTCCTTTACACGGCCGTGACATGCCCATGTTTCAGCCCGTGTGCAAAAACCTTGACATTCTATTACTGACGTCATCAACCCTTTAAGGTCACACGGCCAAGGCACACCCTGTGTGCTAGGCCGTGTGGTGAATTTAATTTCACAATTAAGGTGTAGGGGACACACGGCCGGGCTACATGCCAATGACACACGGCCCAGACACATGTCCGTGTGTCTACCCGTGTGGACAGAAACAAGGCTATTTACTAAGCCTTTTGCCACCCTTACTTGCACCAACATACACCACATTAAGTAACACCCATCCACACATAAATACATGACCAATTCACCACAAATAAGACATTTACACAACATGGCCACTTCACTTCATTCACATGCAACACTTATAACATTCTTTATCAATTCAATCATGCAACTTGCTCAATTATGCATTAACACACCATATGCTCAACCATGTGAATTTTCACATTCATGAAAAACATCATTATATGCATATAACAATAACAAATATTAGCCATCATCCATGACCTTATAAAAAATGATCTATCAAATAACATAGGCCTACATTTAGCAAATTCAGCTATGACACTTAACAACATAATTAAAACTCCTATACATGCCACAACTCAACTACTTGAACTCAACAATACCCGAAGTGATAGCTTGATAGTGTGATGATATCTCCAACATTCTCTAACCCGAGCTAGCTTGAGGACATTATAAATATGGAAAATAAATAGAGTAAGCTATATAGCTTAGTAAGTTGGTATGAAAATAATAAGAAATTTATTAACATAACACCAAAGCATATCCTTAACTAGCCATTCCAATAGCTATTCATTATCAAATGTTTATCTGCCATTCATTTGCCCATTTAACCTATACATCAACAACAAAACTTAAATTTATCATATCTCAATTTAATTTGGCCTAAAAGCCTCACACATGATTATCAATCAAATTTACCACCTATTTATACATCATAAGTATAGACATATCGTCACAAGGATATCACAAAATCATTTTCATAGGTATGATTTACTCATTTACGTTCATACTAAATGTCCCATATACATCGAATTTAGTACTTATGAATTTTGCGTAAATACCTATACCCTTTCAAGATGATCATACCTTGTCATTTCTTTGACATCATCTTTGGATTTACCCATTGAACCTCTTGGGATACTGAGGATACTCGGGAAAACTCGTACATGATGTATCATACCAATGCCATGTCCCAGACATTATAACACCCCTAACCCGAAACTATCACTGGAATAAGGTTAAGAGGCATTACCGAACAATCAAATCATTTTACAACCCAATTACGACACAAAGTCAATCATCATCATAACACTTCAAGACATAATCAAATAGTCCCTTATTGAGCCCTACAAGACCTCAAACACATGCTAGAGAGGGGTCGAGACTAAACCAAACACTTACAAAATTTTTAGAAATTTCAAACATTCAACAAGTCTGTTGAGGCCACACGCCCGTGCCATCAGGCCGTGCCCTCATACGGTCACCAGACACCCCCATGTGTCTATGCTGTGCCAAACCAAAGCAAGCAGTCTGACTTCTCCACATGGCCACCAAGCACGCCCGTGTGCCACGGTCGTGTGCTCATAAGCTAGCTGCTGACTTATGCCAACGGCTAGTTGACACGCCTTGTCAAGGCTGTGTAATATTAAACTAGATCCTGTCATTCTACCACAGCCATTAGGCACGCCTGTGTGCCATAACCGTGTTGGCAAAATAGGCCATATGCAAGGCCAATTTTCCACACACACAAGGGTCAAACCTACAAGCACATTTAAGCATAATTCCATACACAATTTTGCAACCAATTTCTTATCAAGTTATTTGATGATTTTAGATGAAAGATATGTAAAGGATTAGTATATTTTGTATTGGAAGTTTTGATGAAATTGAGTATTTAGGGCTAAATTGTAAAAATAAATTTTTAGGGGCCTATTTGCAAAATAAATGAAATGTGAGGACTTGTAAAGTCCCTAGGAACATTCGCCCTTGTATAGTCTTGGCTAATTTGGTGTATTTTGTGTGTTATGCAAATAGGACTAAATTACAAAGTTGTGAAATGCTAGGGTAAAATAGTAATTTGCCCATTTATGTGCTTAGGGACTAAATTAAGATGAATTGTACTTGAATGAGCTGAATTTCAATGTGTTTTAGATCAAGAGCAAAGAAAAATAGATTTAGATCGGGGGAAGACGAAGGTTCTCGAATAGCCGATTTGCACGGCCTATCGACAACCGAGGTAAGTCCTTAAGCAAATTTATATCGAGAAGTTAATTACAAAAGTAGTATATGATAAAATTTGGTATACTAAGGCATAATAATGTATATAGGCCGAATGTGGGGCATGAAATGGTATTAAATTTGTTGGTTGAATGTGATGTGGATACTTACGTTCGGTTTAACATGATATTGTAAAATAAAGCATATGAGATGGATGTGATTATAGCATTAAGTAATGTGCATGGGAATGTTGATTGTGTTATACATCGGGCTTTAATGCCTAGCAGGCCTTGTGCCTGTGTTACATTTCGGGCTTTAATGCCTAGCGTGCTTCGTCTTGGGTGATATATTCGGGCTTAGTGCCAAGCTTGCTCTTCAAGGATCTATTCGGGCTTAGTGCCTGCTTGCGTGCTTCGTGCGGTGATCTATTCGGGCTTAGTGCCTAGCAGTGCCTCGTCTTGGGTGATCTATTCGGGCTTAGTGCCTAGCGCGGCTTCGTGCGTTGATTTATTTCGGGCTTTAAATGCTAGCGTGCTTTATGCGGTGATACGCTATAAGTGGAGATTCGAATATCAAATAAGGTGAGATGTTTATATAGTGTTAAGTGGTACAAGTTCAAGTAAGAACTAACCTACCAATTTAGTAAGGAATGAAGTGAACTAAAATTCTTATTGTATAGTTAAAGATCGTTGATGAGTGTGACAAAAGCGCTTGTGCTTGCGTATAAGTAGAAATAGACGATCGATGCCTAGATTGGTTTATATGGAATAATAATGTACAGTTTCCACGATGTCATAGCAATAATGTTTAAGTAAAGAGCATTACTATTATTTAGCTATCAAAATTTTACATAATGAAATAATTGTGTTTTATACTACAAGCTTGGATTTTAATATGTTTAAATGTATGCTCATTATATTGATATTTTCTTGAGACTTACTAAGCTAGTAAGCTTCTACGTGTGTGTGTCTTTGTCTACCTCTTTTATAGATCTTGAATCTAACTACGGGCTCGAAGGATCATCCGTGAAGTCAACCACACTATCGACTTTCTTTTGGTATTGAAAACTTAGTTTGTTATTTAAAAGGGCATGTATAGGCTAGACTAAACCGTATAACTAATGTTTTGGTAATAGTGTAAATATGCTAGCCATGCGAAAATGGCTATCTATTTTGAATAACTTGTTCCGTGTTTTGATGATATAGTTTGCTCATGCCTTGAACTATTATTTATGCTTGATTATGGTTTAATCATGTGTGAGAGTGGTGCTATTATTTATGTATGAAAGGTTATGACATGAATGATTTATAAATTAATTCATGATGATGAGCTTATAATATGGTATATACATTTATAATGTTGGATTCATGTTTGACAATGAATAATGGTAAGCTTGGTGTAATATTAGGTCTAGTCAATAAAGTAAATGATGGATGTATATTGAAGTTATAATATGTGAGATATATGTGTTAAATAACATTATGACATGCGTATATTTGAATTGGTCACTTAATAGATAAGCATTAAGTTCAATAATGTATGATTGTATTGGGCTATTTCATTCGGTTTGTGTAAGTGAGTACATACATATATTATTCTTGGTTAGTGATCGACATATCATCTCATACTATCTTATTTCTAATCAAGTCAACTTATAAACTAAAATTCACCACTTGAACACATTCAATACCAAACATGATTCCACCTCCAATTCATTAGATCATACTAGCAAGAATCTATCACCAAGATTACCATTTATAAGACATATCCATTGCCATCAAAACATACCAAAACTCACCTCACATACCAAATCCACACAAGCATATTTCAAACATTTATCTAGCCACTTCACATGGATATTTACACATCTCATACATAATTTACATATCTAGCCTATAAATGCCAAATTTCAACTATGTACATATTTCCAAAAGTACCAAAATAGATTGCCGAAAAGGATGATTAAGATGTCGACAATCCCGAACTCGAGCTAGCCTTATCGACATCAGAAAATAGAGAAACAATTCACACAGTAAGCTTCTCAAAGCTTAGTAAGTTCGAAATATATTACCATTATCTCATCAAATAAAACTAATGTACATATAAAACTATCACATAGATAATTTACATTTGATACCAAAATTCAACCATATCAAATACTCACATAGCATTCCATTCATCTACTTTCAATCTCATCAACCACATAGGTATCATACATACCTTTGCCAACACTTAGTTACTCACCAACCATGCTATTCAACCAATCGACTTTACATTCTGATCCACATTTACTAATCTCTTGCTTTGTTCGCACACATAATGCCAATTCGTAAACAATACATAAATGTCATCACACACTTAGTGCCAAATCAATAAACCGAGCTTATATCGATATCGCACACACCGTGTCAATTCAATAAGCCAAAGCTCTTATCATCTCGCACGCACAGTGCCAATCATCTCTATTCCGCTTCTATTTTTGCTCACTTAGTGCCTCTAATTCAATTCCACACATAGCATTTCTAATCTCATAATTATATAGAAATTCATTCAATTCACACCACATAAAATATAAGTTAATAGCATGTATTATATCCGAACTTACCTCAGACGTCGAACTATCGAAACGGTCGATTAATCGAGCACTTTATCCTTGCCTCAATTTTGATCCGAACCTCTCCTCTCTTGGTCTATTCACATTCAAATTCAGTCCATTCAAACACCAAATCATTCATTTTAGTCCAAACACACATATTTACAACATTTTATAAAATAGCCCTCACATTTTCACATTTTAACACTTTAGTCCTTTACTCATAAAATCATCAAATACACATAATTAGTTTGCACCCATGCCTAACCAAATTCTCAATATACTCATACAAGTCCACACATTTTATTTATTTCACAATTTAGTCCTTTAATTACTCATTTTCTCATTTGAGCCTAAAATGCTCAATTTCATTAAAAACCCCAATACAAACTATGTTAACCCAACATCAAGTTTTCATATTACACTATCAACTAGCACATAGCTCAAGTATTCATCAATGGCTCATATCAACAACATCATCAATTCACAAAATTTCAACATGGGTTAGCTAGAGCGCGAAGCAACGATTATGAAAACGTAAAATTAACAAAAACCAAATTGAAATCACATACCAATTTGTGCCTAAGCTTGTCGAAACCTTCAAAGCTCACTAACCCTTCTTCCTTTTCTAATTTCGGTGAGTGAAAGATGAATACTCATCTAATCTTATCATTTTTTTATTATTATTACCATATTAAACATTTTACTCAATTTCCCTTTTATTAATCATATAAAACAAATATATATTAAGGCTAATATGTCATTTAGCCATCCACTATCTTTTATAATGACTAATTGCCTCATAATACCTCTACATTATAAAAACAACAACAATTAGGTTCTTATAAATCAGCACACATTATTTTACACTTTATGCAATTAAGTCCTTTCTCACAATTTGACACACAGTCGATAAAATTATCACACAGAAATTTCATATAGGCTAAATCATATACTATTCACACAGAAATTAATAATAAATTATCCTTTCGACCTCAAATTTGTGGTCTCAAAACCACAGTTTCAACTAGGGTCTAAACCAAGCTATTACAACTCTCCCCCTTAGGGATTTTTGTCCGCAAAAATCTTACCAGTGAATAGTTGTGGATAATGCTCTCTCATAATGTCCTCAGGCTCCCACGTAGCCTCTTCAACTCCGTGTTTGTGCTATAACACTTTCACTAAGGAAATTTTTTTGTTTCTCAACTCTTTGATTTCTCGTGCCAAAATTCATATCGTTTCTTCACTATATGACAAGTTCGACTGAATCTCAACCTCAGTAGGAGTAATCACATGAGACGGGTCTGATCTGTACCATCGAAGCATTGACACATGAAACACGTTATGAATCTTTTCTAACTTAGATGGCAACAACAATCTATACGAAACTAGCCCAACACACTCAATCTCATACAGTCCGATAAACCTCAGACTCAACTTGCCTTTTCGGCCAAACTGAAGTATTTTCTTGCATGGTAATACTTTCAAAAATACTTTATTGCCAACTTTAAATTCAATATCTTTTCATTTCAAATATGCATAAGACTTCTGACGATCTGAGGCCGCTTTCAAACTATCATGAATCACTTTCACTTTCTGCTCAGTCTCTTTTATAAGATCAACCCCATGAATCTTATTCTCACTTAACTCAGTCCGATATAATGGGGTTCGACATTTTCGACCGTAAAGAGCCTCATATGGTGCCATTTTAATGCTAGATTAAAAACTATTATTGTACGCAAACTCAATCAACGATAAATGTTTTTCCCACGCACTTTTAAATTCAAGAATATAGTATCTCAACATATCTTCAAGAACCTAAATGATCCGCTCGGACTAACCATCCATTTGCGGATGAAACACAGTTCTGAAATGCAATTTTATGCCTAAAGCATCTTGCAATTTCTTCCAAAATCGCAAGGTAAATCTCAGATCTCTATCAGATACAATAGATAGTGGCACCCCGTGCAATCTCACAATCTCAGCAATATACATTTAGGCCAATCTACCGAGTGAATAATTTGTTCTCACGGAATAAAATGAGTTGATTTCGTCAATCTGTCAACTATCACCCAGATTGCATCTTTCTTTGTAACACCCTAAAAATTCGAGTATCGATATATTGTATGTTTTGGTGTTTAACTTATGAATGAAAATTTTCTTTCCTTCTTTTCGTGTTTATTATAGCCTTGAAAAGGGTATAGAATTATTCGTATAGAATAATTTTTAGTATGGAGAATTTAGTGAAGTGGATTAAGTGACCCTGATACTTAAGTTAATTTAAGTGTCTAAAATTAGCACAAGATGAGTAATTGGCAAGGTGGTGTTGGCGCATGAGAAATTGCATGAGGGGAGAGGTTTGAATCCCTTGGATAGCAATTAGGTGACTTTTATTTTTGCTCTCTTCCCTAATGTGTCAGCCAAGCTTTACTTTTGGATAAGATGGACTAATTTTTTTATGGCAAGAAGACTTAAGGTTTTGATAAGCATGAAATAAGGGATAGAATAGCTTGATTTTAGGGATAGAATTTCTTAAACTTTGGGAAAGTAGAGGATTACAAGGCATGTATCAAGGTGGATGTTTTGGAAATTATTTCATGGCCATTTTGACCATGAACTTAGATGGCATTATGGACAAAGGGGGGAAGCCAAATTTTGGTGGTTAGTTTTGGAAAAGTTAGTAGCATGAGAGAATTTTCATTTTGGACATTTTGCTCTTTCAAAAACATTTTTTTTCTCCTCTCATCTTTTCCTCTTGACCGAATATGCATAGTGAGGTTTGGGCATTCTTTTTGTGCAATTTCGTTGTCTAGAAAGCTTATGTGTTTTTCTTTTGGAAACCGAAATAGGAGATCACTTGTACACTATTTTCTTTCTTGACCCAAAGTCGAAATCATTTGTGCATCTTCTTCTCTTTTACCTTGCTAAGGCCGAAACCTCTCTCTCCTAATTCCACCATTACCGCAACACCTTAAACCTCCCATCCCTCTCTTTTCTTTTGTTAAAGTCAAATCTATAAACCCTTGCTATCTCTCCTAAAGCCGAAAGTTCCACTTCTTTGTCACCCATTGAAACCGATTGCACCAAAAGCCTATCATCTTTCTCATCTGAACTGATTTCTCTACTTCAGGTTCTTCTTGTCGATTTTCTTTGAGGTTTTTGACCATTTGCTTTTTGGTCATTCTTTTTCGGTAAGGATCTCTTCTAGGCTGATCTCTTTTCCTTTATCTTTCTTTGACTGTCAAAATCAAGACTCTAATCCTCCTAGTCTTTTGGCCGAACCTTTAAGGAGGATTTCAGGATTCTTTTGTAGCCGTTGTTTAGGGGGAGATCATTCGGGATTTGAATATCCAAGGTAAGCAAGCATGACCTTAGGCCGAAGGCCACTTACTTTTGTTCATTATGTTAGAATTGAATCTAACATATATCATATAGGATTTCGACAAACTCCATAGGCAAGTGACGGTTTCTGGGATTTAATCGAGTAAGGTAAGGAGATAATGATATTCGGCCAAAGGCCATATCTTTTAAGTGATAAGCGATTTCTCATATAGTGTTATGTAGGTGCTGTCGGTGTTGTAAGCAAAAGCCGAAAATCTTGAGTATTCTATTGTTCTTCGTGTTTACAAGGTGTGTAGCCTACACTAAATTTCTGATAGATTAATAGTATTATTGATAACCATGTGTTAATAAGAAATATGTATGATAATGGTTGCAGGTACCATTCAATGGTACATGATATTCGTGCACGTTAACCCCTAATACTTCGTTAATAATGCTATAAGCATGGATATGAAATGTGTATGATTTCGTTATGATTTTGGGGTATTTTGCATAAAATCGAATAATACGTATGTGCATGGGCATATGGGTGATCTTGATAAAGGGAAGTGTTCCGTGGTTTTACCACATTATCCGATGATTTCAATCACAATATTATGTATCCGTGACTTGATCACAATATTATGAATCCGGTGACTTCGGTCTCATATTATGAATCCGGTGACTCTGTCACAATTATCTGGTGGCCATGCCACATATTTATAAGGGCGATATGCAGTTGACTACAGCGACTGCCTTCGATGGTGTGCAGCGGATGGAGGGTCGATTTAGTAATCCCCACGGTGCGATTGGCAAGTACGGGTGGTGTGTAGCGGATGGATATCTAGGTGGGCTCGGGATTGCATTTCATTTTATATGTACATGTGATTTTATCGGTTATTATCTAATTTTCTATATTATGAGCTTATGGCTAAATGTGTTTTAAATGGGCTTTATTGCTATGATCGGTTGGGTTTTTAGTGTACTGTTACACATTGAGTCTGTTGACTCACCCTTCGTGGGATATCTTTTTCAGGTGATACTTAGCGTGATGGACCGGGTCAGCGAGAACTATGTGGTGGCCATTGCTCAACTCACTATATAGGTTTTCTTTTAATTAAACTTACTATGTTTTCTTTTATTATTTTGAAATTTATTTTGGGTTATGTTTTTGTAATAAGGCCGCTATAAACTGTTTTATTTATACGTTTTAAATTTTTATTCTGCTACGCTCAACTTCAACTAAATAATTAAATATTTTCGATAACCGAATTAAATTGTTTTGACACCTAAATACCTATGGTTTTCAACTTAATAATAAGTTCTAAATCCAGTTTTTCTTTTGAATAATAAATTTTCTAAAAACATAAAGTTAACGATTTAATAAGATACAAACTTAAATCACAACCCGATTTTCAACAAGATCGTACTTCAAATCTATTCTCTTACCACAAAATCACATGTTTTTTCAAAACGACAAAACGAGTTTTTCTCAAGAAGCATACCAGATCCGGTCGAGGCTTATGGGCCGAGTTTGGGGTGTTTCAACTTGGTATCAGAGCCCAATTTTCAACACTCGACCTTGGGTTTTGAAGCCCACAACGTTTTCAAAATTAGGCCCAAAAGACTTTTTGAAAATTTTTGGTTAAAATGGTTTTATAGAAGCATGGCACCCGAGTTCTCGGCCTAGGTCCGCGAGGTAAGTTCTTTTAATTTATTTGTGTATGTTGACGTATGATACTTTAGATAATAGGCCTAGGAAACTATACTTTAGAGACACAGACCCTAGGTATATGTGTACTTCTACGGAAAAAAACCATTGATTAAAACTCTGTTGCATAAAATTTTCTTTAAACAAGAAAGTGAAAAGACTCTAATGCATAAAAATTTTCGTAAATCAGATAAGACGTGAAGTAGACATGAGTTCTAGGGGACGTGGTCGTCATGGACGTGGTAGAGGCAGAATGGCTGTGTTGGAACCAGTTAGGTCTAGTCCGGTTCTAAAAATGAGGCACCGCCATCGGCTGTAGGGGCAAAATTTCAAGAGTAAACTGGAGGAGATGACGCAGTATTGCAAGCTATGCTGCGAGTTTTAGAGCGAGTAGCAGGAGCTAGTATGGGAAATGGGGCTCGAAAGTCAGTAGCTGAGAGACTTAGATCAAATGGAGCTGAGGTTTTTAGGGGAGTATCTGGGGTAGCTCCGAATGTAGCGGAGTATTGGTTAGAGGTAGTCGAGAGGATCATGGATGATTTAGACTACACTGCTGAGGAAAAGCTGAAAGGTGCTATTTCGCTACTTTGAGATGAGGCCTACCAGTGGTGGCTCACTGTCAAGGAGAGTACCCTTGCGGATCGAGTGGATTGGGGGTATTTTAAGGTTAAATTTGAAGGAAATATGTTGGAGCTGGTTACATCAACTCTTAGAGAAAGGCATTTTGAATTTAGTACAAGGAAATAAGTCGGTAGCTGAGTATAAAGCAGAGTTTCTGCAGTTAAGTCGGTATGCCAGAGGGATAGTAGCTACTGATTATGAGCGGTGTGTCAGATTCGAGGATGGACTGAGAGATGAGCTGCGAGTGTTGATTACTACGCACCGGGAAAGAGACTTTATAGTCTTAGTGGATAGGGCATGGATAGCTGAAGAAGTTAAGTGGACTGAGAGACAGAACCGGGACCGAGGTCAGAATAAAAATAAGAGGAGCTATGGGTCTTCAAGGTCATCCGGGAATTTTCAAAGGAGACCTAGAGTTGATGGGCCACGAGGTCAACAGGTTACTACGGGAGGACAATACTGTATTTGTGCTCAGTGTGGAAAGATGCACTCGGGAGAATGTTGGAAAAAGACAGGGGGATGTTTTAAGTGTGGGTCCAAGGATCATATGATTAAGGATTGTCCGATGGATACAGATAGGAACCGCCTAGCAGGTCAGGGTTTTAATCAGGCTGGCAGAGGTAGACAATGGCCATTGAGGGGTCGTGGTTCGAATGGCAGAGGTAATGGTTCTGGTAGAGGTCGCGGGACCCCAGGCAGAGGTAGTGGTAGCACTGAGGCTAGACAGCCAGGTCTGGTATATGTAGCTCATCGCAGGGAGGATAGTGATGCACCTGATGTTATCACGGGTATGTTTTTGATCTTTGGAATGCCCTTTACTGCTTTGATAGATATAGGGTTGACTCATTCATACATCGCTAGTGAAGTATCTGAAACTCTGCATGTGACTTCTGAGACTGTACCTAGAAAGATGACTGTACTTAGTCCTTTAGGGCAGACTGTAGTAGTAGATAAGCTCTTTAAGGAAGTGCCTTTAGAGTACAAGGGATGTAGTTTTTGGCTGACTTAATGAAGTTGCCATTCGGGAATTTGATCTAATCTTAGGCATGGATTGGTTAGTGAAGTATCGTGCGAATGTAGATTGTACTGCTAAGCGTCTGTCATTGAGAGCCTCTGACGATAAGGAAGTGGTAGTGATGGGCGAGAGACGAAATTACTTATCAAATGTAGTATCTGCCCTTAAGGCAGAAAAGATGGTTAGGAAGGGTTGTTTGGCTTTTCTCATGTTGGTCGATGCCTTGGAGGCTAAGGAGGCAATCTATTTGAAGGAGTCGGGGCGTAAGAGAATTTGTGGATGTTTTTCCTAAGAACTTCCGTGATTGCCTCCGGATCGGGAGGTGGAATTTGGGATTGACTTGTTGTCCCGATTACTCTCCAAGATCTATCGCTCCGCATGAATGGCATCAAAGGAGCTGGTTGAGCTTAAGGCTCGATTCAAGAGTTGCTTGATCGTGGGTTTATCCGACCCAGTGTGTCTCCATGGGGAGCACCGGTCTTGTTCGTAAAGAAGAAGGACGAGACTATGCGTATGTGCATAGATTATCGGCAGTTGAATAAGCTAACCATCAAGAACAAGTATCCGATGTTGAGGATAGACGACTTGTTTGATCAGCTTAAGGGAGCTGCGGTATTCTCAAAGATAAATCTAAGGTCGGGGTATCATCAGCTTAAGGTGCAAGAAGTGGATATCCATAAGACAGCTTTTCGGACAAGGTACGGGCATTATGAATTTTTAGTAATGCCGTTTGGATTAACGAACGCCCCAGCTGCATTAATGGATATGATGAATCGGGTTTTTCAACCCTACTTGGATCAGTTCATCGTTGTGTTCATAGACGACATCCTAGTGTATTCCAAGTCTGAGATAGAGCATGATGAGCATCTCCGGATAGTGTTGCAAGTGTTAAGGGAGAAGAAGCTTTATGCCAAATTCAGCAAGTGTGAATTTTGGCTGAAAGAAGTTGCATATTTAGGACATGTCGTGTCTACAGAAGGAATAAGGGTGGATCCTCAGAAGATCAAAGCAGTGTTATATTGGAAACCACCTAAGTCTGTAGCTGAGGTTCGTAGTTTCTTGGGTTTAGCAGGCTACTACAGAAGGTTTGTAGAGGGTTTTCATCAATAGTTGCACCTTTGATGAAGTTGTTGAGAAAGGAGGTACCTTTCGTATGGGCAGATAAGCAGCAAGAGAACTTTGATAAGCTTAAGAGGGTTTTGACTGAAGCTCTAATTTTGATTCAGCCTGAGGCAGGGAAGGATTTTGTGGTATATTATGATGCTTCTCACACAGGATTAGGATGTGTTTTGATGCAAGATGGGAAGGTAGTTGCTTATGCATCTCGGCAATTAAGGCCACATGAGGTTAACTATCTGACACACGACTTGGAGTTGGCAGCGGTGGTCTTTACTCTTAAGGTATGGAGGCATTATCTATATGGAGAAAAGTTGGTGATCTACACGGACCATAAGAGTCTTAAGTATCTACTGACTCAGAAAGAGCTGAATCTGAGACAGCGAAGGTGGGTGGAGTTGTTGAAAGATTACGATTGTTCTATAGAGTATCACTCGGGCAAGGCGAATGTAGTGGCAGATGCCTTAAGTCAGAAAGTTGTGTCAGATCTGAGGGCGATGTTTGCACATCTTAGCCTTTATGACGACGAAAGCTTACTAGTGGAATTACAAGTAAAGCTGACCTGGTTTAGTCAGGTGAGAGAAAGACAGTTGGTAGACGATGATCTAAGTGTTAAGCTACGGCAGGTGCAGAATGGGGAGCTGAAAGATTATAGTGTTAATAGCGATGGAGTATTGTGTTTCAAGGGTAAGGTCTGTATGTCGAAGGATCAGGAGCTGAGGCAAAGGATTCTTCAGGAGTCCCATGGTAGCCCTTATACGATGCATCCTAGAGGTAGTAAGTTGTACCGAGATTTACAAGATCAATTTTGGTGGCCTGGTCTTAAGCGGGAAGTTATAGAATGTGTAGGAAAGTGCTTAATGTGTCAGCAAGTTAAGGCTGAACACCAAGTACCTTCGGTATTGCTTCAGCCGATAAAAATTCCGCAGTGGAAGTGGGGGCGAATCACATGGACTTTGTTAGTGGGCTTCCCCTTACGCCTACTAAGAAAGACTCGGTATGGGTGATAGTGGATAGATTGACAAAGTCTGCACATTTCATACCAGTGAGGATTGATTACTCTTTGCAAAAATTGGTGAAGTTGTATGTGGCAGAGATTGTGAGGTTGCATAGAGTGCCGGTGTCGATTATTTTGGATAGGGATCCGAGGTTTACGTCTCGGTTTTGGAAAGCATTGCATCAGGCTTTGGGCACCAGGTTAGACTTCAGTACGGCATTTCATCCACAGTCAGACGGCCAGTCTGAGCGAGTAATCCAAGTGTTAGAAGATATGTTAAGGGGATGTGTGATAGATTTCAGAGGAAGCTGGGAGGAGTTCTTACCTTTAGTGGAGTTTACGTACAACAATAGTTATCAAGCCAGTATTCGGATGGCACCGCATGAAGCACTATATGGATGGAAGTGTCGCACTCCTACGTGTTGGACAGAATTAGGGGAACGTCAGGTTTTGGGTCCAGAGATTGTGGCAAAATCTGAAGAAAAGGTTAAGGTAATTCAGGCACGGTTGAAGGAGGCATCTGACAGGCAAAAGTCGTACGCAGATCTTAAGCGGAAGGAAATAGAGTTTGTTGTAGGGAAACAAGTGTTCCTAAAGGTTTCACATTGGAAGAAGGTGATGAGATTTGATCGCAAGGGAAAGTTAAGTCCCAGGTTTATAGGACCTTATCGGGTTTTGAAGCGGGTTGGACCAGTGGCATATCAGTTAGAGTTGCCTTCAGAGTTAAAGCAGATGCACGATGTGTTCCATGTTTCGATGCTACGTCATTACCGGTTGGATCCATCTCATGTAGTGCCAGTTGAGGAAGTGGAACTAAGACCAGATTTGTCCTACGAGGAAGAGCTAATTCAGATTTTGGAACGGGATGTGAAGATGTTACGGAGGAAATCAGTTCCTCTCATCAAAGTGTTATGGCGTAACCATGGATCGGAAGAGGCTTCGTGAGAGCCAGAAGAGGCAATGCGACAACAATACCCTCACTTGTTCTAGCCAGGTAATTCCGAGGATGAAATTTTCTTTAAGAAGGGTAGAGTTGTAACACCCTAAAAATCTGTGTATCGATATATTGTATGTTTTGGTGTTTAGCTTATGAATGAAAATTTTCTTTCCTTCTTTTCATGTTTATTATAGCCTTGAAAAGGGTATAGAATTATTCGGGTATAGAATAATTTTTAGTATGGAGAATTTAGTGAAGTGGATTAAGTGACCTCGATACTTAAGTTAATTTAAGTGTCTAAAATTAACACAAGATGAGTAATTGGCAAGGTGGTGTTGGCATGAGAAATTGCATGAGGGAGAGGTTCAATCCCTTGGATAGCAATTAGGTGACTTTTATTTTGCTCTCTTCCTAATGTGTCACCAAGCTTTACTTTTGGATAAGATGGACTAATTTTTTATGGCAAGAAGACTTAAGGTTTTGGTAAGCATGAAATAAGGGATAGAATAGCTTGATTTTGGGGATAGAATTTCTTAAACTTTGGAAAAGTAGAGGATTACAAGGCATGAATCAAGGTGGATGTTTTGAAATTATTTCATGGCCATTTTGACCATGAACTTGGACGGCATTATGGACAAAGGGGGGAAGCCAAATTTTGGTGGTTAGTTTTGGAAAAGTTCGTACCATGAGAGAATTTTCATTTTGGACATTTTGCTCTTTCAAAAACATTTTTTTTCTCCTCTCATCTTTTCCTCTTGACTGAATATGCATAGTGAGGTTTGGGCATTCTTTTTGTGCAATTTCGTTGTCTAGAAAGCTTATGTGTTTTTCTTTTGGAAACCGAAATAGGAGATCACTTGTACACTATTTTCTTTCTTGACCCAAAGCCGAAATCATTTGTGCATCTTCTTCTCTTTTACCTTGCTAAGGCCGAAACCTCTCTCTCCTAATTCCACCATTGATGCAACACCTTAAACCTCCCATCCCTCTCTTCTCTTTTGTTAAAGTCGAATCTATAACCCCTTGCTATTCTCTCCTAAAGCCGAAAGTTCCACTTCTTTGTCACCCATTGAAACCGATTGCTCCTAAGCACCAAAAGCCTATCATCTTTCTCATCTGAACCGATTTCTCTACTTCAGGTTCTTCTTGTCGATTTTCTTTGAGGTTTTTGACCATTTGCATTTTGGTCATTCTTTTTCGGTAAGGATCTCTTCTAGGCTGATCTCTTTTCCTTTATCTTTCTTTGACTGTCGAAAATCAAGACTCTAATCCTCTTAGTCTTTTGGCTGAACCTTGAAGGAGGATTTCGGGATTCTTTTGTAGCCATCGTTTAGGGGGAGATCATTCGGGATTTGAATATCTAAGGTAAGCAAGCATGACCTTAGGCCGAAGGCCACTTACTTTTGTTCATTACGTTAGAATTGAATCTAGCATATATCATATAGGATTTCGACAAACTCCATAGGAAAGTGACGGTTTTTGGGATTTAATCGAGTAAGGTAAGGAGATAATGATATTGGGCCAAAGGCCATATCTTTTTAGTGATAAGCGATTTCTCATATAGTGTTATGTAGGTGCTGTCGGCATTGTAAGCAAAAGCCAAAAATCTTGAATATTCTATTGTTCTTCGTGTTTACAAGGTGTGTAGCCTACACTAAATTTCTGATAGATTAATAGTATTATTGATAACCATGTGTTAATAAGAAATATGTATGATAATGGTTGCGGGTACCATTCAGTGGTACATGATATTCGTGCACGTTAACCCCTAATACTTTGTTAATAATGTCAAAGCATGGATATGAAATGTGTATGATTCCGTTATAATTTTGGGGTTATTTTGCATAAAATCTGAATAATACGTATGTGCATGGGCATATGGGTGATCTTGATAAAGGGGAAGTGTTCCGGTGGTTTTTACCACATTATCCGGTGATTTCGATCACAATATTATGTATCCGGTGACTTCGTCACAATATTATGAACCCGTGACTTCGGTCACATATTATGAATTCGGTGACTCAGTCACAATTATACGGTGGCCATGCCACAAAATTTATAAGGGCGATGTGCGCTTGATCGCAATGATCGCCTTCGATGGTGTGTAGCGGATAGAGGGTCGATTTAGTAATCCCACTGTGATTGGCGAATACGGTGGTGTGTAGCGGATGGATATCTAGGTGGGCTCGGGATTGCATTTCATTTTATATGTACATGTGATTTTATCGGTTATTATCTAATTTGCTATATTATTTGCTTATGGCTAAATGTGTTTTAAATGGGCTTTATTGCTATGATCGGTTGGGTTTTTAGTGTACTGTTACACATTGAGTCTGTTGACTCACCCCTCGTGGGATATCTTTTTCAGGTGATACTTAGCGTGATGGACCGGGTCAGCGAGAACTACGTGGTGGCCATTGCTCAACTCAGTATATGGGTTTTCATTTAATTAAACTTACTATGTTTTCTTTTATTATTTTGGGATTTATTTTGGGTTATGTTTTTATAATAAGGCCGCTATAAACTGTTTTATTTATACGTTTTAAATTTTATTCTGCTACGCTCAACTTCAACTAAATAATTAAATATTTTCGATAACCGAATTAAACTGTTTTGACACCTAAATACCTATGGTTTTCAACTTAATAATAAGTTCTAAATCTAGTTTTTCTTTTGAATAATAAATTTTCTAAAAACATAAAGTTAACGATTTAATAAGATACAAACTTAAATCACAACCCGATTTTCAACAAGATCGTACTTCAAATCTATTCTCTTACCACAAAATCACATGTTTTTTTCAAAACGACAAAACGAGTTTTTCTCAAGAAGCATTCCAGATCCGGTCGGGGCTTGTGGGCGGGTTTGGGGTGTTTCATTCTTTCCCGGTGATAAAGGCAATCCCGACACAAAGTCCATCGTGATTTTTTCCCATTTGCACTCAAGAATCATAACCGATTGCAACAATCCAGACGAAGCCTGATGTTCAGCTTTAACTTGCTGACGAATTAAACATTTTGACACGAAGTCAGAGATGTCTCGTTTCATACCATGCCACCAATAAAACAGTTTCAGATCATTATACATTTTCTTACTCCTAGGATGGACAATTGATCGACTATTATGAGATTCTTTCAAAATCATTTGAATCAACTTCGAATTTCTCGGAAGACAAATCCGATCTCTAAATCTCAAACAATCATCACTATCAACTCAAAATTTTAATTCATCATTCGATTCACATTGAGCTCGTTTAGCCATCATTTCAACATCACTTTTCTGAGCATTACAAATCTGATGTACAAACATCAACTTTACTTTCAACTCGGCCAAACCACACTATCATCACACAAATCTTTCTGAGCATTCATTGCTCGCAAAGCACATATAGACTTTTGGCTCAAAGCATCAGCTACAACATTAGCTTTACCCGGGTGGTAATCTATCACAAGTTCGTAGTTTTTCAACAACTCTAACCATCTTCACTGTCACAAATTCAATTCTTTCTAAGTCATCAAGTACTTCAAACCCTTATGATCAGTATAAATGTGACATTTCTCCCCAATTGATAGTGATGCCAAATATTCAATGCAAACACGATTGCAGCCAATTCAAGATCATGCGTTGGGTAATTATTTTCATGCGGCTTTAATGGTCTCGAAGCTCAAGCAATGACTTTACCTTTTTGCATCTGCACATAGCCCAAACCATTCAACGATGCATCACTATAAACTATAAATTCTTTGCTCGACTCAGGTTGAATTAACACTGGCGCTTCTATCAACAATACTTTCAACTGTTCAAAACTCTATTGACACTTTTCTGACCACTCAAATTTAACATCTTTCTGTAGCAACTTTGTCAATGGAGTCGCAATCATCGGGAAGCCTTTCACAAACCGTCTATAATGCCTCGCTAGTCCCAGAAAACTAAGGATTTTAGACACATTTCTTGGAGGATTCCATTCTAATATAGCAGAAATTTTACTCAGATCAACTCGTATCCCGGCAGCTGATACAATATGCCCCAGAAAACCAACCTCATGCAACCAAAATTCACATTTGCTAAACTTTGCATACAACTACTTCTCACGCAAAGTTTGTAACACGGTTCTCAAATGCTCAGCATGCTACGTCTCATCAAACGAATAGATGAAAATATCATCAATGAGCACCACAACAAAATGATCCAAATACAGTCTGAATATCCTATTCATCAGATCCATAAACACTGCAGGAGCATTTGTTAGTCCAAAAGGCATCACTAAGATTTCGTAATGTCCATACCTCATTTTGAAGGTAATTTTTGGTACATCAGACTCTTTGACTCGTAACTGGTAGTAGCCCAATCTTAAATCTATCTTAGAAAACACTGTTGCTCCTTTCAACTGATTGAACAAATCATCAATACGAGGCAATGGATACTTGTTCTTTATCATCACTTTGTTCAACTGTCGATAATCAATACACATTCTCATAGTACCATCTTTCTTTTTCACAAATAACACAGGAGCTCCAAGGTGAGAAACTCCGTCGAACAAATCCTCTATCAGTCAACTCTTGCAACTGAGACTTTAAATCTTTCAATTCTGTCGGTGCCATTCTATACAGAGCTATTGAGATAGGGGTAATTCCTGGTACTAACTCAATACCAAATTCAACTTCCCGAATGGGAGGTAATCCTAGTAACTCTTCAGGAAACACATCTGGAAACTCACAAACCACAGGTACAGATTCAACTTTCTTTTCTAACACTTTTGTATCAATCACATATACCAAATAGGCTTCGCAACCCTTTCTTATATAGTTCATAGCTTTCATTGCAGAGAAAACAGCCGGTAACCCTTTCATATCACTAGATTCAATTCAAACTATATTACCGTTCTCACTTCTCAATTCAATACTCTTTCTTTTATAATTCACAATAGCATTATGCAAAGTGAGCTAATCCATACCCAAAATTATATCAAATTCATCGAAGGGAAGCAACATCAAATTGACCAAAAAACATAAATCATAAAACATCAATGGGCAATTCTTGCACACCTTATTCACCAAGACACACTTGCCTAAGGGGTTCGATACTTTAACCACAAATTTAGTAGACTCAACAGGTAGAGTCTTACTTGATACTAGATTCACACACATATAGGAATGAGTTGATCCTGGATCTATTAATGCAATCACATCAGTATCGAATAAAGTAAAAGTACCAATAATGACGTCTAGAGATGACGCTTCTTCTCGCGCTCGTATAGCATAGGCTCGAGCAGGAGCTCTCGCCTCCAATCTCACAACTGTATCGATTGTCCCTTTCTGGCTTTTGCTCACATTTCTTGTGTTTTGGGTGGTCTACCCTTAGTCGTCACATTACTCGGTCTTTCATTCTGAACATTTTCTTCCTCAACCAACTTTGGCAATCCCAAATAAAGTGATCTCATAATCCACACTTATAACATGTTCTATTATTATACTTGCCCCAGCACTCTCCCACATGTCGTCTCCTACATTGTCTACACTCAGGCTTACTAATTTTAACGCTGCCAACACTTGATTCAATCGGAGCTTGAGTTCGTGGACCAGCATCTTGTCCCGAACGATCTCTACTTGGATGTCCATACGAAGCATTTGAACGATTGCTTGCATCTCTAAATCTCTTCGTCGAAGGTGGAGAAAACTTATTCATCGATCTTTTTTTTCATCACGAGCTTTAGAATCATCTTTCTTTTTTCTTTACTAAGCTCCTCGACTTTGCATGCTCTTTCAACTAGCTCAACAAATTCGTTTATATCGAGTATCCCAACCAACAACTTAATGTCCTCATTCAGCCCTTCTATAAAGCGTTTACACATAGTAGCTACGGTCGAAAAACATTCCCATGCATATTGGCTCAATCTCACAAATTCCCATTCGTACTTAGTAACTGACAAACGACCTTGTTTCAGCTCCAGAAACTTTTTAGGTTTCTGATCAATAAATCGTTGACTGATATACTTCTTTCTAAACTCAGCTTGAAAGAAATCCCAAGTGATTCTCTCTCTAAACCATAGATATCACGTCTTCCACCAATTATAAGCTGTATCCCTCAATAATGAAACAACACATTTTATACATTCAACCGGAGTCAACGACATCTCATCAAATACCCAAATCATATTTTGGAGCCAAAACTCGGCTTGCTCAGCATCATCATCAGCTGTGCCCCTAAACTTCTCAGCCCCATACATTTAGATCTTATCCACAGGAAGTTTATTCAATCGAATCGGATCTATCACTTGTGATACAACAGGTACTTATGGGAGTAGAGGTTGTGGAGCAGCCAGATTCGTTCGAACGAACTTCGAAAACCACTCACTCATCATAAGAAAGAAGCCTTGCTTAGCCTCTTCTCCCTCACTACTTTCATTTGGCCTAGATGTGGCCGACACTGTCCCTTGAGCGGGAGCAGGCGCATTACTCTCTACATCCTCAGCAACTGCTCAATCGGGGTCCATTACTATATGAAAACACATTTATATCTGTGAGAATTCATCACACTATCGCAACTTCATATATGGCATGTATAGCTAGACTCACACATGCTACGTTAGTCTGAGAATCGACTAAATCATAGCTTTGATACCAATAAAATGTAACACCCCTAACCCGAAACAGTCGCTAGAATAGGGTTAAGAGGCATTATCGAATAATCGAATCATTTAACAACCCAATTATGAAACAAAGTCAATCATCATCATAGCACATCAAGACATAATCAAATAGTTCCTTATTGAGGCCTACAAGACCTTAAACACATGCTAGAGAGGGGTCGGGTCTAAACCGAACACGTACAAAAGTTTAGAAATTTCAAACATTCAACAAGTCTATTGAGGCCACACGCCCGTGCCACCAGGCCGTGTGCCTCAAACGGTCACCAGACACCCCCATGTGTCTAAGCCGTGCCAAAACAGAACAAGCATTCTGACTTCTCCACACGGCCACCAAGCACGCCCTAGGTTCATACGAGACTTTTTCGGATGTTGACACCATATCGATACTATCTCGGAATTCATGTACATCATCTCATATACATTCATCATTATGAATTTTCATATAAACATACATATATCAATATAAAAATGTTTTTTTTTGTAGATAGACTTACCTGGAATTCGGATAAACAAAAACAAACTCGGCTACTCAATTACTTTCGATTTCCCACGATCTAAGTTTGTTTTCTTCGGTTATTGATCTATACATATTCAAATTGAACTCATTTATTCACTAATTCATTCAACTCAATCTAAAAACACATATTTAGGGCAATTTACAAATTAGACTTCATATTTTCACATTTTAACATTTTAGTCCCTATTTCACAAAATCACAAAATACACCAAATTTGCATACACTCATGCTTATCCGAATATCACCCATGCTCATTTATGTCTATATATTCCATTTATTTCATAATTTAGTCCCTCAAAATATTATTTTCTCAATTAATTCCATATTACTCAAAATCACCAAAAACTCAAAGACAAACTATGTTAATCTAACACGTATCTTTCATAATTCATCTTCAAACATCACAAAACTCATGTGTTCATCAATGGCATATTTCAAAATCATCATCAATTCATAAAATTGAAGCATGGGTTTTGAAGAACACTAAGCAACAATTACAAAAACATAGAAATTATCAAAAATTGAAGCAAAACATACCTTAAATCAAGCTCAAAGCTAGCCGAACCCTAGTTGTTCTTCCTTTCTTTATTTTATTTGTATTCTTGGCACTAAAGATGATAATAATGGCTTTATTTTCATGTTTTTATTATATGCTTTAATAAGCTTATTAGTCATTTTACAATTCTAACCTTTATTAATACATTATGATTTCCACTAACTTTAGGTATTAATGTCCATCCATATTTCCAATGGTTCAATTGCATTATAAGGACCTCACATTTATAAAAACATAACACATAGGTGCTTTTAACATATGGCATGCTAATTTAGGTCCTTTTCTCAAATTAAACACACAAACAACAAAATTAATTCACGAAAATTTCACACATGCTTAATCATATACTGCAGACACATAAAATAATATTAAAATAATTTTTGACTCAGATTTGTGGTCTCAAAACCACTATTCTGACTAGGGTCTAAACTGGACTGTTACAAGATAGTTGGTATAAATTTTATTTGAAGCATGTTGTGACACATGGTAATTGATTAGCTGGAATAAAATTTAAACCTAAAGAGAGTGATTCGGTCTGCTTATAATGAAATAAGAAATGGATATTTTAATAATCATTTGAGACATGACGGAAACAATTGATAAACCTTAGGGCCTGAATGTTATGAAAACCATTGTTGCCGAGAATTCCAAGATGGTAAGTCATCATTACCGGACAACCCGAGATGACGAGTCCATATGCCTATACCGAGATCGAGTGTGATTTGTAGAGTAAATATATATATATATTCATAAAATGGCCTATTGGTGATGAAATGAAACTAACAGAAATGTGAAATATGACATCCTGTGATTTGGGTTAAAAATGAGTCTTAGGGGCTACTTGAATGCAAGTAAGCTTATAGACTCGAAAATTGTTGAAATGTTAAGGCAAAGATAAACATATGTATATGTGGAATATATATACTAAATGATGAATTACTGCTTGTGATTTGAATGGTAGGTTTAATCTCTTATTTGATAAAATAGAAAATAGTACAATTTAATTGATAGGTGGTACTCGATATGAAATTAAGTTGAATTATGACATGCATATATGGCATCAGAATGATGAATTGAGAATGTTAGGATGTAATTTGAATTTATAAGGAAATTAGAAGCTAGTTATTAAAGTACATATTATGCTTTAGTTTATTAGATGATGCATTGTGTGTGCCAGTATAGTTGCTTCAATATATTCAATGATGCACTGTGTGTGCCAATATGCACTCTATGTGCTAGTTTCCCTTACTTTGGTCTGGCCAATGATGCACTTATGTGTCAATATGATTGGTTTAATTTTGTTCAAAGATGTATTACAATACTAGATTGGGACACAAGTTGGTTGATCTATGTATTTGACTTAAGTTTGGGCAAGATCAATAAAGTTATAACATGTGAACAAGTTAAATGAAATATAAATTGGGTTGATATCGTGATTGATGATTCGAATGTAAATTGTGATATATGAATATTGATAGCATGAAACAAACTATATGATCCAATTAATCGAGCTCGAGGATCGATAAAAACGGATAAAAAATGAATTAATTGATTCAAAAATGAAAATATTAGTACCCCACCTCTTTCTAGGTAAATTTTAGGGACGAAATTTCTTAAGGGGGAGAATTGTAACGAACTAGTTTCCAATGGTGCCAAAAATTATGGTTCTGAAATGTCATTTTCGTAAAATGTGTTCGCACATATTAGTACTTAATATTTGTGATACTAGTATAGAAACATATTAAAGTTGGTCTAGTAATTTTGCTTAATTGATAGTAAATTAAGGTACAAGTGTAATGATACTAAAGTGAGTGGAGTTGAAACTTACAATTTTGAGATCCCATTTCCATAAATCGAGTCAGTAAATATTATTAAGTAATACTTACAAGTTAATTATAATTTTATATTAAATTTTGATCGAATAAATTTGCTAATTGGACAATTAGTAAATGTACAAGTGTATCGGTTCTAAAGTTAGTGGTTTTAGAAATTGAGGTATCGAGACCTTCGATACCTCAATTTTCATAAACCGAACTCATAAATATTTTTATTAAATATTTATGGAGTTAATTTGTAAAGAAATTTATTTTTGGTTAGGTAATTTTGTATACTTAATGCTTAATTTAAGTACAGGGACTAAATTGTAAAGAGGTAAAAGTGTGATTTGTAAAAAGATTATAGTTTAGAATTTAATAAATGGGCTAAAGTGGCAATTAACCACTAAATTTCTTTGTGTGCTCGTTCAACATATGTATATATGTTATAATATATATATATATGCAAATTATTAAAAGAAAAGAAAAAGAAAATAAATAGTATAAAAAAGACGGAGATTTAGTAAGTTAAAATGGTGGTGGTTGGTAAAAAGAAACATCTTTGGTTCTTTTCATTCTCCAACCATTCGAAGAAAAATTGGCATGAGGGGAGAAGCGTATGGCCTTAGGGCTTGAAAGTTTTAAGCTTAAATTGGTTAGTACAATTTAGTCTTTTTCTTGTAATTTTTATGTTTTCGAAATCCTAGTACTATAAGCTAATTGACCCATGTGGTATTTTTTGTTATTGTTAAAATTTGAGGATGTTACTTTAGTTGAATGTTTGAAGTTCTAGTGTAAATGGTTAACTTTTAAGCTTAGATATGAAAAATGACTAATTCGTAAAGTGAAAATTGTTAATTTTGAACATAGGGACTAAATTGTAATATATCAAAATTGATATGAAATTTCTATGATTATTGATAATAGAGGACTGTTGAAGGATGGATTTGAAATGAGTTTAAATATCGAGCTCAAATATGAAAGTTAAGCTTGTTTCAGGTTTTAAAGACTAAATTGAATAAAATGTAAAATGTTAGGGAAATTGTTAAAAACGTTTTTAGGAAGAAATATGCATTATATTGAATGTTATAAGACACTCGAGGCTGATAACTGAAATAAATTATTATATGGAACAAGATTTGAGCTAATTGGGGGATAGTTAGGGAAAAAGTCAATTTTCGGCAAATTAGTTCTCGGCGTTTTGTGTGTCGTTATTTTTGCCAGGTAAGTTCATATGGGACTTACTTTATTAATTAATGATGCATTTTTATTATTTTTTGCTTAATATTTGAACTGTTATTTATATAATGTTTTTGGCATCAAAGGATTAAATCAAAATATATGTATTAAATGATTACGATATGAAAGCTCGAAGTTTACCGTGAGCAAATTCTTGGTTTGATGTTTATTAAATTCTATATGTTATGATATTTTATATTATTTCTTGTTGTAGTCCATTGCTAAGAAAGAATTGATTTATCTTAAAGTAGTTTATATGGAATTGATTTGCATGTATTAACTGGATTAAAATTGAGCAAGAGTATGTTTGTACATTTGTAACATTTGATATGCTTTAGAGGCTGGAAAAAGTATGCTTCAAATGCTTTCAAAGTAAGTTTTAAATGTTGTCCAAAATATGTTTTAAATGTCATCCAAAGCATGTTTTAAGTATTGTCCAAGATGAACATTTCTATTATGTTTATGCTAAATTAAATGATAGGATTAAATAAGTGTTTATGTCAATTTTAATGTTGATATTATAGGTGAATAAGTGTTTTTCCAAAGCTAGTTATATCTGATATGTTTCATGTCAATTTATGCTTTACATTATTTACCTGATATATCATCGTTTCAATGGGAAGGATAAAGAAGTGTAATTCAAGGTTGTTCAAATATTGTTGTTTTACATTATTCGGTTATTATTATTTGAGTGTTCGTTGATATTGTAGTTTGAATATTATATGGTGGGTGAATGTTATAAACTATGTTGTATGTATGTTCAGTTCTAATGTTCAAAGGTTGGTGTTTCTATAACCTAAACTATTTTGTTTGTTGCTTTTATGTAACACCCCAAACCCGGCCCAAACGCTACGGCGAATCTAGAATGCTACTGAGGAAAAAGTTTGAAAAGAATTTGTCATAAGGGTGAAAACATAAAAATTTTCTGTCATTTATAAAAACATTGTATATTTAAAATTCTAAGTAAAATTATGTTATTACAAATTTCCAAATTAAAACTTTAATATAAGTTTTGATGATGTAAATCGCTTTCTAAAATAAAACATTCCAAATATCATCTCGATCGTCAATCCAACTCGAACACAATAAAAGTCCCCAAATACTTTAAGTGGCCCTTATTACAATAAATATTTACTCAAAATACTGAAAATATAAAGTGCATAAAACAATGAAAAACATCTTCTGCATGGCCACCTCAGATCCGCTCCAAATTCGGTCCAAGAATCATGTATCACCTGCATTGTTTGGTAAAAAAATTGGGTGAGTAAAAATCGACTCAGTGTGTAATTAGTCCACAGTTTTCCACACATGGGCTTAGCCCAAACCACACCAATCCACATATCAAATAATAATGCAAAATGCACCCAACCCAGCCTAGGGTCCATCCTCTACATGCCCCTGTATCCAGCCACCACACACCAGGGGATTACTAAATCAACCCTCTAACCTCTACACACTAATTTGGCAAGCAATGCCATCCACCAAGTGGTCAAGCCATTGGTCCACGTGAAATAAATCACAGTAAAATCCACAACGCGACCTCAGTCAATGTCAATCCACGATGTAGCTCGTAGCTAACATCAAATCACGATGAGGCACATAGCCATCACCAACCACGATATGGCACAAAGCCGATACCAACCACGATGAGGCACAGAGCCGATCATCAATCCACGCGAGGGTCGTAGCTATCACTAAACCACGTACATAAATGTACACCCTGCCCTTCAATAATCATATCCCAATCCCTATGCATATGTCAGTATCATGGCCAAATAATAGTAAAATTCCAATGAGCATACATCACATGCTTACCACAATTCCACACATATACCATGGTAAAATAATATCATAAACCGACACAGTTAACCAAATACCCACAATGGGTAGCCACCATCTCAAACCATTATTTCCGCTATCATACACATCTTATACATATATATATACATAATAAAAAATCCAAACAACAGGAGATCAGTGCGATAACTACACACCTTTTTCGGCACAGTCGATTAAATCCTGAAACCCAAAGCCTAAACGATTTGCACCTTGCGATTTGATGAACTCCCTCCTATGTAACTATGATAGAATCGGCTTCAACCCATAAGGCTTACAAAAAAAATGGCCTTTGGCCAAATATCACACATCACTTACCTTGGAACCATAGAGATATCCAGCTACTATAGAGGAGTGATTGACTTTGGAAGAAGAAAGAGATGGAGAAATCGGCTAAGGCTTACTTGTGCTTTCGGTTTTTGATGGATTGTGAAAAGAAAAGAGAAGGTTGAGACTTGATGCAATTTAGCTTTGGTATCCAAAGGAGATTCGGCCTAAGCAAAGTAAAAAGAAAAGAAAAGAAGAGAAAAGAAGAAGATGAGGAAAGAGAGAATGATGACTATAAGTTTGCCAAGGAAGAAAAAGAATAAAATGAAAGAAAACAATGCTCCTTTCAATGGTAGTAATTTCGACACAAAGAGGAAAAGGAGCTTGAGAGGAAAAGAAAATAATATCAATTTGGTCAAGAATAATAGCCAAAACCAAAGCAAAATTTTACCAATAGCCCAAGACACATTCGGCTAGGAAGAGAGGTTTTGGAGAGAAAAGAAAATGGTGCCCAATTGCTAAAGAATTTGATCAACTATCCCCTATTCCCTTTCAATATTCGGCCAACCCCCCTAGCCCCAAAAACCGACCAGGTTCATGGTCAAAATGGCCATGAAATAATTTCAAAAACAAAGCCCTTGATTCATGCCTTATAATCCTCTATTTTCCCAAAGTTTAAGAAATTCGATCCCTTATTTCAAGCCTTATGTCCCCTTATCATACCAAAACTTAGGATTTCATTCCTTAAATTAACACTTACCTTTTTCCTTAGTCTACTATCCATAAAAGAAAATAGTCCAACCTTACCTTAATTAAAGTTTGACCATCACATGCCATACGAGTCCAAAATAAAAAAAAAATCACCTTAAGACTATCCATGGGATTCAAACCTAAGTCCCCCTCACACTGCTTGTGGCGTCACTTTCCAAGACCCTAAGTGGCACCTCCCTTGCCACTTTGCCAAGTGAATTATTGTGTCTTAACCTCCACATTAATTCCCTTAAGGCCTAGCTCCCCTTAGCTCCCTTTAACTAACACTTAAAACAAAAATTTTTCCTACAGCTCGGGCCTACCCTTGGCTTAAACCTAGATCTTAAAACACCTTAATTAATTCATAATCAAGCCATACACATGAAAAACAATTCAAACCTAATAGCCCCTATTTCAGGATGTTACAGTTCTACCCTCCTTAAAGAAATTTCGTCCTCGAAATTTCCAACTAACTAACAGTCGTGCATCCTAACTCACCATGCTACGCTCTTGCTGCACAAGACTCGATCTTAATAAAACTAATATACTTTCTAAGTATAGCCTCAAAGTTCACACTCAAAGTTCTAGATACTTCACTAGCAATACAGGAATGAGTTGACACGATATCTATCAAGGCAATAAAGGGTATTCTGAAATAAGGAACGTACCCGTTATCACATCTGGCACATCTTCCTCCTCACGACGCCTGACTGCATAAACTAACCCTGGCTGTCTCGCATCTACACCCTTAGCACCTCTGCTTGATGCTCCATGACCTCAGCCAGAACCATTCCCTCCATGGTTCAGACCACGACACCTTGTCGCCTATTGACCACCTCTGCCCGGCTGCACATAACCCTGGCCTACTGTCCAAGCCCTATCCATCTCCTGAGGACAATTCCTAACCAAATGAGCCTTAGACCCACATCGAAAACATTCCTTGCTATTTCCCCAGCACTCTCCTGCATGAGCTCTCCCATACTGAGTACAAGGACTACTCCGATTCGAAGCTGATGCAGTGCATGTGCATGAAATTCTCAACCCTTGGTATTTTCTAAAATTCCAGATGATTCGACAATCCATGAAACACCCCACACCCTACCCACGAGCCCGAGCAGGATCCGTATGTTCCTAAAGTAAACCGGTTTCAAACACATTCGATACTTAGAGAAAATTTGTAAATTTTAGAAAAACTATTGTTTTGAGTTGGGCTTAGATTGAAACCCATTTATTTAATCTTGTAAATCCAACTTGATGTAACATGTCCAAAATAGTCAAAGAATAATCCATTGGGCCTTATGGCCTTATTACATCAAATAAACCCAAAATAAAAAAAATATTAAAATTAAATAAAGTCCAAATTACGAATAAATTCTTCAAGTGATGCATGGCCTCCTCATGGTCTCACTCTGGTCCATTCAATACTTTCATCACACAAAATAATTCCCACAATGGGGTGAGTCAACAGACTCAATGTGCACACAATACTATCATTCAATAAATCGAGGCATTCATGTTCAAATCATCAAGTCCATATAATAACGAAATTGTGATGCAACCCAAACCCAAAACCTATAAGCCATCCGCTACTCTCCACCAGTACCAACTTTTGCTGCAGTGGGGACTACTAAGTCGACCCTCCATCCGCTACTCTCCACGTTGTGTCATTAGACACTATTATGTAAAGTTACGAAATTTCGCAATGTGACCGTAGTCGACATATTTAGTTGGTGAGGAGACAAAGTCAACACCTTCACAGGTGAGACAAAGTCAACACTGTCCTCCCCTTTAATATAAATCCCGAATGCCCCAAAACATGTATATATATATATATATATATCATAATTTAATTTCATGTTCATATTCATATATTAGCATGTTATTAAAATAACATTTTTCCACAATCCTATCAAAGGTAGGAAACGTACCTTGGTACTTTTTGTCACATGTGTGGTACATAGCCACATTCATATTATTATTCATATCGTATATTAAAATATTTAACCATAATATATCGAAGAATAGTAAGGGTACACACTTATTAAGCTTAAATAAAAGTTCCTTGAGATGTCGAAAATCCCGATCTAATCTTTAGATCTATTAATCCCTATATTCGGCCCATCCATTAACACACATTAATAAACCCCTTTTTAAACAAAACCAAATCCTAGTAGGATTTGTAAGGAAAAACTCACCTTTGCCGATTTGGTGATTATACAAATCCCGAAAGTTTGGTTTTTCCTCTACCTGATATTCGGCCAACCTTGTAGTTCAATAAGGTCAGTTTTGGCTTTTCAAAAATTAAGGAATGGATTTAGATACTCACACAACCCTTAGCTTAATATTTTGAGGCTTACCTTAGAGATTCCAAATCCCGAAAGTCCCTTTTGTCTTGAATACATCGAAATCCCTAAAGATCATAGGTTAGATTTGATCTAACTTTAATAAGTGGTAGATGGCCTTTAGCAGAATGTGTCTTACCTTAATTTTCCTCGGATCCGAAATCCCAAACTCCTCCTCTAACATTCGACATAGACAAAAAGAGGTTATTTTCTTAAGCCTTGTTTAAATTGATTTAAAAGAACAAGAATCAATTGTTCTTACCTTAGATCCTTGATCTTTATGTTCAACGATGGTGGAAACCCGAGATCCCTTGTATATTCGGCCATGATCAAAGAGAATAGGAATTAAGCCTTTTACTTTGGCAACTAGAAAGAAAGAAAATTGAATGGCTTAACTTACCTTGAAACCTTCAATCACTTGTTTCCTTGTCTTGGAGTTCTTGAGATCCGGCCATGGAGATCTAACCGAGATTGGAAGAGAAGAGTTTTGACTAGGCAATGGCAAAGGAAGGAAAAGAAAAGATGGAGTCCTTTCTTGGGGAAGTTTGACAATGAGAGGGAAAGAGAGAGCAAAATTTACGGCAAGTGGGTGAATGAGAGAAAAGTCTCTCTTTTCCTCTTTTAAGCTGAATCTGCTAGACCAAGAGTCCAAAACTTGGCCACTACTCTCCCAAGTGATAATTTAATCTTCATTAATTATCACTTTATTAAATTAAAATAACCTTTAATCCATCCTTTAATTCCTTATTTATCTTAGTAAAATAAATCCTCTATTTATCACTTTAATTTGACAAGTTTTAATAAAAATAAAACTCTTCCTTTCAATCAAACATGTGCCGTCCATCCCTAGCCTTGGGAAACAAAATTAAACCTTCAATAATTGCTTTCCATGTGACTCGAACTCAATATTATCCATAAGCCTTAAGTGACACTTGAGCCACTTTTCCAAGCTCGATTGTATGACAAAATTCACCAACTTTTTCTTTTAAGGCCCTCGCCTTATCTCCTATTTTGGGCTTTAAAATTTGTCATTCCGGCCTTATTTCTAAGTTTCCTAAAATTTTACATGGCTCTGAACTTGCCATTTTCCTTACATCTTGAGGTTTCCAAAATGTTCGGGTTTCCAAAATGTTCGAGGTTTCCAAAATGTTGGGTTTCCAAAATGTTTAGGTTTCCAAAATGTCCATTTCCATTTCCATTTTCATTTTCATTTCCATTTCCATGCATTTCTAGGTTTCAAAAAGTTTCACAAATTTATTCATAGTACTTGAAACTTGTCATTTCATACAATTAAACTGGAAATGCATAGGCCTATTCGGATGTTACAGTTCTACCCCTTAAACAAAATTTCATCCCGAAATTTCCTAACTAAAATAATTGAGGGTATTGTTTGTCTCATCCTCTTCTTACATCTCCCACGAAGCTTCTTAGTTCCATGATTGCGCATAGCACTTTGACTAGGGAACCGTCTTCTTTCGTAGTACTTGCACATCACGTTCCAAGATCCGAATCGGTTCTTCCTTATAGGATAAATCGGCCTTAGTTCCACCTCTTCAACCGTACCACATGGGATGGATCCGATCGATAGCGACGTAACATGGACACATGAAATACATCATGCATTTCTTTGCAATTACGGGTGGCAACTCTAATTGGTATGCCACGGCCCAACTCGCTTGATGCTTTGATAAGGCCCTATAAATCTTGGGCTTAGCTTTCCTGCGGACCAAACCTCATTACCTTCTTCCAAGGTGAGACTTTCAAGAACACTTGATCTCCCACTTCAAACTCTATTTCCTTTCGCTTAAGGTCTGCACAGATGACTTTTGCCTATCGAGGCTTCCTTCAACAGTGCGAATTAACTCAACCTTCTCTTGGTTTACGCCACCAACTCTGGACCCAAAACTCGGCGTTCTCCTAACTCGGTCCAACAAGTAGGTGTTCTACACTTCCTTCCATACAATGCTTCAGATGGTGCCATTCGAATCTTGGCACGATAGCTATTGTTGTGGCGAATTCAGCTAAAGGCAAGTAATCTTCCCAACTTCCTCGAAATTCCATTACACACCTCTCAACATATCCTCCAACACTTGTATAACCCGTTCGACCGCCTGTCGATTGTGGATGAAAAGTCAGTAGTGAAGTCTAGCTTAGTGCCTAAAGCTTGATGAAGTGCTTTCCAAAATCGAGACGTAAACCTTGGGTCTCTATCGAGATGATCGACTTGGTACTCCATGTAATCTCACAATTTCCATACACATACAACTTAGCCAACCAGAAGAATAATCCATTACACCGGATAAAGTGTGCGGACTTGGTCAAACGGTCCACAATCACCATACCGAGTCCTTCTTAGTAGGCGTGAGGGAAGCCCACTAACGAAGTCCATGGTAATTCTTTCCCACTTCCATTGGGAATTTCGATTGGTTGGAGCAATCTGATGGAACTTGGTGTTCAAATTTCAACTGCGACCGTCAAACATTTCCCACAATTCAGTCACTTCGCCTGAGTCGGACCACCAAAATTGTTCCTTAGATCTCTATACGACTTGATGCGATCCTTGGACCCACACCTATAGCATGCTCCTATCTCTTTCCAACACTCCCTAGATGCCTCTTCCCACAATACTCACACACGGACGAATCACTTGGCTGGGTACCGACTTGTTGATTCTGTGGCCCATCAACCCGAGGCCTCTTGTAACCCTTTCGATGACCCAAACCCTCTTTTGGTCTTATTCTTGTCCACTATGCCTTAGTAGCATCCTTAATCCCCTCGCCACCTTGGCCTTTTCTACCAAAAGCAGAATTCAAGGCTCGATGCGGTGCTATGACGCCTTTGACCGCATAAACTAACCTGGATGCGCTCTTTGGATCCAATCCTAGACATGCCGTCTCGCATCTACACCCTTAGCACCTCTTGATGCTCCATGACCTTGGCAGAACCATTCCCTCCATGGTTCGGGCCACACCCTTGTCGCCTATTGACCACCTCCTTGAGATGTCGCCTGACCATTAACGCACATAACCACCTTTGCCGATTTGGCCTATTGTCCAAGCCCTATCCATCTCCTGAGGACAATTCCTAACCAAATAAGCCTTAGACCCACATCGGAAACATTCCTTGCTATTTCCCCAGCACTCTCCTGCATGAGCTCTCCCACACTGAGTACAAGGACGACTCGATTCCCTTAAACCTGATGCAGTGCACGTCTGAATTCTCAACCCTTGGTATTTTCTAAAAATTCCCAGATGATTCTGACAATCCATAACTCCTTGGTTATCCCGGTTCCTATCCCTATCTTTATTTCACGCCTATCGGCCCTCTTGACCTCCTCGAAGCTCTATCCACTAAGACTGCAAAGTCCCTCTCCCGATGCGGCGCTATCAACACTCACAGCTCATCTCGTAACCCATCCTCAAATCTAACACACCACTCGTAATCAGTAGCTACAATCCCTCTAGCATACCGACTTAACCGCAGAAACTTCACTTCATACTCAGCTACCGACTTATTTCCTTGCACTAAATTCAGAAACGCCTTTCTCTGAGAGTCGATGTAGCTAGCTCCAACGTATTTCCCTTCAAACTTAACCTTAAAATACCCCCAATCCACTCGATCCGCAGGGATACTCTCCTTGACAGTGAGCCACCACTGATAAGCCTCGTCTCGAGCAAATAAACAAGACCTTTCGCTTTTTCCTCGTGATGCAATCCAAATCATCCATGATCCTCTCGACTGCCTCTAACCAATACTCTGCTACATTCGGAGCTACCCCAGATACTCCCCTAAAAACCTCATCTCCATTTGATCTAAGTCTCTCAGCTACTGACTTCCGAGCCCTATTTCCCATACTAGCTCTTGCTACTCGCTCTAAAACTCGTAGCATAGCCTACAATACTGCGTCATCTCCTCCGGTTTGCTCTTGAAATTCTGCCCCTACAGTCGATGGCGGTGCCTCATTTTTGGAACCCTGACCAGACCCAACTGGTTCCGACACAGCCATCCTACCTCTACCCCGCCCACGACGACCACGTCCCCTAGAACTCATGTCTACTTCGCGATTTAATCTGATTTAAGAAATTTTATGCATTAGTCTTTTGTTCCACTGATTATCCGTGAACAATTTTATGGAAAGACGTTTTTAGTAGTAGTTCTTTCGATCAACCAAAGTTTTCATCTCAAGTTTGCTACCCTAATTCAGAGAGTCACATTCATTCATCCACAACATCCACTACACTACTATGGGCATTTTATCCGTTCTCAACCCAGGGGTATTTTTGTAACTCATCCTACAGGGGTATTTTGCAATAAAATGGGGTTAATTCAAAAATAATCTTACAAATCAATGGTATTTTAGAAATTTTTGAAATCGGGATCACTTTGAAAATTGATACAAATCAGAGGTATTTTTTTTTTGGAATTTTAGAAATCGAGTTTATTTTGGTAATTTTGTAAATCAGGGGTAATTTAGTAAATTTTCCAAACTGGGGTATTTTAGTCATTTTTCAAATCTAAGGTAGTTTTTACAAAACAGTGTAGCTGGTCCCTTTCGGGTTTTAGTTATCTGGTTTAACCGGTGAATAGGTCCTCTTGGTTAGGGTGAACCGTCACTACGCACCAGGTAGAATTCGAGTGAAGAGAAGGTGAGTCATTAGGACTGCTTAAATACTAAGCTCCCATCGAATCCAATCCTAAACATGCGCACAACTGTTGCCACACCCTAACTCAGTGACTTACTCACAGGTTTGTTTGGTTGCACTTAAGTCTTATGTATCTTGTGTTGGAGTAAACTAGTCCTAGGGTTCAACAGCTCCTAATCTACTAATCTACGATCCCATAAAGTTTCACATACCAATCCCGTCAATAGTTAGGGGTACTTACCTCGTGGACTTCGAGCCAGAGATGCAGGTGCCATGCCAGAATAAACCTGAAATAGTTCATGAAAGTCTATGTTTTTGAAAAGCCCTTTTTTTTAAAAAAAATGTTTTTGGCTCAAAAACCCTCAAAGTCGAGTTTTGAACCGAGCTCTGATACCAAATTGTAACACCCCAAACCTGGCCCAAACGCTACGGCCGAATCTAGAATGCTACTGAGGAAAAAGTTTGAAAAGAATTTGTCATAAGGGTGAAAACATAAAAATGTCATTTATAAAAACATTGTATATTTAAAATTCTAAGTAAAATTATGTTGTTACAAATTTTCGAATTAAAACTTTAATATAAGTTTTGATGATGTAAATCGCTTTCTAAAATAAAACATTCCAAATATCATCTCGATCATCAATCTAACTCGAACACAATAAAAGTCCCCAAATACTTTAAGTGGCCTTTATTACAATAAATATTTACTCAAAATACTGAAAATATAAAGTGCATAAAACAATGAAAAACATCTTCTACATGGCCACCTCGTATCCGCTCCAGCCCGGTCCAAGAATCATGTATCACCTACATTGTTTGGTAAAAAAAATTGGGTGAGTCAAACCAACTCAGTGTGTAATTAGTCCATAGATTTCCACACATGGGCTTATCCCAAACCACACCAATCCACATATCAAATAATAATGCAAAATGCACCCAACCCAGCCTAGGGTCCATCCTCTACACACCCCTGTATCTAGCCACCACACACCAGGGGATTACTAAATCAACCTTCCAACCTCTACACACCAAATTGGCAAGCAATGCCATCCACCAAGTGGTCAAGCCACTAGTCCACGTGAAATAAATCACAGTAAAATCCACAACGCGACCTCAGTCATTGTCAATCCACGATGTAGCTCGTAGCTAACATCAAATCACAATGAGGCACATAGCCATCACCAACCACGATATGGCACAAAGCCGATACCAACCATGATGAGGCACAAAGCCGATCATCAATCCACGTGAGGCTCGTAGCCATCACTAAACCACGTACATAAATGTACACCCTGTCCTTCAATAATCATATCCCAATCCCTATGCATATGTCAGTATCATGGCCAAATAATAGTAAAATTCCAATGAGCATACATCACATGCTTACCACAATTCCACATATATACCATGGTAAAAAAATATCATAAAACTGACCTGGTTAACCGAATACCCACTATGGGTAGCCACCATCTCAGCCATTATTTTTGGCTATCATACACATCTTATACGTATATATATACATAACAAAAAATCCAAACAACATGAGATCAGTGCGATAACTACATACCTTTTTTGGCACATTCGATTAAATCTCAAAACCCAAAGCTTAAACAATTTGCACCTTACGATTTGATGAACTCCCTCCTACGTAACTATGTTAGAATCGGCTTCAACCCATAAGGCTTACAAAAAATGGCCTTTGGCCGAATATCACACTTTACTTACCTTGGAACCACAGAGATATTCAGCTACTATAGTGTAACATCCTGATAATTAGGGGTTATGCATCTTTACTTAATTGAATGATGTTGCATGATTAAATATGATTAGTGTATTTTGGAAGTTATTTTTGAACTTCATTAATTAAGTGAATGCTTAGTGATGTATTTAATTTTTAATAATTAAGATGGAGCTAAGCAAGATAGGTTTTAAGAAATAATGACAAGGAGTTTTAAGCATAAGATGAGTGATTAGCAAAGTGGGAAGGACACTTGGATGAGTGCTTGAGGGGAGAGGTTCGAATCCCCTAGCTAGCAAATGGGAGGATTTTATTTTTGTTTCCTTCCCTATAGTGTCGGCCAAGACTCTTCTAGAATGGATGAGCATCTTTTTAATTTTGGTTAATTGACCAAATGAAAAAGGTAAGCTAGAAGATATGGCATGGAATCATGAAAGAATGGTAAGTTAGGGGGGACAAAAGGCTTGAAGTAAGGGCATTGTCTTGGAAACTTTTTCATGGTCATTTGACCATGAATCTAGTGGTTTTAGGGGCTAAAGGGGATGGTTAATTGTGATAGCAATCTATGGGTTGATGGGGAAGAAATGTGGAGGAAAAATGGGGATTATGTTGGTAAGCTAGTTGGCTGAATTTGACTTGGGTTAGGGGGTGATAGTTGGCCAAAAACTCTAGCATTTTGTGCATCTTTTCTCAATTCTCCAAGAGCTCTCCTCCTAGCTGAATTTTGCTAATAATATTAGGTAAAAGCTTTACTTTGTTTTGGTTCTCGTTTTGACCATTTTGGTTAAAATTCCTATTCTCTCAAATTCTTGTTCTCTTTAGTCAAAAGCATCAAAAAGATTGGAAAACATTTTCTTCTTTTCACTTTCCCTCATTGCCGAAAGTTCCAAAGTTCAAAGAAATATTTTTCTTAAATTTTTCCCTCTTGGCCGAATGTGCATAGGTCCTTAAACCTATCTCTTTTCTTTTGAAATCACATTCATCATCATCTTTTCTTCTTCTTCTATTTCTCTCTTCTTTCAATTTCATTTTCTTTCTTCCTCACTCTCAACCGAAACTATTTTCTACCAACATCAAAATCAACATGCTTTCCTTCTCTTTTGTCAAACCAAATCACCTTTCTTTTTCATCTAAATCTTTATTTTCTTTTATTGAAAATCGATACCATTTTAGCCATAAATCACTATCTTTTTCTCTTTTCTTTTATTGGAAACCCGAAATCACCATAGCCAAAGCACCATATTTTTCTCTTGTTAAAGCCGAATCATCATTCCTTTTCTTCTTTTTGTTCAAGGTCGAATCTTCAAGTGATCAAGTAAGGTTTTGTCAATTGTTTTCATTATCTCTTTTTACTATAGTTGATTTAGAAAAATAAATCTCTTATTTTTCTCTCCTAGGCCGAATCCTTGGAATGGATTTTTAAGGATCTTTTTGGAAACCAACTTTTAAGAAGTGATCTTTCGAAATTATCCAAGGTAAGAATATCACCTTCGGTTATATCAATTTCTTTTAGATAGTTTATTAACTACCTTTATTTTAGGGGTGATTTTGAGACTAACAAGATAGGTAAGAAAAGAGCAGTACGGAGCGTTTGGAAGAGAGGAGGCACTGTTTTACCATCGAACTTCAATCGAAGGGCTGTATCGGTGATAAGAGATTTTCCACCGGGTTGTGGACCCTCTGCTAACGAAGATCGATTATTTGAAGTAGTGCATACAACCAAACCACTTTTCGTTGGTAGATTATCAGCGGGTTTTGATCCATCTAGCGGAGAAAAACCACAAATATCGGTTGTTCGAGAATTCGAGGGTAAGGATTTAGATCTCTCGTCAATAAGTATAATTTTATTAGTAATAGTATATTCTAACCAAGTGTGATAATTAACTAGGTGTTGACGAGTGAGAAGGTATCGTTCTCACAGTCATAAGGTGTGTAACCTTACAATAAAATCTCATAGATCTATATATTAAATGTGATTATATGACAATATGTTTGATTATGATTGTGGATACCATTTAGTGGTATACGATATTCGTGTATGTTTACCCCAAATATTACATTAATTTTGCTATATGCATAATTGTGAGATAAGTATGATTTTGTTATGATTTTGGGGTAAATGGCATGAAAACCTAATAATATGTATGTGCATGGGCATATGGGTAAAATTGATAAAGGGAAGTATTCGGTGGTTTTACCACAATATCCAGTGACTTCGGTCACATATTTGAAATCCGGTGACTTGGTCACATATGTGAATCTGGTGACTTGGTCACATATTTGAAATCCGGTGACTTCGGTCACAATTTTGTCTGGTGGCCTTGCCACAAAATTATAAGGGCGATGTGCATGTTGACTGCAGCAATTGCCTTCAATGGTGTGTAGCGGATGGAGGGTCAATTTAGTAATCCCCACGGTGTGTTTGGTTGGTACGAGTGGTGTGTAGCGGATGGACATTCAGGTGGGCCGGGTTTGCATTTCATTATATGTGTATATTCATGTGATTTTAAATGATTATTATTTAATCTGCTATGAAAATGGACTTTTGGGCTAAAAATGACTTAAATGGGCCTATGGCTATATGTGTAATTATTGGGCTTTAAGGCATATGATCAAATGGGCTTTTTAATGTATGTGTTACACATTGAGTTTATGACTCACCCCTTTTTATGGGATAACTTTTCAGATGATTCGTAGTGCGATGGATCGGGTCAGCAAGGACTCTGTAGTGGCCAATGCTCATATCAAGTATTTTGGAGATTTTCCAATTTAAACTTATTAAATTTTATTTCTTAGACTTTATTATGGGTTTTTGCTATTTTTATGTAATAAGGCCACTATGAACTGTTTTAATTTTTATGTTTGGATTTATTTTTCTGCCACGAACAATTATTAATTAAATAACTAAATGGTTTTCGATAAATAATTTAAAATGTTTTGACACTAATATATATATATGTTTTAAGGTAATAAATAATTTTTCATTAAGTTTGGTTTTCTTTTAACTTATTAATTTTTCTTAAAATTAATGTTTTAAGAAGATACAAATCTATTTTTACAATTTGATTTCAACCCGATCTTTAAATTAATCTATTTTATTCAAAATCATCAAGTTTTTCTTAAACAAAGCAAAAATTTGTTAAAGTTTTACTCGAGGAACATATCAAATCCGTTCGGGCTTTTGAAATTTGGGTTTGGGGTGTTTCAACTTGGTATCGAGCCAGCTTTTAAACTCTCGGTCTTGGGTTTTGAAGCCCACAACGTTTTCAAAATTTGACCCAAATGACTTTTGAAAGTTTCTTAAGTTAAATGATTTTATAAGAGCATGGCACTCGAAATTCTCGGCCTAGATCCATCAGGTAAGTATCTTTATTGATATGAATGTATGATAAGCCTAAGGAAACTATACTTTAAAGACATGGACCCTAGGTGTTTGTACACTACTATGGAAAAACCACTGAATATCTGTTTTATAAAACTTTCTGTTAATAAGAAGTGAAAAGACTCTAATACATAAGACTTTTTCGTAAAAAGATAAGAAGCGTAGTAGACATGAGTTCTAGGGGCGTGGTCGTCGTGGACGTGGAAGAGAAAGAATGGTCGCGCGGAACCGAGTTAGATCTGGTCAAGGTTACGAGAATGAAGCTCATACCTACTGTTGGGGTGGATTTTCAAGAGCAAAATGGAGGAGGTGACACATATCACAAGTCGTACTTGAGTATTGGAACGAGTAGCAGAAGCTAGTACTGGAAATGGGTCTCGAAAGTCAGTAGCTGAGAGACTAAGATCAAATGGAGCTGAGGTTTTCAGGGGAGTATCTGGAGTAGCTCCAAATGTAGCGGAATACTGGTTGGAGGCAGTCGAGAGGATCATGGATGATTTAGACTGCACTGCTGAAGAAAAACTAAAAGGTGCTATTTCACTACTCCGTGATGAGGCCTACCAGTGGTGGCTCACTATCAAGGAAAGTACCCCTGCGGATCGACTGGATTGGGGGTATTTTAAAATTAAATTCGAAGGAAAATACGTTGGAGCTAGCTACATCGACTCCCAGAGGAAGATATTTCTGAATTTGGTGCAAGGAAACAAGTCGATAGCTGAGTATGAAGCAGAGTTTTTACGACTTAGCCGTTATGCCAGAGGGATAGTAGATACTTAATATGAACGGTGTGTCAGATTTGAAGATGGACTTAGAGATGAACTGTGAGTGATGATTGCTCCGCACCAGGAAAGAGATTTTACAATCTTAGTAGAAAGGGCAAGAATAGCTGAAGAAGTTAAGCGGACTGAGAGACAGAACCAGGACAGAGGCCAGAATAAGAATAAGAAAAGCTTTGGGTGTTCAGGGTCATCCAGGAATTTTCAAAAGAAATCAAGAAATGATGGGTCGAAGTCGTGACACAACACGGTGGACAACATCGTGCTTGTGCTCAATGTGGGAAGATACACTCGGGAGAATGTTGGAAAAAGACCGGCAGATGTTTCAAGTGCGGATCTAAAGACCATATGATCAAGGATTGCCCGAAGAATTCAGATAAGAACCGCCCATGGGTCGTATGCGTTAATCGGTCGACAGAGGTGAACAAGAAACGATAAGGGCCGTGGTCCAAATGGAAGGGTAATGGCTCGGTAGAGGTCATGGAACTTCGAGCGGAGGTAGTGGTAGTTACGAGCGAGACGGCCGTGTCTAGTATATGCGATTCATCGCAGAGAGGATAGTGACGCACCTGATGTTATCACGGGTACATTTCTGATTTCTGGGTTGCCCTTTATTGCTTTAATAGATATAGGGTCAACTCATTCCTATATCGCTAGTGAAGTATCTAGAACTTTGCATGTGACTTCTGAGACTGTACCTAGGAAGATGACTGTACTTAGTCCTTTAGGACGGACAATAGTTATAGACAAACTTTTTAAGGAAGTACCTTTAGAAGTTCAAGGAATACAACTTCCATTGATTTAATGGAGTTGCCATTCGGGGAATTCGACTTGATCTTAGGCATGGACTGGCTTGTGAAGTATCATGCAAATGTGGATTGTGCTGCTAAGCGAATGTCCTTAAGAACTCTTAATGACAAAGAAGTTGTAGTGATGGGCGAGAGACGGAACTACTTATCTAATGTAGTATCTGCTCTTAAAGCGAAAAAGATGGTTAGAAAGGGATGTGTAGCCTTCCTGATGTTGGTGAGTGCCTTGCAGGCTAAGGAGGTAACTGTTGAAGCAGTCAGGACTGTGAATGAATTTGTAGATGTTTTTTCGGAAGAACTTCCAGGATTGCCTCCGGACCGAGAGGTAGAATTTGGAATTGAATTATTGCCTGGAACGGTGCCAATTTCTATTGCTCCATATAGAATGGCACCGAAGGAGTTAGTTGAGCTTAAGGCTCAGATTCAGGAGTTGCTTGATCGTGGATTTATCCGACCTAGTGTGTCTCCATGGGGAGCACCGGTTCTATTTGTGAAGAAGAAGGATGGATCAATGAGGATGTGTATAGATTACCGGCAGTTGAATAAGATGACCATCAAGAACAAGTATCCTTTGCTAAGGATCGACGACTTGTTCGATCAGCTCAAAGGAGCTGCGGTATTCTCAAAGATTGATCTAAGGTCGGGGTATCATCAGCTTAAAGTGAATGAAGCGAATATCCATAAGACAGCTTTTCGGACTAGATATAGGCATTATGAATTTCTGGTAATGCCATTCGGATTGACGAACGCCCCAGCTGCGTTCATGGATATGATGAACCGGATTTTCCAGCCTTACTTGGATCAATTTGTCGTGGTATTCATAGACGATATCCTGGTGTATTCTAAGTCCAAAATGGAACATGATAAGCATCTCCGGATTGTGTTGCAAGTTTTAAGGGAGAAGAAGCTATATGCCAAATTTAGCAAGTGTGAATTTTGGCTGAAGGAAGTCACATTTTTAGGCCATGTGGTGTCGGCAGAAGGGATAAGGGTGGATCCTCGAAAGATTGAGGCTGTACTAGATTGGAAACCACCTAAGTCCGTAACTGAGGTTCGTAGTTTCTTGGGGTTAGCAGGCTATTACAGAAGATTTGTTGAAGGATTTTCTTCGATAGCTGCACCTTTAACGAAATTGCTGAGAAAGGAAGTACCTTTCGTGTGGGCTGATAAGCAACAAGAGAGTTTTGAGAAGCTCAAGAAGGTTTTGACTGAAGCTCCGATTTTGATTCAGCCTGAGGCAGGAAAAGATTTTGTTGTGTATTGTGATGCTTCTCACACGGGATTAGGATGTGTTCTGATGTAAGACGGGAAGGTAGTTGCGTATGCGTCTCGGCAGTTGAGACCACACGAGGTTAATTACCCGACACATGACTTAGAGTTGGCAGCGGTGGTCTTTGCTCTTAAAGTTTGGAGACATTATTTACACGGGAAAAAGTCAGTGATATACACGGACCACAAGAGTCTGAAATATCTACTGACTCAGAAAGAACTAAATTTGAGGCAGCGAAGGTGGATAGAGTTGTTGAAAGACTACGACTATTCTATCGAGTACCACCCGGGTAAGGCGAATGTGGTGGCAGACGCTCTAAGTCAGAAAGTGGTGTCAGATTTAAGGGCGATGTTTGCACATCTTAGTCTTTACGATGACAGAAGCTTGTTGGAAGAATTACAAGTTAGGCCGACATGGTTGAGTCAAGTGAAAGAGAGGCAGTTAGTAGACGAAGATCTGAGTATAAAGCTTCGGCAGGTGCAGAGTGGGGAATTGGAAGATTATGGTATTAACAGTGATGGGGTATTGTGTTTCAAAGGTAAAGTCTGTATGCCGAGGGATCAGGAGTTAAGGCAAAAGATTCTTCAGGAATCGCATAGTAGCCCCTATGCTATGCATCCTGGAGGAAGTAAGTTATATCGAGATTTGCGAGATCAGTTTTGGTGGCTTGGTCTTAAACGAGAAGTTACAAAATTTATGGGAAAGTGCTTAACGTGTCAGCAAGTCAAGGCTGAACATCAAGTACCTTCGGGATTGCTTCAGCCGATAAAGATTCCGCAATGGAAATGGGAGAGAATCACCATGGACTTTGTTAGTGGGCTTCCTCTTATGCCTACTAAGAAAGACTCTGTATGGGTGATAGTGGACCGATTGACGAAATCTGCACATTTTATCCCAGTTCAGGTTGATTACTCTTTGCAGAAATTGGCGAAGTTATATGTGGCTGAGATTGTGAGATTGTATGGAGTGCCGTTGTCGATTATTTCGGATAGGGATCCGAGGTTTACGTCGCGGTTTTGGAAAGCAATGCATCAGGCTTTGGGCACCAGATTGGACTTCAATACGGCATTTCATCCACAATCTGACGGGCAGTCTGAACGAGTAATCCAAATTTTAGAAGATATGTTAAGGGGATGTGTGATAGATTTCAGAGGAAGTTGGGAGGAGTTCTTATTGTTAGCAGAATTTGCGTACAACAACAATTACCAAGCCAGTATTCAGATGGCACCGTATGAAGCACTATGTGGATGGAAGTGTTGCACTCCTACGTGTTGGACAGAATTAGGGGAACGTCAGATTTTGGGTCCAGAAATAGTGGCGAATCAAGAAAAGGTTATGGTAATCCTGCTCGATTAAAAGAAGCATCGGCAGACAAAAGTCATACGCAGATCTAAAGCGGAAGGAAATAGAGTTTTCTGTGGGAGATCAAGTTTTCCTAAAGGTCTCACCTTGTAAAAAGGTGATGAGATTTGGTCGCAAAGGGAAGTTAAGTCCTAGGTTCATTGGACCTTATCGGGTTTTGAAGCGGGTCGGATCTGTGGCATATCAGTTAGAATTACCTTCAGAATTGAAGCAAATGCATGATGTGTTCCATGTTTCAATGTTATGCCGTTACCAGTCAGATCCATCTCATGTAGTGCCAGTTGAGGAGGTGGAATTAAGATCAGATTTGTCTTATGAAGAGGAGCCAATTCAAATTCTGGAGCGAGATGTAAAGGTTTTATGGAGAAAGTCGGTTCCTCTCGTCAAAGTGTTATGGCGTAATCATGGATCAGAAGAAGCTTCATGGGAACTGGAGGAAGCGATGCGACAGCAATACCCTCACTTGTTCTAGCCAGGTAATTTCGAGGACGAAATTATTTTAAGGGGGTAGAACTATAACATCCTGATAATTAGGGGTTATGCATCTTTACTTAGTTGAATGATGTTGCATGATTAAATATGATTGAGTGTATTTTGGAAGTTATTTTTGAACTTCATTAATTAAGTGAATGCTTAGTGATGTATTAAATTTTTAATAATTAAGATGGAGCTAAGCAAGATAGGTTTTAAGAAATAATGACAAGGAGTTTTAAGCATAAGATGAGTGATTAGCAAAGTGGTAAGGACACTTGGATGAGTGATTGAGGGGAGAGGTTCGAATCCCCTAGCTAGCAAATGGGAGGATTTTATTTTTGTTTCCTTCCCTATAGTGTCGGCCAAGACTCTTCTAGAATGGATGAGCATCTTTTTAATTTTGGTTAATTGACCATATGAAAAAGGTAAGATAGAAGATATGGCATGGAATCATGAAAGGATGGTAAGTTAGGGGGGACAAAAGGCTTGAAGTAAGGGCATTGTCTTAGAAACTTTTCATGGTCATTTGACCATGAATCTAGTCGTTTTAGGGCTAAAGGGATGGTTAATTGTGATAGCAATCTATGGGTTGATGGGGAAGAAATGTGGAGGAAAAAGGGGGATTATAGTGGTAAGCTAGTTGGCCGAATTTGACTTGGGTTAGAGGGTGATAGTTGGCCAAAAACTCTAGCATTTTGTGCATCTTTTCTCAATTCTCCAAGAGCTCTCCCCCTAGCCGAATTTTGCTAATAATATTAGGTAAAAGCTTTACTTTGCTTTGGTTCTCATTTTGACCATTTTGGTTAAAATTCCTATTCTCTCAAATTCTTGTTCTCTTTAGTCAAAAGCATCAAAAAGATTGGAAAACATTTTCTTCTTTTCTCTTTCCCTCATTGTCGAAAGTACCAAAGTTCAAAGAAATATTTTTCTTAAATTTTTCCCTCTTAGCCGAATGTGCATAGGTCCTTAAACCTATCTCTTTTCTTTTGAAATCACCTTCATCATCATCTTTTCTTCTTCTTCTATTTCTCTCTTCTTTCAATTTCATTTTCTTTCTTCCTCTCTCTCAACCAAAACTATTTTCTACCAACATCAAAATCAACATACTTTCCTTCTCTTTTGTCAAACCAAATCACCGTTCTTTTTCATCTAAATCTTTCTTTTCTTTTATTGAAAATCGAAACCGTTTTAGCCATAAATCACTATCTTTTTCTCTTTTCTTTTGTTGGAAACCCGAAATCACCATAGCCAAAGCACCATATTTTTCTCTTGTTAAAGCCGAATCATCATTCCTTTTCTTCTTTTGTTCAAGGCCGAATCTTCAAGTGATCAAGTAAGGTTTTGTCAATTGTTTTCATTATCTCTTTTACTATAGTTGATTTAGAAAATAAATCTCTTATTTTTCTCTCCTAGGTGAATCCTTGGAAGGATTTTAAGGATCTTTTTGGAAACCAACTTTTTGGAAGGGATTTTTAAGGATCTTTTTGGAAACCAACCTTTAGAGAAATGATTTTATATAGCTGCGAGTCTCTTACAGTTGATAAGGTTTATGATTCTTTGACCTCGTAAGATAATATAAAGCATCTTGTGGTTAAAACCGACTCTCAGGGAGAGGGCCTCATTGTTTGTGGAAGACAAGATCAGAATGTTGATGATGATCGTAGGAAGACACAAGAACAGATTCCTCGCGATAAATCTAAGGATAGATCGAAGTCTTCAAACAGAGGTAAAACTTGTAACTTCTACAAGAAGAAAGGGCACATTAAATCTAAATGCTATAAGCTATAGAACAAGATCAAAAGGGAAGTTGGAAATTAAAAGGAAAACAACCAGAAAATTTCAGTGAAGCTAATGTTGTAGAAGACTACAGCGATGGTGAGCTTCTAATCGCTTCTGTCAACAATTCTAAAATGAGCAAGGAGTGGATCCTTGATTCGAGCTGCACCTTCCACATGAGTCCCAATCGGGATCAGTTTACAACTTACGAAACAGTTTCTGAAGGTGTTGTTTTGATGGGAAATAATGCTTCGTGTAAAATCGTAGGTGTTGGAACAATTAAATTTAAGGTGTTTGATGGAGTTGTCAGAACACTTAGTGACGTACGACATGTTCAAGAATTGAAGAGAAATTTAATTTCGTTGAGTACTCTTGATTCAAAAAGGTACAAATACACAGCTGAAAGTGGGGTTTTGAAGATTTCCAAAGGTTCCCTCGTTGTGATGAAAGGGCAGAGAATGACTGTGTAACATCCTAAATTTTTGGGCCTATACGTTTAATGGGTGAATATGTGGAATGAGTTAATTTAAGTGTTAGGGGCCCAAATTTTAAGTTTTAAGAAGCCCAAATCTTCTAATTTAAGTTAGATAAATTTGGCATTAGGGATTAGGAAAGTGGACAGCAGAAGACTTTTTTTTTTGGGAATTTTATTATATTTATTCTATGTGGATAATAAGCAGATAAAGGCTATTATTTAGGAATTTAGTCTTTAAGGATAATAAGCAGATAAAGACTATTTTTGAGGAGATAATAGATTAAGATAAGGGAAAAGGGATAGGAGCTATCATGTATGGCAGTGTTGGCTGAAAATCAATCTCTGTTAAAAGGAGGAATCGATTTTCTATATAAAGAGGGGGTGTGCCGGAATTTTGGAAGCCTTTCTTTTATTTTATTTTCTCATCTTCCTCTCAAAAGCCGAAAACCACCATTTTCTTCACCCTTTCTTCCTCTCTAAAATTTCCTGGTTGGCCGAATCTTTTAACCTCTATTGTTATTTTTCTTCTAATCCATAAAAGCCAAATCACATCTCTATTATTCTATTCTTCTCCTTAATATTCATTGGCCAAATCTCTCTTAGCCATCTCTTCAATTCTTAAATCTTTTAAAATCGAAATTCTTAGATCTCACCTCTTGAAGTTCTTGAATTTTCTTGATAAAGTCTGCTTGCCGAATCAAGAAAACAATAGGTATGTGTCGATTTTGAGTTTCCAATATTTCTCTGGCTTTTCAAAGTCCCTAGCCAGAATGGCTATTTAGTGACTAATCAAGGATTTTTCATTGATAGTATAAGAACGAAAGGATGATGGTGATGATGTTTTGATTTCAAAAGAAAAGAAAAATGGCTGTATATTCTGCCATATGAAAAGAATGAGATTTTGCCAACTAACAAAATTTTGGCCTCCTCCCCACCAATATTGTCATTCCAGCCTATGGTCAATTGGCCATTATTTCTTTCCAAATTTTCCCTAGATAAGTGCCTTATGCAAACTGACGGTTTTCTTCCTTAGTAACATCTCGGTCAGGATTTCCATCGGTTCTTCAATCAATTCACTCTTCTTCTACCGTATAATGTGCAAAGGATCCGATCTATAACGCCAACATGGAAACATGTTGTGAATTTGATTTAACTCGAGGTAACTCAACTGAATGCCAACCAACACGCTCAAAGACACGATAAGGTCCAATATATCTAGGACTTAGCTTGCCCTTCCTTCCTAATCAAGATCTTTTTCCAAGGAGATACCTTCAAGAAAACCCGATCTCCACACTATACTCGATGTCCCTCCGCTGGCTTCCGATCTGCATTTCCTTCCGAGGCTTCTTTCAACCGTGTTCGAATAACTTTTACCTTATCCTCATTCTCGATATCATCTCGTGACCTAACATCCGCTCTTTCGCCTAACTCACCCAACAATAGAGAGCGACACTTACGACCATACAATGCCTCGTAAGGTGCCATCTAGATCGAAGTCATTATATCGCAAATTTCGCCATGGTAGATAATCCTCCCACTACCCCTCAAGTCGACACACATCCTCTTAACATATCTTCCAATATCAATTACTCTTTCCGACGACCATCGACCGAGGATGAAAAGCCGCATCGAATTCAAAAGGCTTCATGCAGAGTTTTAATCGTGAAAACCTAGGGTCCCTATCCGATATAATAGATACAGTACCCCATGTAACCTCACAATTTCGATATAAAGTTTCTCGCAAAGAATAATCCGATTTAATCGGCAAGAAATGAGTTCACAACCGATCAACAATTACCCAAACGGAGCTATCATGTCTTATTTTGGCATTTCGGGATCTAAAGAAGAGTCCAACGCTTAGATCTCTAAGTCAAAGATCAAGAACACTCAAGTCGTGTTATTTTGGGATTTCAAGATAAGGAGATTGGTTTATTTATAAATATATGAAATCAGGTAGAATACTAACCATGGCCGAATATAGGAGAGGCCCTATTTTCACATCTTTCCGGCTTTTTAAGCAAAGTTGTAGATCGGGATAACAAGGATATCGACTAAGAATATTGGATTTCGCGATATCAGGTGTGTAACTTTCCACACCATCTAGATTTGTTTGTTAAATACATGATTATAAGACTTGTATGTTTTGATAAATGCCGAAATTTCAGCATAACGATTGAAAACCAAAGAGGGTAAAGCAAATCACCAGGTTAGTGATCCCTGTCATTCTAAGTGAATGTTCTGATTAAATGAGTTGTGTACGCTGACTTTCTGTGATTGCATGGGTTGGGTTTGATGAAAGGAGGAAGTTATATGTTGTATCAATTTTTACCTGTTCTGTTGTAACAGTTTTTACCGTGATCTGTTGTAGCAGTTTTTACCGTGATCTGTTGCAGTGGCTTATGCCATGATCTGTGTAGTGGCTACGGCCATGATCTGATGATAAGCAGTACAACTGCTATCAAGGCGTGTAGCGGTGTGGGTTGATTGTAGAAATCCCCAATGGTGTGAATGGCTGGTACGGGGGTATGTAGTGGATGGAAACCTAGGATTTGGGTTGGGCTTGCATATTATTTTTATTATGTATATTAATTCTGATTATTTTAGTTGTATGGGGCTAAGGCCCAAATTTAATGGTGCATGAGGGTTGCACACTGAGTCTCGCGACTCAACCAATTTATTAACATTTTAGGTAGCATTTAGTGCATCTGATTGGTCGAGAGAAGCACAAGGTGGCCATGCGAAAGAACATTTGGATCCAAACAAAAGACTCTAGTTATTATTTTATATTCTTATTTAATGGATTTTAAATCTAGTTGTAATAAGGCCATGGGCCACCAGTTTATATTTTGTTTTATTACGGTCTTTTATTACTTTTAGTTATTTAAATTTTATTTTAATTGAACTAAGGCATGTATTTAAATTTGGGTTTCTAATTCATAAAGGCATATTTTATTTAAAACTATAAATTATAATTTCTTTTTCCCGAATAAAAAAGGTTAAACTTTACCAAAATGTTTTTCTGAAAATGCGACATGTTTTACACAATTTCCTTAGTGACATACCAGATTCGGTTGTAGTGCTTGGGCCGGGTTTGGGGTGATACAGACTGCCAAGTTATATGTTCTACAGGGTTCTACTGTTACTGGTGATGCAACTGTCGCTTCCTCTTCCTTGTTAGATGATGATATTACTAAACTTTGGCATATGCGCCTAGGGCATATAAGTGAGAATAGCATGCAGAATTGAGCAAACGAGGACTTCTTGATGGGCAAGTAAATTGCAAACTAAAGTTTTGTGAGCACTGCGCTTTTGGGAAGCAAAAGAGAGTTCGATTCACTAGAGGAATCCATAACATGAAAGGAATGTTGGAGTATATTCATTCTGATCTGTAGGGGTCGTCCAGAGTGCATTCGAGAGGTGGAGCTAATTATATGCTAACTTTTATTGATGATTTTTCAAGAAAAGTTTGGGGATTCTTCCTGAAGAAGAAAAACAATTTGTTTTCTACATTTAAGTCTTGGAAAACTATGATTGAAAAAAAAATGGGAAAACAATTAAAAAAAAACCTACGCATAGACAATGGCTTAGAGTTCTGTTCTGATGAGTTTAATAAATTGTGCAAGTCAGAAGGGATCGTTAGACACTTGATAGTTCGTCATACTCTACAGTAAAATGGTGTTGTAGAACGAATGAACAAAATGATCATGGAGAAGGTTCGATGTATGTTGTAAAATTCTAACTTACCAAATTCATTTTTGGCTGAAGCAACCTCTACTGCATGTTTTTTGATCAACCGATCTCCATCCATTGCCATTGAGAAAAAGACTCCATAAGAGGTATGGTCTGGTAATCCTCTGACTATTCTAATTTAAAGATCTTTGGGTGTCCTATGTATGCTTGATCGTGTCAAACAATCGAGCTTTAATATTTATTAAAGAGTGATCGAACCTGTAGACTGACTGCAACAACAATAGAGGCAAGTGCACTTATCGAATAGTAGTATAGCTCAGGCAAGAATATCTTATTGAACCCAAGGGAACCTAAAAGTACTACTACTCACTTTCTTTCTATTATTTAGCCTAAAATATTGAGTGATTGGATTATTAAACTAACGAAATACTTAGACTAAATGCAAAGACAAAAGATTGAATTGGAGAAAGACTTTAGGAAAACTCAGTTGATAAAGACGATACCCTTAGGAAGAATCCACCTATGACTTCACTTATTATTTAATCCCCAAACTATATGATTTCTTTACTTAGCTTGATCCGTGAGACTCCCTTATCTATATTAAACCCTTTCTCGAGGCGAATAACGTCTAACCTTAGGTTAATTAGTGGAACTCTTATTCTCTTATAATAACCCCCTAAAGAAGTAGTAAATTGATCAATAGATTCCCATATTAGGTTTCACCCCAATCTGGCAAAATCTCGTAACCCTATCTCTAGGCGCCCGATCAACTCCACTCAATTATGCTAGAACTACTCTTAGGTAGGGTCTATTCTTCTTCCACCTAAGCACATCAGATTGAATTAAGCAACATAATTAAGAACAAACCAAGTACTTATCATATAATTTAGAAATCAAATAAAAAATCCATCATAGGTTTCATCCCCTTCAGGTGTCTGAAGGGTTTAGTTCATAACTAAATATGAAAACATCTCAAGAGTAAAGAATAAACAAAACATAAGAAATCCCTAAAACCCCCTGAAGAAATTGAAGGAGAGATCCTCTGTCTTGAATGGAGTCCCGACTTCTTGAGATGGATCAACTGGCTATCTTCAAGTGATTCCCTAAAAAATGAAAGCTTGACCAAAAGCCTCTGCTAAAACTCCTCTTTAATGTCTACCTTGGGTTGTTTATATAGGCTTTGGGATGCTATACTTGGCTCCTAAGTATCTCCTTCAAGTAGAATTACTATTAAGGTGTTGGAGTAAACTTAGGAGTATGTTTCTTTGGCTTCAAGCATCCAAATCCAAGTGAAATTGCTCTCTCCCGCGACAGGGGCACGTCCGTGACACACGCCCGTGTAAATCGTGGTTGGGCACGGCCGTGTGAGTTAGGATTCAGGCCGTGCTTCAGGTCTGTCGATTTGGGCACGGCCATGTAGATCACCAGGCACATTCGTGTGATCAATGGATGCTCCACGGCCATGTGTTACGTAGTTGAGGTCGTGCTCTAGGTAATTGGCGAGGCACGGTCGCGTGGGCTTTGGGCCAAGCGATGTTGATTGCTTGCTAAAGCCCAATTACTCCGTTTTAAGCCCATTTTGCATTCTTTTTAACCTCGGGTGCTTTCCCGAGTATAAACATGAAAATAAAGGATTAAAACGCCTTTTTACATAAATCAAGGGCTAAATCATCCAAAAGCATACTGAATACGGGGTTAAAATATGTTACTTTTACGGTTTATCAAATACCCCCACACTTAAGTTTTTGCTTGTCCTCAACCAAAATTCTCAACTTTACAATTAAAACGAACTTTCCATAATTTATAATTCCTATTTACAATGTCTCATCATAATTCATAGATAATTTATACATGGATAATTCAACTCAAAGAACCCTAAAGATTCAATTACGATAAGTCATACCTTTATAGCATGAAAACATAGGTATCTCCCCTTATCTAAGTGAATACCTTTAATTCAAAGCCGACAAGGATTGACATCCTCTCAAAAATTCACTCAAATCACTCAAAGGTGTTTAAGGTTCAAGAATAAGCACTCTAAGTCAAACCTAAAAGTTAATCCCATAGACTTGCCTGAAAATCAAATCTCCACCACTGTATATGAGATGATGCACAAATCAAAAGGTCTTTAATCAAGGTTGTAACGGGGCTAGGGTTAAAAGGTGTGGATACAGGCTGAATTAGAGGTTATAATCGAGAATGAATTGACTAATTACCTAATCTAAAAATAATGAACTAATTATGAATATTTACATCGAATGAAAAACTAGCAATATCTACTATTGACAATTACTCTATAATAAGAGTATTTTCATCACTCAAATTTTGAATATACTTTAAACAAGCTTTTTCTTTAACAATTGGAGTTTTAAATGCTCTAAGCTCTTTTATTATACTACTAATATTGAATATACTTGGATTTTTTTAAGAACAAACTAAAATAAACATAATAGAAGGAACTTTGGTGATTGAAATAACCTAATTCGATAATTGATCAAATCAATTCTTGATTGAGGGGTAGTTAAAGGAATGTTGATAACAAATACAAAGGGATTTGGGGTTAATATTAGTGGGTGAGTCAATAAAAAAAGTTGTTAGGATTCAACGGGGTTCACTAGAGGTTAATTTGTATGGGTAGGATTTTTAGTGGAGTGAATAGGTTAACACCTAGGTGCCTTTATCACCTCTGTTTATCAAAGCAAAAGTGTGGTCTCAACATGTATAAACGAGACAAGTTCTAGAATAGCAGTTCACAGTTGACACACTCATAATCAATACAGTGAGCATGAAAAAGAATATATACTCTATAAGGCTCAAAGTCTCACAAAAAAATTATGGGTGTTTTGAAATCAATCCTTATAAATTTTGAACTTCAAGGTGATACTCAAATTAGGTTCAACAACCTATCAATTTTAATTTTTAGAAAGTAGACTTATCATGCTCGATTCTCTAGTATACTTCAAATTCAATTATCAATGCACAATTAACTAAGACTTATTCTAAAACATATTGACAAAAATCATAAATCATTAGAAATTTCATCCTAATTAGTAATATGAGAAAAATACTTAAGATCAAGACTAATTTTAGGGTTTTGAAAATTATGCAAAAAGTTAGGCACTATTACTCCCACACTTTAAGATGTACATTGCCCTCAATGTACAAAGACAGATAGTGATAATTAGATGCCAAATCAAAAAGAGAAATGGGGAAAGTAATACTCCCTAAAATCTGGATGATCCCTGGCGTCTTTGGTGGCGGTGATGGTGTTTTCTATGGGCCTGGCGGAGTGGCTACCGAGAAGCAATTTGCTAGATGAAGAATTTAGGTAGCCTATGAAGATATAGCCAAGAGATCTAGAGAAATAATAATAATAATATACTAATAATATATTTAAAGATTAAGGAAATAAAAAGAAGGAGACTAAAAAGAAAATTGAAATTGAAAGAAAAGACTAATGGACTAAGGAGTCCTTATTGTTGGATGGTTTGCGAAGTGGGTGTGACCTCAAATGTAACATCCTAGATTGCGGGCTCTGCATTTTTGATGTGTTGTGTGTGTATGCCATGCTCTATGTGTGTGTGTCTGGTGTGAGGTTAAGCTTGTGCCTTGGTAGAAATTTTTGTTTTTAGACTCTGCAAGGGAGAACTAGGTGAAGTGAGCCTTAAGGGTACTTGAATGGGAACGTTAACACAAAAATCTAGCTGGTAAAGTGGCAAGGAGGCACCCCTAAGGGCATAGGTAAGTGACGCCATAAGGAGGGTTTGAAGGGAGCAGGTTCGAATCCCATGTTAAGCAAAAGGAGTGTTTTTTTTTTAATATATGCGCCTGAGGAGTGACAGGTAGTTTCAGCTGGGACTCTGCAGGAGTGAGTGTGGATTGAGTTAGAAGAAGGAAAGATGAGGATAAGAGGAAAATGTGGGATAGGATAGAAGTGGAGGAGGTGGTCGAGTATGGGACACTGAATTCAAGGAGGGAAATGACTAGAAGTGGCTAAGGGTATGCTGAAATTCTCATTTGTTTTTGGCTAAGGGTGTGCCAAAATTCATTGTTTTCCTAAGAGCATAGCTTTTATTTTCTCTCCTCCTATTTTCGACAATTAAGGGTTCATCCTCTTCTCTTTTTCTGCCAAAACCAAAAAACTCCTAACTCTATTCTTCTAAAGCCAAAAACACCTAAGCCTCTCATCTGTTCATCTCTTCTTCAAGCCTCTTATCTGTTCATCTCTTCTTCAAATCTTTCTTAAAAGATGAAAACTCTTAGATCTCATTTACCTCGTTTCAATCTTCTTCTTTGGCATTACCGAATCTTCTCGCAAGTGGTAGCCGAAATCTTCTGTAGAGGTAAGTGTTGACTTGTACTATTATTTTTTTTATAATTTTTTTCAGCTTTTAGAGACCAAAGTCAAATGGCTAGTTGGTTGTTAGGGCCATCATTAGATTGATGTTTTTCACTGATTTCGTGTTCTTTTTAGGTGGCATTCTGGGATTTGAAGGAGATCTAATCGCCAAGGTTTCTAATCCAGAAATCGTTAACGTTTGAACCATATTATTTCTTTCGGGATTTCAAGGTAAGGATTTCAATTCTCCTTAAGTTGATCAATCGGTTTCCATTCATTGTTCGCGTCTTAAACTAATGTTTCGTTAAGCGATCATTGTTTCAATATAGTACCTTCTAACCAAGATCATTCATGTACTCGCATGTCAACAAATCAAAGGAAGGGGTTGGATCTATAGTCCCAGCCCCAAAGTTTAAGAAATTGCATACGGTCCCGAATAGTAAAGGTAGTTTTGACTAGTGATAGTGTCGACATAGAGAGTGTCGTCGTGCGTATTATCAGTTGTGTAAACCTTCACACACTATACTTTATTTGGACTAACATTTGTATGGGCTGAAAAGCTAAAAAAAGGGCTGTGTAATCAGTCATGATGCCCTTAGGGGTAAGGCTAGGATTGCCAGGTACGTGACCGTATCGTTTCTTTGCATAGCCGAATGTATGTATGGAAAATTGATGTGTTATGAATAGCATGTTGCATTGTTAGGATTTGTATGTAGATCACGGGTATGGGTTTGATATGAAGGGGTAGTGCTTAATTGGTCACGTAGTGATCGGTGGCTTTGCCACTATATATATACATATGTTCATACATTATTTTTGGTCACATTGTGATCGGTGGCTCTGGCACGATGTATATATATATTTTATTTGGTCACACAGTGATCGGTGGCTGTGCCACGAAATATTATTTGGCTACCTAGTGATCGTGTGTAATTGGTAGCATGACTGTCGTGATGGAGTGTAGCGGATGGAGGGTTGATTATAAAAATCCACACGGTGTGATTGGTTGGTATGGGTTGGTGTGTAGCAGATGGAAAAACTAGGTTTGGGTTGGGCTATTTGCATTTCATATGTTGTATGTTGATATGTGGGCTAAGGCCAATGTATGACTATAGGCTTCATGCCGTATGTATAATGTGGGAAATTTACACACTGAGTCTTGGTGACTCACCCCTTTTCCTTAACTTTTCAGGTGAGCAGTAGCTCGTGGATGCAGGAGCCGAGGCGGACTCGTGGAGGCCATAATTTTGATTTCTTTTCTTTATAGTTTCAGCATTACTATAAGTTTATTTTTTAAATTTGGGCTTTTCGTTATGTAATAAGGCCTTTCAAGGTTGTACTTGGGTTTTTTTTTTTGTTTATTGTTTATAACAAACTCGACACCTCGACAGTTTAAATATTAAAGTAAAAGTGGAGTTTCTTTAATCTAAACATCAATGTTTTCAAAAGACTACGTAATACTCGAAAAAAGTTTTCTTTCAAATCGCCAGTTTTTCTAAGATTTAATTAAGACTTGATTACACTTCACCCTGTGACATACAAGATTCGATCGTAAAGTATGTGCCGGGTTTGGGGTGTTACATTTTTGGTATCATAGCCCAGTTGTTAAACTCGGACTGTAAAATGGGTCCAGTGGTGTTTTATAGTTTGATATGAGTTTAAGAAAAATATTTTGGGTTGAGATATGGCCTTCGAGTCTGGCGACACCTGATCCACGCAGGTAAGTATTCTAACCCTTAATATGGTATGTATGTTGGGCTTGATGGGCATTATGGGGACATAGACAGGTATGCTAGGGTTTATGGACCTAAGGCCTAGTTAAACGACTCTTAAAATCCATACGACTTAATTTCCTTAGTTAAACATGTCCATGAACAAGTCGTTAGGTTGGAGTGTGGCAACGAGCATACGCATGTCTAAGATTGGATCTAGGGAGAGCTTGGTATTTATGCGGTCCTAGTTGTCCACCTCCTCTTCGCTAGAATCATACCTAGTGTGTAGTGTTTGTTCACTTTAGCCGAGAGGACTTGTTAATGGGCCAAAATTTATAACTAAAACCCGAAAGAGACCAATACCCTATTTTTGTAAAATTACTCGTATGCCCCTAGTTTGTAAAATACCTAAATACCCTATGTTTAAGAAAATTACCAAAATACCCTTGATTTACGAAATTTCCAAAATACCCTTATTTTGTAAAATCACCAAGATACCCTATTTTGTGAAATTACAAAAATACCCCTATAGGGTGAAATTACAAAAATACCATTGGATAGTGAAATGACAAAAATACCCTTGTGTGATGAAGGTGAGGTTATGGATGTCACCTTTGTGTTTGATGCAGTTATGTGATACTCTGTTTGGAATGCGTATGGTTGTTGAATGTATGTGATTTTTAGAACTAGGAGATACAGACTTGAGACTGAACTTTGTAGATATAACCTTGAATTCGAAAGAACTACTATTGAAACTAGTTTCCATAAGATTGTTCGATATTAATCAGTGGAAGAAATTATTAATTCATAAAATTTTTAATCAGATAAGTCGTGAACGTTAGAAATGAGCACTAGGGTGCGTGGTGTGCGTGGCCGAGGTAGAGGCAGGATTGTTGTGTCGAAACCAGTAGGGTCTGGTCATGAGTCAGGAAATGAGATACCAGTGTCACCAGCTGTAGAGGCAGAGTATCAAGACCAAACGGGCAGAGGCGATGCGGTGTTTCAAGCGATGCTCCGAGTGTTGGAGAGAGTTACGGGAGTAGGCATGGGTACGGGAGCTAGGAAATCTATGCTAGAGCGACTTAGGGCTAATGGAGCGAAAATATTTAGGGCAATTTTTGGTGTAGCTCCTAGTACAACTGAGTATTAGATGGAAGCGGTGGAGCGTATAATGGATGATCATGACTTCACGGAAGAAGAGAAGCTGAAGGGAGTGGTGTCTCTTCTTCGGGATGAAGCGTATCAATAGTGGCTTACGGTCAGGGATGGTGCGGTGGCTGACCGTATTACTTCGAAGTTCTTCAAGTTATCATTCCAGAGTTTCTACGCTTGAAGCAAATCGGTAGCTACTCATGAAGCAGAATTTCTGCGCTTGAGTCGTTATGCCCGAGGGATAGTGGCCACGGAACACTAGCGTTGTGTTTAATTTGAGGATGGTTTGAAGGGTGATTTGCGTGTGTTGATAGCTCTACAATGAGAGCGAGAATTTGCGGTTTTAGTGCAAAAGGCTAAGATAGCCGAGGAAGTTAAGCGAACTGAAAAGCGAAATAATGATAGAGACAGGGATAGGAATAAGAGGAATGTTGGGACGTCGGGGTCAATGGGACATTTCCAGAAAAGACCTAAGATGGATGGGCCAAGACAGGGTGCGATATCTGGGGGTAATGGTCAACCTCAGATGTGTAGTCGGTGTAATAAATTTCATTCGGGCGAATGATGGGTCGGTGACAGGAAATGTTTTAGGTGTGGGTCCTCAGATCATATGGTTAGAGATTGTCCACAGGATCGGGGTGGCGCGGAGTCGGTAGGACAGACTAACGCCCAGCCTGGTAGAGGAGGTCTACAACTGTAGAGAGGTTGCGATCTAGCCAGAGGGGATGATGGGTATAGTTGGGGCCGTGGAACGCAAGGCAGAGGTGCAGGGAACACCGATGCAAGACAACCGGGGTTAGTCTATGCAGTAAGACATCGAGAGGAGGGGGATGCATCGGATGTCATAACCGGTACATTCTTGATTTTGGTTTGCCTTTTTCTGCATTAATTGATATTGGATCGACGCACTCTTATGTTACTAGTATGGTCTCTGGAACTTTAAATATAGACTTTGAGATTATCCCTAGGGAGATGACTGTAATTAGCCCGCTAGGTCAATCTGTAGTGGTGAACAAACTATATAGGGATGTACCTCTAGAAGTGTAAGGGGTAGTCTTTCCGGCAGATTTAATGGAACTGCCTTTTGGGGCATTCGATCTAATCTTAGGTATGGACTGGTTAGTGAAGTATCGAGTGAATCTAGATTGTGCATCCAAGCATATGGTACTAAAGACTAGTTAGGAGGATAAAGTGGTGGTAATAGGTGAACAGAGGAACTACTTGTCTAATGTAGTATCCGCTCTAAAGGTTGAAAGAATGATGAGAAAAGGGTGAAGGGCGTTCATAGCCTTTGTTTGTGCTTTGGAAGTTCAGGATTCAACGGTGGAGAATGTTAGAATGGTGAGGGAGTTTTCTGATGTTTTCCCAGAAGAACTTCCCAGACTACCTCTGGATCGTGAGGTGGAATTTGGAATTGATCTTCTTCCGGGAATAGCACCAGTATCCATTGCACCATATAGACTGGCGCTGAAGGAGTTGGTGGAATTAAAAGCCCAGATTCAGGAATTGTTGGATCGGGGTTTTATCTGACCAAGTGTATCACCTTAGGGAGTGCCAGTGCTATTTGTCAAGAAGAAGGATGGATCAATGCATATGTGCATTGACTACCGTTAGCTGAATAAGTTGACTATCAAGAACAAGTATCCATTACCAAGGATTGATGACTTGTTCGATCAACTGAAAGGGGAGTCAGTGTTCTCAAAGATAGATTTGAGAGCAGGATACCATCAACTTAAGGTCAAAGAATCGGGTATTCATAAGATAGCTTTTAGGACTCGTTATGGCCATTACAAATTCTTGGTAATGCCGTTTGGGTTAACTAACGCACCAGCGGTGTTTGTAGATATGATGAATCGAGTGTCCCAACCCTATTTGGACCGGTTCATGGTGGTGTTTATAGATGATATCCTGGTGTATTCAAGGTCAGAGGAGGAGCATGATTCGCATCTGTGAGTGGTACTACAAATCCTGAGGGAGAAGAAATTGTACACAAAATTCAATAAGTGTGAATTTTGGTTAAGGGAGGTTACTTTTCTAGGACACGTTGTGTCAGTTGAAGGGGTCAGAGTTGATCCTTGGAAGGTTGAAGCTATCATGGATTGGAAATCACCGAGGTCTGTGATGGAAATTTGGAGTTTCCTGGGTCTTGCTTGTTATTACAGGAGGTTCATTGAGGGATTCTCCTTGATTGTGACACCTTTAACCAAGTTGTTGAGGAAGGAAGTACTTTTTTGTGTAGGGAGACAAGCAACAGGAAAGCTTTGAAAAGCTGAAGAAGGTGTTGACAGAAGCTCTAGCTTTGATTCAACCTGGAGGCTGGAAAGGAGTTCGTGGTTTATTGTGATACTTCACACACCGGGTTAGGATGTGTGTTCATGCAAGGCAGAAAAGTGGTTGCTTATGCGTCTCGACAGTTAAGACTGCATGAGCTAAATTATCCCACGCATGATTTAGAGTTGGCGGCGGTGGTTTTTGCTTTAAAGATTTGGAGACACTATCTGTTTGGGGAGAGGTTTGTCATTTATACAGATCATAAGAGCTTGAAATATCTCCTCACATAAAAGGAGTTGAATTTGAGGCAGAGGAGGTGGATTGAACTACTAAAGGATTACGATTGTTCGATTGAATACCATCCGGGCAAAGCTAACATGGTGGCGGATGCGCTAAGTCGGAAGGTAATCTCGGATCTGAGAGCAATGCTTGCTCATCTGAGCTTGTATGAGGATGGGAGTTTATTAGTTGAGCTTCAGTAAAGCCAACATGGATAGATCAGATTAAAGAGAAGCAGTTATAGGATGATGACTTGAGTGCCCGACTATCTCAAGTGCAACATGGTGAAGTAGGGGACTATAATCTGAACGATGATGGGGTTCTATGTTTTTATAAAAAGGTTTGTGTGCCGAGGGATATGGAATTGAGGTGGATAATTATTCAGGAAGCGCATAGTATCCCATATGCTATGCATCCGGGAGGAAGTAAAATGTATCGAGATTTACGAGAACAATTTTGGTGGCCAGGTCTGAAGCGGGAGGTAACTGAATTTGTAGGTTAATGTTTGACATGTCAGCAGGTAAAAGGCAGAGCATCAGTTGCCTTCGGGGTTGTTACAGCCGGTGAAGATTTCACAATGAAAATGGGAGAGAATCACTATGGATTTTGTTAGTGGGCTACCTCTTATGCCTACTAAGAAGGATTCGATATGGGTAGTCGTAGATCGGTTGACGAAGTCCGCTCATTTTATACCAGCTCAGGTTGATTACTCTCTACAAAGGTTGGCTAAGTTGTATATAGTGGAGATTGTGAGGTTGTATGGACTGCCTGTGTCCACTATCTCAGACAGGGATCCTAGGTTTACGTCAAGATTTTAGAGGGTGTTACATCAAGCATTGGGTACAAAGTTGGATTTTAGTACGGTGTTTCATCCACAGACAGACGGACAGTCAGAAAGGGTGATACAGATTTTGGAAGACATGTTGAGAGGTTGCATTATCAATTTCAAAGGTAGCTGGGAAGAATTCTTACCATTGGCAGAATTCGCATATAATAACAGTTATCAGTCCAGTATTCGGATGGCACCGTATGAGGCGTTGTACGGGCGAAAGTGTCGTACTCCTACATGTTGAACGGAGTTGGGTGAACAATAGATTTTGGGTTCAAAACTAGTATTGGAAACAGGGAATAAGGTTGGGTTGATTTGGGCTAGGTTGAAGGAAGCGTCGGACAGGCAGAAGTCTTACGTTGACCTAAAGTGGAGGGACATAGAGTTTGCAGTGGGTGATCGGGTTTTCTTGAAGGTATCACCGTGGAAGAAAATTCTATGCTTTGGATAGAAGGGTAAGCTAAGCCTTAGGTTCATCGGGCCTTATCGGGTGTTGAAGCGTGTAGGACCAGTTGCTTATCAGCTTGAGCTACTTGCTGAGCTAAGTAAGATCCATGATGTGTTCCATATATCGATGTTGCGACGTTACCGTTCAGACCCATCTCAAGTGATACCGTTGGAGGAACTCGACGTAAAGCCTGATTTATCTTTTGAGGAGGAACCAGTTCAGATCTTGGAGCGTAATGTTAAAGTTTTGCAAAGAAAATCAGTTCCTTAGGTTAAGGTTCTATGGCAGAATCATGGATCAGAGGAAGCTACATGGGAGCTAGAGGATGTTATACGACAGCAATACCCTCACCTCTTTTGACCAGGTAATTTCGGGGACGAAATTCTTTTAAGGGGGTAGAACTGTAACATCCTAGATTGGGGGCTCTGCATTTGTGATGTGTTGTGTGTGTATGCCATGCTGTGTGTGTGTGTGTCTGGTGTGTTTAGAGCTTTTAGGAAGGCTTGAGGTTAAGCTTGAGCCTTGGTAGAAATTTTTGTTTTTAGACTCTGCAGGGGAGAACTAGGTGAAGTGGGCCTTAAGGGTACTTGAATGGGAAAGTTAACACAAAAATCTAGCTGGTAAAGTGGCAAGGAGGCACCACTAAGGGCATAGGTAAGTGACGCCACAAGAAGGGTTTGAAGGGAGAAGGTTCAAATCCCATGTTAAGCAAAAGGAGTGTTTTTTTTTTATTAATATATGCGCCTGAGGAGTGAGAGGTGGTTTCGACTGGGACTCTGCATGAGTGAGTGTGGATTGAGTTAGAAGAAAGGAAGATGAGGATAAGAGGAAAATGTGGGATAGGATAGAGGTGGAGGAGGTGGCCGAGTGTGGGACACTGAATGCAAGGAGGGAAACGGCTAGAAGTGGCTAAGGGTATGCCAAAATTCTCATTTGTTTTTGGCTAAGGGTGTGCCGAAATTCATTGTTTTCCTAAGAGCATAGCTTTTATTTTTCTCCTCCTATTTTCGACAATTAAGGGTTCATCTTCTTCTCTTTTTCTGCCAAAATCGAAAAACTCCTAACTCTATTCTTCTAAAGCCGAAAACGCCTAAGCCTCTTATCTGTTCATCTCTTCTTCAAATCTTTCTTAAAAGTCGAAAACTCTTAGATCTCATTTACCCCGTTTCAATCTTCTTCTTTGGCATTACCGAATCTTCTAGCAAATGGTAGCCAAAATCTTCTGTAGAGGCAAGTGTCGACTTGTACTATTATTTTTTTATAATTTTTTTCGGCTTTTGGAGACCAAATTCGAATGGCTAGTTGGTTGTTAGGGCCATCATTAGATTGATGTTTTTCACTGATCTCGTGTTCTTTTTGGGCGACATTTCAGGATTTAAAGGAGATCTAATCACCTAGGTTTCTAAGCCAAAAATCGTTAACGTTTGAACCATATTATTTCTTTCAGGATTTCAAGATAAGGATTTCAATTCTCCCTAAGTTGATCAATCTGTTTCCTTTCGTTGTTCGTGTCTTAAACTAATGTTTCGTTAAGCGATCATCGTTTCAATATAGTACCTTCTAACCAAGATCATTCATGGACTCGCATGTTAGAAAATCGAAAGATGGGGTTGGATCTATAGTCCCAGCCCCAAATTCAAGAAACGCGTGGTGTCTGCTGTTCAGGATTGGCCACCGGGTTCTTCTGAGCAGAATAGTAGGCAGATAGCGATAGTTTTGGCTAGTGATAGTGTCGACACAAAGAGTGTCATCGTGCGTATTATCAGGTGTGTAAACCTTCACACACTATACTTTATTTGTACTAACATTTGTATGGGCTAAAAAGCCAAAAAAAAGGGCTGTGTAGATAGTCGTGATGCCCTTAGGGGTAAGGCTAGGATTGCCAGGTACGTGATCGTATTGTTTCTTTGTATAGCCGAATGTATGTATGGAAAATTGATGTGTTATGAATAGCATGTTACATTGTTAGGATTTGTATGTAGATCATGGGTATGGGTTTGATATGAAGGGGAAGTGCCTAATTGGTCACGTAGTAATCGGTGGCTTTGCCATGATATATAGACATATGTTCATACATTATTTTTGGTCACATTGTGATCGGTGGCTCTGCCACGATGTATATATATTTTATTTGTTCACACAGTGATCGGTGGTTGTGCCACGAAATATTATTTGGTCACCTAGTGATCGTGTGTAATTGGCAGCATGACTATCGTGATGGAGTGTAGCGGATGGAGGGTTGATTGTAGAAATCCGCACGGTGTGATTGGTTGGTACGGGTTGGTGTGTAACGGATGGAAAAACTAGGTTTGGGTTGGGCTATTTGCATTTCACATGTTGTATGTTGATATGTAGGCTAAGGCCAATATGTGACTATGGGCTTCATGCCGTATGTATAATGTGGTAAATTTACACATTGAGTCTTGGTGACTCACCCCTTTTCCTTAACTTTTCAGGTGAGCAGTAGCTCGTGGATGCAGGAGCCGAGGCGGACTCGTGGAGGCCATAATTTTGATTTCTATTCTTTATAGTTTCGGCATTACTATAAGTTTATTTTTTAAATTTGGGCTTTTCGTTATGTAATAAGGCCTTTCAAGGTTGTACTTGGGTTTTTTTTTTATTTACTGTTTATAGCAAACTCGACACCTCGGCAGTTTAAATATTAAAGTAAAAGTGGAGTTTCTTTAATCTAAACATCAATGTTTTCAAAAGACTACGTAATACTCAGAAAAAGTTTTCTTCCAAATCGCTAGTTTTTCTAAGATTTAATTAAGACTTGATTACACTTCACCCTGTGACATACCAGATTTGGTCATAACGTATGGGCTGGGTTTGGGGTGTTACATCGAAGGCTATGGTGTGTGATTTACTAGCAATCTTTAGAACCTAAAACCAAGAAACTAATATGAAATAAATTAAATTAAGCAGAAAAGGAGTACAGATAAGGAAAATAAAAGAGACAAGAAAAGAAAAATAGAACTGAAAAGGTTTTGAAAACCCTTGGCGTGTCAATTAAGTGAAGCTGCCGGCATGAACTCATGTTGAGGTCTCTTCTGAAGAGACGGTGCTTACGTTTCTTCAGCATGATCTTTGTGTTGCTCAAGAGTCTTAGACCTTTTCTATGAATAGGAAGAAAATTTTGAAAGAAAAGAGAAAGAAGGAATAAGAAAGAATATGGGAAAAAGAGGAAGGGCTGTGGGGATTTAAATAGGATTTCAAATCTGGCACATTCCCACGCCCGTGTACCGAGGGTGTGTCGATTCACACGGTCGTATCGCATGGCCATGTTGTCGGGTGTGTTATTCTTCCATGCCCGTTTTGTGAGCACGGATAGACTGCATGGGCGTGGTCTACCTGTGCTCAATAAGTCAGTGCCTTGGCACGGTTGTGAGGCACGATCGTGCTATTTTTGTCTGTGCCCGTGCTGTAGGTGGTTGGATCCGTGACATTGGAGGTGGTTGGACTGACTTTCATGGCTCTGCTCTGTCAATGTGGTGGTTCTGGTAGTCCACACGGCCATGGGCACGATCGTGTGTAAGGCCGTGTGGCTTGGAAACCTGCATCTTTGTTTTAGATGTGGAGAGAGAAGAGAAAAGGAAAGAAAAGGAAAAAAATAATTTTGAAAGATAAAAAGTGTTAGTGCTCGAGTTGCCTCCTGAGAAGTGCTCGTTTATATTCTTAAGCTAGACTGTCCTAGACCTTGAAGATTTTAGGGAGGTTTAAAGGTTTGAATATTTTCCCTCTTACTGACAGTTTTATTTTCGTGACAAAGTTTAGGTTGAGAAGAGTTTACCTTGAAATTACCGAACATTGGATTGCTTACCTCGACTATTTCGTGTGAGAAAACATCGTGTACTTGAAGGAGTATTTCTTCCTTTTTCTTCAGTTCTGTTGAACTGATGTAAGGATAGGCTTTATCTAACAACACTTGATCTTCTATTTTAAAGTGATTTGATGTCCCTATGAGCTCTTCTGTTGATTCCTTAGGTTTTACTTCGTGTGGATCCGACTTTTCTTTGGTGTGTATCTTCTGCTCTTCTAAATTGTTGATCGTACGATTTTGTGTTGGCTCAATTTTGATGCTTTGTGATGTTTCCTGCGATGAAGTTTGAATAATTTGATTATCTATTGAAACGACTTTCTTACCTTCATCTTCTATTTTTTGGATGAGTCGAGAGCTTGAAGATTGGTGATTCATCTCCTACACGAAGTATGAGTTCTCCGTGGCAACATCAATTTTAGTCTTGGCGATTGCAAGAAAAGGTCTTCCTAAAATTAAAGGGATTGAATTTTCCTCATCCATGTCTAAAACAACAAAATCTCTTGGGAAAGCGAATTTATTGATTTTTACTAAAACGTCTTCAATAATGCCCTAGGAATTCTAACAGTTTTATCGACTAGTTGGATACTCATCCTAGTTTGTTTGGGCTTCCTAGACCTAGTCGTTTAAGCGATTGCATAAGGCATGACATTTATACTTGCCCTAAATCAGCTAACGATTATCAATAGTTAAACTACCAATTAAACATGGAATCGTAAAACTCCCTGGATCTTTTAATTTCTGAGGTAATCGATTTTGTAGCATTGCTGAGCATGTTTTGTTAAGTTCCACATGGTGCTCTTCATCTATTTTGCGTTTGTTCTTAAGAGCTGTCTTAAAAATCTCCTTGAGTCGGGCATCTAAAAAAGAGCTTCAAGAAGAGGTAAGTTAATGTGTAATTTCTTTAGAAGTTTTAGAAACTTACCGAATTGTTCCTCTGAATCATCTCTTTTCAATGCTTCGGGATAAGGTATTCGAGGTTGGTACTCTTTAATTATTGATTTTTCTTGTGCTACATTCATTTTACCTTTTTCTTCCTTGGTTTCTTGTACTGAGGTGGGCCTGTCTACCTTTGAATCCTCTTGAGATATGATGGCTTGTATCTGTTCTTTTGGGTTTATTTGTGTGTTGCTTGGTAGACGTCCCTGTTGACGTTCTGAAACAAGCTTTGTGAGATGTCCCACTGACCTAATGATTTCCCCAACTTGTTCCTTGATTTCATTGATCGATATTTCTTGGCTATCAAGCGTTGTATCAGTTCTTTGGAGACGGGCATCTATGTCTGCCATGAACTTTTTCGGTGGATAAGGTTGATTTTGGTAATTTGGAGGAGGTTGCTGCCTTTCATTTCCTTGTCCTCCCCACGAAAAATTTGGGTGGTTCCTCTAAGTGTTACTATAAGGATTATTATTAGATCTGAAATTGTTACCTATATAGTTTGTCTGCTCATTTTCTGCTCCTGGTTGGTAAGGTGGGTACTTAGAATTCGCCACATTCCCAGTCGAATCACATTGCATGACTGGATGTACCTGTGAAGAACATAAATTATCAAGCTTTTTATTCATTAACTCCACCTGTGTCGACAGTATTGTCACTTTGCGTCTATGTAAAAACTCCGACTGATTTTTTCGGTTTAGCCCTTGTAATTTGCCATTGATAGGTGTTCAACGACATCTCCTCAATAAAATCGTAAGCCACTTCAGGAGTTTTGTTGTTCAAAGTTCCACCGGCTGATGAATCAATCATTTGCCTAGTTGGAGAATTCACACCATTGTAAAAAGTTTGGACTTGAAGCCACAAAGGTAACCTGTGGTGTGGGCATCTCCTTAGGAGATCCTTGTATCTTTCCCATGCATCATATAATGTTTCTGCATCATTCTGCACAAAAGAAGATATGTCATTCCTGAATTTAGCCGTTTTGATTGGTGGAAAATATTTTAAAAGAAATTTTTCGGTCATTTGATCCCATGTGGTGATTGACCCTCGTGGTAACAAGTTCAACCAATGCTTTGCTTTGTTCCTTAATGAAAAAGGAAATAACCGAAGACGTATGGCATTGTCAGAAATGCCATTTATTTTGAAGGTATCACAGAATTCTAAAAAATTAGATATATGAGTGTTTGGATCCTCATCCTACAAACCATCAAATTGAACAAATTGTTGAATCATTTGTATTGTGTTAGGCTTTAATTCAAAATTATTAGCAGCCATAGCGGGCCTAACAATACTAGATTTTGCTCCTGTCAAATTAGGTTTAGCATAATCATACATAGTATATGGATCATTCTGTTCTTGCACATTTGGTGGGTTGTTCTCGTCCATCCCTTCAGTAGGATCGGATCTTTGCTGTTCTTCTCTTTGATAGTCTAGGGCTCGTCTAATTTCTCAGCGATTTCTACGAACGGTAGCTTCAATATCACTTTCATATTCTAATGGTCCTCTCGGATTTCTTCTAGTCATAAACTAGAGGTACCTACTATGAAAAGAAAGAAAGAAATTTAGAAAAAAAATATATGTATAAAAATAAGAGAAATTTAAAAATAAAGATAATGGCTAAAGTAATAAAAATAGAGCTTTCTTAATATTTTAGGATTCTCCGGCAACGGCGCCAAAAACTTGATTGCATCAAACAGTCGAGTTTTAATATTTATAAAAGAGTGATCAAACCTGTAGACAGACTGCAACAACGATAGAAGCAAGTGCACCTATCGAACAGTAGTATAGGTCAGGCAAGAATATCTTATCGTACCCAAGGGAACCTAAATGTACTACTACTCACTTTCTTTCTATTATTTAGCCTAAAATATGGAGTGATTGGATTATTAAACTAACGAAATACTTAGAATAAATGTAAAGACAAAAGATTGAATTGCAGAAAGACTTTAGGAAAACTCAGTTGATAAAGATGATACCCTCAGAAAGAATCCACCTATGACTTCACTTATTATTTATTTCCCAAACCATATAATTTCTTTACTTAGCTTGATTTGTGAGACTCCCTAACCTATATTAAACCCTCTCTCGAGGCAAATAACGTCTAACCTTAGGTTAATTAGTGGAACTCTCATTCTCTTATAATAACCCCCTAAAGAAGCAGTAAATCGATCAATGGATTCCCATATTAGGTTTCACCCTAATCAGGCAAAATCTCGTAACCCTATCTCTAGGTGCCCGATCAACTCCGCTCAATTATGCTAGATCTACTCTTAGGTAGGGTCTATTCCCCCTCCACCTAAGCACATCAGATTGAATTAAGCAACATAATTAAGAACAAACCAAGTACTTATCATATAATTTAGAAATCAAATAACAAAATCCATCATAGGTTTCATCCCCTTCAGGTATATGAGGATTTAGTTCATAACTAAATACAAAAACATCTCAAGAGTAAAAAATAAACAAAACATAAGAAATCCCAAAACCCCCTGAAGGAATTGAAGGAGAGATCCTCCGTCTTGAATGGAGTTTCGACTTCTTGAGACGGATCAACTGGCTATCTTCAAGTGATTCCCTAAAAAATAAAAGCTTTGGCGAAGCCTCCGCTAAAACTCCTCTTTTTAATGTCTGCCTTGGGTTGTTTATATAGGCTTTGGGATGCTATACTTGGCTCCTAAGTATCTCCTTCAAGTAGAATTACTATTAGGGTGTTGGAGTAGACTTAGGAGTATGTTTCTTTGGCTTCAAGCATCCAAATCCAAGTGAAATTGCTCTCTCCCGCAGCAGGGGCACGGCCATGGCACACGCCCATGTAAATTGTGGTTGGGACGTGTCTCGATTCAGTCATTTTGGGCACGGCTATGTGAGTCAGGATTCAGGCCGTGCTTCAGGTCTGTCAATTTGGGCACGGCCGTGTAGATCACCAGGCACGTCTATGTGATCAATGGATGTTGTACGGCCGTGTGTTACGTAGTTGAGGCCGTGCTCTAGGTAATTGGCGAGGCAAGGTCGTGCGGGCTTTGGGCCAGGCCGTGTTGATTGCTTGCTAAAGCCCAATTACTCCGTTTTAAGCTAATTTTGCGTTATTTTTATCCTCGGGTGCTTTCCTGAGTATAAACATGAAAAGAAAGGATTAAAAGCACCTTTTTACATAAATCAAGGGCTAAATCATCCAAAAGCATACTAAATACGGGGTTAAAATATGTTACTTTTACTGTTTATCAATGCTGATAAACCGTAATTTACACATATTTTAACCCCATGCTAGGCTTATTTTTGGATGAATTTTCATTAGATTTTATGAATTCGATGCTCCTAATCCCTTAATTTCATGTTTTATATTCAGGAGAGCTTAGGATGTAACATCCTGAAAATGGGCCTATGCATTTTTGATTTAATTATACGAAATCGCATGTCTTATGTATGATGAATGTATGGTGAACATTTTGGAAACTTGGAAATGTTAAGTTTAAAGAGGAAAGTGAACATTTTGGAAACTTGGAAATGTTAAGTTTAAAAGAGGAAAGTGAACATTTTGGAAACTTGGAAATGTAAGGAAATGTTTTAGAAATGTTAAGTTTAAAAGAGAAAACTAAGGCAAGGTGGTCTTAAGAAAATTAATAGAAGAAATTTGACACAAGAACGGCTTGGAGAAGTGGCTAGGAGGCACCACTTAAAGCCCAATAAGTGGCGCCACAATCAAGGGGAAGGAGCCTAGGTTCGAGTCACGTGGGAAGCAAATAAAAGAGTTTTATTTTGCTGCAAGGAGCAAGGGAGTTGGACGGCATCTAGCTATGACTTTAAGTAATTTTTATTTAATTACTTAAAGAGGAAGCAATGGATGACAATAGGAACTCTTAAGGAAGAGTTTAATTCTCCTTAAAACTCGGCTAAATAGGTGGATAAATGATGATTTATTTTAGATTATTTTCAAAGAGATAATAAAGGGTTTATTCTTTAATTTTCAATTAAAGAGATAAAGCTATCAAAATAGAAGAGTGATGGCCAAGTAAGGGATTCTAAGTTAGTAATTTCGGCTATAAAAGGAAAAGAGGGCCATTCATTCTTTCTTCTAACTCTCTCTCTGCCGAATTCTCTCTAGAAAATATCTCCTTTCTTCATTGTTTTGCCAAGCCGAAAATACACCTTGTGTAGCCTAAACTTCATTACCAAATTGCTCAAACTCTTTTCTGTTCTTCTCTCATAATCTTCCAAAAGCCGAATAGTTTTGAGACTTCAAACAAGGGGTTGTCGACTTCTGTATTAAGGGTAAGAACTAGTTATCATTCGATTTTCATCCTTTTTCTTTTAAGATTTGCCGAAATCTAGGACTAACCCCATTAATATCTTGTTGTCGAAACTTTGAAGAGATCTTTTCAGGATTGGTTTAAGTCAACTACAAGAAGGAGAAGTTCTTTTCCCGAAGGTACATCATAGAACGCATGTTCCCTAGTTATTCGGTGAATTTCGGGATTTAAAATCCACAATGTAAGACATGCGAATATTCAGCCAAGGCCTATTTTTGGTGTTTTAGATATAGTTCATATTTATTCAAAAGCCAAAAAGCCAAAACTAATTTGTTAAAGTGATTTAAAGCTTTGCCGAATACAAGAAAGAGTATAGTGAAGATTTCAGGATTTGGCACCAACATAAGTTTTAGTGTACTAATCCTACTAGGATTTGGTTTTATAGCCGAATAGGCTTTATGCTAACATACTAAGGTTGGCCGAATGTAAGGACTTGAGATCTAAGGCCTTAGATTGGATTTTCGGGATTTCAATGAAATTGTTAAGCGAATCAGGTGTGTACCCTACCCTAAGTTTTAATATGTTCATGGCTATGTTTTAAATTAAATGTGCATGTTTATAAGAATGTGAATATGGCTAAGGTGCCATACTATGGTACAAAGTACTAAGGTACGTTTCCTACTCCTACTAGGAATATGAATATATGTCATTTTTAACATGTGAAAAGTGATAAGAATGTGAATTAAGGCATGATTTTGCATATTGTGTATGAAATATGGGGGCGTATGGGTTATATGAAAAGGGGAAGTTAATGTGGTGACCTAAGACCACGAAATCTGAATGTGGTGACCTAAGAACACGGTATCTGAATGTGGTGACCTAAGACCACGAATTCTAAATGTGGTGACCTAAGACCACAAATTCTAAATGTGGTGACCTAAGACCACGAATTTTTATAAGGGCGATGAGCACGTCAACTGCAGCGACTGCCTTGATGGTGTGTAGCGGATGGAGGGTTGACTTAGTAGTCCCCACGGTGTGCAGGATGGTGCGGGTGGTGTGTAGCGGATTGCATATAGGTTTGGGTTCGGGTTGCATCATATTGTTTAAATGCTTTATGAACATGAATGATATTGTATGCAGAAATATTAAATTTTAGTGTTGGTTACACATTGAGTCATTGACTCACCCGTTGTGGGATTACTTTTCGGTGACGACCGGTGATGGACCGGCCGATGATTAGTGGAGGCCATGTGAAGTTCATATTTCTTTTATTTGGACTATTTTATTTTAAGTATTTTGAATTGAAATTTGGGAATTATTTGATGTAATAAGGCCTTAGTAGAATTATTTTATTCTGTTTTTATTTGTTAAGCTTACATACCTTATTTTATTAAAAGATTAAGTAAATCATTTTTTAAAAAAACAAAGCCCAAATGTTTTGTCACCTAAAGTAAAGGATTTTTAACAATGAATTAAACTTGTTTTCAACTCAAGCCCAACCTAAAACGATCTTTCTTTCAAAACACACAAGTTTTTCCTAAGTAACAAAAGAATTTGAAACGGTTTACACCGGGGAACATACCAGATCCGATCAAGGCTCGTGGGCCGGGTGTGGGGTGTTTCATAGGAAGTCAAAAAGAACGAGGAACGGGACAAAAAGGGACAAAATGGGCTTACATTAGAAATCACATGGCCTGGACTATCAACCACGGGCAGATCACACAACCGTGTGTGGGTAGCAGAATCGACCACGGTTGAAGGAGTCCACCACGGGCATGTCACACGAACGTGTCCCTGCCAAAAATAGGAAGAGTTTTATTTAGAATAGGATACTTGTGGGCCAAGTAAGGCATCTCAAAGCCTATATAAACACCCTAGGGGTTAGCCTAAAAGGGGAGCTGACAGGGCGTTGAATAGACGCCAAGTAGAAAGACAAAATACTCCAAGACAGCCATTAGGAATAGCTTAGGAGAAGGATTTCCATCAAAACTGAGGACCTCCCATCAATTTCTTTAGAAGTTTTTGGGTTTTCTTATGTTTTGTTGTTTTTCCTCTTTTATGATGTTTTCCTCTTCTAGTATGAACTAAATCCCTTAGATACCTAAGGGGATGAAACCTATGACAGATCTTATTATTATTTGATTTATGAGATAAATACTTGTGCTTATTAGTAATTGTGAGTTTTATTCTTGTTTTGATAATTCAGGTTATTGATGGTGGTGGAAAAAGTCTTAAAATTTATATAATGAATGATCGAGCTTAGAAACTAACTATCACCATGATTGAGGCAAGCGCATCTATCGAACAGTAGTATAGTTTAGTGGCAAGACCGGATTATCGAACCCAAAGTAACCAAAAGTACTAATACTAACTTTCTTTTTATTATTCAGCCTAAGAATTAAGGGAATTGTTATCTAATCTAAAATTAACTAACTACTAAGCTAAAGATGCTAAGATACAGAGAAGGAATTGGGGAAAATACTTGTGGGAAAACCAATTGATTAAGACAATACCCGAGGAAGAATCCACCTAGACTTCACTTGTTATCTAATTCTGAACCAGACGATTTATTCACTTGACTTGATCCATAGGATTCCCTAATTTATATTAATACCTCTCTCGAGGGTACTAACGTCTAACCTTATGCTGACTAATTTATATTAGGTTTGACCCTAATCCGGCAGATTTTCGTCATCCTATCTCTAGGGTTGCAATCAACTCCGCTTAACTATGCTAGATCTACTCTTAAATAGGGAATATTCCTCCTCTACATAAGGGCGTGAATACTTGAATTAATATCCTGAAATATCCAAACAAGAATTAAAAACACATAGTTAAGAACAAATTAAGAATTTATCATATAGCCCATAAAACAATAACAAGATCTGTCTTAGGTTTCATCCCCCTCAGGTATTTGAGGGGTTTAGTTCATAATTATAAAAGAATACATCCCAGAAGAAAATATAAAACAAAACATAAGAAAAACCCTAAAACCCCCTGAAGGAATTGAAGGAGAGATCCTCAGTCTTGAGTATGATTCCGGCTTCTTGAGATGAATCAACTGGCTTTCTTCGAGTGAATCCCATAATTCTGGCCCTCTGGCTTGGCTCCTTGGCCTAGCTGAACGCCCCTTAAAGGTTGGACTCTAAGGTGTTTATATAGGCTTTTGGAATGTTTGTACCCTAATCCGAATGAAACTCTTCTTTTCCGTGGAAGGGACACACCCGTAAGATTCTGGGCCAGGCCGTGGTCGGGTCTGCTAAGGAGGCACGGCCGTGTGTTTTGGGCCCAGGCTGTGTGCAATTCGTACTTTGGCCCATTTTCTCCATTTTGGCCTGTTTCTCATTCTTTTCATCCTCCGGTGCTCTCCTAAGTATAAAACATGAAATTAAAGAATAAGGAGCACCAAATTCCACAATTCAGGGAATAAATCATCCAAAAGTATGTTAAATATGGGATTAAAATATGAACATATTACGGTTTATTAGAAATTAATTCGGAAGAAATTTCAACAAATACACACTTTAATCATCGTACCTGAAGGAGTCGATTTGTCGAGATTAATTTTCTTCTTTAACAGTGACATTGCAAAAATTTGAATGGTCTTTAGAATAATTTGACACGTTTTTTTGAAATTTTATTCGTTTGCCAAACTATTTTCAACTCTGGTCACTTATTAGTTAATCTACCACCGAACCCTTTAATCTCTCACTTGTGAGCACTTTCAACACAATTCTCGTGAATTTCGTTGCAATTTACCACATTAGTAGCGGGATGAGGTCGTAAGGCCTTGAACTCGACACTCATATATATATACGCATGCAACTTAAAGATCATCATCATCATCACATCATCCTAGGTATACTCTTTACCACAGGCAAATACACACACATATTTATGTTGCACAATCCTTTCGATTATCTTATTCAAACAAGTGCACCCATACATACATTTCAGAAAGTCTCGAGTAGGACTGCTTATCACATTCATTAATCAAACAAGTCAGGCACGTAACATCATAGGAATGTCAAACAACATGGATGCTGATCGCAATATAAACTTTCATTTCACTATACCTTCCCACATTTCAAGAATAATTCTTATTGAACTATTGTAATGTCGATGAATATCCAAGTAGTATACTCAAGGTATACGTATCAAAAACCCATCGTAATACAACATTTAGTCAAAACAATGACATTTTTCCCATATTTCTCATCATATAAGTATTTCACTTGTGCATCATCACATACTTATCATAATTTCTTATTCATGCCTTACTAAGTTTTGACTCGTCACAAACACATTTCAGATACCTTAATATCACTCTCCGCATTTTTAGAAATAGCTCGGTTGGAAACGCATCTCTGTCTTAACAAAACAATTTTGTTAGAGTTGGGAGATATCACACAATCACGGGTAGTAACGTGGCATGTAAAGCTATACTCTCTCACACATGCTAGGTTAGTCCTAAAATCGACTAAACCATAGCTCTAATACCACTAAATGTAACACCCCTTACTCGTATCCAACGCCAGGATAGGGTACTAGGTGTTACCTATCTTAAACACATGCAAACATACATTTTCGCGTCATAAAATTTCGTTTAATTTTAAAAATTTTCAAACTTTGCCTTAGAGTCCCTAATATGGACCTACGAGGCCCAAAACACACATTGAAAACGGTTCGGGACTAAACCGAGCACTTTAGAAAAACTTTAGAAAATATCATTGAAATCAGGGGCACACGCCCATGTGGAAGAGTGACACGTCCGTGTGTCCTCTTAACATGGCCATGTTGAAGGACCGTGTAGCTCACATGGCCTAAGCATTTTGGGACACGCCCGTGTTTGTAGCCCGTGTGGATTTATTTCTCTTTTTGAACCTACAGGGATTTTCACACGGCCTGACATATGCCCATGTCCATGGCCAGTGTCCCTCACACGACCGTGACACTCCCGTGTTTTAGACCGTATGCAAAAAACCTTGAAATTCTATTTACGCGTCATCAACCCTTTAAGGTTGTAACACCCCAAACCCGGTCAATTCGCCATGACCGAATCTAGCATGCCACAGAGTAAAACATTTTGAAGAAAATCGAGATAACAATTAATTTTTAGTGAAAAACTCTTTGAAAATTTTATATTTATAGAAAAGCAGTGTATATTAAGTTAAAAGCGATAATTTACTTTGAAATTATCTAATTAAATCTTAGTTACATATCCATAGATTAGAAAACTTTTTATAATTTTTATAAGAAACTCAAGCGATTAGTTGAAAACCGTTGCTAATTGAAATTTTCAAACTTAAGTTTTGGAAAAAGCGTATGAGTTATCAAAAACACTTAAATTATTAAAGATTATCAAATTATTTAAATTACAGATGGTAACGTTTTGAAAACCATTAGTTAAGTAGTTTAGAAAACTTTGTGCTCAAATTATTATATCAAACATGTAATTTGTAAGCCAAATTTAAATCAAATCTAAAACATATAAATAATCCAAAACATAATTAAGCAGGCCTTATTACAAATCCATAAAAATATGAAAACCAAATTAAAATAATTTAAAGTACCCCAAATCGAAGTTCATGAAAAATCAATGTTTATTGCATGGCCTCCTCGAGTTCATCCGACTCCTCATTCGCAATTTTATGCATCACTGAAAAAGTAAGGAGAAGGTGAGTCACCAAGACTCGATGCATAATCCCTCTCCGGGTAAATATCACATACTTACACAAATTATAACAAAGCAACATATATGTATAATGCACCCAACCTAACCATCCATAACTCCTTTTCTACCCCGTATGGTATCAAACCACTGGTGGTGCCAAACCACTGGTGACCAAAGTCACGAAATATATGTAATACCAAATCACTGGTGACCAAAGTCACGAATAATCCATCTGTGGGTACAACCCACGTGTGATACCAAATCACTGGCGACGATCCCATATCTCAAAAATGGGGCCAACCCACGGTGGTGTGAAACCACAAGGACGAGTCACTATGAGGTGGCAAACCTCTGGTGTTCGAAGACACGAATGTGATACCAAATCACTGGAGGTACCAAACCTCTATTGTCCGAAGACACGATATCAATCTTCCCCCTCCTCTCATATTGCCCATACCAATGCAATAGATAGACAAATCATGTCAATATACTTTATTATGAATCACATAACAGATATATCATAAATCGTAGATCATGTTTTCAATCCACATGTATTAACAACATATCGAAACGGACTTACCCGAATCCTCATTCATACCATCATGGTATCATATAAAGATCTCATCGTTTTCCCACTTTGATAATATGATTAGTAAATTAATAATATAAATACATATACTTAACCGAGTTATAAAGTGTGTAAGGTACACACCTTTCACCAACGCTAGAACTAACTTCCAAAGATCCGATCTACCGCACTAGATCACCTTGTCCTACAATCGACCAATACTAAGATTATAAACAAAGGCCATTCGGCCCTACCACTGAATCTCAAAGAGTTATCGCTTCGAAAAAAATAAAAAAAAAACAATCTTACCTAAAAGCTTACCCAAAACGAGAGGCAAAGATATGAGGCTTAGATTGATTGCTTCCAATGCCCCGAGGAGCCTAAAAGAAATTGGTTCCTAGAATGGTTAGAACCTTGCAACAACTGCCCATAGGTTCGGCCTTTGTCCATAAGAAAATGACATAGAAAAGAGAAAGAAAAGAAGGAAAAAGCGGCCATGAACACTTACCCTTTTCCAAAACCGATTGAAGAAAACCTTAAATGAATGCCTAACCTTGATGATATTCGCCAAAACAATCCCAAAGAGAGGAAGAAGATTGGCTATGGTGAAATAAAAGAAAAGAAAAAATAGAATGTAAATGGATGTTTTAACTTTGAGTAAATGAAAAAGAAATGGAATTTGAGATGGAGAAAGATTCGCCAAGAGAGTGTAAAAGAAAATGTGATTATGAACCAATATCAAAAGAAGAAAAGAGAGATATGGGAGAGAGAGGTTCCAAACACCTATTTGCGAAAAAAAAGTGCACAAAAGCCAAGTGAGGTTTGGTTTCAAGAGGAAAGATGAGAGAAAGAAAATAACATTTTTGTTCAAACAAAATGAAGGCTAAACCAAAAGAAAAATTTGCACAAAATGCAAAAGATATATTCGGCCAAAGAGAGAGTTTTTGGAGAGGAAAAACAAATGCAAAAAGATGCACAAAAACTAAAATTGGCCAACTATCCCCTAAGCTTCCTTTCATCATTCGGTCACCCCCCCACACATGCCGTCCACATACATGCACTAAAGGCCTTGGAATACTTTCCAAAACATCTTCCTAAAACCAAGCCTTATGTCTCCCCAACCTTCCATAACCTTAAGATTCTTATCCCCAATTTCATGCTTTCCTTAAACCAATATTCAACTTACCAAAAATCTTGAAAGTCCAACCTTATCATAAATAAAGTTGACCGAATATAAATGCTAAGATGAACAAAATAAAATCCTCAATATGCTTTCCATGCTACTCGAACCACTTCCCTCAAGCAACCTTTCAAGCTCCTTATCCACTATGCCACTAACTACTCATGTGCTTTAATTTAACACTTAATTTAACTTAAGTGTCAAGCTCACTAATCCACTTCATTAAATAAACCATACTAACAATTATTCTAACTTCCTAAATAAAATCAAGCCTTCACAAGACTATGCTACACAAAAATTCATACCTAAGCCAACACAAATAATAAAATAATATTCTAATTTTTTAGGATGTTACAATTCTACCCCTTAAGAAAATTTCATCCTCGAAATTACACGATCAAAAGAGTTGAGGGTACTCTTGTCTCATAACATCCTCCGGTTCCCACGTAGCTTCTTCTACACCATGGTTCCGCCATAAGACCTTCACTAAAGGCCGACTTCTTCATAAAACTTTTACATCTCGATCTAGGATCTGCGCACGAGTTCCTCTTCCTTTGTCAAATCTGGACTCACCTCTAATTCCTCCTTTGCCATGACATGCGATGGATCGAGCGATATCGTCTAAGCATGGAGACATGGAACACATCATGAATCGACTCAACTCTGCTGGCAATTCGGTGATAGGCTCTTGGTCCCACGTCTCAACACCTTATACTGGCCGATGAACCTTGGGCTCAACTTGCCTTTTCTCCCAAATCTTAACACTTTCTTCCATGGCGAGACCTTCAAAAAGACCTGGTCACCCACGGCAAACTCTATATCCCTCCGCTTGAGATCGGCATAAGACTTCTTCCTATCTGAAGCTTTCAAACGAGCCTGAATCATCTTAACCTTATCCTCAGTCTCTGCAACTAACTCTGGTCCTAACATTTGACGCTCACCCAACTCCGTCCAGCATGTAGGTGTACGACACCTCCTACCATACAACGCCTCATATGGTGCCATCTTAATGCTTGCCTGATAACTATTGTTGTATGCAAACTCAGCTAATGGCAAAAACTCTTCCCAGCTGCCTCTGAAGTCCAAAACACAACCTCTCAACATATCCTCTAAGATCTGAATAACTCTTTTCGACTGCCCGTCAGACTGTGGATGAAATGCGATACTGAAATCTAACCGCGTACCCAAAGCCTGATGTAACGCTCTCCAAAACCTCGACGTAAATCTAGGATCTCTGTCTGAGATGATCGACACTGGTACTCTGTGCAACCTCACTATCTCCGCCACATACAACTTAGCTAACTTATGAAGTGAGTAATCCACCCTTACCGGGATGAAATGAGCTGACTTAGTCAGACGATCCACAATCACCCAAACTGAGTCCTTCTTACTAGGCGTAAGAGGTAATCCACTAACAAAGTCCATAGTGATCCTTTCCCACTTCCATTGTGGAATCTTCATCGGCTGAAGTAATCCAGACGATAACGATGCTCGACTTTAACTTTCTTGACACGTCGAGACATTTACCCACAAACTCGATTACCTCCGCTTGGACACAGCCACCAAAATTGCTCTCTTAAATCCGATACATCTTGCTACCTCCGGGATGCATAGCATATGGGCTATTATGTGCGTCCGAAGAATCCTTTGCCTCAACTCGATATCCTTGACATACAAGCTCTCCTTGAAAACACAATACTCCATCCTTTGGACAAACTATAATCCTCTAAACCACCATTACGAATCGCAACCTCCGATCATTCAAACTATCATCCTCTAACTATTTCTCCTTGATTTGATCTACCAAGTCGGCTTCACTTGCAATTCACCAAAAGACTCCCATCGTCATATAAGCTAAGACGAGCAAACATCGATCTTAAATCGATACAACCTTACGGCTCAACGCGTACGCCACCACGTTAGCCTTGCGGGATGATACTCGATCGAGCGATCGTAGTCCTTCAACAATTCAATCCATCTCTGTTGCCTCAAGTTCAAATCCTTACGAGTTAAAAGATACTTAAGACTCTTGTGATCCGTGTAGACTATCGACTTCTCTCCGTACAAGTAGTGTCTCCAAATCTTCAAAGCAAAGACCACTGCGGCTAATTCCAAGTCATGCGTCGGGTAATTAACCTCATGTGGTCTCAACTGCCGAGATGCATAAGCCACTACCTTCCCTTCTTGCATCAAAGACACATCCCAAACCATTATGTGATGCATCACGATGGCAAGTGAATTCTTTGCACGCCTCGGGTTGAATTAAAACCGAGCTTGATCGAAATCTTCTTCAACTTGTCGAAACTTTCTTGTTGCTTCTCGGTCCACACAAATGGAACTCCTTTCCTTAACAACTTGGTCATCGGTGCTGCTATCAAAGAAAATTCCTCTACAAATCTTGGTAATACCCCGCCAGACCTAGAAAACTTCAAATTTCAGCCACTAACTTAGGCGGCTTCCAATCTAACACTGCTTCGATCTTTCGAGGATCCACTCTAATCCCCTCAACTAATACAACGTGACCCAAGAAAGTCACCTCCCTAAGCCAGAACTCACATTACTAAATTTGGCATATAACTGCTTTTCCCTCAGAATCTGCAACACTACTCGCAAATGCACATCATGCTCCTCCTCTGACTTGGAGTATACCAAAATATTATCTATAAAAACTACGACAAACTGATCCAAAAACTGCTGGAATACTCGATTCGTCATGTCCATGAATGCTACCAGCGCGTTAGTCAACCCAAACAGTATTACCAAAAACTCGTAGTGCCCATACCAAGTGCGAAATGCCGTCTTATGGATATCAGCCTCTTTCACCTTTAACTGATGATAACCAGACCTTAAATCAATCTTGGAGAAAACTGCTGCCCCTTTAAGCTGATCAAACAAGTCATCTATCCTCGACAAAGGATACTTATTTTTGATCGTCAGCTTATTCAACTGGCGGTAGTCAATACACATCCGCATCGTACCATCCTTCTTCTTGACAAAAATGCAAAGGCGCTCCCAAGGCGAAACACTTGGTCGAATGAAACCTCGATCCAACAACTCTTGAATCGAGCTTTCAATTCCATCAATTCCTTGATGCCATCCTATCTGAGCTATGAACCTTTGGCGCCGTTTGAATAATAGATCTATACTGAATTTGACTTCACGATCGGGGCGATCCGAAAGTTCTTACGGAAATACGTCGGCATATTCCTTCTGATTCGGACATTCCCCATGAGACTCCTTAACCTCCAACGCACACACATGGACTACATATGCCTCACGCCCTTCGACCATCTTCACGACTTTCAACGCAGATACCATGTTGGATAGATAATCTCTTCTATTACCTATCATAACCACCTCTTCACCCTCATTTGTCTTCAAAACCATGCGCTTAGCGGCAAATCAAACTTGCACGGTACTTAACCAACTAGTCCATTCCAAGAATCGGATCGAACTCCCCAAGCGGCAGTTCCATCAGATCAGCCACAAACATTACCCCTTGGAGTTCTAGGGTACATCCTATCTGATTTATTTACTTCTACAGAGTGACCTAGAGGGCTAAGTACTGTCATCCTCCTAGAATCAGTCTCAAAGTTTAAGTTCATGGTTTCTACTATACTACTAGCAACATACGAATGTGTCAAACCCACATTTATCAAAGCAGTATATGGAACACCAAAGATTAAGAACATACCGATGATGACATCCGGTGCATCGCCCTCCTCTCGACGTCTCGTAGTATACACTAAACCAGGTTGTCTTGCCTCAGTGTTACTTGCACCTCTGCCAGATGCTCCGCGGCCTCGACCAGAACCATTACCACGACCTCTCTGTGGTGACGGTCCCTCCTTTCTGAACTGAGCACGACCTTGACCCTCAGACTGATTCCTAGCTTGCTTACGTGGACAGTCCCTCACACGATGATCTAGCGATCCACACTCAAAACATCCTTTTCCTCCGGTCCAACATTCACCCTAATGATATTTCCCACATCGATTACACTATGTCTTTGGTCCCGATTAGCGATAATGGGCCTTCAGTTGATTTGGCCCATTCTGCTAACCCTCTTCTGAGAATTACCGGCTGACCCGGATGATCCAAAACTTCTCTTATGTTTGTTTCTATCGAGATTCTATCGTACGGATTCCTTTATTCCTTTAGAAATCTTAGTCTTTTCAACTAACGTAGTAAATTCTCGCTCCTGATGTGGGGTAATCAGCAACCTCAGCTCATCTCTTAAGCCATCCTCGAATCGGACACATCGCTCGTGCTCTGAAGCTACGATACCTCCAACATACCGGCTCAATCTTAAAAACTCAACTTTATATTCTGATATGGACTTACTCCCTTGGACCAAACTCAAAAATGCCTTACGCTGCGCATCAACGTAATTGGACCCAATGTATTTCTTTTGATATGCTGCCTTAAAATAATCCCAAGTGAGATCCTCCGTCGTAGCACTGTTTCGCACCGTGAGCCACCACTGATATGACTCATCCCGAAGAAGTGACACTATCCCTTTCAGCTTTTCCTCGACATTCAGATCCAGATCATCCATTATTTGCTCCGTCGCCTCTAACCAATATTCCACCGAACTGGGAGCTACACCCGAAACACCTCGAAATACCTCGGCTCCATTGGCTCGGAGTCGCTCAGGTACAGATTTTTGAGCTCTCGCGCCTCCTCCTATTCCAGCTACCCTCTCAAGAACTCTCAGCATTGCTTGAGACACTGCGTCATCCCCCGTTTGATCCTGAAACTCAACTCCAACCGCTGGTGGTGGGGGTGGTGGTACCTCATTCTCGGATCCTTGACCCGACCTCACTGGCTCAGACACAGCCATCCTACCCCTACCGCGTCCACGCATAACACGACCTCGACCTCGAGTACTCATATCTAAAATCTCGACTTATCTGATTTAAAAGTTTTATGCATTAGTCATTATTCCACTATTTTAAAACACAGTTTTATGAATAATTCTTATTAAAGAGTTTTGTTTTCGCAAGTACATCCAACCTATAGTTTTGGGTCTCTAGAGTAGTTCCTACTACTATAAAGTCATACCATCATCATCATATCATCAAAATCAACAGTTTGAAGTACTTACCCGGGCGGATCGGTGCCGAAGACTCGGTGCCATGCTTTTCCAACCATAAACAAAAACATTTTAAAACTATACTTTAAATCATTTTGGGCCTCAGGCCCACAGCCGAGCTTTTGAACTTGACTCTGATACCAATTTGTAACACCCCAAACCCGGTCAATTTGCCATGATCGAATCTAGCATGCCACAGAGTAAAACATTTTGAAGAAAATCGAGATAACAATTAATTTTTAGTGAAAAACTCTTTGAAAATTTTATATTTATAGAAAAGCAGTGTATATTAAGTTAAAAGCGATAATTTACTTTGAAATTATCTAATTAAATCTTAGTTACATATCCATAGATTAGACAACTTTTATAATTTTTATAAGAAACTCAAGCGATTAGTTTAAAACCGTTGCTAATTGAAATTTGCAAACTTAAGTTTTGGAAAAAGCGTATGAGTTATCAAAAACACTTAAATTATTAAAGATTATCAAATTATTTAAATTACCCGATGGTAACATTTTGAAAACCATTGTGTTAAGTAGTTTAGAAAACTTTGTGCTCAAATTATTATATCAAACATGTAATTTGTAAGCCAAATTTAAATCAAATCTAAAACATATAAATAATCCAAAACATAATTAAACAGGCCTTATTACAAATCCATAAAAATATGAAAACCAAATTAAAATAATTTAAAGTACCCCAAATCGAAGTTCATGAAAAATCAATGTTTATTGCATGGCCTCCTCGAGTTCATCCGGCTCCTCATCCGCGAATTTTATGCATCACCTGAAAAAGTAAGGGAGAAGGTGAGTCACCAAGACTCAGTGCATAATCCCTCTCCCGGGTAAATATCACATACTTACACAAATTATAACAAAGCAACATATATGTATAATGCACCCAACCTAACCATCCATAACTCCTTTTCTACCCCGTGTGGTACCAAACCACTGGTGGTGCCAAACCACTGGTGACCAAAGTCACGAAATATATGTGATACCAAATCACTGGTGACCAAAGTCACGAATAATCCATCTGTGGGGCCAACCCACGTGTGATACCAAATCACTGGCGACGATCCCATATCTCAAAAATGGGGCCAACTCACGGTGGTGTGAAACCACAGGGACGAGTCGCTATGAGGTGCCAAACCTCTGGTGTCCGAAGACACAAATGTGATACCAAATCACTGGAGGTACCAAACCTCTGGTGTCCGAAGACACGATATCAATCTTCCCCCTCCTCTCATATTGCCCATACCAATGCAATAGATAGACAAATCATGTCAATATACTTTATTATGAATCACATAATAGATATATCATAAATCGTAGATCATGTTTTCAATCCACATGTATTAACAACATATCGAAACGGACTTACCCGAATCCTCATTCATACCATCATGGTATCATATCAAGATCTCATCGTTTTCCCACTTTGATAATATGATTAGTAAATTAATAATATAAATACATATACTTAACTGAGTTATAAAGTGTGTAAGGTACACACCTTTCACCAACGCTAGAACTAACTTCCAAAGATCCGATCTACCGCACTAGATCACCTTGTCCTACAATCGACCAATACTAAGATTATAAACAAAGGCCATTCGGCCCTACCACTAAATCTCAAAGAGTTATCGCTTCGAAAAAATAAAAAAAAAAACAATCTTACCTAAAAGCTTACCCAAAACGAGAGACAAAGATACGAGGCTTAGATTGATTGCTTCCAACGTCCCGAGGAGCCTAAAAGAAATCGGTTCCTAGAATGGTTAGAACCTTGCAACAAATACCCATAGGTTCAGCCTTTGTCCACAAGAAAAATGACATAGAAAAGAGAAAGAAAAGAAGGAAAATGGCCATGAACACTTACCCTTTTCCAAAACCGATTGAAGAAAACCTTAAATGAATGCCTAACCTTGATGATATTCGGCCAAAACAATCCCAAAGAGAGGAAGAAGATTCGGATATGGTGAAATAAAAGAAAAGAAAAAATAGAATGTAAATGAATGTTTTAACTTTGAGTAAATGAAAAAGAAATGGAATTTGAGATGGAGAAAGATTCGGCCAAAAGAGTGTAAAAGAAAATGTGATTATGAACCAATATCAAAAGAAGAAAAGAGAGAGATATGGGAGAGAGAGGTTCGGCCAAACACCTATTTGCCGAAAAGAAAGTGCACAAAAGCCAAGTGAGGTTTCGGTTTCAAGAGGAAAGATGAGAGAAAGAAAATAACATTTTTGGTTCAAACAAAATGAAGGCTAAACCAAAAGCAAAATTTGCACAAAATGAAAAAGATATATTCGGCCAAAGAAAGAGTTTTTGGAGAGGAAAAACAAATGCAAAAAGATGCACAAAAACTAAAATTGGCCAACTATCCCCCCTAAGCTTCCTTTCATCATTCGGTCACCCCCTTTAGCCACACATGCCATCCATATACATGCACTAAAGGCCTTGGAATACTTTCCAAAACATCTTCCTAAAACCAAGCCTTATGTCTCCCCAACCTTCCATAACCTTAAGATTCTTATCCCCAATTTCATGCTTTCCTTAAACCAATATTCAACTTACCAAAAATCTTGAAAGTCCAACCTTATCATAAATAAAGTTGACCGAATATAAATGCTAAGATGAACAAAAATAAAATCCTCAATATGCTTTCCATGCTACTCGAACCACTTCCCTCAAGCAACCTTTCAAGCTCCTTATCCACTATGCCACTAACTACTCATGTGCTTTAATTTAACACTTAATTTAACTTAAGTGTCAAGCTCACTTAATCCACTTCATTAAATAAACCATACTAACAATTATTCTAACTTCCTAAATAAAATCAAGCCTTCACAAGACTATGCTACACACAAAATTCATACCCAAGCCAACACAAATAATAAAATAATATTCTAATTTTTTTAGGATGTTTCAAAGGTCACATGGCCAAGGCACACGCCCGCGTGCTAGGACGTATGGTGAATTTAATTTCATAATTAAGGTGTAGGGGACACGTGGAAGGACTACATGCACATGGGGCAGACCATGTGTCACACACAGCCCAAACACACACCCATGTGTCTGCCCATGTGGAAAGAAACAAGGCTATTTACCAAGCCTTTTGCCACCCTTACTTGCACCAACATACACAACATCAAGTAACACCCATCCACACATAAATACATGACCAATTCACTATAACTAAGACATTTACACAACATGGTCACTTCACTTCATTCACATGCAACACTTATCACATTCTTTATCAATTCAATCATGCAACTTACTCAATCATGCATTAACACACCATATGCTCAACCATGTGAATTTTCACATTCATGAAAAACATCATCACATGCATATAACAATAACAAATATTAGCCATCATCCATGGCCTTATGTAAAATGATCTATCAAATAACATAGGCCCACATTTAGCAAATTCACTGTTAAGTATGACTCCTATTTCAGTCAAATTTGAGAAGTAATCTTCTAGTTAAACTCTATTTATTTGTTTTAATCAAACACTAATTATTTTAGATTATTTTATGATTATTTTACCTATGAATTTAGCCTATAAATAGGCTATTTTACAACCTTAGAAAAAAAACACCCATTAGATATTAGAACTCATAACATATTTAGAGAATGTTGTGTTTACGTTTTGAGGGTTCTTTGTTTTTGGGTTTTTGGGGTTTAGTTTTTATCTCCATCTTTTGTACTTTTCGTTCTTTTGCCATTATAGTAAAATTATCTTTTCCCGTGGTTTTTATCCTCATTGGAGGGGTTTTTCCACGTTAAATTTGTGTGTGTTCAATTTCTCAATTTATTCCGCTATTTTTCTTATTGCTTAATCGGGTCGATCCTAACAAGTGGTATCAAGAGCTAGTTCAATTTTCATAGATCAGCCCATTCAGATATGGCAGCAACTAGGTTTGAAATTGAGAAGTTTGATGGTGAGACAAATTTCAATTTGTGGCAAGTTTGAATGATGGCAATTCTAGTTCAATCCGGTTTGAAAAAGGTTGTTACCAAAAAAAGCCTGCGAATCTAAATAAAATAGAATGGGAAGAGCTTGATGAAAAGGCTTTGTCTGCAATCTAGTTGTTCCTCGTGAATACGATATTACAGGAGGTATTGATGGAGAAGACCTCATCTGCCTTGTGGAAAAGGATAGAAACTCTTTATGCGACTAAGTCTCTGGCTAACCGTTTAGTGTTGAAACAACGTCTATTTACGTTTCGCATGAACGAAGGTGAGCTTCTTAGAGATCACTTCTGTCAATTCATTACTCTTTTAAATGATTTAAAAATGTTGAGGTTCATATTGATGATGAAGATCAGGCTATGCTATTATTGTGCTCTTTACCCCCTTCATACAAGTCTTTTAGGGAGACCCTGATTTATGGCAGAGACAAACTCTCGTTCGAAGATGTGAAGGGTCATTTGTTGAGTAGAGACAAACTCGAAAATGAGCTTCATTTGGATATCAAGGAAAATAGGCAAGCTTCCATTTTGATAGCATCAAAGAAACGAGACAAAAGGTGTCGCTATTGTAAAAATTTAGGTCACGTCAAAGTAGATTGTTATAAACTGCAAAATAAAAGAGCTGCTGAGAGTAACAAGAAAGATGTAGCTGGTGCTAATTTGGCCAATGAAAGTGGTGATGATTTATTTTTAGTGTCAATGAGCGATAACTCCAAGCTCACATCCGAGTGGATCCTAGATTCGGGATGTTCTTTCCACATGTGTCCCAATAGATAATGGTTCTCCACATACAGTTCGGTTGAAGGTGGAATTGTCTGCATGGGAAATGATTCATCTAGTAAGGTAATTGGTATTGGTACTATTAAAATTAGGATACACAATGGGGCAATTAGAACACTCTCAGATGTCAGGTATGTACCTGATTTACAAAAGAATCTCATCTCCTTGAGTATTTTAGACTTGAAAGGATGCAGAATCAACATCAAGTCAAGCGGCATTAAAGTATCTCGTGGAGCTCTCATTTTGTTAAAAGGTAAAAGAACTGGCAGTCTTTATAATCTGGAAGGTTCTACAGTGACCGGTGAAATTGGACATCCTTATGCATTCTGAGTCAAGTCAACTCATTTAGAGCGGAGGCAACTTGGTCATAGGAGGGAAAAAGGTATGACCGTTTTGTTGAAGAGAGGTTCTATATTGGATGCAGGTTTTGAAAAGTTAGGGCATTGTGTTCATGAAAATCAAACCCGAGTTAGTTTTGATTTGGCAGTGTACAAGTCGAAGGCTAGAAGTCTTCTAATTTCTAAGCACAGATTCGACTCAGTTAATTCCCTGCATGGTTCAAGATAGGCTTGTGGCAGGCTTTGGCAAAGATGGCATTGTGGAAATATGAGTCAAGGTGGAGACTTGTTAAGTATGACTCCTATTTTAGTCAAATTTGTGAAGTAATCTTCTAGTTAAACTTTGTTTATTTGTTTCAATCAAACACTGATTAGTTTAGATTATTTTATTATTATTTGACCTATGAATTTAGCCTATAAATAGGCTCCTTTACAACCTTAGAAAAAAACACCCATTAGATATTAGAACTCATAACACATTTAGAGAATTTTGTGTTTACGTTTTGAGGGTTCTTTGTTTTCAGGTTTTCAAGGTTTAGCTTTTATCTCCATCTTTTGTACTCTTCATTCTTTTTCCATTATAGTAAAATTATCTTTTCCCGTCGTTTTTTATTCTCTTTGGAGGGGTTTTTCCACGTTAAATTTGTGTGTGTTCAATTTCTCAATTTATTCTGCTATTTTTTCTAGTTGCTTAATCGGGTCGATCCTAACATTCACCTATGACACTTAACAACATAATTAAATCTCCTATACATGCCACAACTCACTACTTGAACTCCACAATACCCGAAGTGATAGCTTGATAGTGTGATGGTATCTCCAGCATTCTCCAACCCGAGCTATATAGAGTAAGCTATATAGCTTAGTAAGTTGGTATGTAAATAATAAGCAATTTATTAACATACTTTTAACAATCCTCATAGTAAGTTCTCAAGATAATACAATCATAATTGCACAAAGTTCCACTATTCACTTTTGAGCATATCAAGCTATCTACGAGTCATAGTCACTAAATTATTTATGTCTTGAGCTACAGAACTCCAAATTTAGTTTCGCTAATTTTTCTTGAAACTAGACTCACATATATCCTTACCATAAAATTTTCAAAATTTTTGGTTTATCCAATAAGTACAGTTTATTCTTTAAAGTCGTCCCTATTCTGCTATCCGATAGTTTCGACCCTTCTTCACTAAGAATTAATTATCTCCTCGTACGGGACTCAGATGGTGTTCTTGTATGATTCTCTTGAAAATAGTTTCATTAATAATTTCAAACATATAAATTATATCTCATAATTATTTTTATACTATTTTTAATGATTTTCCAAATTCAAAATCGGGGATTATGAAATCATCCTGACCCTGTCCCTCAAAAATTCAAACATCTCATAATATGAAATTATTTTACTTACACTATTTATTCTATGTGAAACTAGGCTCAATAATCTTTAATTTCATATCTTATTCAACCTCTAAATAGATTTTCACAATTTTTTTTTATTTTTCAAAGTTACACAACTGCTATTGTCCAAAACTATTTTATTGCTAATTTTACTCTTTCATGATTACTTTGTATTAACATCCATTTAATCATACATAACACCAAAGCATATCCTTAACTAGCCATTCCAATAGCTATTCATTATCAAATATTTACCTGCTATTCATTTGCCCATTTAACCTATACATCAACAACAAAACTTAAACTTATTATGTCTTAATTTAATTTGGATTAAAAGCCTCACACATGATTATCAATCAAATTTACCACCTAGTTATACATCCTAAGTATAGACTTATCGTCACAAGGTCATCACAAGATCATTTTCATAGGTATGACTTACTCATTTACATTCTTACCAAATGTCTCATATACATCGAATTCAGTACTTATGAAATTTGCGTACATACTTGTACCCTTTCAACATGATCATACCTTGTCATTTCTTTAATATCATCTTTGGATTTACTTGTTGAACCTCTTGGGATACTAAGGATACTCGGGAAAACTCATACATGACGTATCATACCAATGCCATGTCCCAAACATGGTCTTACATTGGCTCTCATATCGTGGCCGAAGCCATGTCCCAGACATGGTTTTACACTAGCACACATATCAATGTCGATGCCATGTCCCAGACATGGTCTTATACTAGCACACATATTAATGCCGATGCCATGCCCCAGACATGGTCTTACACTGGCTCTCATATCATGGCTGATGCCATGTCCCAGACATGGTCTTACACTAGCACACATATTACCATGGTCCAACCATGGTCTTTACCGTCAATTCATCACATGTCAAAATTCGATCATACTCGCCTTGCATTTCTCTTAATTTGTTCTTTCAATACAATCTCGTAATTTTTATATTATTCATGATCCAAAAATAACATACGAAGTAACACATGATATCGGTTAAGCATTTAAACATATCAAATTTAATGCTTATTAACATACGAACTTGCCTCAGTATGAAACGACGAAATAAGTCAATTACTCAAATTTCTTGCTTTTCCCCTGATCTAATTCCGAATTTCATCTTCCTTGATCTATAACAACACATTTAAAAATTTATTCATCATGCTACTCAAATTAGCCCAATTTCACATTTTTGGTAAAATTATATTTTTGCCTCTATACTTTGTCATATTCACACTTTTTCCCCTAGGCTCGTTAAATGAAATGTGTTCAATTTCTTTACTACCCATGCATAGCCGAACCTTTTTCATGCTTATAGCAGCCCACATTTTCCATTATTTCACACCTTTACCACCTATTTTACAACTTTTACAAAATGGTCCGTTTTAGGTATTGTCATGAAAAATCACTTAACAAAAGTTGTTTGTTTAACAACCAAGATTCATTTTCTTCCATAAAAAATGCACCAAACAACATGAATATTCTCATGGAAGAAAACCCTAGACTTTCAACCATTTTGCAAAATAGTCCCCTCATTAGCTAGATTAAGCTACAAGGGTCCCAAAAATACAAAAATCATAAAAAATGACCATCAAAATCACTTAATTGTGAGGGTTGGAAGTTGCTAAAATTTTCAAGCTTCCATGACCATTTCCTTGGTAAGAACCGGTGGAGAGGAAAGATAAATAAAAAGATGATAGCTTTTCTTTTTATCTTACTATTATTCTACCTACTAAGTCACCTAAAGCCACCAACTTTGACCATTTTAACTTTTTTGTCTCGCGTACATCCACCATTCATTATTAGTGGTCTATTTACTCAATAAGGACCTCCACATTTAATTTCTTTAGCTACAAAAAACTTTTGACTAGTAGAAAATATTTTTCACTCTTTATGCGATTTAGTCCTTCTTTCGAAATTAAGCATACAACTAGTAAAATTTGTAACACCCCAAACCCGGCCCAAACGCTACGGCCGAATCTAGAATGCTACTGAGGAAAAAGTTTGAAAAGAATTTGTTATAAGGGTGAAAACATAAAATTTTACATCATTTATAAAAACATTGTATATTTAAAATTCTAAGTAAAATTATGTTGTTACAAATTTTCAATTAAAACTTTAATATAAGTTTTATGATGTAAATAGCTTTCTAAAATAAAACATTCCAAATATCATCTCAATCGTCAATCCAACTCAAACACAATAAAGTTCCCCAAATACTTTAAGTGGCCCTTATTTCAATAAATATTTACTCAAAATACTGAAAATATAAAGTGCATAAAACAATGAAAAACATCTTCAGATGGCCACCTCGTATCCGCTCCATTATTTTGTACAAGAATCATGTATCACCTGCATTGTTTGGTAAAAAATTGGGTGAGTCAAACCGACTCAGTGTGTAATTAGTCCACAGATTTTCACACATGGGCTTAGCCCAAACCACACCAATCCACATATCAAATAATAATGCAAAATGCACCCAACCCAGCCTAGGGTCCATCCTCTACACACCCCCGTATCCGACCACCACACACCGGGGATTACTAAATCAACCCTCCAACCTCTACACACCAATTTGGCAAGCAATGCCATCCACCAAGTGGTCAAGCCACTGGTCCACGTGAAATAAAGCACAGTATAATCCACAACGCGACCTTAGTCAACGTCAATCCACGATGTAGCTCGTAGCTAACATCAAATCACGATGAGGCACATAGCCATCACCAACCACGATATGGCACAAAGCTGATACCAACCACGATGAGCCACAGAGCCGATCATCAATCCACGTGAGGCTCGTAGCCATCAGTAAACCACGAACATAAATGTACACCCTGTCCTTCAATAATCATATCCCAATCCCTATGCATATGTCAGTATCATGGCCAAATAATAGTAAAATTCCAATGAGCATACATCACATGCTTACCACAATTCCACACATATACCATGGTAAAATAATATCATAAAATTGACCTGGTTAATCGAATACCCACTATGGGTAGCCACCATCTCAGCCATTATTTCCGGCTATCATACACATCTTATACGTATATATATATACATAACAACAAATCCAAACAACAGGAGATCAGTGCGATAACTACACACTTTTTTCTAAGCGATCGATTAAATCCCGAAACCTAAAGCCTAAACGATTTGCACCTTGCGATTTGATGAACTCCCTCCTACGTAACTATGTTAGAATCGGCTTCAACCCATAAGGCTTACAAAAACAATGGCCTTTGGCCGAATATCACACTTCACTTACCTTGGAACCACAGAGATATTCGGCTACTATAGATGAGTGATTGACTTTGGAAGAAGAAAGAGATGGAGAAATCGGCTAAGGCTTACTTGTGCTCTCAATTTTTGATGGATTGTGAAAAGAAAAGAGAAGGTTGAGACTTGATGCAATTTAGCTTTGGTATCCAAAGGGAGATTCGACTTAAGCAAAGTAAAAAGAAAAGAAAAGAAGAAAAAGAAGAAGATGAGGAAAGAGAGAATGATGACTATAAGTTTCAATAAGGAAGAAAAAGAATAAAATGAAAGAAAAACAATGTTCCTTTCAATGGTAGTAATTTCGGCACAAAGAGAAAAAGAGCTTGAGAGGGAAAAGAAAATAATACCAATTTGGTCAAGAATAATAGCCAAAACCAAAGCAAAATTTTACCAATAGCCCAAGACACATTTAGCTAGGAAGAGAGGTTTTGGAGAGAAAAGAAAATGGTGCCCAATTTGCTAAAGAATTTGATCAACTATCCACTATTCCCTTTTAATATTCGGCCAACCCCCTAGCCCCAAAAACCGACTAGGTTATGGTCAAAATGGCCATGAAATAATTTCCAAAACAAAGCCCTTGATTCATGCCTTATAATCCTCTATTTTCCCAAAGTTTAAGAAATTCTATCCCTTATTTCAAGCCTTAAGTCCCCTTATCATACCAAAACTTAGGATTTCATTCATTAAATTAACACTTACCTTTTTCCTTAGTCTACTATCCATAAAAGAAAATAGTCCAACCTTACCTTAATTAAAGTTTGACCATCACATGCCATACAAGTCCAAAATAAAAAAAATCACCTTAAGACTATCCATGGGATTCAACCTAAGTCCCCTCACCTTTGCTTGTGGCGCCACTTTCTAAGACCCTAAGTGGCACCTCCTTGCCACTTTGCCAAGTGAATTATTGTGTCTTAACCTCCACATTAATTCCCTTAAGGCCTAGCTCCCTTAGCTCCCTTAACTAACATATAAAACAAAAATTTTCCTCACATTTCAGGCCTACCCTTGGCTTAAACCTAGATCTTAAAACACCTTAATTAATGCACAATCAAGCCATACACATGCCAAACAATTCAAACCTAATAGCCCCTATTTCAGGATGTTACAGTTCTACCCTCCTTAAAGAAATTTTGTCCTCGAAATTTCTAAGTAACTAACAGTCGTGCATCCTAACTCACCACGCTACGCTCTTGCTGCGCACTCTGATCTTAATAAAACTAATATACTTTCTAGGTATAGCCTCAAAGTTCACACTCAAAGTTCTAGATACTTCACTAGCAATACAGGAGTGAGTTGACACGATATCTATCAAGGCAATAAAGGGTATTCTAAAAATAAGGAATGTACCCATTATCACATCTGGCATATCTTCCTCCTCGCGACGCCTGACTGCATAAATCAACCCTGGCTGTCTCACATCTACACCCTCATCACCTCTACTTGATGCTCCACGACCTCGGCCAGAACCATTCCCTCCATGGTTCAAACCACGACCCCTTGTCGCCTGTTGACCACCTCTGCCCGGTTGCACATAACTCTGGCCTACTGTCCGAGCCCTATCCATCTCCTGAGGACAATTCCTAACCAAATGAGCCTTAGACCCATACTGGAAACATTCCTTGCTATTTCCCCAGCACTCTCCTGCATGAGCTCTCCCACACTGAGCACATGGACGACTCAGATTCCCAGAAACTGGTACAGGTGCACGTATAGAATTCTCAACCCTTGGTCTTTTCTGAAAATTCCCAGATGATTCTGATAATCCATTAGTCCTCTTATCCCGGTTCCTATCCCTATCTCTATTCTGCCTCTCGACCCTCTTGACCTCCTCGACTATCCGAGCTCTATCCACTAAGACTATAAAGTCCCTCTCCCGATGCGCCGCTATCAACACTCGCAGCTCATCTCATAACCCATCCTCAAATCTAACACACTGCTCGTAATCAGTAGCTACAATCCCTCTAGCATACCGACTTAACCGTAGAAACTTTGCTTCATACTCAGCTACCGACTTATTTCCTTGTACTAAATTCAGAAACACCTTTCTCTGAGAGTCGATGTAGCTAGCTCCAGCGCATTTCCCTTCAAACCTAACCTTAAAATACCCCCAATTCACTCGATCCGCAGGGATACTCTCCTTGACAGAGAGCCACCACTGATAAGCCTCGTCTCGAAGCAGCGAAATAGCACCTTTCAACTTTTCCTCAGCAGTGCAGTCCAAATCGCCCATGATCCTCTCGACTGCCTCTAACCAATACTCCGCTACATTCGGAGCTACCCCAGATACTCCCCTAAAAACCTCAGCTCCATTTGATCTAAGTCTATCAGCTACTGACTTCCGAGCCCTATTTCCCATACTAGATCTTGCTACTCACTCTAAAACTCGCAACATAGCCTGCCATACTGCGTCATTTCCTCCGGTTTGCTCTTGAAATTTTGCCCCTACAGCCGATGGCAATGCCTTATTTTCAGAACCCTGACCAGACCCAACTGGTTCCGACATAGCCATCCTACCTCTACCTCACCCACGACGACCACGTCCCCTAGAACTCATGTCTACATCGCGATTTAATCTGATTGAAGAAATATTATGCATTAGTCTTTTGTTCCACTGATTATCCGTGAGCAATTTTATGTAAAGAAGTTTTTAGTAGTAGTTCTTTCGATCAACCAAAGTTTTCATCTCAAGTTTACTACCCTAATTCAGAGAGTCAATTCATTCATTCACAACATCCACTATACTACTATGGGCATTTTATCCGTTCCCAACCTAGGGGTATTTTAGTAACTCATCTTACAGGGGTATTTTAGTAATAAATCAGGATTAATTCAAAACCTTTACAAATCAAAGGCATTCCAAAATTTACAAATTTTGGGGTTATTTTGAAAAATTTTCCAAATCAAAGGTATTTTTGGAAATTCCAGAAATCGGGGTTATTTTGGTAATTTTGTAAATCAGGGGTAATTTAGTAAATTTTCCAAACCAGGATATTTTAGTCAAAATAGTATAGTTTTTACAAAACTAAGGTTTGTATTCAATCTGAGGTAATTTTTTACAAAACAGTGTAGCTGGTCCCTTTCGGGTTTTAATTATCGGGTTTAGCCGGTGAATAAGTCCTCTTGGTTAGGGTGAACCGCCGCTACGCACTAGGTAGGATTCGAGTGAAGAGGAGGTGAGTCACTAGGACTACTTAAATACCAAGCTCTTACCAAATCCAATCCTAGATGTGAGCACAACTGTTGCCACACCCTAACTCGATGACTTACTCACAGGTTTGTTTGGTTGTACTTAAGTCTTATGTATTTTGTGTTAGAGTAAACTAGTCCTAGGGTTCAATAGCTTCTAATCTACTAATCTACGATCCCGTAATGCCCATAAAGTTTCACATACCAATCACTTCAATAGTTAGGGGTATTTACCTCGTGGACTTCAAGCCGAAGATACAGGTGCCATGCCAGAATAAACCTGAAATAGTTCATGAAAGTCTATGTTTTTGAAAACCCATCTTTGAAAAATGTTTTTGGACCCAAAACCCTCAATGTAACATCCTAAATAATTGAGTACCATGATGTTGCTAAATGTTAGTTCGGGTTTACTTGGAGTTAAATAAAATATTAGTTAAGTGTATTTTAAAGTAAATAAATTAGGTGACATTGAGACTTAAATTAATTAAGTACTAAAAGATGGCATAAGTTGAGCTAGTAGTAAAGTGGAGTTGGCGCCATATGTATTACCATGAGGGAAGGAGTTCGAATCACCTAGCATGCAACTAGGAATTTTTATTTTTTATTTTTTGCTTTAGCTTGAGCATGTGTCGGCAAAGAGATAAGGCTAGGATGAGTTGGAATGTTTTATTTTTGGTAAGAACACTAAGTATTTGGAAAGCTAAGGATAAGGGCTTGAAATGGGGGATTGTGTTTCATCAACTTAAGAAAAAAGGAGGGGAAAAAGGCTTAAGTGTAGGAAGGTGTTTTGAAACTTCCTAATGGCCATTTGACCATTGTATTTGGACTGACATTGAGGCTAAGGGGGTGGCGATTTTGGTTGAGAGGATGGTAAGCTAGGATGATAGGAAAACCTTTTCATTTTGGTCATTTTGGCTTAAGCAAAGTGTTTATTTTCCTTTCATCTATCTTGCTCTCTAGCCGAATTTTACCAAACCCCTTGAGAAAGCTATAGCAATTTTCTTGTATCATTCTTTCTTTTTGATCATTTGATCAATTCTTTGCCAACTATCCCCCCTAGTGCCAAAACCATCAACACACCAAAAAGAACTTTCTTTTTCTTTCTTCTTCACAAAACCGATTATACCATCCTTCCAAAAACCCAAATTCTTTTTCTTCTCTTTTCTTTTTCTTTCTTCCTCTCTTTCTCTTTTGAAACTGAACCATACCATTCTATTTCCCTTTTCTTCATTTTTTTTCTTCTTCATTACAATTTTCTTCAATTTTATTTCATCCATGGCCGAATGCATTTTGCTCTTGTGACAAAATTTCTTCATTCTCTTTTACCACAATCGATTTCAAGAATCAAGGTAAGGAGTTTTTCTTTTAAGGATTCTTATTCATTTAGTATAGTTAGTTATTAATCGATTTCGTTTTAGGGACACAATCGCTCGATCGATCCTCGTGGAATGAAGACAAACCGTGGTAAGCCAAATCTAAAATCTTATAAACGTTAGTCATATTTCAATATTTATAGTCGGACTAATGATCGTACATCTTTAGAGACTTTCAAGATAGGGCGTAAAAAGGCGTCTATAACCTTGAAAGAGGGCGGTTCGCAAATCCCCTATTCATAAACGAAGGGCTATTTTGGGAATCCGGGATTTTCCACCGGGCTACGGACCATCAACCGAGGAGAATCAATTATTTGAAGTAGTTCGTACTCCTGAGCCCTTGTACGTTCGTGGATTCTCAGCGGGCAACGAATCAATAAATGAGGAGAAATTGTAACACCCTAAATTAGGGGTTGTTAAAAATTTAAATAAATTCCATGTGGACTTCAAGAAATAAATAAATATGATTTTATTTGGCATGATTTAGGGTCTAGAAACAACCCCGAGTTAGGTCGAAATTGGAATAAAAAATCTCTTTTTAAGGTACTTTAAAGAAAGGAGCTAGGTGAAGTTAGGGCTTAAATAAAATTTAAGGAGATGCATGACACAAAGAATGGGCTTGGTACAATTGGCTTGGTGTGCCTAAGGGTTGCAAAGGGGTTCTTGGGTTCGATTCATGGGAGAAACAAGGAGGAGTTTTTTATTATTTTGGGCGTTAATGGAAGGGCCAGAAAGAGGCTTTAAAATTAAATGAGGAGGCTTATTGACATGAAAGTCAATTGGGAGAAATGGCATGGGCGCTTAAGAGGGTCATGGCAAGACGCTCCACCAGTGTCCTATGTTTGAACCAAGTATACAGAAGTAGCTTGGTTTTATTTTTGGTCCAGGCGTGAAAACAAGGGAAACTAACGAAGGAACACTTAAAAGAAATTATGACGAGTTCATATCACAAATTGTCGCCATAGCAGAGTGGTCGGAGGTGTGGGGTGTCTTCAACAGGTCTCGGGTTCGAAACCTAGGGGCAGTATCCTGGATGGTTTATTTTTATTTTTGGGCGTCCAAGGGAAGAGGTAGTGGCCTACACGTGGGACTCTTGAGTTGATAAAGATAAAACTTGTTTTAGTTTAGAATTAATTTGGAGGAATGGGATTATCATTATTTTATTTTTTATTTATTTTTTGAAGAGGTGGCTGAAAGATTGGATGGAAGATAATGTTATTTTATTTCAAATGGGGGATAATTAAAGGATAAAACTTATCACATTGGGGAGCAAATAAGTGTCGAATTTTGCTTGAGGAGTGTGTCCATCTTTTTGATTTGTTTTTAGTCTCCATTGCCGAATCTCTGTGCATTTTCTCCTTATTTTTTTCTTTTCTTAAAACCTTATTTTCTACTAATCTTCTTGTATAGCCGAATCCTCTAAGAGCCACCTAGTTTCGGCTTGTTTATCCCTTCCAGTGTTGACCGAAACTTCAAGTGCATCAAGGCCAATTATATTCTTTCTTCTTCTATTTGATTCTTGGCCGAATCTACATTAACCTTTCTAAGCCTTTTCTCTTATTATGTGTTAGCCGAATACCCCTTGTCATTAAGAGCATTAGCCGAAATCTTTTCTCTTCTACTAGATCTACTTTGGTCAATATTAGGTGGGCATAGATTCTTTTTGGTTTTCTTCTTCAAGTGATCGGTTAAAGAGGTAAGTCGACTTAGTCGAATGTTCATTTTGTTGGATCAAGATCTATGGTTATAACACTATGTCTAAACCAATTGTAGGAAGCTTTGGATTTATTTTCCAAGGTGAGTTGGTAAGCACATTCGCCAAGGGCCTTTCAATTAAAAAGTTTATGATTAAATGTCAAACTAACGGTGCCATGGATTTAGGGACTAATTTAGGCTTTGGGATTTGATTGGAAATCAAATCCATTCAAGGTAAGTCCATAAAGGACCCTTAGTATGAATTTGGTTTGGTGAATAAGCCTTTGGTATTATGATAATGTTTGGTCAATTATAGGGCAAGATCTAGTGTTGTAGATCGAATCTTCTGGATCTAGGAATTCCTAGAGAAAGTGTGTAAAAACTAACTACACACTTTATTAATTTACATGACGTTATTGTTTGCCTTAAATCTTTTGGTTGTGGTTAGCTTGTGGCATAATCTTGGATTTCGGGTAAGTCCCCTAACGTGTGACTTCTGTTAAATAATTTGCATGCCATCACATGATATTAAATGCTATGCCATGATATATGAAAAATTTATGTATAAGCATGTGATGGTGGGTTAAACGAGTGGAGGGGGAAGTGATATTCGTGTCGACGGACACCAGTGATTTGGTATCACATTCGTATCTTCGGACACCAGAGGTTTGGTACCTCCAGTAATTTGGTATCACATTCGTGTCTTCGGACACTAGAGGTTTGGCACCTCATAGCGACTCGTCCCTGTGGTTAACACCACCGTGGGTTGGCCCCACTTTTGAGATATGGGATCATCGCCAGTGATTTGGTATCACACGTGGGCTGGCCCCACAGATGGATTATTCGTGACTTTGGTCACCAGTGATTTGGTATCACATTTATATCGTGACTTCGGTCACCAGTGGTTTGGCACCACCAGTGGTTTGGTACCACACGGGGTAGAGAAAGGTGTTTTGGATGGTTAGGTTGGGTTGCATGTGCATGTTTATTAATAAATTGTGTATGAGAGTATTTACCGGGTGGGGGATTTACACACTGAGTCTTGGTGACTCACCCCCTTTCCCTTAACATTTTGCAGATGAGTAGATCGCGGAGATGGAGCCGGAGAGGACTCGAGGCGGCCATGCTTGTCGAAGGATTTAAATTCATTTTATTAAAGTTATTATTATTTATTTTCTAAGTTTTCATTTTGGGTTTGTAATAAGGCCGATAATTATTGTTGGACGTTTATTTTATTGCTTATTTTACTTATGTTATACTACAGATGCTATTTATAAAAATTAATTGAACTGGTTAAAAGTAATTTTTCAAACCTAATAAACTTCTACGGGTTTTTAAAGATGTTACCATCGAGTAACAAACCACACCAAGTAAATTATAACCCTGACTTATTAAATGTTACATGATCAAATGTTTTTAAAGAATTTTTCAACCCAACTACATTTCTAAAAAGCCCAACTAAATTTTCCAAACCCCATTTTAAAACCTTAGCCATATTTTAACAAATTTTCACCAGAAAATCAATGTCCTTCAAAATATTTTACTCCGTGACATACCAGATCCGGTCAGGACTCATGGGCCGGGTTTGGGGTGTTACATTCTGGTATCGAGCCCAGTTCAAAACTCGACTGTGGGGGGCCCAAGGCCCAGAAGGTTTGGTTTTGTTAGCGAGCCTTATTATAATATTTTGAGAAACTGCTTTTGGCTTGAACAAAGATGGCATCGAGTCTCCCAGCACCTATCCTCCTGTAAGTGCCTCTATCAATTTTTGTGAATTCTTTTGATGTGGGGTAGAAGAGTAAAATGGGAACGTAGACTATTAGAGTAGAACTGTTGAACCCTAGGGCTAGTATACCTCAACTATACATAAGAATTAATAATTACCTAAACAACCCTGTGAGTTGTCACTAAGCAAAGGATGTGGCAATCGTTATACGCATGTCTAGGAATGGATTCGGTGGGGCACAGTATTTAGCAGCCTCGTGACTCACCTCCTACTCACTTGAATCCTACAGTGCGTAATAATCTGCTCATCCTAGTGATTTACACACTCACGGGCTTAACTCGATAACTAAAACCCAAAAGGGACTAGCCGCTTTGTTTTAAAGTAATCGAAACCTTGTTTTAAAAAAAGGAAAAATGACCAAAATACCCTCGCTTTGAAAATGACCAAAATACCCTTGGTTTGAAAATTTCCAAAATACCTCAGAGGAAAAATTTTCAAATAGAAATTTTCAAAATATCCATGTTTTGTGAAATCACTTAGAACCCAATTTTTGGAATCATTTTGGTAAAATGCCCCGAACATGAAAAATTACTAAAATACCCTTGGGGTAAAATTACGAAAACGCCCTTGAATCATGAAATTTTCAAAATACCCACGGTTTTAATCAAAAATTTCATCACATGAAAAGTGCCCAAAAACCTTACTTGAAAAAAAATATTGAAAACATCGTGATTTTAGAAAATTACAAAAATTCCCCTAACCTACAAAATTACCAGAATACCCCTAACTTTCAAAATTTTGCAACATCACTATTCTGGAAAATACAATTCTAAAAGAACTCCCAAAGTTTTACAACTTTTGAAACATCCATGATTTATCAAATTTTACAAACTTACCTCGATTTGTGGAAAATTACCAAAATGCCCCGAGTTTCAAAATCACCGAAAGACCTCAATTTCAAAAATTTTTTCAAAATACAGAAATTAAGAGTTTTAAAAAAATAATTTTGACAAAGTCACCGAGAACCTGTATTTTTGAAAATTATGAAAATACCTCAGAGGATAAATTACGAAAATACCACAGGTAGTGGAAAAATAATCACCATGAAAACTACAACGCCACTTTGAATGAATGAATGGAAAATCGTGTGCATGTGTGATACGAAAGAATCACTCCTAAGACTTCTATCATAAAATTTCTTCACGACTTCTATCATAAAATTTATTCATGGTAATCAAGTGAAACATGGTACTAATGCATAAAATTTTAATCGGATTAAATCTTGACACGTTAGAAATAAGTTCTAAGGGACGAACTTAGAGATGGTGCTTAGGAAGTAAGATAGCTTTATTAAGATCGAGTCATGCACATAAGCTAGTACGGTGAGTTAAGATGTACGACTATTCGTTAGTAAGTAATTTGAGGACTAAATTATTTTTAAGGGGTAGAATTGTAACACCCTAAATTAGGGGTTGTTAAAATTTAAATAAATTCCATGTGGACTTCAAGAAATAAATAAATATGATTTTATTTGGCATGATTTAGGGTCTAGAAACAACCCCCGAGTTAGGTCGAAATTGGAATTAAAAATCTCTTTTAAGGTACTTTAAAGAAAGGAGCTAGGTGAAGTTAGGGCTTAAATAAAATTTAAGGAGATGCATGACACAAAGAATGGGCTTGGTACAATTGGCTTGGTGCGCCTAAGGGTTGCAAAGGGTTCTTGGGTTCGATTCACTATAAACAAGGGAGGAGTTTTTTTTATTATTTTGGGCGTTAATGGAAGGGCCAGAAGGAGGCTTTAAAATTAAATGAGGAGGCTTATTGACATGAAAGTCAATTGGGAGAAATGGCATGGGCGTTTAAGAGGCTGCGGCGAAGATGCTTCCACTAGGTCCCGTGTTCGAACCAAGTATACAAAGACGATTGGTTTTATTTTTGGTCCCGTGAAAACAAGGGAAACTAACGAAGGAGCACTTAAAAGAAATTATGACGAGTTCATATCACAAATTGTCGCCATAGCAGAGTGGTTGGAGGCGTGGGGTGTCTTCAACAGTCTCGGGTTGAAACCTAGGCGCGATCCTGGATGGTTTATTTTATTTTGGGCATCCAAGGAAGAGGTAGTGGCCTGCACGTGGGACTCTTGAGTTGATAAAGATAAAACTTGTTTTTAGTTTAGAATTCGGCTGGAGGAATGGGATTATCATTATTTTATTATTTTATTTATTTTTTTGAAGAGGTGGCTGAAAGATTGGATGGAAGATAATGTTATTTTATTTCAAATGGGGGATAATTAAAGGATAAAACTTATCACATTGGGGAGCAAATAAGTGCCGAATTTTGCTTGAGGAGTGTGTCCATCTTTTTTATTTGTTTTAGTCTCCATTGTCAATCTCTCTGCATTTTCTCCTTATTTTTTTTTTTTCTTAAAACCTTATTTTCTACTAATCTTCTTATATAGCCAATCCTCTAAGAGCCACCTAGTTTCGCTTGTTTATCCCTTCCGGTGTTGACCAAAACTTCAAGTGCATCAAGGCCAATTATATTCTTTCTTCTTCTATTTGATTCTTGGCGAATCTACATTAACCTTTCTAAGCCTTTTCTCTTATTATCTCATTAGCCGAATACCCTTGTCATTAAGAGCATTAGTCAAATCTTTTCTCTTCTACTAGATCTACTTTGGTCAATATTAGGTGGGCATAGATTCTTTTTGGGTTTTCTTCTTCAAGTGATCGGTTAAAAGAGGTAAGTCGACTTAGTCGAATGTTCTATTTTGTTGGATCAAGATCTGTGGTTATAACACTATGTCTAAACCAAATGTAGGGAAGCTTTCGGGATTTATTTTCCAAGGTGAGTTGGTAAGCACATTCGTCCAAGGGCCTTTCAATTAAAAAGTTTATGATTAAATGCCGAAACTAACGTGTGCCATGGATTTAGGGACTAATTTAGGCTTTGGGATTTGATTGGAAATCAAATCCATTCAAGGTAAGTCCGCAAAGAACCCTTAGTATGAATTTGGTTTGGCCGAATAGGCCTTTGGTATTAACAGTAATGTTTGGTCGATTATAGGGGCAAGATCTAGTGTTGTAGATCGGATCTTCGGGATCTAGGAATTCCGGTAGAAACAGGTGTGTAAAAACTCACTACACACTTTATTAATTTACATGACGTTATTGTTTGCCTTAAATCTTTTGGTTGTGGTTAGCTTGTGGCATAATCTTGGATTCCGGGTAAGTCCCCTAACTTGTGACTTCTGTTAAATAATTTGCATGCCATCACATGATATTAAATGCTATGCCATGATATATGAAAATTGATGTATAAGCATGTGATGGTGGGTTAAACGAGTGGGGGAAGTGATATTCGTGTCGGCGGACACCAAAGTGATTTGGTATCACATTCGTGTCTTGCACACTAGAGGTTTGGTACCTCCAGTGATTTGGTATCACATTCGTGTCTTGGACACGGAGGTTTGGCACCTCATAGCGACTCGTCCCCGTGGTTAACACCACCGTGGGTTGGCCCCACTTTTGAGATATGGGATCGTCACGGTGATTTGGTATCACATGTGGTTGGCCCCACAGATGGATTATTCATGACTTTGATCACCAAAGGATTTGGTATCACATTTATATCGTGACTTCGGTCACCGTTGGTTTGGCACCACCAGTGGTTTGGTACCACACGGGGTAGAGAAAGGTGTTTTGGATGGTTAGGTTGGGTTGCATGTGCATGTTTATTAATAAATTGTGTATGAGAGTATTTACCGGGTGGGAGATTTACACACTGAGTCTTGGTGACTCACCCCCTTTCCCTTAACATTTTGCAGATGAGTAGATCGCGGAGATGGAGCCGGAGAGGACTCGAGGCGACCATGCTTGTCGAAGGATTTAAATTCATTTTATTAAAGTTATTATTATTTATTTTCTAAGTTTTCATTTTGGGTTTGTAATAAGGCCGATAATTATTGTTGGATGTTTATTTTATTGCTTATTTTACTTATGTTATACTACAGATGCTATTTATAAAAATTAATTGAACCGGTTAAAAGTAATTTTTCAAACTTAATAAACTTCTACGGGTTTTTAAAGATGTTACCATCGGGTAACAAACCACACCAAGTAAATTATAACCCTGACTTATTAAATGTTACATGATCAAATGTTTTCAAAGAATTTTTCAACCCAACTACATTTCTAAAAAGCCCAACTAAATTTTCCAAACCCCGTTTTAAAACCTTAGCCATATTTTAACAAATTTTCACCAGAAAATCAATGTCCTTCAAAATATTTTACTCCGTGACATACCAGATCCGGTCAGGACTCATGGGTCGGGTTTGGGGTGTTACAGAAACCAAAAATAGAAGTGGTTCAAAATCAAAGGGGTAAGGATTTAGATCGAATACCAATAGTGTATTTTTGATAAATGATAGTATTCTAATGGTTCGTATTATGTTTAGGTGTTGACGAGCGGGAAGGTTTAGTACTCACGATATCAAGGTGTGTAACTTCACACTTTTTTCGGGTTGGATGTCATTCGTGGTATTGAGTAAAATCGTAAAAACAAAAAAATCGGTATGATACAAAATAATTGGTATTTTGGTGAAATTTCATGAAAATTGTTAAAAATGTGAAAATTACGAAAATGCCCTCGATGTGTAGGTAGTAAAATGAATACTAAATATCTCATGTGTAAATGGGCCAAAGATGTGTTAGATCGTAAAATGGGCCGATAAGTTTGCTAGTTAGTAAATGGGCCGAAAAATATGCAAGTTAGTAAAATGGGCCGATAAGTTTGCTAGTTAGTAAATGGGCCGAAAAATATGCAAGTTAGTAAAATGGGCCGATAAGTTTGCTAGTTAGTAAATGGGCCGAAAAATATGCTAGTTAGTAAAATGGGCCGAAATCTTGGATAGATAGTTAAATGGGCTGAAATCCCTGATAAATAATAAATGGGTCGAAATCTCTGCTAGATCGATAAATGGGCCGATATCTCTGTTAGATCGAAAATGGGCCGAAATCTCTGTTAGATCGTAAATGGGCCGTAATCTCTGTTAAATTGTTAAATGGGCCAAAATCAATTCTAGATCGCTAAATGGGCCAGAAATTTTGCTAGATCGCTAAATGGGCCAAAGATACTAAATAGTTATATGGAATAAATGATATATTGTATTATGGGCCTTAATAAAAACCTGAAATATTGACTTATATATTGGGCCTTTTTGATAAAATCATCATATGTACATAGGCTATTTTGCATACATGTTGCATGGGTTGGGATTAACAATGAAGAGAAGAAAGGCCTGTTGCCAAAATCTAGTTCGGTGACTTTGCCACAAAATAATTAAACGGCTGATTGCCTCTAGTTCGGTTGCTATGCCACAAATATTTTAATGGCTCAATGCCTCTAGTTCGGTGACTCTGTCACAATCTAGTTCGGTGGCTCTGCCACAAATATAAAATGGCTTAATGCCTACGATTGGTGTGATGGCGGGGTGGGTTGACTTATCCCAGGTGTGATGGTTGGTACGGGTGGTGTGTAGCGGATGGAAATTAGGTTTGGGTGGGAAATTTCATTTCTGCATGCATTCCATTATTTATACTGTTAATGTTGATAATGGGCTCAAGCCCAAACTCATGACTTGATGATCTGGCCCAGTGGATTAAGTAAGTAAGTTATACACAGTTCTGAGTAACCCACACCCTCAAATTTTTCCTCTCAGGTAATGGAAATTGATGTGGACTTGGGCCGAGGATGACTTCGTGGAGGCCATACTGCAAACATGGGTTTAATAAACTTTGAACTTTTTATTAAGTACTTTCCTTATTTTACTATTTTGGGTATAATGTAATAAGGCCTCTATTATTATTATTTTATGGTTTTTATGTGTGGATGGATTTCAATTATGTTTTGGATATTTTAATATGGGTTTATGTTTATCATATAATATTTTATTAAAATATTTTGGGTTTTCAAACATACGAGATTCTTTAACTATTCTTATTTCCAAATACATTGAACTCTTATAAAAATTACTTTAGAGTTTTGATAATTAAAAATTAAATGATGAGATTTTCAATTATGTTTCTCAAATACATCAAACTTAAAATTATTTCTCTTGTTTTTTATTAAACTCATATTTCAAAGGGTTTTGAAATACCGATTCATCTAAATTATTAAGATAGTTCGATCTATGTAACAAACCAAATCTCGTCTTAATGCAAAGGCTGGGTTTGGGGTGTTACATTCAAAGCCGAGTTTTGAACCGAGCTCTGATACCAAATTGTAACACCCCAAACCCGACCCAAAGGCCACGGCCGAATCTAGAATGCTACTGAGGAAAAAGTTTGAAAAGAATTTGTCATAAGGGTGAAAACATAAAAATTTTCTGTCATTTATAAAAACATTGTATATTTAAAATTCTAAGTAAAATTATGTTGTTACAAATTTCCGAATTAAAACTTTAATATAAGTTTTGATGATGTAAATCGCTTTCTAAAATAAAACATTCCAAATATCATCTCGATCGTCAATCCAACTCGAACACAATAAAAGTCCCCAAATACTTTAAGTGGTCCTTATTACAATAAATATTTACTCAAAATATTGAAAATATAAAGTGCATAAAACAATGAAAAACATCTTCTACATGGCCACCTCGTATTCGCTCCAGCCCGGTCCAAGAATCATGTATCACCTGCATTGTTTGGTAAAAAAAATTGGGTGAGTCAAACCGACTCAGTGTGTAATTAGTCCATAGATTTCAACACATGGGCTTAGCCCAAACCACAACAATCCACATATCAAATAATAATGCAAAATGCACCCAACTCAGCCTAGGGTCCATCCTCTACACACCCCCATATCCAGCCACCACACACTAGGGGATTACTAAATCAACCCTCCAACCTCTACACACCAACTTGGCAAGCAATGCCATCCACCAAGTGGTCAAGCCACTGGTCCACGTGAGATAAATCATAGTATAATCCACAACGCGACCTCAGTCAGCGTCAATCCACGATGTAGCTCGTAGCTAACATCAAATCACGATGAGGCACATAACCATCACCAACCACGATGTGGCACAAAGTCGATACCAACCACGATGAGGCACAGAGCCGATCATCAATCCACGTGAGGCTCGTAGCCATCACTAAACCACGTACATAAATGTACACCATGTCCTTCAATAATCATATCCCAATCCCTATGCATATGTCAGCATCATGGCCAAATAATAGTAAAATTCCAATAAGCATACATCACATGCTTACCACAATTCCACACATTTACCATGGTAAAATAATATCATAAAACTGATCTGGTTAACCGAATACCCACTATGGGTAGCCACCATCTCAGCCATTATTTTTGGCTATCATACACATCTTATAATATATATATACATAACAACAAATCCAAACAACAGAGATCGGTCGATAACTACACACCTTTTTCTAAGACAGCTTGATTAAATCCAAACCCAAAGCCTAAACGATTTGCACCATGTGATTTGATGAACTCCCTCCTATGTAACTATGTTAAAATCGGCTTCAACCCATAAGGCTTACAAAAAAAAAAAAAAAGGCCTTTGGTCGAATATCACACTTCACTTACCTTGGAACCACAGAGATATTCGGCTACTATAGAGGAGTGATTGACTTTGGAAGAAGAAAGAGATGGAGAAATCGGATAAGGCTTACTTGTGCTTTCGGTTTTTGATGGATTGTGAAAAGAAAAGAGAAGGTTGAGACTTGATGCAATTTATCTTTGGTATCCAAAGGGAGATTCAGCCTAAGCAAAGTAAAAAGAAAAGAAAAGAAGAGAAAAGAAGAAGATGAGGGAAAGAGAGAATGATGACTATAAGTTACAACCAAGGAAGAAAAAGAATAAAATGAAAGAAAAACAATGTTCCTTTTAAGGGTAGTAATTTTGGCACAAAGAGGAAAAGAGCTTGAGAGGGAAAAGAAAATAATACCAATTTGGTCAAGAATAATAGCCAAAACCAAACCAAAATTTTACCAATAGCCCAAGACACATTCGGCTAGGAAGAGAGGTTTTGGAGAGAAAAGAAAATGGTGCCCAATTTGCTAAAGAATTTGATCAACTATCCCCTATTCCCTTTCAATATTTTGCCAACCCCCCTAGCCCCAAAAATCGACCAGGTTCATGGTCAAAATGGCCATGAAATAATTTCCAAAACAAAGCACTTGATTCATGCCTTATAATCCTCTACTTTCCCAAAGTTTAAGAAATTCTATCCCTTATTTCAAGCCTTATGTCCCCTTATCATACCAAAACTTAGGATTTCATTCCTTAAATTAACACTTACCTTTTTCCTTAGTCTACTATCCATAAAAGAAAATAGTCCAACCTTACCTTAATTAAAGTTTGACCATCACATGCCATACAAGTCCAAAATAAAAAAAATCACCTTAAGACTATCCATGGGATTCGAACCTAAGTCCCCCTCACACTGCTTGTGGCGTCACTTTCCAAGACCCTAAGTGGCACCTCCCTTGCCACTTTGCCAAGTGAATTATTGTGTCTTAACCTCCACATTAATTCCCTTAAGGCCTAGCTCCCCTTAGCTCCCTTTAACTAACACTTAAAACAAAAATTTTTCCTACAGCTCGGGCCTACCCTTGGCTTAAACCTAGATCTTAAAACACCTTAATTAATGCACAATCAAGCCATACACATGCAAAACAATTCAAACCTAATAGCCCCTATTTCAGGATGTTACAAAATTAATTCACCAAAATTTTCAAATATCTATGTAATCACGCTATAACACATAAACTAATATCAAAAATAATTTCTCTGACCTCAAATTTGTGGTTCTGAAACCACTATTCTGACTAGGCCCAAAATCGGGATGTTACAAAGAATGTTACTGCTACTATTCAGAGCTCTATCCCTGCAGTCAGAGATCAAGAAATCATTATTGGCCAACTAGTAGCACGGGTTTTGGTACGTATTGTTATGATTTAGGGTCAATTTACTTGTTTACGAAATTATATTATTTGCATGATTGAGGATCAAAATAATTTCATAAATATCATATAAATTGGATTGTGATTATGAGTACTAAATGTTAATAATCAGACTGAGTTGAATAGACTAGAAATTCTAAACTTTGGTTGTCATTAGATATGTAACACCCCTAACCCGTAACCATCGCTGGTCTAGGGTTAAAGGCATTACCGGACAAATCGGAACCTTATTCAAACATTTCATATTATAACCCAATGAATCAAAACAAAGTGTCCTTTAATTAGGTCTACAAGACCTTAAACATGCTTTAGAATAGGGTCAGGACTAAACCGAACACATATAGTGTAACACCCCAAACCCGGTCTATGCGTTAAGATCAGATTTGACATGTCACACGAATTGAACATACGTATAGTTTTTTAAAGATTCAAAGAAAATAGATTTTCAAAAAGATTTTGAAAAGGTGTTCATTGAAAACCGAGGTTGATTGTTAAATCTAATAATTTGAGACGTAAAATTTATATTTTAAAACCTAAGAAAATTTTATTTAATGTTTGAGAATTTAATAGAGTTCGAAAAAAATTTGAAAGCAAAGATTTTAAAAGAATTGTTACAAAGAAACTTTCGAGTTAAAATATTTAAGAATGAAAACACTTTTTGCACGTTTATTTATGGAAAACATTTATTTCTATTTTAGAAAAATAAAATCCCACTTAAGTACTTTAAAGCAAATCATAGAATCCATCCATAGGTAAAACATCCATAAAATTTAACTAGAGGCCTTATTACAACATAACTTAAATAGAAAATATTAAAAGTACTTTAAAGAAATCTGAAATTTAAATAACCCATTATTCGTAGTATGGTCTCCACTGAGTCGTCCCCAGCCCAAGCCTCCGTCACTGATCATTACTTGAGAAGGGTAAAGAAAATGGGGTGAGTTACTTAGAACTCAGTGTGTAACTCACTTACCATAGTCCACTGGGCCAAAACCATTTAAGCATTTATTTGGGCCTGAGCCCATTACAAATATAACAATTTAACATGTATAGAATGCATGTGATTTGCAATTCCCAAAACCAAACCTAAATTTCCATCTGCTACACACCACCCATACCAACCATCACACCTGTGGGGAGCTTTAGTCACCTTATATCAAACTGGGCATAAAGTCATATATTAAACTGGGCATAAAGCCATATATCAAACTGGGCATAAAGCCATATATCAAACTGGGCATAAAGCCATCAAAATTTTGTAGCAAAGCTACTAGAACTTCTCTTCATCAAAATAGCCCAACCCATGCAATCATGTATATAATATGCATAACAATCCATTCATATAATTATTCCAACATAAGGCCCATTATAAAAGTTATTATAATCTGACACATTTCACATTTTGGCCCACATAATCTCATATCACATTTGGCCCATTTAGCAAATATCACATATGGCCCATTTATCAAATATCACATATGGCCCATTTATCAAATATCACATATGGCCCATTAATCAAATATCACATGTGGCCCACTAAGTCACTTTTATCGATTTAGCCCATCAAGGGCAATTTCGTAATTTTCACAATCTTAATACCGATGTCGAAACCATTTTAAAATCACCTTTTAAAAAATGGGGATCGACCTTTTTTTAAAAACGAAAATGGGAGTCACCACCAATCATTTTATTAGGTGTGATCGGATCACCTTGTAAAACGTTTTATTTTAAAACATTTAATTTTGGTCTACGAAAAACCAGAAAATCGGTTCTGGAGTCGATTACGTACAAGGAATGATTAGAACCCTCGTAACACCCAAAAATTGGTACCTAATCGATTGAATCATGTCCAAATGTTTAAAATTTAAAAACTATTTAAAAATATGATTTCTAAAAAACTTTGAGCAATCTAGGTTAAAATTTGAGACTTTCTTGTTTTGAAGGAATATAAACATCACATCCAGTAAGTTAGGACATGATATTTAAGAACCTTCAAAATCAAAATCATCTCATTATTTACAAAACTTGAAAAGGGTATTTAATTATTTAGCCAAACGAAAAATCGCAACCCAGTACGTTAGGGCACTATTTCCCGAATTTTTAAATACCAAAACATTGCCTTATTTTAAAAAAAGCCTTTTAAAAAAAATGATAGTTTTGCGAAAATAGATTTTCTATTAAAATAACAACAATGTGACAACATTGTATTTATATACTGTCAACATACATATTAAAAAATGATTATAATACAATAGCATAAAATATACAATACAACTAAAATAAATACACTATAATAATCATAAAATAGTAAATAAATAAAAGGGCATTATATAGACAAATAAAATATATAAAGAAATATATGTAAAAGAATAAAAAATACTAGATAATAAATATATAATTTAAGAAATATATAAAATATATGTGAAACGTGTTATAAAATATAAATAAACATTATACAAAAATAATTTTTTAGAAAATAATATATGATATAATATACTACTATGTAAACATATATATATATATATATATATATATATATATATAAAGAATAAGTAATGAAAATAATAAAATAATAAATAACGAATAATAAAATATATAATAAAATATAGATTATTAAACAAGTAAAATAATATATAGGAATAATTAAATATACAATAAAATAATACATATAAAGTATAGGAAAATAATATAAAATATAATAAAATAATTTAATATATTATATAATGATAAAAATAAAATAAATAAAAAGAATCAAAATACTAATTAAAACAGATTAATAAGACTAAATTAAAATACACGTTAAATTCCAAGGACTAATATGGAAATTAAGCCCTTTTTAAAAGCGGTGTTGCTTTGATCTTTTAGCCTTTAAAACAATCGGGTTTAATTGAAATAAAAATATTTTTAGGGTTAATTTTAAATAAATGAAAAGTTAATTTGGAACTAAATTAAAAATAATAAAATTTCGAAAGATCGAAATGGTAATTACACCATTCAAATTGAAAACGCATGATCTTACAAGTCAATCGGGTTGGGTTTGGGTAAAAGCTAAGCAGCGTTTTTTGGGTTTACACCCCAGGCCAAAACGACGTCGTTTTTCAATTCGTATAAAAGGCTAATGTTTCTGAATAAAAATCATTTTCATTCTGCTTTCTCAAAAAAAAACTCTCTAAACCTCTCTGGGCGATTTTCGCTTGCCTCCTATGAAGTTCAACTGCACGTCACGCCGCCGTTCTTACCACCGCAGGAATCCCAAAAATGTAGTTTTTCCCTTTTCTTTTAGTATTTTATATATATGTTATATATATGAAAATAATAATAATAATATATATATAAAAACAGTATACGGAAATAAATATAAAAATAAAACAAGACCTTTGTTTTTTTTTTTTTTTATTTCTTGAATCTCCCTGTGTATTTGCCTATCTTGCTCTATACATATATATATATATATATGTATATTTCCTCCCTGTTTTTCATGTGTAGCAGTGTCTCCCCCCGTTTTGTGACAGATCTGTGTGTATGTTTTTGTCCCCCCTATTACAGGTTTGATCTGGGGTTTTGATACCCAAAAAAATGAAAGAAAGAAAAGGAAAGAAGGATTTCTTTCCATATTTACTATGATCTGCTACTGCATTTTTCCCTTTCTGCTTTAGTGTTTTCCTTTTTTGCAGGTTGAAGGTGACGATCTTGGAGACGGTACAGGATTCATGCATGCTGCGGCTCGACTGACAGCGTGACGATTGAGGGCTCGAGGGTTGCGGAGCCTGATGAGATCTAGGCTTGCGGTGTGAGAGATCTTTAGGGTTTCAAATACCCTCATTTTTTATTTAGGTTTTGGGCCTTTTGGGCCTTGTAGTTCAGTTGGGTTAGGGTCTGTAGAGTCAATTAGGTAATGGGTCAGTGTAATGGATTGGGGCTCGGGTGGTGTTTTTAGTTTTGGGCCACGGGTAGTGGGTCTGATTTGTGGGTTTGTAAATGGATTAAAAAAACATTTATTTGTTTATTTATTTTTTGTTGGGTTTGTTTATTTTTAGCCATGGCAAAATTGGGCCATTACAACCGATTTCATAGTTTTTACCATGAAAGTGTTAAATATACCATATTACCCGATTTCATCAACTTTGCGATTTTAATCTAGCTATTAATACGATGTGGTTATCTAACCCGTGATATACGGTGTGAGATTACACACCTGATTACGGTGAGCTCTACACTTTCCTGATCGTCGACACCTAGAAATGTTATAATGCTCGATTAGAAAACTTAACACTTAAAATAAATCTATTCTAAGATAATCGGTCTAGATTTTTACCCTCGAAAACTTGAACAACTACTATTTGTCGGTTCTCCCCAATTGACAGTTCACAACCCGGTGGAAAATCCCGGATCGTCAGTGCCTCACGACTACGAACAACCTCGAATAATTGATTTTCACCGGATGAGGGTCCATAACCCAGTGGAAAATCTCAGATTGCCAAAACAGCCCTTCGCTTGAATCTAGAGGGAATAGCGAATCCGCCCCTCTTCCAATCACTATTCACCACCCTTTTTGATCCTATCTTGCTTGCCTCCATTGACAAAAGAATATTAGTCCAACTAATATTTCGAAAATTAAGACGATTGATTTTAAGGGGCGAAATCGGCTTACCACGAAATCCTTACGTTCAAAGGATGGAAATCAAGCGATAGCGTCCATAAAATAACATCGATTAGTAAACCCCATCATCAATGAAATAATGAGTAAAATGGAATCCTTGATAGAAACCCTTACCTTAAAACTTTGGATCGAATCCTAGCGATTCACGATGATTTTGGACACTCCAAGTTTCGGCCTTCCACTAAGTTTCTATGATGGAGAAAAAGATTTGAATGAGATATGGTGTGATAATGATCTCGATCCAAAAGACCATCCCACATCAACATGTAAATTGGCACAAAGGAAAAGGGAAAAATAAAATACTAAAGTATTGTACTAGCCACTTACCGAAAGTGATCAAAGTGTGAGAAGAAAAGAATGAAATGATTTGAGAAGAAGATAAGTGTAGTAAAATATTCTGCTATGAAGAAAAAATTGAAGGAGATGGTGTTAGCAACATTCGCCATGGAGGAAAAGAAAAGGGAGAAACTGTTGGATAGATTTTGTAAGAAGAAGGAGATGAAATAAAGGTATAGGACAATTAGGTGTTTTGGTTTTGATTGTAACATCCTTAGTTAGGGGCTATTATGTTTGCATTAATGGCATGTGAATGGCTTGATATTGTTGTTAATCAAGGTGTCTTAGTCTGAGCATGACCTCGGGTTAGGCCTGAGTCATGGCTAAAATTTTCTGTTTTAGGTGCTTGGAATGGGGAGTTAGGGAAGTTAGGGGTTAAAAGGAGTTGTTGGAATGTCTTGATGCAAATAACCTAGTGGTAAAGTGGCAAGGGAGGCACCACTAAGGTACAAGGAAGGTGACGCCACATGCAAGGAAGAGGAGCCTTGGTTCGAGCTGCAGAAATCTCCCCTTATGTAATTATTTTTGACGCAAGAGAGGGGAAGAGTTGTGCTCAGCTCAAACTCTGATGGATAACTATTGGACAAGTCAACAGATTTAAACGGGTGGAGAAGAGAGAATTTATGAGTTTGATCAATTCAAACTCATTTGAATGGGTGGCCAGGAGAGTTTTGGGGAGGTTGCCGAAATTTGAACTCTAGTGTGAGGAAGAGTAATCGGTTGGAAGACTAGGGGGAGTGCCGAAATTCCTAATGACATTTTCGGCTAATCAATGCCTTGGTGCATTCGGTTGTGAGCTAAGCCGAAACCCCCTTAGCCTTGTCGATTTCCTCCCTTAGTACACCATTTAAATCAAAAGCCTAAGGTTTTTAGGCTATTGTCAACTTCCCTCTAAAGCATCTAGCCTAATCTTCCTCTCCCCCCATTTCTTTCTTTTCTTTCTCTCATATTTGTTTCAAAACCCTGTCAACATCTCATCTTCTCCTCATCTTCTTTTGTGCTGAAAGTTCTTGATTCTTTTCAAAGCCGAATCTCTTTTGCTCTTCTTTCAAAAGCCATTGCCAAAATCTCCCTTTACTCTCCTCTTCTTATTTCAAGACTTTGGCCGAATATCAATCAAGGGTAGATCTCTTTGGTCTTCTTCTCTAATCGATTTTGGAGGGGGTAAGTGTTCTTGGCCGAATCTCTGTCATCTTCGTCTTTTCTCTCGGCGACATATATAGAACAAAAGCTAAATTTTGGCATTTGTCTTGGTTCTCATTCATCTGTGAAATCAGTTTCTTCTTAGATTCTTCGAGATTTTGAAGCAGTGGATCGTGATCATCTATTCTCTGACAATCGGTCTTAGTAAGTCAGTGGTAAGGTTTCATGTCGTCTCAATCTTTCTTTTATTCTCTTGAAAAGCTGAAGGCTATTAGTTATGTGGTTTAAGATATTGGCCGATTGTAGGGAAGGCTCTATCTCGTGATCAAAAAGCATTAAGGTAAGGATGGCTATTAGATACGTTAACTTTTCGGGATTTACAAGTGCAGCCGAATGGCTTTTTACTAACAGTTGTCATTGGCCGAATTGTAACACCCCAAACCCGGTCTATGCGTTGAGACTAGATTTGGTTTGTCACATGAATCGAGTTATCTTTAAATTTGCAATAAGTTGAAAACTTCAATATAAATTTCGTGTTTTAAAATAAATAGAAGAGTATTTGTATTTGATAATATTTGAAAACATTAGTTGAAAATCATTGTATTATCAAAAACTTTTAAATATTTTGTTAATGAATTGACTATAATAAAATATTTATAAAAGAATTCCATATACTTGAAAACCCAAATTTATTTTAATAAAGCATCATAAAATCACGACTTTAATTAAAAAGTCCAAAGTTTAGTTTAAAACCCAAACACATAAAATCCATAAGTTATTTATAGAGGCCCTTATTACAATAATCCATAATAGTAAAAAATATTTATTAAAAGTTCGAGTTTAAATAACCCTCTCTAGCAAGATGGCCTCCACGAAGTCATCCTCGGCCCAAGTCCACATCAATTTCCATTACCGAGATGGAAAGAATTTAAAGGGTGAGTTACTTAGAACTCAAAGCAGTAACTCACCTACCACCATTATTGGGCAGATTATCAGACATAATGTCGGGCTTGAGCCCAATTCGAATTCAACAATATATCATGAATTAAAACAATTAATAATGCATGTAAAATGAAATTCCCAACCCATACCTAATATCCATCCGCTAACACCCCTGCACCAACCATCACACCTGGGGATCAAGTCAACCCACCCCGCCATCACACCAATCGTAGGCATTAAGCCTTTTATAATTGTGGCATAGCCACCTAACTAGAGGCAATAAGTCGATATTGTGGCAGAGCCACCGAACTAGAGGCAATAAGCCAATATTGTGGCGAGCCACCGAACTAGAGGCAATAAGTCGATATTGTGTGAAAGCCACCAACTAGATATTTGGCAACCGCCATTCTTCTCTTCATATATCCCACCCATGCAATTATACATGTACTTTAAAATATAAAATTTATTAACAATACATAACATGGTGGGTTTATCAATAACATTTCATTTGGCCCATAATTATAGCAATTTGTCTATTTAGCGCTTTAGTGGGCTTTGGCCCATTTACCTAACTAGAGTATTTTGGCTAAATTTTAACGAACTAGAGTATTTTGGCCCAATTTAACTAACTAGAGTATTTTGGCCCAATTTAACTAACTAGAGTATTTTGGCCCAATTTAACGAACTAGAGTATTTTGGCCCAATTTAACTAACTAGAGTATTTTGGCCCAATTTAACTAACTAGAGTATTTTGGCCCAATTTAACTAAACATCCAATTTACATAATAACGAAAATTTTCTCGAGGCGTTTTCGTAATTTTTACGATTTAGACGCTTTTACGTATTTTTGTCAAAATATCAATATTTACGTTTTACCGATCTAACTGCTTTTTACGATTTACTTCATACAAAATTGACATCCAACCGAGAAAATAATGAGTGTGAAGTTACACCTCTACCGAAAAGTACTAATCCTTCTCGCTCCTCAAGACCTAAAACATATTTTGATCCGTTAGACAACTAATTCGTAAAAATAATCTTAATCGATAATAGATCCAAAATCTTACCCTCTTGATTTTGAATCACTTGATTTTCGGCTTTTCCTCGCTTATTGATTCACTAGCCGAGAATCCACCAACGATAACGGCTCTAAGTTCGTATTACTTTGAATAATGGACTTCCTTCTAAGATGGCCCATAACCCGTGGAAAATCCCTGACCGCCAAACCGCTCTTCGTTTGAATGGGGGATTTACGGATCCGCCCCTCTTAACGTGACTAACCACCGCCCTTTTCTTCCCTATTTTGACAGTCTTCAAGATCCAATGGAATTTAGTTAGATCTAAAATGATATCAATAATACTAGAGGTTTTAAAGAGATTTGATTTCCTTACCAAAGTAAAACGTTTCAACGTTTCTACAATTCTCCGATCACTTGAGTTCCGATCTCCTTTATTGCACTAAATAATAACGAAAGAGACGTTATTAGAATGAACGTTATATCAATCCAAAAAGTCCTTCAATTCACCATTACTATTCGGCCAAAGTACCTTAATAAATCGAAAATGGAAAAGAACCCTTACCTATTTTCCACTACGAAAGGAAAGGATTGAGAATGGTGTCTAAATGATGAAGGGTTCTGCTATGTATGATCAAGGAAAAGAAGAATAAATATTTGGTTTATAGGCACAATAGCATTCGCCAAGAGAGTGAAGATGGAGAAATTTCGATTGAAAAGAAATAATATAAAACGAAAGGATGATGGTGATGTTGTTGCTTGATTTCAAAGAGAAGAGAAGAAAAGAAAAATATGAACTTTAGGTGCTAGTATATTCGGCCATGGCAAAAGAAAAGAGAAAAGATGATTCTTTTGGTATGGATGATTTCGCACAAGAAGAAAAGGCACAAAGAATTGGCTAACGAGATAAGCAAAAGGAATAACCAAATGGTCACAAAATTTGAGCTTTACTAATGCCCTATTCGGCCAAGATGAAAGTTTAAGAGGAGAAAACAAAGAAAAATCTGCACAATGTGTAAAGAACGACCAAAGAGAAAAGAATGAGATTATTAGCCAAACTAACAAAAATTTGGCTCCTTCCTAAACCAATGTTGCCGTCCAAGACATGGTCAATTGGCCATGATTTCTTTCCAAATTTTCCCTTGATAAGTGCCTTATGTTCCCCTATCTTTCCTTAAACCTTTGATTCCATGCCATAAGTTAGTTGTTTCCTTAATCCATTGATACACTAACCAAAATAACATGGTCAACACCTTCCTTATATGATCCTTGCCGACACTTCTTAGTTATGAGTAGAAAATTAAAAACAAAAATTCATTTAGGTGCTATACAAGGATTCGAACCTCTTCCCTCTTACTAGAACCCATGCGCCAACTCCACCATGCCATATGCTCATTTTATGACACTCTTAGCACATAATTAAGCTTAAGTCTTAATCACCTTTGTTTCACTTCAATAAATTCTCAATTAATAAATTTTATTCTTTCTTCAAATTATTCTTTACCCTCTAGGACTTCAATAAGCACTAAAATAAAAATAAGAGATTTTTCCTAAAAAAAAATCTAAACACCAATTCATGCAATTTAAATACTTGATTTTTAGGGTGTTACAACTCTACCCTCCTTAAAGAAAATTTCGTCCTCGAAATTTACCCGTTGAAAAAGGTGAGGTATTGTTGCCGAATTGCATCCTCTCGCTCCCACGTAGCTTCTTCCACTCGTGGTTACGCCATAGAACTTTGACCAACGCACGGTTTTCTTCCTTAATATCTTGACATCTCGCTCTAGGATTTCCACCGGTTCTTCTTCAAAGGACAAATCAATTCAGCCCAATTCTTCTACCCAGATAATGTGCAAAGGATCCGATCTATAACGCCTCAACATGGAAACATGAAAGACATTGTGAATTTGATCTAACTCCCGAGGTAACTCAATCTGATATGCCATCGACCAACACGCTTCAAAGACACGATAAGGTCCAATATATCTAGGACTTAGCTTGCCCTTCCTTCCGAATCTAAAGATCTTTTTCCAAGGAGATACCTTCAAGAAAACCCGATCTCCCACACTATACTCAATGTCCTTCGCTTCAGATCTGCATCGACTTACATCTATCTCGAGGCTTCTTTCAACCGTGTTCGAATAACTTTTACCTTATCCTCTGTCTCGATATCATCTCGTGACCTAACATCCGCTTTTTCGCCCAACTCACCCAACAAATAGGAGAGCGACACTTACGACCATACAATGCCTCGTAAGGTGCCATCTCAATGCTAGACCGATAGTCATTGTTATACGCAAATTACGCCAAAGGTAGATAATCCTCCCAACTACCCTCAAGTCGATTACACATCCTCTTAACATATCTTCCAATATCCGAATTACTCTCTCCGATCGATCATCGATTGAGGATGAAAAGTCAGATCGAAATTCAACTTCGCCCCAAGGCTTCATGCGAGCTTTCGAATCGTGATGTAAACCTAGGGTCCCTATCCGATATAATAGATATCGGTACCCCATGTAACCTCACAATTTCGGATACGTAAAGTTTCGCTAACTTCGCAATGAATAATCCGTATTTAATCGGCAAGAAATGAGCGGTCTTTCACAACCGATCAACAATTACCCAAACGGAATTTTTCTTAGTAGGTGTTAACGGTAACCCACTAACAAAATCCATAGTTATCCGCTCCCATTTCCAAAGAGGAATCTTTATCGGTTGTAACAATCCGCACGGTAATTGATGTTCGCCTTCACTTGCCGACAAGTCAAACATTTTCCCACAAACTCAGAATCTCACGCTTCAACCCCGCCACCAATACTGTTCACGGAGATCTCGATACATCTTATTTCCTCCGGATGCATAGCATAAGGCTACCATGCGCCTCCGTAAAATCAGCTTGCCTCAAATCTAGATCCTTAGGCATGCATACTCTCCTCGAAAGCACAACACACCCTCCGTGTTTATTCCAAAATCCTCAATTTCACCATTTTCAACTTGTCGCAAAGAAGGTCCCAACTTCATCCGATGTCTGCTTTTCCTTGACTTGTTCCACCACGAGGTTTCACCAAGTTCGCTAACAAACCGCCATCCTCATACGCACTCAAATGGGCAAACAAAGCTCTTAATTCAGATATCGCCTTACGACTTAACGCTCGGCTACCACGTTAGCCTTTCCCGGATGGTATTCGATGGAGAAATCGTAATCCTTTAACAATTCTACCCATCTTCTTTGTCTCAAATTTAACTCCTTCGGGTAAGGAGGTATTTAAGACTCTTGTGATCCGTAGATTATGGACTTCTCACCATAGAGATAGTGCCTCCAAATCTTTAGAGCAAAGACAACGGCAGCTAACTCCAAATCATGAGTAGGGTAGTTTACTTCGTGTGGTCTCAATTGACGAAAGCATAGGCCACCACTTTTCCATTTTGCATCAATACACAACCTGCATCCGTGTGAGATGCATCACAATATACTGATGAATTCTTTTCCACCTCCGTTGAATTAAACCTGAGCTTCAGGATCTTCTTCAATTTCTCAAAACTCTCTTGCTTTTCACCCCGGATATACGGAGCTCCTTTCAATGCTTTAGTTAGGGGTGCAGCAAGCAACGAAAACCCTCTACAAAACGCCTATAGTATCCAAATGCACCCAAGAAACTCGAATTTCACCATCGATGTTGGTGGTTTCCAATCCGAATAGCCTCAATTTTCCGAGGATCCTTCCTTATTCCTTCTACCGATACTACATGACCAAGGAAAGTCACCTCCTTTAGCCAAAATTCGCATTTACCAAATTTGGCATACAATTGCTTATCACGAAGTAATTGTAATACTATCCACAAATGCTGGTCATGTTCCTCCTCATTTCTCGAATAAACCAATATATCATCTATGAACACTACCACAAACCGGCCTAAATATGGTTGAAAGACTCGGTTCATCATGTCCATAAATGCAATGGTGCATTGGTTAATCCAAACGGCATCACTACAAACTCATAGTGTCCAGAACGTGTCCGAAATGCCGCCTTATAAATGTCCGCTTTTTCACCCTAAGTTGGTGATAACTCACCTTAAATCAATTTTGGAGAAAGTCAATCTCCTTTAATTGATCAAACAGTCGTCAATTTCGCAGAGGATACCGATTCTTGATCGTAAATTTATTCAATCGTCGTAGTCAATGCACATACGCATCGATCCATCCTTCTTCTTGATTTAACAAGACCGTGCTCCCCACGGAGACACACTTGGTCGAATGAATCTCGATCCAACAATTCTTGGATTTGAGCTTTGAGCTCACCAACTCCTTCTGCGCCATTCTATAGGGAGCAATGGACACTTTGAGTCGTCCCTGCAAAAGCTCAATGCCAAATTCTACTTCCCGATCTGGAGGTATACCGAAGTTCTTCGAAATACATCGAGAAATTCCTTCACCGTCCTCACATCATTCACGGATAATTCTTTGGCATCCAAAGCACGATAAAGGCTAGGAATGCTCCATATCCTTTTCGCACCAACTTCTCAACTTTTTAATGCGATACCACATTTGCCGATAGTTCTTTCGCTCACCAATCATTATGACTTCCTTATCATCCGAGGTCCTTATCGACATTCGCTTTTCAAGACAATCCAATTAAGCCGATGTTTGGCCACCAATCCATGCCTGCAATAAGATCGAACTCATGAAAGGTAGTTCCATCAAATTTGCTAAGAATACTTCTCTTGGATTTTTAAGGGCACGCCCTTAAATATTTTATTAACTATCACCGATCGTCCTAAAGGACTGATTACTATCATCTCATTTTCGTAATTTGATTCTAAATTTAGATTTTATATGGCACTAGATACATATGAATGAGTAGAGCCAATATCTATTAAGGCAATAACAGTACATCAAAAATGAAGAACGCATCTGCTATCACATCCAGTGCATTGCCGTCCTCATGGCGCCTAATCGCATAGACCGACCAGTCAGTCTTGCATCCGATTTCTCTATTACCATTGCCTCGACTCGTGCACCTTGACCACGACCAGCCCCATTACCACCACGACCGGTCCACGCCCTCCTCGGTCATCTGCGATTACCTCGACTATCAGGCATCATTATTACGGACTTCTTGAGTCGATCCATTCATCGAGGACAACTTTTGTAATCGATGTTCCATTGAACCGCATTTATAACATGCGCCTGCTTTCCTCCAACATTCCCCAAAATGTCTCTTCCCACACTCGATGCAATCTCGACTTCGATTATTTGCTACCGGGTTCGCTTGAACCGATTCATCATTCCGGTTTCTTCCGAAATCTCTTGGAAGAACCAGATCATGTGGTCTCTCTTGTTTCGGATCTTTCTTGCTCGCGTGCTCGAGTTCTTAGCCTCTTCGCTATTTTGGCCTTCTCCACCAGAGTGGAAAAATTTCTAACTTGTCATGAGCAATCGTAACCCTCATTTTATCATTAAGTCCATCCTCAAACGCACACAACGCTCATGATCTGTTGCTACAATTGTCCCGCATAACGGCTCGACGTAAAACTCACTTCATATGTTGCCACGGCCTTACTTCCTTGGACAAGATTCAAATTCCTTCCTTCGAAGTCTACATAGCTCGTTCGACGTATTTTCCTTGAAGGCGCCTTTAAAGAATTCCCGATTAATCGCTATGCGGCTTGAAGGTTTCTCTAACGGTGAGCCACCAATCGACACGCCTCATCTCTCAATAAGGATACAGCTCCTCTCGCTTTTGCTCACCGCATTCCATATCATCCATAATCCGCTCCACGCCTTGAGCCATGTTCGCCACATTCGAGCTACACCGAGACACCTCCGAAAACTTCTACATTATTCGCCTTTAAGTCGCTTCCGAAATTGACCCACGAGTTGTTGGCCCAATTCTAGTTCCAAATGACCCTTTCCAAGACTCAAGCATTGCTTGAGTCAATGCATGATCTTCTTCCATGTGATCGCGTGATCCGGTCTCACTTTCAATTGACGCAAAGGCCCACTTCATCATCGATTTGGTGCTTCAGCTTGTAGCACCTCGGCCTCTACCACAGCCACGCTCTACCGGCTCACGACCACGCCCTCTAGTGCTCATGATAGCTTGTTCGTTTATCCGATTACAAGTTTTATGAATCGAAATTTTGTTTCGGTGTTTATTAATCTATATTTTATGAGATTTGAGATATAAAGTTGTTTTTCTAACATATCCTATAGTCTCAATCTCTACAGTTTTTCACGTCTAAAACTAGAAGTTCTAGAGTGTTCCTATGATCATATCATAGTAATCATTAAGCAATAATACTTACTTGACTTGTTGCCGGATGCTTGTGGTGCCATACTGATCTTTAAAAATATCATTGAGCGTTTTCATACAGAAATTATTTTTGAACCCAAACCACAGCCGAGTTTTTGAAACTGGCTCTGATACCACTAAATGTAACACCCCAAACCCGTCTTTATGCGTTGAGACTAGATTTGGTTTGTCACATGAATCGAGTTATCTTTAAATTTGCAATAAGTTGAAAACTTCAATATAAATTTCGTGTTTTAAAATAAATAGAAGAGTATTTGTATTTGATAATATTTGAAAACATTAGTTGAAAATCATTGTATTATCAAAAACTTTTAAATATTTTGTTAATGAATTGACTATAATAAAATATATATAAAAGAATTCCATATACTTGAAAACCCAAATTTATTTTAATAAAGCATCATAAAATCACATTTCTTAATTAAAAAGTCCAAAGTTTAGTTTAAAACCCAAACACACATAAAATCCATAAGTTATTTATAGAGGCCCTTATTACAATAATCCATAATAGTAAAAAAATATTTATTAAAAGTTCGAGTTTAAATAACCCTCTCGCAAAGATGGCCTCCACGAAGTCATCCTCGGCCCAAGTCCACATCAATTTCCATTACCCGAGATGGAAAGAATTTAAAGGTGAGTTACTTAGAACTCAGCAGTAACTCACCTACCACCATTATCGGGCCGATTATCAGATATAATGCCGGGCTTGAGCCCAATTCGTAATTCAACAATATATCATGAATTAAAATAATTAATAATGCATGTAAAATGAAATTCCCAACCCATACCTAATATCCATCCGCTAACACCCTGTACTCAACCATCACACCGTGGGGATCAAGTCACCCACCTCGCCATCACACCAATCGTAGGCATTAAGCCTTTTATAATTGTGGCATAGCCACCAACTAGAGGCAATAAGTCGATATTGTGGCGAGCCACCGAACTAGAGGCAATAAGTTTATATTGTGTGAGCCACGAACTAGATATTTGGCAACCGCCATTCTTCTTTCATATATCCCACCCATGCAATTATACATGTACTTTAAAATATAAAATTTATTAACAATACATAACATGGTGGGTTTATCAATAACATTTCATTTGGCCCATAATTATAGCAATTTGTCTATTTAGCGCTTTAGTGGGCTTTGGCCCATTTACCTAACTAGAGTATTTTGGCTAAATTTTAACGAACTAGAGTATTTTGGCCCAATTTAACTAACTAGAGTATTTTGGCCCAATTTAACGAACTAGAGTATTTTGGCCCAATTTAACGTAAACATCCAATTTACATAATAACGAAAATTTTCTCGAGTATGCTGTAATTTTTACGATTTAGACGCTTTCGTATTTTCGCCAAAATATCAATATTTACGCTTTTACCGATCTAACTGCTTTTACGATTTACTTCATACTGAAATTGACATCCAACCGAGAAAATAATGAGTGTGAAGTTACACACCTGCTACCGAAAGTACTAATCCTTCTCGCTCCCAAGACCTAAAACATATTTTGATCCGTTAGACAACTAATTCGTAAAATAATTTTAATCGATAATAGATCCAAAATCTTACCCTCTTGATTTTGAATCACTTCGATTTTCGCTTTTCCTCGCTTATTGATTCACTAGTCACGAGAATCCACCAACGATAACGGCTCTAAGTTCGTACTACTGAATAATGGACTTCCTTCTAAGATGGCCCGCAACCCGGTGGAAAATCCCCGATCGCCAAACCGCTCTTCGCTTGAATGGGGATTTACGGATCCGTCCTCTTAACGTGACTAACCACCGCCTTTTTCTTCCCTATTTTGACGGTTTCAAGATCCAATGGAATTTAGTTAGATCTAAAATGATATCAATAATACTAGAGGTTTTAAAGAGATTTGATTTCCTTACCAAAGTAAAACGTTTCCAACGTTTCTACAATTCTCCCGATCACTTGAGTTCCGATCTCCTTTATTGCACTAAATAATAACGAAAGAGACGTTATTAGAATGAACGTTATATCAATCCAAAAAGTCCTTCAATTCACCATTACTATTCGGCCAAAGTACCTTAATAAATCGAAAATGGAAAAGAACCCTTACCTATTTTCCACGGTCGAAAGGAAAGGATTGAGAATGGTGTCTAAATGATGAAGGGTTCGGCTATGTATGATCAAGGAAAAGAAGAATAAATATTTGGTTTATAGGCACAATAGCATTCGGCCAAGAGAGTGAAGATGGAGAGAATTTCGATTGAAAAGAAATAATATAAAAACGAAAGGATGATGGTGATGTTGTTGCTTGATTTCAAAGAGAAGAGAAGAAAAGAAAAAAATATGAACTTTAGGTGCTAGTATATTCGGCCATGGCAAAAGAAAAGAGAAAAGATGATTCTTTTTGGTATGGATGATTTCGGCACAAGAAGAAAAGGCACAAAGAATTGGCTAACGAGATAAGCAAAAAGGAATAACCAAATGGTCACAAAATTTGAGCTTTACTAATGCCCTATTCGGCCAAGATGAAAGTTTAAGAGGAGAAACAAAGAAAAATCTGCACAATGTGTAAAGAATGACCAAAGAGAAAAGAATGAGATTTTTAGCCAAACTAACAAAATTTGGCTCCTTCCCTAAACCAATGTTGCATTCCAAAGACATGGTCAATTGGCCATGATTTCTTTCCAAATTTTCCCTTGATAAGTGCCTTATGTTCCCCTATCTTTCCTTAAACCTTTGATTCCATGCCATAAGTTAGTTGTTTCCTTAATCCATTGATACACTAACCAAAAATAACATGGTCAACACCTTCCTTATATGATCCTTGCCGCACTTCTTAGTTATGAGCGTAAAATTAAAAACAAAATTCATTTAGGTGCTATACAAGGATTCAACCTCTTCCCTCTTACTAGAACCCATGCGCCAACTCCACCATGCCATATGCTCATTTTATGACACTCTTAGCACATAATTGCTTAAGTCTTAATCACCTTTGTTTCACTTCAATAAATTCTCAATTAATAAATTTTATTCTTTCTTCAAATTATGCTTTACCCTCTCTAGGACTTCAATAAGCACTAAAATAAAATAAGAGATTTTCCTAAAAAAAAATCTAAACACCAATTCATGCAATTTAAATACTCGGATTTTTAGGGTGTTACACGAATGTAGGAAAGGGGGGATCTAGTGCGTTAGATCTTGATCTTCGGGATTCGATAGTCGCGTTAGTAACCAGATGTGTATCTTACACACTTCATAATCCATGTAAATGTGCTAATAACTTAAAATTTGTTAAGAGCTGAAAATTGTGTAGATTACGATACGATACCTTTATGGGTATGAGCAAGGATTTCGGGTAAGGCTGTTAATGAGTTTAAGATGCATGATTGCTGATGCTATTATCTATGTTATGTTCGATATATGTTTAACGATTAAGCATGTTGGCATGGTATATTTTTGCATGTGCATTATCATAGGTGATATGAGAGGGGGAAGAATGATATCTGTGACTTTGGGTCACCAGTGGTTTGGCACCACCAGCGGTTTGGTACCACAGATTGATATTCGTGACTTTGGGTCCCCGGAGGTTTGGCACCTCATAGCGACTCATCCCGTTGGCTTCAACCCACGGGGTTGGCCCCACATTTGATAACATAGGATTGGCGCCATGATTTGGTATCACAATGTGGGTTGGCCCCACATATGGGTAATTTGTGACTTTGGGTCACCATGGTTTGGCACCACATTATTATTGATATCGGTGACTTTGGGTCACGGTGGTTTGGCACCACCAAAGGGTTTGGTACCACACGGGTAGAAAAAGGAGTTGTGGATGGCTAGGTTTGGGTGCATGATGCATTTACTTGGTTATGAATCATGTAAGCATGTTGCTATAATCGGGAGGGATTATGCATTTGAGTCTTGGTGACTCACCTTCTCCCTTATCTTTTCAAGTGACTCGTAGATCACGGATGAGGAGCCGGGTAGACTCGAGGTGGCCATGCGACATTTACTTTCGGTTTTACTTGGACTTTCGATTTGGGTACCTTCATTTTAAATTCTAATTTTATTTGGGTTTGTAATAAGGCCATTAGTATTTTTATTTTGGGTTTTATTATATCTGCTTTAATTTTCTAAAGGTCGCTAAGTAAACTGTTTAACATGTTTTAAATAACCTAATAACCAAAGTTTTCAAAATTAAATTACACAACGGGTTTTAAAAATGTTACCATCGAGTAACAATATTTTCAAGAGGATAACAAGGTTAACTTAAATGATTTTCAAAATCTAAGTTTTCCATGCCCAAAATCAAACGGTTTAAAATTAACCAAGTAAGAATTCACTTGGGTTTTAATAGACTTTAACGTTTTTCTTAAGTAATGGATGATAACGAGTTTTAAAAAGCCTTTCGGGATTTCAAAGCAACTTAACGATTTCAACTAGACATGCACCGGGTTTCTGCCAACTCAAAAACAAAGAGCTTTTCACTGAAAATAAACTGGCAACTCGTGTCCTTCGAAACATTTTCTCTCTGTGACATGCCAGATTCGGTCGTGGTGTGTTGACCAGGTTTGGGATGTTACATTTTTGGTATCAGAGCTAGGTTCAAAGGCTAGCTGTGGGCCCGAGGCCCAAAATGTTTAAAAGTAGGGTTTTTGAAAAAAAAAGTTTTGTGGGAAATAAATGGTTTGAGAAGCATGGCACCGAGTCTCTGGTACCAATCCGCCCAGGTAAGTACCCCTAATCATTATGTGATTTGTATGTGGAAGATCGTAGATTAGTAGATTAAGAACTATTGAACCCTAGGATTAGCCTACTCCAACACAAAAAAATTACATAAGACGTAAAAATCAATCAACCAAACCTGTGAGTAAGTCGCCGAGTTAAGGGTGTGGCAACAGTTGTGCGCATGTCTAGGATTAGATTCAGGGGGAGCCTGGTATTTAAGCAATCCTAGCGACTCACCTCCTCTTCATTTGAATCCTACCTAGTGCGTAGTGACGGTTCACCCTAACCAAGAGGACTTATTCACAGGTTAAATTCAATAATTAAAACCCGAAAGGGACTAGCTACACTGTTTTATAAAAACCCTAGTTTTAAAATTACCAAATTACCCCCTTGATTTGTAAAAACTACCTTAGATATGAGAAATTACCAAAATACCCCGATTTCTAAAATTTCTAAAATACCTATGATTTGTAACGATTTCCTCGATTTATTACTAAAATACCCCCAGTTTATGGGATTACCATACTACCCTCGATTTTTACCAAAGTAACCCCATTTTACAAAAAGACCAAAATACCCCGATTTTTAAAAATTACAAGATACCCCTAATTTGGAAAATTACCAAAATACTCCTATAGGACAAATTATAAAAATACCCCCGGGTAGTGAAATGACGAGAGTACCCCTACAAGTGGTAAGTGTGTGTGGTGGATGTTGTTGAGGAATGAATGTGATTCTCTGAATTAGGGTAGAAGACTTGAAACGAAAACTTTGTAATGATCGAAAGAACTACTACTAAACTTCTTTACATAATACTTGTTCGTGGGTAATCAGTGGAACAGAAGCTAATGCATAACATTTCTTAAAGCAGATTAAATCGCGATTATAGACATGAGTTCTAGGGGGCGTGGTCATAATGTGCATGGGCGTGGTAGAGGCAGAATGACCGTATCGGAACTAGTTAGGTCTGGTCAAGGGTCCGAGAATGAGATACCACCACCACCAGCTGTTGGTGTTGAGTATCAGGATCAGATGGGGATGATGCGATATCACGAGCGATCTGTCGCGAGTTCTTGAGAGGGTGGCTGAAGCAGGTGGAGGTATGGGAGCTCGAAAATCTGTATCTAAGCGACTCCAAGCCAATGGAGTTGAGGTATTCTAAGGTGTATTTGGTGTGGCACCCAATACGGCTGAGTATTGGTTGGAGGCGACGGAGCGAATCATGGAATATTTGGATCTGACTGCCGAGGAGAAACTGAAAGGGGTGGTGTCGCTTCTCCGGGATGAGCCATACCAGTGGTGGCTCACGATCCGGATATAGTCTTTGCGGATGATCTCACTTGGGATTATTTCAAGGTGACGTGCGGAAGAAGTATATTGGGTCTAGTTATATTGATGTGCAGAGGAAGGCATTTATGAGGCTGGTTCAAGGGAGTAAGTCCGTAGCAGAGTACGAGGCAGAATTCTTAAGGTTGAGCCGGTATGCTCGAGGTATTGTGGCTACGGAGCATGAACGATGTGTCAGGTTCGAGGATGGATTGAGGGATGAGCTGTGATTACTGATTGCTACACAGCAGGAGCGGGAGTTTGCCGTGTTGGTAGAGAAGGCTAAGGTAGCTGAAAGGGTCAAGGAACCTGTGAGACAGAATACGGATAGGAATAAACAAAAGAGAGGTCTTGGATCATCTGGATCAACCAGAAATTCTCAAAAAAGGGCTAGGCATGGTGGGCCGAATCAGTCTGGGAGGCCTATTGCTGCTAATCAGGGACCAGCGCGGTGTAATCGGTGTAGAAAGTCTCATTGGGGAAAATGTTGGATCGGTGGCAAAGGATGTTTTGAGTGTGGGTCACTGGATCATCGTGTAAGAGACATCCACGGTTAGCCAGATTGATCGAGGGGATGTGGTGGTGCTCGATTCGAACACCGGGTCATGGTTTTGATTGTAACATCCTTAGTTAGGGGCTATTATGTTTGCATTAATGGCATGTGAATGGCATGATATTGTTGTTAATCAAGGTGTCTTGGGGTCCCGGCATGACCTCGGGTTAGGCCAGAGTCATGGCTAAAATTTTCTATTTTAGGTGCTTGGAAGGGGGAGTTAGGGAAGTTAGGGGTTAAAAGAAGTTGTTGGAGTGTCTTGATGCAAATAACCTAGTGGTAAAGTGGCAAGGGAGGCACCACTAAGGTACAAGGAAGGTGATGCCACATGCAGGGAAGGGAGCCTTGGTTTGAGCTGCAGAAATATCCCCTTGTGTAATTATTTTTGACGCAAGAGAGGGGAAGAGTTGTGCTCAGCTCAAACTCGATGAATAACTCATTGAACAAGTCAATGATTTAAACAGGTGGAGAAGAGAGAATTTAGGGGTTTGATCAACTCAAACTCATTTGAATGGGTGGCAGGAGAGTTTTGGGAGGTTGCTTGAAATTTGAACTCTAGTGTGAGGAAGAGTAATCGGTTGGAAGACTAGGGGTCCAAATTCCTAATGACATTTTCGCTAGTCAATACTACTGGTGCATTCGATTGTGAGCTAAGCGAAACCCCTTAGCCTTGTCGATTTCTTCCTTAGTGCACCATTTGAATCAAAAGCCTAAGGTTTTTAGGCTATTGTCGACTTCCCTCTAAGGCATCTAGCCGAATCTCCCTCTCCCCCCATTTCTTTCTTTTCATTCTCTCATATTTGTTTCAAAACCCCCATCAACATCTCTTCTTCTCCTCATCTTCTTTTGTGCCGAAAGTTCATTAATCTTTTCTTGATTCTTTTCAAAGTCGAATCTCTTTTGCTCTTCTTTCAAAAGCCATTGCCGAAATCTCCCTTTACTCTCCTCTTCTTATTTCAACACTTTGGCCAAATATCAATCAAGGGTAGATCTTTTTGGTCTTCTTCTCTAATCGGTTTTGGAGGGGGTAAGTGTTCTTGGCTGAATCTCTATCATCTTCTTCTTTTCTCTCTGTCGACATATATAGAACAAAAGCCGAATTTTGGCATTTGTCTTGGTTCTCATTCATCTGTGAAATCGGTTTCTTCTTAGGTTTTTCGGGATTTTGAAGTAGTGGATCGTGATCATCTATTCTCTGACAATCGGTCTTAGTAAGTCAGTGGTAAGGTTTCATGTCGACTCAATCTTTCTCTTATTCTCTTGAAAAGCCGAAGACTATTAGTTATGTGGTTTAAGATCTTGGCCAATTGTAGGGAAGGCTCTATCTCGTGATCAAAAAGCATTACGGTAAGGATGGCTATTAGATGCGTTAACTTTTCAGGATTTACAAGTGTAGCCGAATGGCTTTTTGCTAACAATTGTCATTGGCCGAATGTAGGAAAGGGGGGATCTAGTGCGTTAGATCTTGATCTTCGGGATTCGATAATCACGTTAGTAACCAAGTGTGTATCTTACACACTTCATAATCCATGTAAATGTGCTAGTAACTTAAACTTTGTTAAGAGCCGAAAATTGTGTAGATTACGATACGATACCCTTATGGGTATAAGCAAGGATTTCGGGTAAGTCTGTTAATGAGTTTAAGATGCATGATTGCTGATGCTATTATCTATGTTATGTTTGATATATGTTTAACGATTAAGCATGTTGGCATGGTATATTTGTGCATGTGCATTATCGTGGGTGATATGAGAGGAGGGGGAAGAAAGATATCTGTGACTTTGGGTCACCAGTGGTTTGGCACCACCAGTGGTTTGGTACCACAGTTGATATTCATGATTTTGGGTCACCAGAGGTTTGGCACCTCATAGCGACTCGTCGGTGGCTTCACACCACAATTGGGTTGGCCCCACATTTGATAAAACGGATTGTCGCCAGTGATTTGGTATCACAACGTGGGTTGGCCCCACATATGGGTTATTCTTGACTTTGGGTCACCAGTGGTTTGGCACCACATTATTATTGATATCAGTGACTTTGGGTCACCAGTGGTTTGGCGCCACCAGTGGTTTGGTACCACACGGGATAGAAAAAGGAGTTGTGGATGGCTAGGTTTGTGTGCATGATGTATTTACTTGGTTATGAATCTGTGTAAGCATGTTGCTATAATCGGGAGGGGGATTATGCACTGAGTCTTGGTGTGTCACCTTCTCCCTTATCTTTTCAGGTGACTCGTAGATCGCGGATGAGGATTCGGTGGACTCAAGGTGGCCATCGACATTTACTTTCGATTTTACTTGGACTTTCGATTTGGGTACCTTCATTTTAAATTTTGATTTTATTTGGGTTTGTAATAAGGCCATTAGTATTTTTATTTTAGGTTTTATTATATCTGCTTTAATTTTCTAAAGGTCGCTAAGTAAACTGTTTAACATGTTTTAAATAACCTAATAACCAAAGTTTTCGAAAATTACACTACATAACGGGTTTGAAAAATCTTACCATCCGGTAACAATATTTTCAAGAGGATAACAAGGTTAACTTAAATGATTTTCAAAATCTAAGTATTCCATGCCCAAAATCAAATGGTTTAAAATTAACCAAGTAAGAATTCACTCGGGTTTCAATAGACTTTAACATTTTTCTTAAGTAATGGATGATAACGAGTTTTAAAAAGCCTTTCGGGATTTCAAAGCAACTTAACAATTTCAACTAGACATGCACCAAGTTTCTTCCAACTCAAAAATAAAGAGCTTTTCACTGAAAATAAACTGGCAACTCGTGTCCTTCGAAACGTTTTCACTCTGTGACATGCCAGATTCGGTCGTGGTGTGTTAACCGGGTTTGGGGTGTTACATTGATTCATTTCAAGAATGAAAGATGAACAAAGAGAGGGGTTTGAGGCTAGAGAGCATTCGACAATTGAGAAAGAAAAGAAAAAGAAAATGGCCTTCCAAGGTGTTATGGTTTCGACACTAGGAAGAAATGACTTGAAAGAATAGGCAAAATAAGACCAAAATGGTCAAAAATATGAAAAACTAAAAGAAAACAAAAGATGCTTAGCTAATGCTCAAAGTGCATTCGGCTAGGGAGAGAAAAGATGAAGAGAAAATGATTTGAGAGAAAACAAAAATGACCAAAAAGAAGTGTGCCCAACAAGCACCTATCCTTACTCAAAAGTCTTCAAAATTTGGCCAACCCCTTAGCCCTAAAACCGTCCCAAGTTCATGGACATAAGGTCAAAGTTTGGCCAATCCAAACTTTCCAAAACATCCTCCTTGTAAAGTGCCTTGTGTTCCCCCTACATACCATAACCTCATGTTTCCCTACCTTAAGTTTACACTTGCCTTTTTCCCTTAGCCACCTTTCCAAAAAAAATAAAGTCTAAGCTACCATAAATACTAGCTTGACCGACACTATGAAGATGGGAAGCAAAAAAAAAAAAATAAAAATTTCATATGCATAACAAGGGATTCGAACCTCTTCCCTCAAGCAAACACTCATGGCGCAATATCCCCTTTACTACTTGCTCATCTTATGCTAACTTAAACCTCTTAATTACCTTAAGCATTAAGGTTACTTGATCCACTTCAATAAAGTACTATTTACCAAAATTTATTCCAAAATCCAATTAAATCCCGAGCCTTCTCGAGACTATTAAAACACACACATTGAATCATTTCACTAGCTAAGCACCAAAATTATGCAACATATCAATTCTCAATCAATTTTTTTTTTAGTATGCCACATATAGAAATTCTCAAAATTTAAAATTTTTCAAAGTTCTGAGAGGTCACACTTTGTGTGTGGGCGGTGTGTGCCTCCCACGGCCTTAGACACGCCCGTGTGTCTAAGCCGTGTCAAAAGAGGGAATACATACTGACTTGTCCACACGGTGTGAAACGCCCGTGTGCCTCACCCGTGGTCGCTACTGACTTGCACCACATGGCTAGTCACACACCCGTGTGTCCAGCCCGTGGTGAGTTTGACTTTTTTTGAAATGCAACCACAAGGGACACGGTTGAGCCACACACCCGTGTGCTCCACCATGTGGGCAAATATAGGCCATTTTCAAGACCAAAATGCCACCCACACTTTGGGTCATCCTTACAAGCAACATACCAATACAATTCATGCCTAAATAACAAACTTTTTCGAACATTCAAAAGCATCTCAAGCACAACATCTCATACAACAATTAGCTCAATCAATTCATCTTCATTTTCAAGTATAATTCATCACAAACATACCATTTCCTTATAACAACCATTTCTAAGCAAGTTTCATTCACAATTTACCATCATATTATAAGACATCTTCTTATCAAACATATACAAATTTTGCATCATCAAGCTTACCATTACCTTTACCATTTCATTAGCTAACAAACCATACCAAGATAGACATCATAAGGCTTGATCACTCATACATATCACCAACATTTATCTAGCCATATCACATGGCTATTACATATCATAAACATAATCCATTTTAACTAGACTATACATGCCATACTTAATATATACATGCACATAAGGTACCAAAATGTGATTTGAGCAGTGTGATGACAATCCTCGACGATTCCCAAGCCCTCAATAGCTTTGACGATCTATAAAATAGAGCAAACACACACAAGGTAACTTTCTAAAGCTTAGTAAGCCATATACAAATAAACTTAACATAAAATGAATATAATCACATTGACACAATGACATTAATATTTCTCATTTGCAATTTCATAACATGATCTTTAACTCATTTGTTTAGCCATAAATTGCCAACATTTCACATCTCCAAGCATCACTTATGCTCATAGCACATTCAAACATATATCACATATTAACTCATCAAGTCCATATATATATTCACCTTGGATAAGTTCATATATATATACTTACCTTTTATACACATACATAGTGTACCTTTCAAACGTACCTGACTCGTTTCTACATTTCACGTAGTCTTTCATTTATCAAATTTGCCCGTTGAACCGTTCGAAATCAAATAGGAAGCTCAGAATACTCAGAATGGTCGTACAATGCCAACGTCCGGATGTGGTCTTACATGTATCCAGATATCGATGCTATCCCAGACAGGGTCTTACACGAATCAATATGATGCCAATGTCCTAGACATGGTCTTACACGTAAATCTCAAATCAATGCCAACGTCACAAACATGGTCTTACACGATATCACATATCAAACACCTATGTCATGACATATGCAATTCTATCTATTCCTAAGTTCGTACGAGACTTTTTCGGATGTTGACACCATATCGATACTATCTCAGAATTCATGTACTCATCATCTCATATACATTCATCATTATGAATTTTCATATAAACATACATATATCAATATAAAAATGTTTATTTGCACATAGACTTACCTCGAATTTGGATAAACAGAAACGAACTCGGCTACTCAATTACTTTCGATTTCCCATGATCTAATTCTGTTTTCTTTAGTTATTGATCTATACATATTCAAATTTAACTCATTTATTCACTAATTCATTCAACTCTGTAATATCGGATTTATGGCCTATGCATTAATGCTAAATTGTATGAATGCTAAATTGTATGAAGTAGCATGCCTATGTGTGTTCTGATTGTGTTGTATGAATTTTGTGAACTTCAGAGTGTAGATAAATGCTTTAGAAATTATTTAATTTTAAGTTTCAAAGAGGAGCTAAGCCTAAGAGGCCTTAAGAAGATTAGTAGGGAAATATGACACAAAGATTCAAGCTTGTTTAAGTGGCTTGGAGGCGCCACTTAAAGCCTTAGTAAGTGATGCCACAAGTCGTGTAATAGGGCCTAGGTTGAGTAGTAAGGAGAGCACTTTTGGAGTTTTATTTTGCATCAAGGAGGGAAGTAGTGGATTTACATAGGGACACTTCAAAGGTGAAGTGTAGATTGAGTTAAAACTTAAAGATTCACTAAGGTGGAGTGAAAAGGGGATTGAATGGAGAGAGGAGTGTTGGCCGACCAAGGGACTTCTTGGTTAACAAATTCGGTCACTAAAACCCCTTAGGCCGAAAGTTGCATTAAGTCTTGTCAACATTTTCTTCTTCTTTTTCTTTTCTCAAATCTTTTTTCTTCTTCTCTCTCTCACTCAAGCCGAATCATCATTAAGTCTCCATCTCATTCTTTTCCTTATTTTGCTCACAATTATTATTGTAATCAAAAGTAGAGTACACAAATAACTCCTAGCCGATTGGTTCATTAAACTCTCAAAAGCCAAAACTTGTTGATTAACATTTAGCCTATAGCCGAATCCTTCTGTGGTGGCAAACAGGAGTGTTGACGATTTTAGTAAGGGTAAGGATTCTGTTGTTATCATTTTTCCTTTTTCTTTTAGCTGAAAGTTGGAATCTAATCTCTTTTACTATTCTTTGGCTGAAACAATGAAGGGATTTCGGGATTTGGTTGTTGTCAACTACAAGGAGGAGTTCTTCGGTATTTCTAGATCTAAGGTAAACGAGTGTGGTTTTGGGCTGAAGGCCATTTATTGTGTTTAAATGATGGTTTGGATCTAACACATGCCTATAGGAATTTTGGCATCATCAAGAGCAAGGGTTAAATTCGGGATCTAGTCAAACAAGGCAAGTGAATATTAGGCCAAGGGCCATCTTCATAGTTTCCATGTATTAAAACTGATTCTAACAATTGACAAGTAGGGATTTCGACAACTTCAAAGAAAGTAACCACTTCTGGGATTTAAAATCACAAGGTAAGTACACATGATTTTTGGCCAAGGCCATATTTGGTGTTTCAGATCTATTTCGTATTTATTCAAAAAGCCAAAATTTAACTAGTTAAGTGATTTAGTGTCTAGCCGATTGCAAGAGGGAACATCACAAAGTTTTGGGATTTGATTAGTAATCAAATAGGCAGCAAGGTAAGGATTTTGGTTGCAATAATCCTTTAGGATTTGATTATTTAGCCGAAAGGCTTTTTGCTAAAACACTAAGTGATTGGCCGAATGTAGGAACTAAGGATCTAAAGCATTAGATCGGGATTTTTGGGATTTCAGTGAACTCGTTACGTAAATCAGGTGTGTAGTCCTAACCCTAAGTCTTAATAGATTTATGGTAATGTTTAATAAATGTGTTAATAAGAACATGTAAAATGTGGCTAAGGGTATCATGCAATGGTACAAAGTACTCAGGTACGTTAACCTACTACCACTATAGTTATAATATTATGAATATCTGTTGTGGCACACATGTGAAACTGTAACAAATGTGAATAAGGCATAAGATAAGCTATTGGCTTGATTTGTATGACATGGGGCATATGGGTGATATGAAAAGGGGAAGTGATCTGGTGGTTTATACCACGATATCTGAATGTGGTGACTCATGTCACGAAATCTGAATGTGGTGACTTACGTCACAAAATATTATCTGGTGGCTATACCATGCAATTTATAAGGGCGAGTGTAAGTCATCTGCAGCGACTGCCTTCGATGATGTGTAGCGGATGGAGGGTCGACTTAGTAGTCCCCACGGTGTGATGGTTGGTACGGGTGATGTGTAGTGGATGGTTATCTAGGTTTGGGTTCGGGTTTGCATCATTGATTATATATGTTTTATATGTATGATTTGACATGCCTAAATTGATTGAGAGTTTGTGTTGGTGGTTATACTTTGAGTTCGTTTGACTCACCCGTTGTGGGATATATTTTGGGTGACACTCGGTAATGGACCTGGTGGCGGGGAGCTTAATGGTGGCCATGCTCACTTCAGAGACTATTTTATTTTTATTAGTTTTAATATTTTAGTTCGGATTTATTTGGGTTTCCTTTCTTTGTAATAAGGCCACTAGTATGAAACCGGTTATGCATGCATTTTAAAATTATTTTAGTAGGATACGATTTTATCAATCTAAAGTTTAAGTAACTTTTCTTAAAAAATAAATGTTAAATGTTTTGACACAAAATCAATTGCTTCTTTAAAACACACAAAATTTGGCAAAGTTCAAATAAGTTTTGAATGGTTTTTCTCTAGAAGTATGCCAGATCTGGTCAGGGCTCGTGGGCCGAGTTTGGGGTGTTTCAGCTTGGTATCAGAGCCCGATTCAAAACTCGGCCTTGAGGGCTTTTAGGGCCCAAAACGTTTTCTTTCTTTTGAAATGGGATTTTTATAAAAAATGAGCAGGTTTTCTGGCATGGCACTTGAGTCTCCGGCCCGAAGTCCACTAGGTAAGTACTCCTAACTCTTTTGTGAGATGTATGTTGGAAATCATAGGGATGTAGATTAGTAGATTAGGAAATACTAAACCCTAGGGTTAGTTTACTCCAACACCAAGACACATAAAACTTAAAGTCTAACCAAACAAACACGTATGCGAGTCATAGGAGTTAAAGGTGTGGCAACCATTGTGCGTATGTCTAGGATTGGATTCAGTGGGAGCTTGGTATTTAAGCAATCCTAGTGACTCACCTCCTCACCGCTCGAATCCTACCTGGTGCGTAGTGACGGTTCACCCTAATAAAGAGGACTCAGTCGCAGGCTAAACTCAATAACTAAAACCCGAAAGGGACCCGTCACCTTGTTTTGTGAAATTCTAAAGACAAACCGTGATTTTAAAATTCCAAAAGTACCCTCGTTTTAAAAAAATTACCAAAATACCCCTGATTTGCAAATTGACCCAATTACCCCTAACTTGTACAAATGACCAAAATACCCTTAGTGTGGAAAGTTACCAAAGTACCCTCAAAATTAAAATTTCTAAAATACCCTTGTTTTGAAAAGTCACCAGGAACCATATTTTGCAAAAAATTTTCAAAATGCCCTGATTTGAAAAATTACAAAAAATACCCTCAGTTTATAAAATTACCATTTTACCCTTGGAATTTTCCTACCAAGTATTTCAATTTCGAAAAATATATATATACCAAAAATCTCTACCTTGTGAAATTTTCAAATACCCTAATTTGGAAAATTACCAAAATACCCTTATAGGATAAAAATTACAAAAATACCCCTGGGTAGTGGAAAACAACAAACAATGACAACTACAACATTTTTTCTGTAATGAACGCAAGTTCATGAATGTGATTGAATGAATGAATTGAAAATGTATGTGTATGATATCGAAAGAACTACTCCTTAGAACTATTGAACATAAGACTGTTCGCGATAAATTAGTGAAACAAAAGCTGATCCATAAAATTCTTTAATCAGATAAACGTGACTCCAAAGTATGAATTCTAAAGGACGTGGTCGTAATGTGCGAGGCTGTGGTAGAGGCCGAATGACCGTGTCGGAGCCCATTAGGTTAGGACAAAGGTCCAAAAATGAAATGCCACCACCAGCTACTGTTGATGTGGAATATCAAGATCAGACGGGGGATGATGCAGTGTCCCAAGCGATGCTACAAGTCCTGGAAGGGGTGGCTGGAGCAGGTGGAGGCATGGGAGCTTGAAAGTCGGTACCTGAGTGACTTCGAACTAATGGAGTTGAGTTTTTTCATGGAGTATCTGGTGTGGCACCCAATACGACTGAGTATTGGTTAGAGGCGACGGAGCAAATTATGGACGATTTGGACCTAACTACCGAGGAGAAGTTGAAAGGGGCAGTGTCGCTACTCCGTGATGAGTCATACCAATGGTGGCTCACAGTTCGGGATGGTGCTGCTGTTGATGATCTTACCTGGTTTTAAGGTAGCATATCAGAAGAAGTACATTGGAACTAGTTATGTTGATCTTGAGAGAAGGCGTTTTTGAAATTTGGTTCGGGAAATAAGTCCATGCGAAAGCACGAGGCGAATTTTTAAGGTTGAGCCGATATGCTCGAGGTATAGTGGCTACGGAACATGAACGGTGTGTCTAATTTGAGGACGGACTGAGGGATGACCTAAGGTTGTTGATAGCTCAACAACAGGAGCGAGAATTTTCCGTATTGGTGGAGAAGGCTAAGGTAGCCGAAGGGATTAAGGACTCTGTAAGATAGAATACAGACCGAAACAGGCAAAAGAGAGGTTTTGGATCAGCAGGGTCTTCTGGGAATGTACAAAAGAGGCCTAGAGTTGATGGGCCACGAGATAAACAGGTTGCTACTAGAGGGCGGTATCGTACTTGTGCTCATTGTGGAAGGATGCACTTAGGTGAATGTTGGGAGAAGACGGAAGGATGCTTCAAGTATGGGTCCAAGGACCACATGATTAAGGACTGTCCTATGAGAACAAAAGGGGGCCGACCAGTAAGTCAGGGTCCTAACCAGGCTAGAAGAGGGGGACAGCAGCCACCGCGGGGTCGTGGTTCGACTGGTAGAGAATGGTTCTGGTAGAGGACGGGGAACATCGAGTAGAGGTGTTGGTACCACGGAGGCCAGACAATCGGGTTTGGTATATACAGTTTGCCGGAGGGAGGATGGAGATGCACCGGACGTCATAACTGGTACGTTCCTTATAGCTGACAAGCCTTACTTTGCATTAATTGATGTTGGCTCTACCCACTCTTATGTTGAATGTAGAGTAGTTGAAACACTAGGCATAGCCTCTGAACTTTCTAATAGAGAGATGACTGTAGTGAGCTTTTTAGGTCAAACTGTAGTGGTGAATAAGATCTTTTGGAGTGTACCTCTAGAGATTGATGGAGTGGTATTCCTTGCCGACATGATGGAACTACCCTTCGGAGAATTTGATCTCATCCTTGGCATGGACTGGCTAGTGAAACATCGAGCTGTATTGGATTGCACAGCTAAGCGAATGGAGTTAAGGACGCCGGAGGATATGGTGATAATTATGATAGTAGAAAGAAGAAACTACTTGTCTAACGTAGTTTTATCATTAAAGGCTGATAAGATGGTTCAGAAAGGGTGCAAGGCATTTTTGGCCTTTGTTAGTGCGTTGGATGCAAAAGAAGGGGAGTTAGTAGAGTTACAACAGTAAGAGACTTTGTGGATGTCTTTCCAGAGGAACTACCTGAAATACCCCCGGACAGGAAGGTAGAGTTCGAAATTGACTTGCTACCGGGTACATCTCCTATGTCAATTGCCCCATACCGAATGGCACCAAAGGAGTTGGTTGAACTCAAGGCTCAGATCCAATAGTTGCTTGATCATGGGTTTATCCGACCCAGTGTGTCTCCATGGGGAGCACCGGTCTTGTTTGTGAAGAAGAAGGAGGGAACTATGTGCATGTGCATAGATTATCGTCAGTTGAATAAGCTGACCATCAAGAACAAGTACCCTTTGCCAAGAATAGACGACTTGTTTGATCAAGAAGTCGCAATTTTTGAAGATAGATCTAAAGGAAGTTAAGGTGAAGGAAGCCATAAGATTTTCGGACAAAATGCGGGCACATGTTCTTGGTATCCATTCGGATTGACAAGGAATAAGGGTGGATCCAACCCTCGGAAGATTGAGAAGTCGAGGAAGAACATGATGAGCACCTCAGAGTCGAAACCACCCAAGTTTGTTTTGGTTTGAAGGAGATTCGTTTTAGGACATGTGGTATCTGCTGAAGGAATAAGGGTGGATCCTCGGAAGATTGAGGCAGTATTGGATTGGAAACCACCCAAGTTTGTGGCTGAGGTTCGTAGCTTCTTGGGTTTGGCAGGCTATTACAGAAGGTTCGTAGAAGGGTTCTCATCGATCGCAGCACCTTTGACGAAGTTGCTAAGGAATGAGGTACCTTTCGTATAGACTGATAAGCAACATGAGAGTTTTGAGAAGCTTAAGAGAGTCTTGACTGAAGCTCTAGTTTTGATTCAGCCTAAGGCAGGAAAGGATTTTGTGGTGTACTGTGATGCTTCCCATACAGGATTGGGAGGTGTCCTTATGCAAGATAGGAAGGTAGTTGCTTATGCGTCTTGACAATTAAGGCCACATGAGGTTAACTACCCGGCACACGACTTGGAATTGGTAGCAGTGGTCTTTGCTCTTAAAGTGTGGAAGCACTACCTATATGGAGAAAAGTCAGTGATCTACACAGACCACAAGAGCCTGAAGTATTTACTGACTCAAAAAGAGCTGAACCTGAGACAACGAAGGTGGGTGGAGTTATTGAAGGACTACGATTATTCCATAGCGTATCACCCGGGCAAGGCGAATGTGGTGGCAGATGCCCTAAGTCAGAAAGTAGTGACGGAGTTAAGGGCAATGTTATCACATTTGAGCCTCTATGATGATGGAAGTTTGTTGGAATAATTGCAAGTTGGGTCGACATGGCTGAATGAGGTGAAAGAGGGACAGCTGGCAGATGAGGATCTGAGTGCTAAGCTACGGGAAGTGCAGAGTGGGGAGTTAGAGGATTATGGTATTGCTGGCGATGGAGTATTGTGTTTCAAGAGTAAGGTCTGTATGTCGAGGAATGAGGAGTTAAGGCGGAGAATTCTTCAGGAATCACATAGTAGTCCTTATGCTATGCATCCTGGAGGTAGTAAGTTGTATAGAGATTTAAGGGAACAATTTTGGTGGCCTGGTCTCAAACGGGAAGTTACGAAATTTGTTGACAAGTGCTTGACGTGTTAGCAAGTTAAGGCTGAACACCAAGTTCCGTTAGGGTTGCTTCAGCCAATACAGATTCCACAGTGGAAGTGGGGGAGAATTACCATGGACTTCGTTAGTGGGCTTCCCCTTACGCCTACTAAGAAGGACTCGGTATGGGTGATAGTAGATCGATTGACAAAGTTCGCGCATTTCATTCCAGTGTGGGTTGACTATTCTCTCTAGAAATTGGAAAAGTTATATGTAGCTAAGATCGTGAGGCTGCACGGAGTGTCGGTGTCGATTATCTTGGATAAGGATTCAATGTTTACATCTCGATTTTGGAAGGTGCTACATCAAGCTTTGGGTACCAGATTGGATTTCAGTACGGTATTCCATCCACAGTCGGATGGCCAATCTGAACGAGTGATCCAAGTGTTGGAGGATATGTTGAGGGGCTGTGTGATAGACTTCAGAGGAAGTTGGGAAGAATATTTACCTTTAGCAGAATTTGTATACAACAACAGCTATCAGGCAAGTATTCGGATGGCACCGTATGAAGCATTATATGGACGAAAGTGTCGCACTCCCACATGTTGGACGAATTGGGAGAATGTCAGATTTTTGGTCTGAAAATTATGGCAGAATCGGAGGAAAAGGTTAGGGTAATTCAGACACGGTTGATGGAGGCATTTGACAAGCAGAAGTCGTATGCAGATCTCAAACGGAAGGACATAGAATTTGCTGTGGGAGATCTAGTGTTTCTCAAAGTTTCACCTTGGAAAAAGGTAATGAGATTTGGTAGCAAAGGAAGTTAAGCCCAAGGTTTATAGGACCTTATCGGTATTAAAGCGAGTTGGACCCGATGGCATACCGCTTAGAGTTGCCACGAGTTGAAGCAGATGCACGACGTGTTCCATGTTTCTATGCTACGTCGCTACCGATCGGATCCAACTCATATAATACCGGTTGAGGAGGTGGCGCTGAGACCAGATCAGTCTTATGAGGAGGAGCCAATTCAGATTCTAGAATGAGATGTAAAGGTGCTTCGGAGAAAATCAAGTCCTCTGGTTAAAGTGTTGTGGTGTAACCATGGATCGGAAGAAGCTTCTTGGGAGCGGAAGAAGCAATCTGACAAATAATACCCCACCTATTCTAGCCAGGTAATTTCGAGGTCAAAATTATTTTAAGGGGGTAGAACTGTAATATCCAGATTTATGGCTTATGCATTAATGCTAAATTGTATGAATGCTAAATTGTATGAAGTAGCATGCCTATGTGTGTTCTGATTGTGTTGTACGAATTTTGTGAACTTCAGAGTGTAGATAAATGCTTTAAAAATTATTTAATTCTAAGTTTCAAAGAGGGAGCTAAGCCTAAGAGGCCTTAAGAAGATTAGTAGGGGAAATATGACACAAAGAGACACTTCAAAGCCTTAGTAAGTGACGCCACAAGCTGTGTAATAGGGCCTAGGTTCAAGTAGCAAGGAGAGCACTTTTGGAGTTTTATTTTGCAGCAAGGAGGGGAGGTAGTGGATGGCACAGGGACACTTCAAAGGTGAAGTGTAGATTGAGTTAAAAACTTAAAGATTCGGCTAAGGTGGAGTGAAAATGGGGATTGAATATAGAGAGGGAGTGTTGGCCGGCCAAGGGACTTCTTGGTTAACGAATTCGGTCACCAAAACCCCTTAGGCCGAAAGTTGCATTAAGTATTGTCAACATTTTCTTCTTCTTTTTCTTTCTCAAATCTTTTTTCTCCTTCTCTCTCTCACTCAAGCCGAATCATCATTAAGTCTCCATCTCATTCTTTTCCTTCTTTTGCTCACAATTGTTATTCTTAATCAAAAGTCGAGTACACAAATAACTCCTAGCCGATTGGTTCATTAAACTCTCAAAAGTCGAAACTTGTTGATCAACATTTAGCCTATAGCCGAATCCTTCGTGGTGGCAAGCAGGAGTGCTAACAATTTTAGTAAGGGTAAGGATTCTGTTGTTGTCGTTTATTCCATTTTCTTTTAGCCAAAAGTTGGAATCTAATCTCTTTTACTATTCTTTGGCAAACAATGAAGGGGTTTCGGGATTTGGTTGTTGTTGTCGACTACAAGGAGGAGTTCTTCGGGATTTCTAGATCTAAGGTAAACGAGTGTGGTTTTGGGCTGAAGGCCATTTATTATGTTTAAATGATGGTTTGGATCTAACACATGCCTATAGGAATTTCGGCATCATCAAGAGCAAGGGTTAAATTCGGGATCTAGTCAAACAAGGTAAGTGAATATTCAGCCAAGGGCCATCTTCATAGTTTCCATGTATTAAAACCGATTCTAACAATTGACAAGTAGGGATTTCGACAACTTCAAAGCAAGTAACCACTTTCGGGATTTAAAATCGCAAGGTAAGTACACATGACATTCGGTCAAGGCCATATTTGGTGTTTGGATCTATTTCAGTATTTATTCAAAAGCCAAAACTAACTAGTTAAGTGATTTAGTGTCTAGCCGATTGCAAGAGGGAACATCACAAAGTTTCGAGATTTGATTAGTAATCAAATCGGCAGCAAGGTAAGGATTTTGGTTGAAATAATCCTTCGGGATTTGATTATTTAGTCGAAAGGCTTTTTGCTAAAACACTAAGTGATTGGCCGAATGTAGGAACTAAGGATCTAAAGCATTAGATCGGGCTTTTCGAGATTTTAGTGAACTCGTTAAGTAAATTAGGTCTGTACCCCTAACCCTAAGTCTTAATAGATTTATGGTAATGTTTAATAAATGTGTTAATAAGAATATGTAAAATGTGGCTAAGGGTACCATGCAATGGTACAAAGTACTCAGGTACGTTAACCTACTACTACTGTGGTTATAATATTATGAATATCTGTTATGGCACACATGTGAAACTAGAAGAATGTGAATAAGGCATAAGATAAGCTATTGGCATGATTTGTATGACATGGGGCATATGGGTGATATGAAAAGGGAAGTGATCCGTGGTTTATACCACAATATCTCGAATGTGGTGACTCATGTCACGAATTCGAAAATGGTGACTTACGTCACAAAATATTATCTGGTGGCTATGCCATGAATTTATAAGGGCGATGTGCAAGTTGTCTACAGTGACTGATGATCGCTTCGATGATGTGTAGGGATGGAGGGTTGACTTAGTAGTCCCCACGGTGTGATGGTTGGTACGGGTGATGTGTAGCGAATGGTTATCTAGGTTTGGGTTTGGGTTTGCATCATTGATTATATATGTTTTATATGTATAATTTGACATGCCTAAATTGATTGAGAGTTTGTGTTGGTGGTTATACACTAAGTCCGTTTGACTCACCCCGTTGTGGGATATATTTTCAGGTGACACTCAGTAATGGACCGGGTCGGCAAGAGCTTAATGGTGGCCATGCTCAGCTTAAGGACTATTTTATTTTTATTAGTTTTTAATATTTAAGTTTTGGATTTATTTCAGGTTTCCTTTGATGTAATAAGGCCACTAGTATGAAACTGCTTATGCATGCATTTTAAAATTATTTTAGTAGGATACGATTTTTATCAATCTAAAGTTTAAGTAACTTTTCTTAAAAAAAATAAATGTTAAATGTTTTGACACCAAATCAACTGTTCTTCAAAAACACACAAAATTTGGCAAAGTTCAAATAAGTTTTGAATGGTTTTTCTCTAGAAGCATGCCAAATCTAGTGAGGGCTCGTGGGCCGGGTTTGGGGTGTTTCAAACTCAATCTAAAATACATATTTAGGGCAATTTACAAATTAGCCCCCATATTTTCACATTTTAACATTTTAGTCCCTATGTCACAAAATCACAAAATAAACCAAATTTGCATACACTCATGCTTAGCCGATTATCAACCATTTCATTTAAGCCCATATATTCCATTTATTTCATAATTTAGTCCCTCAAAATATTATTTTCTCAATTAAGTCCATATTACTCAAAATCACCAAAAACTCAAAGACAAACTATGTTAATCTAACACGTATCTTTCATAATTCATCTTCAAACATCACAAAACTCATGTGTTCATCAATGACATATTTCAAAATCATCATCAATTCACAAAATAGAAGCATGGGTTTTGAAGAACATTAAGCAACGATTACAAAAACATAGAAATTATCGCAAACCGAAGCGAAACATACCTTGAATCAAGCTCACTAGTTGTTCTTCCTTTCTTTATTTTATTTGTATTTTTGGCACTAAAGATGGTAACAATGGCTTTATTTTCATGTTTTTATTATATGCTTTAATAAACTTATTATTCATTTTACAATTTTAACCTTTATTAATACATTATGATTTCCACTAACTTTAGGTATTAATGTCCATCCATATTTCCAATGGTTCAATTGCATTATAAGGACCTCACATTTATAAAAACATAACACATAGGTGCTTTTAACATATGACATGCTAATTTATCATCTTTCACAATTAGGTCCTTTTTCTCAAATTAAACACACAAACAACAAAATTAATTCACGAAAATTTCACACATGCTGAATCAAATACTGTAGACACATAAAATAATATTAAAATAATTTTTAACTCAAATTTGTGGTCTCGAAACCACTATTCTGACTAGGGTCTAAACCGAACTGTTACAAGATAGTTGGTATAAAGTTTATTTGAAGCATGTTGTGACATATGGTAATTGATTAGCTGGAATAAAATTTAAACCTAAAGAGAGTGATTCGGTCTACTTGTAATGAAATAAGAAATGGATATTTTAATAATCATTTAAGACATGACAGAAACAATTGATATACCTCAGGGCCTGAATGTTATGAAAACCATCATTGTCGAGAATTCCAAGATGGTAAGTCATCATTACCGGAAACCCGAGATGACGAGTCCATGTTCCTATACCGAGATCGAATGTGATTTGTAGGGTAAATATATATATTCATAAAATGGCCTATTGGTGATGAAATGAAACTAACAGAAATGTGAAATATGACATCTTGTGATTTGGGTTAAAAATGAGTCTTAGGGGCTACTTGAATGCAAGTAAGCTTATAGACTCGAAAATTGTTGAAATGTTAAGGCAAAGATAAACATATGTATATGTGGAATATATATACTAAATGATGAATTACTGCTTGTGATTTGAATGGTAGGTTTAATCTCTTATGTGATAAAATAGAAAATAGTACAATTTAATTGATAGGTGGTAATCGATATGAAATTAAGTTGAATTATGACATACATATATGGCATTAGAATGATGAATTGAGAATGTTAGGATGTAATTTGAATTTATAAGGAAATTAGAAACTAGTTATTAAAGTACATATTATGCTTTAGTTTATTAGATGATGCATTGTATGTGCCAGTATAGTTACTTCGATATATTCGATGATGCACTGTGTGTGCCAATAAGCACTATATGTGCTAGTTTCCCTTACTTCAGTCTGGTAAATGATGCACTTATGTGTCAATATGATTGGTTCGATTTTGTTCGAAGACGTATTACAATACTAGATTGGGATACAAGTTGGTTGATCTATGTATTTGACTTAAGTTTGGGCAAGATCAATAAAGTTATAACATGTGAACAAGTTAAATGAAATATAATTTGGGTTGATATTGAGATTGATGATTCGAATGTAAATTGTGATATATGAATATCGATAGCATGAAACAAACTATATGATCCAATTAATCAAGCTCGAGGATCGATAAGAACAGATAAAAAACGAGTTAATTGATTCGAAAATGAAAATCTTAGTACCCCACCTCTTTTCAGGTAAATTTTAGGGACGAAATTTCTTAAGGGGGAGAATTGTAACGACCCAGTTTCCAATGGTGTCAAAAATTAAGGTTCTCAAATGTCATTTTCGTAAAATGTGTTCACAAAAATTAGTACTTAATATTTATGATACTAGTATAGATACATATTAAAGTTGGTCTAGTAATTTTTCTTACTTGATAGTAAATTAAGGTACAAGTGTAATGATACTAAAGTGAGTGGAGTTGAAACTTACAATTTCGAGATCCCATTTCCATAAATCGAGTCAGTAAATATTATTAAGTATTACTTACGAGTTAATTGTAATTTTATATAAATTTTGATCGAATAAATTTGCTAATTGGACAATTAGTAAATGTACAAGTGTATCGGTTCTAAAGTCAGTGGTTTTGGAAATTGAGGTATCGAGACCTTCGATACCTTAATTTTCGTAAACCAAACTCATAAATATTTTTATTAAATATTTATGGAGTTAATTTGTAAACAAATTTAATTTTGGTTTGGTAATTTCGTATACTTAGTGCTTAATGTAAGTACAGGGACTAAATTGTATAAGAGGTAAAAGTGTGATTTATAAAAAAATTATAGTTTAGAATTTAATAAAGGGGCTAAAGTGGCAATTAACCACTAAATTTCTTTGTGTGGTCGTTCAACATATGTATATATGTTATAATATATATATATATGCAAATTATTAAAAGAAAAGAAAAAGAAAATAAATAGTATAAAAAAGACGGAGATTTAGTAAGTTAAAACGGTAGTGGTTGGTTAAAAGAAACATCTTTGGTTCTTTTCATTCTCCAACCATTCGAAGCAAAATTGGCATGAAGGGAGAAGCGTATGGCCTTAGGGATTGAATGTTTTAAGCTTAAATTGGTTAGTACAATTTAGTCTTTTTCTTGTAATTTTTATGTTTTTGAAATCCTAGTACTATAAGCTAATTGACCCATGTGGTCATTTTTTGTTATTGTTAAAATTTGAGGATGTTACTTTAGTTGAATGTTTGAAGTTCAAGTGTAAATGGTTAACTTTTAAGCTTAGATATGAAAAATGACTAATTCGTAAAGTGAAAATTATTAATTTTGAACATAGGGACTAAATTGTAATATATCAAAATTGATATGAAATTTCTATGATTATTGATAATAGAGGACTATTGAAGGATGGATTTGAAATGAGTTTAAAATCGGAGCTCAAATATGAAAGTTAAGATTGTTTCGATTTTAAAGACTAAATTGAATAAAATGTAAAATGTTAGGGAAATTGTTAAAAATGTTATTAGGAAGGAATATGCATTATATTGAATGTTATAAGACACTCGAGACTGATAACTGAAATAAATTATTATATAGATCGAGATTTGAGTTAATTGGGGATAGTTAGGGAAAAAGTCAATTTTCAGCAATTTAGTTCTCGGCGTTTTGTGTGTCGTTATTTTTGTCTTGTAAGTTCATATGGGACTTACTTTATTAATTAATGATGCATTTTTATTATTTTTTCTTGATATTTGAACTGTTATTTAGATAATGTTTTTGGCATCAAAGGATTAAATCAAAATATATGTATTAAATGATTACGATATGAAAGCTCAAAGTTTACCGTGAGCAAATTCTTGGTTTGATGTTTATTAAATTCTATATGTTATGATATTTTATATTATTTCTTGTTGTAGTCCAATGCTAAGAAAGAATTGATTTATCTTGAAGTAGTTTATATGGAATTGATTTGCATGTATTAACTGGATTAAAATTGAGCAAGAGTATGTTTGTATCTTTGTAACATTTGATATGCTTTAGAGGCTGGAAAAAGTATGCTTCAAATGCTATCAAAGTAAGTTTTAAATGTTGTCCAAAATATGTTTTAAATGCCATCTAAAGCATGTTTTAAGTATTGTCCAAGCTGAACATTTCTATTATGTTTATGCTAAATTAAATGATAGGATTAAATAAGTGTTTATGTCGATTTTTATGCTGATATTATAGGTGAATAAGTGTTTTTCCAAAGCTAGTTATACCAGATATGTTTCATGTCAATTTAATGCTTTACATTATTTGCCTGATATATTATCGTTTCAATGGGAAGGATAAAGAAGTGTAATTCAAGGTTGTTCAAATATTGTTGTTTTACATTATTCGATTATTATTATTTGAGTGTTCGTTGATATTGTAGTTTAAATATTATATGGTGGGTGAATGTTATAAACTATGTTGTATGTATGTTCAGTTCTAATGTTCAAAGGTTGGTGTTTCTATAACCCAAACTATTTTGTTTGTTGCTTTTAGATATATATTGCATTATTTGGTAAGTATATAAGGTGAGATGGTATTTTGAAATAATATGGTGTAATTCTAAATTTGAACCAAAACAATGTGATCGAATAGTTTCTGGTGACAAGAAATTAGATTGAATAGCTATAAAAATAATGTGCATTGTACGTGAACTTAGTTTTGTAATGGAATTGAGATGTTGGTTTTGCATAAATGGGAATGCCATTGAATAAGAAGTGCTTATGACTACTTGTCGGGGCGTGCTAGGTGCCCCATTTGTCGAGTATACCGACCAGTGTTGGGCACATCTATTGTTGGTTATACCGACAGTGCTTGGCACATCTATTATCAATTTTACCGACAAGTGCTGGGCACATCTATTATCGATTATACAGACCAATGCTAGGCACATCTAATGTCAATTTTACCCCAGTGTTGGGCACATTTATTGTAGGTTTTGCCAGCCAGCGTAGGGCATGATTCATTATTACGGATTTATCCGTCAAGCACTAGGTGCCAAATTGGTGTGTTGGTTGGATTCGCATAAAAGTCCGAGTTCTAATCACGTTAACAAGGAAAATGAACTGAAAAGATGGGAATCAAATTAACATGTGAGTAATGAACGATACTAATGTTAGAATGAAATAAGATATATATGTGGTTACTTTTATTGAGTAAAGAAAATAAAATGAGATGCTTCTTATTAGAAACTCTAGAGAGATTTGATGAATGTAGTTCCCAAAATATGAAAGCCACGTGTAGTTTCGAAAATATGAAAGCTACACTTTTTTTATTTTATTTTAGAATAAGGTTTTTTAAACCTTATTAAACTCCATCTATTTGATTTTGATTCGAATAAGGTTTTTCAATCTTAATACACTCCTATTAGAATATGGCTTTACAAGCATATAAATAAGACATAGTCTACTCCTTTTATAATCATTCAAATTCGACATAGTGAACTTTCTTATCATCTTTGCCCGTGGTTTTTTCCCGAAAGGGTTTCCATGTAAAAATCTGCGTGTTCTTTATTTTTATTTCTCTTTTCTTTATGATATATTGTCATTACTGACATTCTATTTTTACAAATTGGTATTAGAGCTTCTGGGTTGTCATCTCAAACACGGTAATAGCATCTTTGAAGTATGAAATTCTGTTGTTGGATCGCAACACCAGATTCGTGTTGTGGCAGATAAAGATGAAGGCATTTCTTGCACATATGGACTTAGAGGAAGCCCTGGTAGGGGTAGATAAGATGCCTTTGACATTGACGGAGGAAGAGAAGAAGCGCAAGGATTGAAAGGCATTAACACAGTTACATCTACATTTGTCTAATGAAATTTTACAGGATGTAATGAAGGAGAAGGCCGCCGCTGGATTATGGAAGAGGCTGGAATAGATATGTATGTCGAAAACTCTAACCAGCAAGTTGCATATGAAGCAGTGTCTTTATGCTCATCGTTTGGAGGAAGGTGCCTCTGTGCATGAACACTTAATAGTGTTCAAAGAAATTCTCTCAAACTTGGAGGCCTTGAAGGATCAGTATGATAAGGATGATCTAGTGTTGGTTCTAATTTGTTTGTTTCCCCCATCTTATTCAACCTTTAGAGAAATGATTTTATATAGCTGCGAGTCTCTCATAGTTGATAAGGTTTATGATTCTTTGACCTCGTAAGATAATATAAAGCATCTTGTGGTTAAAACCGACTCTCAGGGAGAGGGCCTCATTGTTTGTAGGAGACAAGATCGAAATGTTGATGATGTTCATAGAAAGGCACAAGAACGGATTCCTCACGATAAATCTAAGGGTAGATCGAAGTCTTCAAATAGAGGTAAAACTTGTAACTTCTACAAGAAGAAAAGGCACATTAAATCTGAATGCTATAAGCTATAGAACAAGATCAAAAGGGAAGCTGGGAATTAAAAGGAAAACAACTATAAAATTTTAGTGAAGCTAATGTTGTAGAAGACTACAGCGATGGTGAACTTCTAATCACTTCTGTCAACAATTCTAAAGTGATCAAGGAGTGGATCCTTGATTCGGGCTACACCTTCCACATGAGTCCCAATCGGGATCACTTTACAACTTACGAAATAATTTCTAAAGGTGTTGTTTTGATGGGAAATAATGCTTCGTGTAAAATCGCAGGTGTTGGAACAATTAAAGTTAAGATGTTTGATGGAGTTGTCAGAACACTTAGTGACGTACGACATGTTCAAGAATTGAAGAGAAATTTAATTTCGTTGAGCACTCTTGATTCAAAAGGGTACAAATACACAGCTGAAAGTTGGGTTTTGAAGTGTAACACCCAAACCCGATCTATGCATTAAGACTAGATTTGGTTTGTTACCCGAATCGAGCTATATTTTTTTTTTCAATAAGTTGAAAACTACAATATTAATTACGAGATTTAATAAAATTAGAAGAGTATTTGAATTTGATAAATATTAGAAAACATTAGTTGAAAATCATTGTATTATCAAAACCTTTAGGTAATTTGTTAAAGAGTTAACGATAATAAAATATTTATAAAAGAATTTCATATACTTGAAAACCCAAATTTATTTTAATAAAACATCATATAATCATAGCCCATAATTAAAAGTCCAAAGTATAATTTAAAACCAAACACACATAAAATCCATGAATTATTTATAGAGGCCCTTATTACAATATCCCAAAATAGTAAAAATATTTATTAAAAAGTTTAGAGTTTAAATAACCTGATTTTGCAAGATGGCCTCCACGAAGTCATCCTCTACCAAGTCCACGCCAATTTCCATTACCCGAGATGGAAAAATTAAAGGGGTGAGTTACTTAGAACTCAAAGTGCAACTCACTTACCATCATTATTGGGCCGATCGTCAAGATATTATCTTTGGGCTTGAGCCTAATTACGAATTCAACAATATATCATAAAATGAAATAAAATAAGTTAAAATGCATGTAAAATGAATTTCCCAAACCAAACCTAATATCCATCCGCTAACACCCCGTATCAACCATCACACCCGTGGGATCAAGTCAACCCACCCCGCCAACACACCAATCGTAGGCATTAAGCCTTTTTATAATTGTGGCAAAGCCACCAACTAGAGGCAATAAGCCATATTTGTTTTTGTGGCAAGGCCACCGAACTAGAGGCAATAAGCCATATTTGTTTTTGTATGGCGGACCACCGAACTAGATTTTTGGCAACTGGCCATTCTTCTCTTCATATACCCCACCCCATGCAATTATGCGATATAACAAAATATAGTCATATAACAATTTTATTTAATCCATAACATTGGTGGGTTTATCATTAAACATTTCATTTGGCCCAAAAAATAATTTAGCAATTTGCCCATTTAGCAGTTTAGTGGGCTTTGGCCCATTTATCAAACTAGAGTATTTTGACCCACTTTATCGAACTAGAGTATTTTGGCCCAATTTATCGAACTAGAGTATTTTTGGCCCAATTTATCGAACTAGAGTATTTTTGGCCCAATTTATCGAACTAGAGTATTTTTGCCCAATTTATCGAACTAGAGTATTTTTGCCCAATTTATCGAACTAGAGTATTTTTGGCCCAATTTATCGAACTAGAGTATTTTTGGCCCAATTTATCGAACTAGAGTATTTTGGCCCAATTTATCGAACTAGAGTATTTTGGCCCAATTTATCGAACTAGAGTATTTTGGGGCCCATTTTCACGAAACATACAATTTACATATTAACAAGTAATTTCTTGAGGGCGTTTTCGTAATTTTCACCATTTAGTCGTTTTTACGTATTTTCGTCAAAATATCAGTTTTTACATTTTTATCGATCTAGTCATTTTTACGATTTTTATTTCCATACCGAAATTGACATCCAACCGAGAAATAGTGTGAAGTTACACACCTCGATACCGAGAGTACTAATCCTTCTCGCCTCAAGACCTAAAACATATTTCGATCCGTTAGAATACTATTTCAGTATAAATATTCTTAATCGATAATAGATCCAAAATCTTACCCTCTTGATTTTGAATCACTTCGATTTTCGGCTTCTCCTCGTTTATTGATTCGCTCGTCACGAGAATCCACCAACGATAATGGCTCTAAGTTCGTACTACTTGAATAATTGACTCCCTTCGGAAGATGGTCTGCAACCCGGTGGAAAATCCCGGACTGCCGAAACCGCTCTTCGTTTAAATGGGGGATTTACAGATCCGCCCCTCTTAACGTGACTAACCACCGCCCTTTTCTTCCCTATTTTGAAAGTCTTCAAGATCCAAAGGGATATTAGTTAAATCTAAAATAATATCGAATAATACTAGAGGCTTTAAAAGATGTGATTTCCTTACCACAATAATTCGATTCCAACGTTTCTACGATTCTCCCGATCACTTGAGTTCCGATCTTCCGTTATTGCACTATATAATAACGAATGAAGCGTTATTAGAACGAACGTTTATTTCGATCCAAAAAGGCCTTCATAACACCATTAATATTCGGTCATAACACTATTAATAAATCGAAACGAAAAAGAAGAAGAACCCCTTACCTATAATCCACGATCGAAAAGAAAGGATTGAGAAAGGTGTTTGTGATGGATGAAGATTTCGGCTATGTATGATCAAAGAAAAAGAAATAAAGATTCGGCTAAGGCACTCTAGCATTCGCCAAGAGAGTGTTTGATGGAGAAACTTTGAATGAGAGGAATTAAAATATGAAAGAAGAGATGGTGATGATGTTGTTTGATTTCAATGAGAAGAGAAGAAAAGATGGATTTTAGGAGCTAGTACATTCGGCCATGGTAAAAGAAAAGAGAAAGGATGGTTCTTTTGGTATAGTTGATTTCGCACTCAAAGAAAAGACACAAAGCAATGGCTAAAGAAATAAAAAAAATGACCAAATGATCACAAAACTTGAGCTTTACCAAATGCACAATTCGGCCAAGATGAAAGTTGAAAGAGAGAAACAAAATTCTACACAAGGTGCAAGGAATGACCAAAGAGAAAAAGAAATTCTTAGCCAAAACTAACACAAAATTTGGCTCCCTCCTATACCAAGTTGCCAGTCAACACATGGTCAATTGGCCATGATTTTGTTTCCAAAATTTTCCCTTGATATGTGCCTTATGTTCCCCCTATCTTTCCTTAAGTATTTGATTCCATGCCATAAGTTATCTATTTCCTTAATCCTTTGATACACTAACCAAAAATAACATGGTCAACACTTACCATATATGTTCTTGGCCACACTTGCTATACATGTGCAGAAAATTAAAAACAAAAATTCATCTAGATGCTAAACAAGGGATTCGAACCTCTTCCCTCAAGCTATAACCCATGCGCCAACTCCACCATGCCATGTACTCAACTTATGACACTCATTAACACTTAATTTAACTTAAGTCTTAATGACATTTGCTTCTCTTCAATAAATTCTCAATTATTAAATTTATTCCATATCCAAATTATGCTATACTCCTCTTTAGGACTTCAATAAGCACTAAAATAAAAGAAAGAAATTTTCCTTTAAAATCTAAACACCAATTCATGCAATATATATACTCGAATTTTTAGGGTGTTACAACTCTACCCTCCTTAAAGAAAATTTCATCCTCGAAATTTACCCGGTTGAAAGAGGTGAGGGTATTGTTGCCAAATTGCATCCTCGGGCTCCCACGTAGCTTCCTTCACTCCGTGGTTATGCCATAGAACTTTGACCAACGGCACGGTTTTCTTTCTTAGCACCTTGACATCTCGGTCTAAGATTTCCACTGGTTCTTCTTCAAAAGACAAATCTAAATTTACCTCCAATTCTTCTACCGGTATAATGTGCGAAGGATCTGATCTATAACGCCTCAACATGGAAACATGAAAATATTATGAATTTGATCCAATTAGGAGGTAACTCAATCGATAAGCCATCGGACCAACACGCTTGACACGATAAGGTCCAATGTATCTAGGACTTAGCTTGCCCTTCCTTCCTAATCAAGATCTTTTTCCAAGGAGATACCTTCAAGAAAACCTGATCCCCCACATCATACTCGATATCCTTTCGCTTCAGGTCCGTGCATCGACTTACGTCTATCTCGAGGCTTCTTTCAACCGTGCTCGAATAACTTTTACCTTATCCTCATCTCGAGATATCATCTCGGACCTAACATCATCTTTCGCCTCGGTCCAACAAATAGGAGAACGACACTTACGACCATACAATGCCTCGTAAGGTGCCATCGAATGCTAGACCGATAGTATTTGTTATACACGCAATTACGCGGTGGTAGATAATCCTCCCAACTACCCACAAGTCGATTACATCCCCTTAACATATCTTCCAATATCTGAATTACTCTCTCCGACTGACCATCAGACTGAGGATGAAAAGCCGTACTGAAATTCAACTTTGTCCCCAAGGCTTCATGCAGAGCTTTCTAGAATCGTGATGTAAACCTAGGGTCCCTATCCGATATAATAGATACAGGTACCCCATGCAACCACACAATTTCGGATACATACAGTTTCGCCAACTTCTGTAATGAATAATCTGTACGGACTGACAGGAAATGAGCAGTCTTCGTCAACCGATCAACAATTACCCACACATAATTTTTCTTAGTAGGTGTTAAAGGTAACCCACTAACAAAAACCATGGTTATCCGTTCCCATTTCCAAAGAGGAATTTTTATCGGTTGTAACAACCTGACGATAATTGATGTTCGCCTTCACTTGTCGACAAGTCAAACATTTTCCCACAAATTACGAAATCTCACGTTTTAACCACAGCCTGTCATAATCGTTCACGGAGATCTCGTCTGACTTATTTCCTCCGGATGCATAGCATAAGGGCTACTATCGCCTCCTCAGAATCGATTGCCTCGATCTGAATCCTTAGGCATACATACTCTTCCTCAAAGCACAACACACCCTCCGTGTTTATTCCAAAATCCTCAATTTCACCATTTTCAACTTGCAAAGTAAAGGTCCCAACTTCTCATCGATGTCTGCTTTTTCCTTGATTTGTTCCACCACAGGCTTTACACAAGTTCGCTAACAAGCGCCATCCTCATACGAGACTCAAATGGGCAAACAATGCTCTCAAATCGAATCATGTCTTACGACTTAACGCGCCACTACCACGTTAGCCTTTCCAGATGATATTCGATTGAGAAATCATAATCTTTTAATAATTCTACCCATCTTCTTTGTCTCAAATTTAACTCCTTTTGGGTAAGGAGGTATTTAAGACTCTTGTGATCCGTGTAGATTATAGATTTCTCACCATAGAGATAGTGTCTCCAAATCTTTAGAGCAAAGACAACGGCAGCTAACTCCAAATCATGAGTAGGGTAGTTTATTTCGTGTGGTCTCAATTGACGAAGCATAAGCCACCACCTTTCCATTTTGCATCAACACATAACCCAAACCCGTGTGAGACGCATCACAATAAGCGATGAATTCTTTTCCGACCTCCTATGAATCAAACCGGAGCTTCCGTCGGGATCTTCTTCAATTTCTTGAAACTCTCTTGCGCTTTTCAAATTCAAATATCAGAGCTCCTTTTCGCATAGCAGTTTAGTTAGAACCGCAATCAACGAAAACCCTCTACAAAACGTCTATAGTATCCACCAAACCCAAGAAACTCTAAATTTCACCACCGATGTTGGTGGTTTCCAATCCGAATAGCCTCAATTTTCGAGGATCCACCCTTATTCCTTGGTGATACTACATGACCAAGGAAAGTCACTTCCTTTAGCCAAAATTCGCACTTACTAAATTTGGTATACAATTGTTTATCAAAGTAGTAGTAATACTATCCGCAAATCTTTGGTCATGTTCCTCCTCATTTCTCGAATAAACCAATATGTCATCTATGAACACTACCACGAATCGGTCTAAATATGGTTGAAAGACTCGATTCATCATGTCCATAAATGCACTGGTGCATTGGTTAGTCCAAACGGCATCACTACAAACTCATAGTGTCCGTAACGTGTCCGAAATCTTTGTCTTATAAATGTCCGCTTCTTTTACCTTGAGTGGTGATAACCCGACCTTAAATTAATTTTGGAGAAAATCTGAAGCTCCTTTTAATTGATCAAGCAGTCGTCAATTCTCGGTAGAGGATACCGATTCTTGATCGTCAATTTATTCAATTGTGCGTAGTCAATGCACATACGCATCGATCCATCCTTCTTCTTGACGAATGCAGGCGGGTGCTCCCACGGAGACACACTTGGTCGAATAAATCCCCAATCCAAGAATTCTTAAATTTGAGCTTTGAGCTCACCAAATCCTTCGGTGCCATTCTATAAGGAGCAATGAACCTTTGGAGTCCTGCAAAAGCTCAATGCCAAATTCTACTTCTCGATCTGAGGTATACCGAAGTTCTTGGAAATACATCGAAAAATTCCTTCACCGTCCTCACATCATCCACAGATAACTCTTTAGCATCCAAAGCACAGATAAAGGCTAGGAATGCTCCATATCCTTTCTGCACCAACTTCTCCGCCTTTAATGCGAAACCACATTTGCCAAATAGTTCTTTCGCTCGCCAATCATTATGACTTCCTTATCATCCAAGGTTCTTCTTGACATTCGTTTTTCAGACAATCCAATTCAGCCGATGTTTAACCACCAATCCATGCCTAGAATGAGATCGAACTCACCGAAAGGTAGTTCCATCAAGTTTGCTAAGAATATCTCCTCTTGAATTTTTAAGGGCACATCTTTATGTAACACCCCAAACCCGGTCTATGCGTTGAGACTAGATTTGGTTTGTTACATGAATCGAGTTATCTTTAAATTTGCAATAAGTTGAAAATTTCAATATAAATTTCAAATTTTAAAATAAATAGAAGAGTATTTAAATTTGATAAAATATTTGAAAACATTAGTTGAAAATCATTGTATTATCAAACCCTTTTAATAGTTTGTTAAAGAGTTAACTAAAATAAAATATTTATAAAAGATTTCCATATACTTGAAAACCCAAATTTATTTTAGTAAAACATCATAAAATCACAACCCATAATTTAAAAAAAGTCCAAAGTTTAGTTTAAATCCCATACACATAAAATCCATAAGTTATTTATAGAGGCCCTTATTACAATAATCCAAAATAGTAAAAATATACTTATTAAAAGTTCGAGTTTAAATAACCCTATCTCGCAAGATGGCCTCCACGAAGTCATCCTCGCCCAAGTCCACATCAATTTCCATTACCCGAGATGGAAAGAATTTAAAGGGTGAGTTACTTAGAACTCGAGGTGTAACTCACTTACCACCATTATTGGGCGATCATCAAGACATTATCTTGGGCTTGAGCCCAATTGAATTCAACAATATATCATGAATTAAAACAATTAATAATGCATGTAAAATGTAATTCCCAACCCATACCTAATATCCATCCGCTAACACCCGTACCAACCATCACACCGTGGGGATCAAGTCAACCCACCCCGCCATCACACCAATCGTAGGCATTAAGCCTTTTTATAATTGTGGCATAGCCACCGAACTAGAGGCAATAAGCGATATTGTGGCGAAACCACCGAACTAGAGGCAATAAGTTTATATTGTGGCGAGCCACCGAACTAGAGGCAATAAGCGATATTGTGGCGAAACCACCGAACTAGATATTTGTGGCACCGCCATTCTTCTCTTCATATATCCCACCCATGCAATTATACATGTACTATAAAATATAAAATTTATTAACAATACATAACATGGTGGGTTTATCAATAACATTTCATTTGGCCCATAATTATAATATAGCAATTTGTCTATTTAGCAGTTTAGTGGGCTTTGGCCCATTTACCGAACTAGAGTGTTTTGGCTAAATTTAACGAACTAGAGTATTTTGGCCCAATTTAACGAACTAGAGTATTTTGGCCCAATTTAACGAACTAGAGTATTTTGGCCCAATTTAACGAACTAGAGTAATTTGGCCCAATTTAACGAACTAGAGTATTTTGGCCCAATTTAACGAACTAGAGTATTTTGGCCCAATTTAACGAACTAGAGTATTTTGGCCCAATTTAACGAACTAGAGTATTTTGGCCCAATTTAACTAAACATCCAATTTACATATTAACGAAAATTTTCTAGAAGCGTTTTAGTAATTTTTACGATTTAGACGTTTTTACGTATTTTCGTCAAAATATCAATATTTACGTTTTACCGATCTAATCGTTTTTACGATTTACTTCATATCGAAATTCACATCCAACCGAGAAAATAATGAGTGTGAAGTTACACACCTGTTACCGAAAGTACTAATCCTTCTCGCTCCTCGGCACCTAAAACATATTTTGATCCGTTAGACAACTAATTAGTAAAAATAATCTTAATCGATAATAGATCCAAAATCTTACCCTCTTGATTTTGAATCACTTGATTTTGGCTTTTCCTCGTTTATTGATTCACTAGCACGAGAATCCACCAACGATAACGGCTCGGAAGTTCGTACTACTTGAATAATGGACTTCCTTCGGAAGATGGCCCATAACCGGTGGAAAATCCGACCGCCGAAATCGCTCTTCGTTTGAATGGGGATTTACGATCCGCCCTCTTAACGTGACTAACCACCCCTTTTCTTCCCTATTTTGATATCTTCAAGATCCAAAGGAATTTAGTTAGATCTAAAATAATATCAAATATTACTAGAGGTTTTAAAGAGATTTGATTCCTTACCAAAATAAAACGTTTCCAACGTTTCTACAATTCTCCGATCACTTGAGTTCCGATCTCGTTATTGCACTAAATAATAACGAAAGAGACGTTATTAGAATGAACGTTATATCAATCCAAAAAGTCCTTCAATTCACCATTACTATTCGGCCATAGTACCTTAAAAATCAAAATGGAAAAGAACCCTTACCTATTTTCCACGATTGAAAGGAAAGGATTGAGAATGGTGTCTAATTGATGAAGGATTGACTATGTATGATCAAGGAAAAGAAAAAAAAAATATTTGGTTTATAGGCACAATAGCATTCGCCAAGAGAGTGAAGATGGAAGAATTTCGATTGAAAAGAAATAATATAAGAACGAAAGGATGATGGTGATGTTGTTGCTTGATTTCAAAGAGAAGAGAAGAAAAGAAAAAAAGAACTTTAGGAGCTAGTATATTAAGCCATGGTAAAGAAAAGAGAAAGATGATTCTTTTTGGTATGGATGATTTCGGCACAAGAAGAAAAAACACAAAGAATTGGCTAACGAGATAAGCAAAAGGAATAACCAAATGGTCACAACATTTGAGCTTTACTAATGCCCTATTCGCCAAGGTGAAAGTTTGAGAGGAGAAAACAAAGAAAAAAATCTGCACAAGTGCAAAGAATGACCAAAGAGAAAAGAATGAGATTTTAGCCAAACTAACAAAAATTTGGCTCCTTCCTAAACCAAGTTGCCGTCCAAGCACATGGTCAATTGGCCATGATTTCTTTCAAAATTTCCCTTGATATGTGCCTTATGTCCCCTATCTTTCCTTAAACCTTTGATTCCATGCCATAAGTTAGTTGTTTCCTTAATCCATTGATACACTAACCAAAAATAACATGGTCAACACCTTCCTTATATGTTCCTTGCCGACACTTCTTAGTCATGAGCGGAAAATTAAAACAAAAATTCATTTAGGTGCTATACAAGGGATTCAACCTCTTCCTCTTACTAGAACCCATGCGCCTAACTCCACCATGCCATATGCTCATTTTATGACACTCTTTAGCACATAATTTAGCTTAAGTCTTAATCACCTTTGTTTCACTTCAATAAATTCTCAATTAATAAATTTTATTCCTTCTTCAAATTATGCTTTACCCTCTCTAGGACTTCTATAAGCACTAAAATAAAAAATAAGAGATTTTTCCTAAAAAATCTAAACACCAATTCATGCAATTTAAATACTCCGATTTTTAGGTGTTACAACTCTACCCTCCTTAAAGAAAATTTAGTCCTCGAAATTTACACAGTTGAAAAAGGTGAGTGTATTGTTGCTTGAATTGCATCCTCTGCTCCCACGTAGCTTCTTCCACTCCGTGGTTCGCCCATAGAACTTTAACCAACGACACGGTTTTCTTCCTTAATACCTTGACATCTCGTTCTAGGATTTCCACCGGTTCTTCTTCAAAGGACAAATCAATTCACTCAATTCTTCTCTGGGTATAATGTGCAAAGGATCCGATCTATAACGCCTCAACATGGAAACATGAAAGACATTATGAATTTGATCTAACTCGGAGGTAACTCAATCGATATGCCCTTTGGACCAACACGCTTGACACGATAAGGTCCAATATATCTAGGACTTAGCTTGCCCTTCCTTAGAATCAAGATCTTTTCCAAGGAGATACCTTCAAGAAAACCCGATCTCCCACACTATACTCGATGTCCCTTCGCTTGGATCTGCGTCGACTTACGTCTATCTCGAGGCTTCTTTCAATCGTGCTCGAATAACTTTTACCTTATCCTCATCTCGGATATCATCTCGGGACCTAACATCGTCTTTCGCCAACTCGGTCCAACAAATAGGAGAGCGACACTTACGACCATACAATGCCTCGTAAGGTGCCATCGAATGCTAGACCGATAGCTGTTGTTATATCGCGAATTACGCGGTGGTAGATAATCCTCCCAACTACCCCTCAAGTCGATTACACATCCTCTTAACATATCTTCCAATATCTGAATTACTCTTTCCGATGACCATCGATCGAGGATGAAAAGCCGTCTCAAATTCAACTTTGTCCCCAAGGCTTCATGTAGAGCTTTCGAATCGTGATGTAAACCTAGGGTCCCTATCCGATATAATGAATCTGGTACCCCATGCAACCTCACAATTTCGGATACGTATAGTTTTGCCAATTTCGCAATGAATAATCCGTGCTGGCGGCAAGAAATGAGCGGTCTTCGTCGGTAGATCAACAATTACCCCAATGTAATTTTTCTTAGTAGGTGTTAAAGGTAACCCACTAACAAAATCCATAGTTATCCGCTCCCATTTCCAATGAGGAATCTTTATCGGTTGTAACAATCCAGACGGTAATTGATGTTACGCCTTCACTTGTCGACAAGTCAAACATTTTCCCACAAACTCGTAATCTCACGCTTCAACCACGCCACCAATACAAGACACGAAGATCTCGATACATCTTATTTCCTCCGGGATGCATAGCATAAGGGCTACTATCGCCTCCGTAGAATCGGTTGCCTCAAATCTAGATCCTTAGGCATGCATACTCTCCTCGAAAGCACAACACACCTCGTGCTTATTCCAAAATCCTCAATTTCACCATTTTCAACTTGTCGCGATAAAGGTCCCAACTTCTCATCGATGTACATTTTTCCTTGATTTGTTCCGATACGGAGGTTTCACGAAGTTCGCTAACAAGCGCCATCCTCATCTGAGACTCAAATGGGCAAACAAAGCTCTTAATTCAGATACCGCCTTACGACTTAACGTCGGCTACCACGTTAGCCTTTCGGGATGGTATTCGATGGAGAAATCGTAATCCTTTAACAATTCTACCCATCTTCTTTGTCTTAAATTCAATTCCTTCGGGTAAGGAGGTATTTAAGACTTTGTGATCCGTGTAGATTATAGACTTCTCACCATAGAGATAGTGCCTCCAAATCTTTAGAGCAAAGACAACGGCAATAACTCCAAATCATGAGTAGGGTAGTTTACTTGTGTGGTCTCAATTGACGAGAAGCATAGGCCACCACCTTTCCATTTTGCATCAACACACAACCTGACACATGCGAGGCGCATCACAATAAGCAGTGAATTCTTTTCCACCTCGGGTTGAATTAAACTGGAGCTTCATCAGGATCTTCTTCAATTTCTCAAAACTCTCTTGCTACTTTTCATCCGGATATACGGAGCTCCTTTCGCAAGCAGTTTAGTTAGGGTGCACAATCAATGAAAACCCCTCTACAAAACGTCTATAGTATCCACCGGACCCAAGAAACTCAAATTTCACTCATCGATGTTGGTGGTTTCCAATCCGAATAGCCTCAATTTTACGAGGATCCACCTTATTCCTTGGTGATACTACATGACCAAGGAAAGTCACCTCCTTTAGCCAAAATTCGCATTTACCAAATTTGGCATACAATTGCTTATCACGAGTAGTTGTAATACTATCCGCAAATCTTGGTCATGTTCCTCCTCATTTCTCGAATAAACCAATATATCATCTATGAACACTACCACAAACCGGTCTAAATATGGTTGAAAGACTCGGTTCATCATGTCCATAAATGCATTTGGTGTATTGGTTAATCCAAACGGCATCACTACAAACTCATAGTGTCCGTAGCGTGTCCGAAATGCCGTCTTATAAATGTCCGCTTCTTTCACCCTAAGTTGGTGATAACCCGACCTTAAATCAATTTTGGAGAAAAGCTGAAGCTCCTTTTAATTGATCAAGCAATTCGTCAATTCTCGGCAGAGGATACCGATTCTTGATCGTCAATTTATTCAACTGTCGTAGTCAATGCACATACGCATCGATCCATCCTTCTTCTTGACGAACAAGACCGGTGCTCCCCACTGAGACACACTTGGTCGAATGAATCCCGATCCAAAAATTCTTGAATTTGAGCTTTGAGCTCAATAACACCTTGATGCCATTCTATAGGGAGCAATGGACACTGGAGCCGTCCCAGGCAAAAGCTCAATGCCAAATTCTACTTCCCGATCTGGAGGTATACCAGGAAGTTCTTCGGGAAATACATCGGGAAATTCCTTCACCGTCCTCACATCATTCACGGATAATTCTTTGGCATCCAAAGCACAGATAAAGGCTAGGAATGCTCCATATCCTTTCCGCACCAACTTCTCAGCTTTTAATGCAGATACCACATTTGCCAGATAGTTCTTTCGTTCACCAATCATTATGACTTCCTTATCATCCGAGGTCCTTACTGACATTCGTTTTTCAGCACAATCCAATTGCGCTCGATGTTTGACCAGTAATCCATGCCGAATGAGATCGAACTCGCGTGAAGGTAGTTCCATCAAATTTGCTAAGAATACTTCCTCTTGGATTTTTAAGGCACGTCTTTAAATATTTTATTAACCATCACCGATCGTCCTAAAGGGTGATTCATCATCATCTCATTTTCAAAATTTGATTCTAAATTGATTTCCAGATATGGCACTAGATACATATGAATGAGTAGAGCCAATATCTATTAAGGCAATAATAGGTACATCAAAAATGAAGAACGTCTGGTTATCACATCGGTGCATTGCCGTCCTCATGGCGTCTAACCGCATAGACCACCGGGATGTCTTGCATCCAGATTTCCTCTATTACCATTGCCTCGACCGGTGCACCTTGACCACGACCAAGCCCATTACCACCACGACTGGTCCACGTCCTCCGGTAGCTACCGATTACCTCCTGGTTGTGCATCATTATTACGGACTTCTTGAGTCGTATCCATTCGTCGAGGACAACTTTTGTACAGATGTTCCATTGAACGCATTTGTAGCATCGCTCGCTTTTCCTCCAACATTCCCCAAATGTCTCTTCCCACACTCGGTGCAATCTCGACTTGATTATTTGCTCTACCGGTTACGCTTGAACGATTCATCATTCGGGGTTTCTTCTAGAATCTTTTGGAAGAACCAGATCTGCGTGTCTCTCTCTTATTTCGGGATCTTTCTCGGTTCGCCGTTTCGAGTTCTTAGCCTCTTGGCTATTTTTGGCCTTCTCCACGAGTGGAAAAATTTCTAACTTGTCATGAGCAATCGAACTCTCACTCATCATTAAGTCCATCTCAAACGCATACAAGCGTTCATGATCTGTTGCTACAATTGTCCGGCATAACGGCTCGACGTAAAAACTCAACTTCATATCTTTGCCACGGTCTTACTTCCTTGGACAAGATTCAGAAATTCCTTCCTTGACGTCTACATAGCTCGTTCCGACGATTTTCCTTGGAAGGCTTTAAAGAATTCCCGATTAATCGGTCTGGCGTCGATGCCTTCTCGAGCGTGAGCCACCAATGACACGCCTCATCTCTCAATAAGGATACTGCTCTCCGGTTTTGCTCACCGTGCATTCCATATCATCCATAATCCGTTCCACGACTTGAGCCAAGATTGACCACATTCGAGCTACACGAGGCTCCTCGAAAACTTCGCATTATTTGCCTTAAGTCGCTCAAATTGACCCACGAGTTGTTGGCCCAATTCTAGTTCCAATGACCACTTTCCAAGACTCGTAGCATTGCTTGAGTCAATGCATGATCTTCTTCCATGTGATCGCGTGATCTCGTTTCACTTTCAATTGACGCAGGTGCATCCACTTCCGGCATATGATTTGGTGCTTGGTAGTAGCACCTCGGCCTCTACCACTGCCACGCTCTACGCGTCCCACGACCACGTCCTCTAGTGCTCATGATAGCTTGTTCGTTTATCTGATTACAAGTTTTATGAATCAAAAATTTTGTTTCGGTGTTTATTAACGATATTTTATGAGATTTGAGATATAAAGTTGTTTTTCGCAACATATCCTATAGTCTCAATCTCTACAGTTTTTCACGTCTAAAACTAGAAGTTCTAGAGTATTCCTATGATCATATCATAGTAATCATTAAGTAGTAAATACTTACTTGACTTGTCACGGATGCTTGTGGTGCCATCTTGATTTTTGAATGATTTCATCACGAAATTATTTTTGAACCCAAACCACGGTAGAGTTTTTGAAATCGGGCTCGATACCACTAAATGTAACACCCAAACCCGGTCTATGCGTTGAGACTAGATTTAGTTTGTTACATGAATCGAGTTATCTTTAAATTTGCAATAAGTTGAAAATTTCAATATAAATTTCAAATTTTAAAATAAATAGAAGAGTATTTAAATTTGATAAAATATTTGAAAACATTAGTTGAAAATCATTGTATTATCAAACCCTTTTAATAGTTTGTTAAAGAGTTAACTAAAATAAAATATTTGTAAAAGATTTCCATATACTTGAAAACCCAAATTTATTTTAGTAAAACATCATAAAATCATAACCCATAATTTAAAAAAGTCCAAAGTTTAGTTTAAATCCCATACACACATAAAATCCATAAGTTATTTATAGAGGCCCTTATTACAATAATCCAAAATAGTAAAAATATACTTATTAAAAGTTCGAGTTTAAATAACCCTATCTCATGATATGGCCTCCACGAAGTCATCCTCGCCCAAGTCCACATCAATTTCCATTACGAGATGGAAAGAATTTAAAGGGGTGAGTTACTTAGAACTCAATGTGTAACTCACTTACCACCATTATTGGGCGGATCATCAAGACATTATCTTTGGGCTTGAGCCCAATTCGAAATTCAACAATATATCATGAATTAAAACAATTAATAATGCATGTAAAATGTAATTCCCAACCCATACCTAATATCCATCCGCTAACACCCCTGTACCAACCATCACACCTGTGGGATCAAGTCAACCCACCCCGCCATCACACCAATCGTAGGCATTAAGCCTTTTTATAATTGTGGCATAGCCACCGAACTAGAGGCAATAAGTCGATATTGTAAGCGAAACATCCAGAACTAGAGGCAATAAGCCGATATTGTGGCGAAACCACCGAACTAGAGCAATAAGCCGATATTGTGGTAAACCACCGAACTAGATATTTGGCAACCGCCATTCTTCTCTTCATATATCCCACCCATGCAATTATACATGTACTATAAAATATAAAATTTATTAACAATACATAACATGGTGGGTTTATCAATAACATTTCATTTGGCCCATAATTATAATATAGCAATTTGTCTATTTAGCGCTTTAGTGGGCTTTGGCCCATTTACCGAACTAGAGTGTTTTGGCTAAATTTAACGAACTAGAGTATTTTGGCCCAATTTAACGAACTAGAGTATTTTGGCCCAATTTAACGAACTAGAGTATTTTGGCCCAATTTAACGAACTAGAGTATTTTGGCCCAATCTGACGAACTAGAGTATTTTGGCCCAATTTAACGAACTAGAGTATTTTGGCCCAATTTAACGAACTAGAGTATTTTGGCCCAATTTAACGAAACATCCAATTTACATATTAACGAAAATTTTCTCGAGGGCGTTTTCGTAATTTTTACGATTTAGACGTTTTTACGTATTTTCATTAAAATATCAATATTTATGTTTTTACCAATCTAATCGTTTTTACGATTTACTTCATACCAAAATTGACATCCAACCGAGAAAATAATGAGTGTGAAGTTACACACCTCGTTACCGAAAGTACTAATCCTTCTCGCTCCTCGGCACCTAAAACATATTTTGATCCGTTAGACAACTAATTCGTAAAAATAATCTTAATCGATAATAGATCCAAAATCTTACCCTCTTGATTTTGAATCACTTCGATTTTCGGCTTTTCCTCGTTTATTGATTCACTAGCCGCCGAGAATCCACCAACGATAACTGGCTAAGTTCGTACTACTTCGAATAATGGACTTCCTTCGGAAGATGGCCCGCAACCCGGTGGAAAATCCCGGACTGCCGAAACCGCTCTTCGTTTGAATGGGGGATTTACGGATCCGCCCCTCTTAACGTGACTAACCACCGCCCTTTTCTTCCCTATTTTGACAGTCTTCAAGATCCAAAGGAATTTAGTTAGATCTAAAATAATATCAAATATTACTAGAGGTTTTAAAGAGATTTGATTCCCTTACCAAAATAAAACGTTTCCAACGTTTCTACAATTCTCCCGATCACTTGAGTTCCGATCTCTGTTATTGCACTAAATAATAACGAAAGAGACGTTATTAGAATGAACGTTATATCAATCCAAAAGTCCTTCAATTCACCATTACTATTCGGCCATAGTACCTTAAAAAATCAAAATGGAAAAGAACCCTTACCTATTTTCCACGGTCGAAAGGAAAGGATTGAGAATGGTGTCTAATTGATGAAGGATTCGCTATGTATGATCAAGGAAAAGAAAAAAATATTTGGTTTATAGGCACAATAGCATTATTAAGAGAGTGAAGATGGAGAGAATTTCGATTGAAAAGAAATAATATAAGAACGAAAGGATGATGGTGATGTTGTTGCTTGATTTCAAAGAGAAGAAAGAAAAGAAAAAAGAACTTTAGGAGCTAGTATATTCTGCCATGGCAAAAGAAAAGAGAAAGATGATTCTTTTGGTATGGATGATTTCGGCACAAGAAGAAAAAAACACAAAGAATTGGCTAACGAGATAAGCAAAAAGGAATAACCAAATGGTCACAAAATTTGAGCTTTACTAATGCCCTATTCGGCCAAGGTGAAAGTTTGAGAGGAGAAAACAAAGAAAAAAATCTGCACAAGTGCAAAGAATGACCAAAGAGAAAAGAATGAGATTTTTAGCCAAACTAACAAAAATTTGGCTCCTTCCCTAAACCAAGTTGCCGTCCAGCACATGGTCAATTGGCCATGATTTCTTTCCAAAATTTCCCCTTGATATGTGCCTTATGTCCCCCCTATCTTTCCTTAAACCTTTGATTCCATGCCATAAGTTAGTTGTTTCCTTAATCCATTGATACACTAACCAAAAATAACATGGTCAACACCTTCCTTATATGTTCCTTGCCACACTTCTTAGTCATGAGCGTAAAATTAAAACAAAAATTCATTTAGGTGCTATACAAGGGATTCAACCTCTTCCTCTTACTAGAACCCATGCGCCAACTCCACCATGCCATATGCTCATTTTATGACACTCTTTAGCACATAATTTAGCTTAAGTCTTAATCACCTTTGTTTCACTTCAATAAATTCTCAATTAATAAATTTTATTCCTTCTTCAAATTATGCTTTACCCTCTCTAGGACTTCTATAAGCACTAAAATAAAAAAATAAGAGATTTTTCCTAAAAAAAAATCTAAACACCAATTCATGCAATTTAAATACTCCGATTTTTAGGGTGTTACAACTCTACCCTCCTTAAAGAAAATTTCGTCCTCGAAATTTACCTGGTTGAAATTTTTAGGGTGTTACCCATTTTCCTCCAACATTTTCCAAAATGTCTTTTCCCACACTCAATGCAATCTCGACTCGATTATTTGTTACCGGGGTTCTACCTTGAACTGATTCATCATTCCGAGGTTTCTTCGGAATCTCTTTGAAGAACCGGACTCGTGTCTCTCTCTTGTTTTGGAATCTTTCTCGCTCACTGCTTCAATTCTTAGCCTCTTGGCTATTTTGGCCTTCTCCACAAGAGTCGAAAAATTTCTAACTTCTTGTGGAGCAATCGAACCTCACTCATCATTAAGTCCATCCTCGAAACGCATACAAGCGTTCGTGATCTGTTGCTACAATTGTTCGGGCATAACGACTTAGGCGTAAAACTCACTTCATATCTTTGCCACGGTCTTACTTCCTTGGACAAGATTCGAAATTCTTTCCTTCGACGTCCTACATAACTTCGTTCCAACGTATTTTCCTTGGAAGGCGACTTTAAAGAATTCCCAATTAATCGATGCGACTTGGTGCCTTCTCGAGCGTTGAGCCACCACCGATCGCCTCATCTCTTAACAAGGATACTGCTCCTCTCAATTTTTGCTCGACGGTACATTCCATATCATCCATAATCCGTTCCACGACTTGAGCCAAGATTCAGCTACATTCGAGCTACACGAGACTCCTCTAAAACTTACGCATTATTTGACTTAAGTCGCTCTGAAATTGACCCACGAGTTGTTGGCCCAATTCTAGTTCCAATGACCCTTTCCAAGACTCGCAGCATTGCTTGAGTCAATGCATTATCTTCTTCCATGTGATCGCGTGATCCGTCTCACTTTCAATTGGCGAGGTCGTCTACTTAAAGATATGATTTGGTGCTTGATCGTAGCACCTCGGCCTCTACCATGGCCACGTCTACCACGTCCACGACCACGTCCTCTAGTGCTCATGATTGCTTGTTCGTTTTATCGATTACAAGTTTTATGAATCGAGAAAATTTGTTTCGTGTTTATTAACGATATTTTATGAGATTTGAGATATAAAATTATTTTTCCACAACATATCCTATAGTCTCAATCTCTACGATTTTCACATCTAAAACTAGAAGTTCTAGAGTGTTCCTATGATTATATCATAGTAATTATTAAGCAATAAATACTTACTTGACTTGTTGCCGGATGCTTGTGGTGCCATACTGATCTTTAAAATATAATTGAACGATTTCATACAAAATTTATTTGCGAACCCAAACCACAGCTGAGTTTTTGAAACTGGCTCTGATACCACTAAATGTAACACCCCAAACATGGTCTATGCATTAAGACTAGATTTGGTTTGTTACCTGAATCGAGCTATATTTTTTTTTCAATAAGTTGAAAACTACAATATTAATTACAGAGATTTAATAAAATTAGAAGAGTATTTGAATTTGATAAATATTAGAAAAACATTAGTTGAAAATCATTGTATTATCAAAAACCTTTAGGTAATTTGTTAAAGAGTCAACGATAATAAAATATTTATAAAAGAATTTCATATACTTGAAAACCCAAATTTATTTTAATAAAACATCATATAATCATAGCCCATAATTAAAAGTCCAAAGTATAGTTTAAAACCAAACACACATAAAATCCATGAATTATTTATAGAGGCCCTTATTACAATATCCCAAAATAGTAAAATATTTATTAAAAAGTTCAGAGTTTAAATAACCCAGATTTTGCGGATGGCCTCCACGAAGTCATCCTCGGCCCAAGTCCACGTCAATTTCCATTACCCGAGATGGAAAAATTAAAGGGGTGAGTTACTTAGAACTCAGCAGTGCAACTCACTTACCACCATTATTGGGCCGGATCGTCAAGATATTATCTTTGGGCTTGAGCCTAATTACGAAATTCAACAATATATCATAAAATGAAATAAAATAAGTTAAAATGCATGTAAAATGAATTTCCCAAACCAAACCTAATATCCATCCGCTAACACCCCGTACCAACCATCACACAGTGGGGATCAAGTCAACCCACCCCGCTAACACACCAATCGTAGGCATTAAGCCTTTTTATAATTGTGGCAAAGCCACCGAACTAGAGGCAATAAGCCATTTTTGTTTTTGTGGCAAGGCCACCGAACTAGAGGCAATAAGCCATATTTGTTTTTGTGGCAGGGCCACCGAACTAGATTTTTGGCAACTGGCCATTCTTCTCTTCATATACCCCACCCCATGCAATTATGCGTATATAACAAAATATAGTCATATAACAATTTTTATTTAATCCATAACATTGGTGGGTTTATCATTAAACATTTCATTTGGCCCAAAAATAATTTAGCAATTTGCCCATTTAGCAGTTTAGTGGGCTTTGGCCCATTTATCAAACTAGAGTATTTTGACCCACTTTATCGAACTAGAGTATTTTGGCCCAATTTATCGAACTAGAGTATTTTGGCCCAATTTATCGAACTAGAGTATTTTTGGCCCAATTTATCGAACTAGAGTATTTTGGCCCAATTTATCGAACTAGAGTATTTTTGCCCAATTTATCGAACTAGAGTATTTTTGGCCCAATTTATCGAACTAGAGTATTTTTGGCCCAATTTATCGAACTAGAGTATTTTTGGCCCAATTTATCGAACTAGAGTATTTTGGCCCAATTTATCGAACTAAGTATTTTGGCCCAATTTATCGAACTAGAGTATTTTGGGGCCCATTTTCACTAAACATACAATTTACATATTAACAAGTAATTTCTAGAGGCGTTTAGTAATTTTCACCATTTAGTCGTTTTACGTATTTTCGTCAAAATATCAATTTTACGTTTTTACCGATCTAGTCATTTTACCATTTTATTTCCATACCAAGTTGACATCCAACCGAGAAATAGTGTGAAGTTACACACCTCGATACCGAGAGTACTAATCCTTCTCGCTCCTCGGCACCTAAAACATATTTCGATCCGTTAGAATACTATTTCAGTATAAATATTCTTAATCGATAATAGATCCAAAATCTTACCTCTTGATTTTGAATCACTTGATTTTCGCTTCTCCTCGTTTATTGATTAAGCTCGTCACGAGAATCCACCAACGATAATGGCTCGAAAGTTCGTACTACTTGAATAATTGACTCCTTCTAAGATGGTCCGCAACCCGGTGGAAAATCCTGATTTGCAAAACCGCTCTTCGTTTAAATGGGGATTTATAGATCCGCCTCTTAACGTGACTAACCACCGCCTTTTCTTCCCTATTTTGAAAGTCTTCAAGATCCAAAGGGATATTAGTTAAATCTAAAATAATATCGAATAATACTAGAGGCTTTAAAAGATGTGATTTCCTTACCACAATAATTCGATTCCAACGTTTCTACGATTCTCCCGATCACTTGAGTTCCGATCTTCCGTTATTGCACTATATAATAACGAATGAAGCGTTATTAGAACGAACGCTTATTTCGATCCAAAAGGCCTTCATAACACCATTAATATTCGGTCATAACACTATTAATAAATCGAAGCGAAAAGAAGAAGAACCCTTACCTATAATCCACGATCGAAAAGAAAGGATTGAGAAAGGTGTTTGTGATGGATGAAGATTTGGCTATGTATGATCAAAGAAAAGAAATAAAGATTCGCTAAGGCACTCTAGCATTCGCCAAGAGAGTGTTTGATGGAGAAACTTTGAATGAGAGGAATTAAAATATGAAAGAAGAGATGGTGATGATGTTGTTTGATTTCAATGAGAAGAGAAGAAAAGATGGATTTTAGGAGCTAATACATTCGCCATGGTAAAAGAAAAGAGAAAGGATGGTTCTTTTGGTATAGTTGATTTGACACTCAAAGAAAAGACACAAAGCAATGGCTAAAGAAATAAAAAATGACCAAATGATCACAAAACTTGAGCTTTACCAAATGCACAATTCGCCAAGATGAAAGTTGAAAAGAGAAAACAAAATTCTGCACAAGGTGCAAGGAATGACCAAAGAGAAAAAAGAAATTCTTAGCCAAAACTAACACAAAAATTCGGCTCCCTCCCTATACCAAGTTGCCGTCCAACACATGGTCAATTGGCCATGATTTTGTTTCCAAAATTTTCCCTTGATATGTGCCTTATGTTCCCCCTATCTTTCCTTAAGTATTTGATTCCATGCCATAAGTTATCTATTTCCTTAATCCTTTGATACACTAACCAAAATAACATGGTCAATACTTACCATATATGTTCTTGGCCGACACTTGCTATACATGTGCGAAAATTAAAAACAAAAATTCATCTAGATGCTAAACAAGGGATTCAACCTCTTCCTCAAGCTATAACCCATGCGCCAACTCCACCATGCTATGTACTCAACTTATGACACTCATTAACACTTAATTTAACTTAAGTCTTAATGACATTTGCTTCTCTTCAATAAATTCTCAATTATTAAATTTATTCCATATCCAAATTATGCTATACTCCTCTTTAGGACTTCAATAAGCACTAAAATAAAAGAAAGAAATTTTCCTTTAAAATCTAAACACCAATTCATGCAATATATATACTCGGATTTTTAGGGTGTTACATGAAGATTTCCAAAGGTTCCCTCATTGTGATGAAAGGGCAGAGAATGACTGCCAAGTTATATGTTCTACAGGGTTCTACTGTTACTGGTGATGTAGTTGTCGCTTCCTCTTCCTTGTCAAATGATGATATTACTAAACTTTGGCATATGCGCCTAGGGCATATAAGTGAGAATGGCATGGCAGAATTGAGCAAACGAGGACTTCTTGATGGGCAAGGAAATTGCAAACTAAAGTTTTATGAGCACTGCGTTTTTGGGAAGAAAAAGAGAGTTCGAATCACCAGAGGAATCCATAACATGAAATGAATGTTGGAGTATATTCATTCTAATCTGTGGGGGTCATCCAGAGTGCCTTCGAGAGGTGAAGCTAATTATATGCTAACTTTTATTGATGATTTTTCAAGAAAAGTTTGGGCATTCTTCCTGAAGAAGAAAAACGATTTTTTTTCTGCATTTAAGTCTTGGAAAATTATGATTGAAAAATAGATGGGAAGACAAAAAAAATACCTACGTATAGACAATGGCTTAGAGTTCTATTCTGATGAGTTTAATAAATTGTACAAGTCAGAAGGGATCGTGAGACACTTGACAGTTTGTCATACTCCACAGTAAAACGGTGTTGTAGAACGAATGAACAAAATGATCATGGAAAAGGTTCGATGTATGTTGTCAAATTCCAACTTACCAAATTCATTTTTGGCCGAAGCAGCCTCTACTGCATGTTTTTTGATCAACCGATCTCCATCCATTGCCATTGAGAAAAAGACTCCATAAGAGGTATGGTCTGGTAATCCTCTGACTATTCTAATTTAAAGATCTTTGGGTGTCTTGTGTTTGCTGATAAATCATAATTTACACATATTTTAACCCCATGCTAGGCTTATTTTTGGATGAATTTTCATTAGATGATGAATTCGATGCTCCTAATCCCTTAATTTAATGTTTTATACTCAGGAGAGCTTAAGAAGTCAAAAAGAACGAGAAACGGGACAAAAAGGGACAAAATGAGCTTACATTAGAAATCACACAGCCTGGACTATCAACCATGGGCAAATCACACGGTCGTGTGTGGCTAGCAGAATCGACCACGGCTAAAGGAATCCACCACGGGCATGTCACACGGGATTGTCCCTACCGAAACTAGGAAGATTTTTATTCGGAATAGGATACTTGTGGGCCAAGTAAGGCATCTCAAAGCCTATATAAACACCCTAGGGGGCAACCTAAAAGGGGAGCTGATAGGGCGTCGAATAGACACCGAGTAGAAGGAGAAAATACTCCAAGACAGCCATTAGAAGCAGCTTAGGAGAAAGATTTCCATCAAGACTGAGGATCTCCCATCAATTTCTTTAGAAGTTTTTGGGTTTTCTTATGTTTTGTTGTTTTTCCTCTTTATGATGTTTTCCTCTTCTAGTATTTGAGGGGTTTAGTTCATAATCATAAAAGAATACATATCAGAAGAAAATATAAAACAAAACATAAGAAAAACCCTAAAACCCACTAAAGGAATTGAAGGAGAGATCCTCAGTCTTGAGTATGACTCCGACTTCTGGGATGTATCAACTGGCTTTCTTCAAGTGAATCTCACAATTCGGCCTCTCTAGCTTGGCTCCTAGGCCTCGCTGAACGCCCCCTTGAAGGTTGGCCTCTAGGGTGTTTATATAGGCTTTTGGAATGTCTTTCTTTGCCTCTAAGTACCCTAATCTGAATGAAACTCTTCTTTGCTATGGTAGGGACACGCACGTGTGGCACGGCCTTGTAATTCGCATCCAGGCCGTGGTTGGGTCTGCTAAGGAGGCATGGTCGTGTGTCTCGGGCCTAGGCCGTGTTGATTTCGTACTATGGCCCATTTTCTCTATTTTCAGCCCGTTTCTCGTTCTTTTCCTCTTCCGGTGCTCTCCTAAGTATAAAACATGAAATTAAAGGATAAGGACCACCAAGTTCCACAATTCAGGGAATAAATCATCCAAAAGTATGCTAAATGTGGGATTAAAATATGAACATATTATGGTTTATCAAATACCCCCACACTTAAGCATTTGCTTGTCCTTAGGCAAAATTCTCAACTCACAATTAAAACTAACTTCCCTCGATTCATAATTCTTATCAACGATGCCATATCATAATTCATAGATAATTTATACATGGATAATTTAACTAAAAGAGTCCTAAAGATTCAAACAATCAAAGTCACAGGTTTGTAGCACGAAAAATATAAGTGTTTCCCCTGATCTAAATAATTACCTTTAATTCAAAATCAATAAGAGTTGACATCCTCACTAAAGATTCACTCAAATCACTCAAAGTGTTTAAGGTTTAAAATTAAGTTCTCAAAAGTCAAACATGAAAAGTTAATCCCATAGGCTTGCTTGAAAATCAAATCTCCACCACTAAAAAAATGAAATGATACACAGATCAAAAGGTCTTTAAAAGGCTTGTAATGGGGCTTGGGTTAAAGGTGTGGATTAAGGCTGAATTAAAGGGTTAGAATTGAGATTGAATTGACAATTCACCTAACTAGAAAAATGAAACTAATCCTGAATAATTACATCAATTGAAAACTTGAAACACTAATAATATAAGCTTATTCTTCAAAATGTTGAATTTAAATGTATAAGCTCACTTAATCACAGAACTAATAATGAATATACTTCGATTTTTTTAAGAAAAAATCAACAATAATAAGAAAAAACTTTAACAACTGAAATATGGAACATAGTTAGGCAACTGTTCAAAATCAAATCTCGACAAAAAGGGTAGTCAAGAGAAACGGTGATAACAAATACAAGATGGGTTTTGGGTTAATATTTGTAACATCCTGAATTTGGGGTTATGGGTGATTGAATTATTTTTGCTTGTGAATGGATTGCTGTGATGTTATTCGTAGTGTAATAGGACTTGGTTATGGACCTTGAGTAGGCTCGAGTGGTAGAAAAAAAATTTTATTTGTAAGCTTTAAAGGCAAGGGACCATAGTAGATAGGGGTTACAGGTTTTACAAATGGAATATTTGACACTAATGAGGCCTTAGAAAAGTGGCAAGGAGATGCCACTTAGATGCTGGAATTGACGCCACCAAGGGGAGCAAGGGAGCCTATTTTTGAGTTGCGGAATTCCCTTTTTCTGCTCTTTATTTTGACGACAAGAGAGAGAGAGAAGTGCTCAATTCAAATTCCTTTAGGATAATAAGGATTTTATTTGAATAATATTCAAAGGGTTGGCAGAAAGAAAATATAGGAAGTTGATTAATTCAAATTTGTTTGAATTAGTGGCCAGGAGCATTTTTAGGAGGTGGCATAATTTTGAACTCCTTGTTGAAGAGGAGTGGACGGCTAAGAGACTGAGTATGGGGGGAGAGTGCCGAATTCCCTTAAGGCACCTATTCATCATTTGGTTCTTTTTCTTTTTCTCTTTTGCAAGTAGCCGAATTTCTCTACTCTCTCATCTTCTATCTTTTTCTTTCTCTCCTTTTCATTCTTTCTCAAAACCGAAACCGTCATTAATCCTCTACTTCTCTTCTTTTTGGTTGCTAAAATCAAAACCCTCTCTACCCTTTCTTTTTAGAATATCCTCCACTCTTCTTTGAAACTCCTATCTCCCTTTTCTCATTATTTCTTTCTTTCTCTCTAGCCAACATACTCCATTGGTGTGCCGAAATTCCCTTCCTCCTATTTGATTCACTTTGGCCGAATATCAAATGGGTATATATCTCTTCGGGATTTTCCTTTTTAATCGATTTGTGAAGGTAAGTGTTTGCCGAAACTCTCTTCCCATATTCTCTTGTTCTCTGTCGACTTGGATGAAAGGGAAAGCCGAAATTCGGCATTTGTTGATGGTGTGGCTAACTATTTTTCTTCTTTGGAATCGATTTCTCATAAGGTACTCCGAGATTTTGAAGTACTCAATCCAACCCTCTATTTCTCTAGCAATCGATCTTGGTAAGTAGTGGTAAGAGTTCAACCTAGTAAACTATTTATTTAATGAAGCAAGGCTATTGTTGTGGTATTGATGATTGCCGATTGTAGGAAGGTGAAGCGATTCCCAAAACGCGTGTCGTGGCTAGCACTCAAGGCGTTTAGGTGAGGTTTGGTGCATCGTTAACCCTTTGGGTTTATTTGGTTTGGCCGAATGGTCCATGGCACTAACCTGTTCTTGGCGAATATAGGGCAAGGGATCTAACTCGAGAGATCGGATCTTGGGATCTAGGATTCACGTTAGTAATAGATGTGTACATACACACCCTATAATTAATAAAAATGCTAATATAAATTGTGTATGCTAAATCAAATTTATGTAGATGTGGATTTAATACCTTAAGGGTATGATCATGAATTCAGGTAAGTCCTTGTCGATATGAGCCTAATTATGATGGATGTTGATGCATGGCATATTTGGTGTATGTGGCATAAAAGGATATGGTGATGATAAATCCGATGTATGTTATTAATTAATCATGATTGGCATGATTTACATTAAATGCATATCATAAATTGGTGGGTTAAACGAGTGGAGGAAAGTGATATCCGTGTCTTTGGACACCAAAGGTTTGGTACCACATTTCGTGACTTTGGGTCACGGAGGTTTGGCACCTCATAGCGACTTGTCCCAGTGGCTTAGCATCACAAAGGGTTGGCCTCACAGCTTGATATTTGGGATTGTCGCCAGTGATTTGGCATCACACGTGGGTTGGCCCCACAACTTATTAATTGTGACTTTGGGTCACCAGTGGTTTAGCACCACCAAAGGGTTTGGCACCACAATATTGATGGATATCGTGACTTTGGGTCACCAGTGGTTTGGCACCACCAGTGGTTTGGTACCACATGGGGTAGAGAAAGTTGTTTTGGATAGCTAGGTTGGGTGCATGTTAAATTTAGTTATGATTTGTGTATGCTGTTACATTAAACCGGGGGAAGGGTTACATATTGAGTCTTGGTGACTCACCTTATCCTTTAACCTTTTCAGGTGACTCGTAGATCGCGGATGAGGAGCCGGATGGACTCGAGGTGGCCATGCAGTGAAAATGTGGTTTAAATGAACTTTGAATTATTTTCATTTTATTTTTGGTTTTATTTTTTTTAAGTTGTAATAAGGCCTCCTAAGATTTCATTTTGATTATTTTACATGTTTTGGATGATTTGTTTAAACTAATTAATGACTTTAAAATGGTTAAACAAGTTTTCTTAAATTCAAAGTAAATGTTTTTTTTTGTGCCATCGGGTACATCTGATATAATTGGTAACAACGTGACTTAAATAGATTCTTAACAACAAAACTAAGTGTGGTTTTCTTCATACACCCCAATGGTTTTAAACAAGATAATATCCTATTAAAAGTGAAACGTTTTTGCCAAAGATGGAATCGAAAAAAAGGGTTTTCAAAATGTTTTCCCTCTGTAACATACCGAATTCGATCGTAATGTTTGGGCCGGGTTTGGGGTGTTACAATATTAGTAGGTGAATCAGTAAAATGGTTGTTAGGATCAAAGGGTTTCACTAGGGGTTAATTGTGAGGGTAGGCTTTTAGTGGAGTAAGTGGGTTAAATCTTAAGTGCCTTTATCATCTTAGTATATCAAATTAAAGGTGTGGTCTTGACATGTATAATCGAAGCAAGTTCTAGAATAACAAATCAATGTTGACACACACATAATCAAAAAGTGAGCACAAAAAAAATATATGCTCTAAAAGGCTCAAAATCTCACAAAAATTATGGTTTTTGATGACAACCTTGCAAATGTCAAACTTCAAGGTACTATTCAAATTTAGGTCAACAACCTAGCAAATTTTTAATTCTGAGAAATAGAATTATCATGCTTGATTCTCTAGTATCTTAAAGTTTAAATCATCAATGCACAATTAACTATGATTTAATCCAAAACATATCAATAAAAATCATAAATCAATAGAAATTTCATTCTAATTAGTGACATGAGAAAATTACTTAAGAATAAGGCATATGATAAACCGTAAAAGTAACATATTTTAACCCCATATTTAATAGGCTTTACGATGATTTAGCCCTTGAATTATGTAAAAAGGGTGTAACACCCCAAACTAGCCCAAACACTACAACCGGATCTAGTATGTCACGAAGAAAATTTTAGTAAAACCAATCGTGTTGACGGAAAGCCCAAATATAATTTATATAAAATATGCCTAATAATCAAAAGCCTAAAACTGAATTACATGTTTTGGTTTTAAAATAAATAAAAATAAACAATAAAGGCCCATAACAAAACAAAAAGGTGAACTAGTGGCCCATGGCCTTATTACAACGTAGTTCAAATCCATAACATAGAATACTTTAAAAAAAACTAATAAAGGAAAACTTTTCACCGGATCCACATGTGCTTTTGCATGGCCACCTTGCGCTCCACTCCGGCCCGGTCCGATGCACTAATTGTCACCTGAAAGGCTAGTTTAACTGGGTGAGTTGCGAGACTCAGTGTGCAACCCTCATGCACCACTAGATTTGGGCCTCATAAAACATAATAATAATTTCATTTACATGGAAATAAATAATATGGAAAACCCAACCCAATTGCCTAGGTTTCCATCCGCTACACGCCCCCATACCAACCAGCACACCATTGGGGATTTCTACAATCAACCCACACCACTACATGCCAAGATGGCAGTCATGCTGCTCATCAACATATATTGGCCGAAGCCCTTATAACAGATCATGGCAAAAGCCGCTACAACATATAACAGATCACGATAAAAACCGCTACACATATAACGTATAACTTCCTCCTTTCATCAAACCCACCCCATGCAATCACAAAAATCAATACACTTATAACATATAATCGAATATTCACCGACACGGTGATTCGCTTTTACCCTCTTTGGGCTTCCATCTTTATGCGTGATTTGGCATTTATCACAACATATAATACTTATAAATGTATTTAATGATGATCTAAATGGTGGGGAAGTATTACACACCGATATCACAAAATCTAATATTCTTAGTTGATGTCCTTGATATCCAGATATATTATCCTCAATCTATAACTTTGCTTAAAAGTTGAAAAACTATGAAAATATGCCCTCTCCTATATTCGGCCATGGTTAGTATTCTACCCGATTTTATATATATAAATAAACAAATCCTCTTACCTTGAAATCCCGAAAGTAACACGATTCTATAACTTAGAGATCTATGCGATTGGCCTCCTTCTTCAAATCCCAGAATGCCGAAAAGAAGTGTGAAATAAAAGATTAGTTTCTAATAGCCATTCGGCTAAGGACATTGAAAAGCTGAAAGAACATTGAAATCCTAAAATCAACACTTACCTATTGTTTCTTTTAGATTCCGGCACAAGCAGACTCCATTAAAGAGGATTCGGCAATCACAGGAGATGAGATCTAGCAATTTCAGCTTTTATGAAAATCCCAGAAAAGATGAACTGGTGCATTTTTGGCTTTTAGAAAAACTGAGTAAAGTGTTTCGGCTTAGAAGGAAAGTGAAAAGAAAGTGGAGAGAAAGAATACTTGGGGTTTCGACTTTCGTAAGGAATCAAAAGAAAAGAGATTACCAAGAAGAACCGAGAATTTTGACATGTAAGATGAGAGAAGAGAATGGGGTTCAAAATGCCGAATTGAAGAGGTACCCCTATTTATAGGAATTTCGGCACCCTCCGGGGTGGAATTTCGCCAACTCAGACTTAGAAGATAACTCCTATCTTTTCTCCTCTATCCTTTTATCCCTTATCCCTATCAAAACACTCATCTATAAAAGGCCACATTTGCACCAACTCTCCCTTTATTTTATTAGCTTGTTATCCTCATTAATTAAACAAAAATAATCCCTAAATTATAGCCTTGTGCCGTCCCCCCTTAGCTCACCTTGGCTGCCGAAATTTTGACCCAATTCTTTGGGCCCAACTGAACCTCAAATTAACATATTAAACATAACATTACACACAATGCACAAGCCCATTAATACCTTACCATAACATTTTAAGTGCTACATGCAGCTCAAAAATTTTAGACATTCCCATTCTCAAGGCTTATTGGGCCCAATTCTACTAAGCCCAATTTCAAGATGTTACAAATCTACCCTCTTTAAAGAAATTTCGTCCTCGAAATTTCGACTAACTAGTAATCGTACTACACAAGTCTCATCACTATGCTTTCGCTTTGCACTCTAATTCCAAAGCCAAATAAACACTTAGTATACTATGGTAGGATATGCACCATTATTCGCTTCTGGAGCGTCTTCGTCCCCTTGTACTAATACTACCGATTCGCGTTTATCTGATTAAGAATTTTATGAATTATTAGTTTTCTTCCACTAATTAACCACGAACAGTCTTATGAATAATAGTTTTAAAAGTAGTTCTTTCGAATTCAAACCTATCTATAGGTTTCAGTATTCTTAATTCTAGGAACCATGCACATTCAACATCCATACACACCAACATACAAATAACATCCATCACCTAAGGGTATTTCCGTCATTTCACTACCCAAGGGTATTTTCGTAATTTTAACCTACAGAGGTATTTTTGTAATTTTCAAAAATATGGTTCCAGGTAATTTTACAAAATAAGGGTATTTTGGTAATTTTTAATTAGGGGGTATTTCGGTAATTTTTCATACCGAGGGTATTTTAGTAATTTTACAAGTCAGGGATAATTTGGTCAATTTGCAAATCAGGGATATTTTGGTTATTTTTCAAATCGAGAAATTTTTACGAATCAAGGGTACTTTAGTGATTTCAAAACCAAGGTTTACTTTAGGATTGTACAAAACAAGGTGGTTGGTCCCTTCCGGGTTTTAGTTATAGGTTTTGGCCTGTCAACACGTCCTCATGGTTAGGGTGAACAGTCACTACGCACCAGGTAGGATTCCACTGAAGAGGAGGTGAGTCACTAGGACTGCTTAAATACCAAGCTCTCCCTGTATCTACTCCTAGACATGCGTATAGCCATTACCACACCCTAACATGGCTTAAGGTGAACAATCACCATGCACCAGGTAAGATTCCAGTGAAGAGGAGGTGAGTCACTAGGACTGCTTAAATACCAAGCTCTCATCGTATCCATTCCTAGACATGCGTGTGCCTGTTGCCACACCTTAAGTCATGATCAGTTCACAGGATTTGATTGGATAATTTAAGTCTTATGTAATTTAAGAAGTTGTTTAACCTAAGCCTATAGTCCATCATAGTCTAACTAATATAACCTACATCCCATAAAACCCATCAAGCCATATTCATATATATATTACACAAGGAGTTCTGAATACTTACCTAGCAGACTTGGGCCGGAGAGCAGGTGCCATACCGAGAAAACAAACCCTGTACCATTTTTAAACATGCATGTTTAAAAAAAACCGTTTTTAGAAAATGTTTTGAGCCCAAAACCCAAAGTCGAGTTTTGAACTGGGCTCTGATACCAATTTGTAACACCCCAAACTCAAATTTAAATACTACAACCGGATCCGTATATCACTAAGAAAATTTTAGTAAAACCAATCGTGTTGATGGAAAGCCCAAATATAATTTATATAAAATATGCCTAATAATCAAAAGCCTGAAACTAAATTACATGTCTTGGTTTTAAAATAAATAAAAATAAACAATAAAGGCCCATAACAAAACAAAAAGGTGAATTAGTGGCCCATGGCCTTATTACAACGTAGTTCAAATCCATAACATAGAATACTTAAAAAAAAAACTAATAAAGGAAAAATTTTCACCGGATCCATGCTCTTTTGCATGGCCACTTTGCGCTCCACTCCGGCCCGGTCCGATGCACTAATTGTCACCTGAAAGGTTAGTTTAACTGGGTGAGTCACAAGACTCAATGTGCAACCCTCATGCACCACTAGATTTGGGCCTCATAAAACATAATAATAATTTCATTTACATGGAAACAAATAATATGCCAAACCCAACCCAATTACCTAGGTTTCCATCCGCTACACGCCCCCGTACCAACCAACACACCATTGGGGATTTCTACAATCAACCCACACCACTACACGCCAAGATGGTAGTCATGCTGCTCATCAACATATATTGGCCGAAGCCCTTATAACAGATCAACGCAAAAGCCGCTACAACATATAACGTATAAGTTCATCCTTTCATCAAGCCCCCCCATGCAATCACAAAAATCAATACACTTATAACATATAATCAGAATATTCACTGACCTGGTGATTCGCTTTTACCCTTTTTGGGCTTCCATCTTTATGCTGGGATTTCGGCATTTATCATAACATATAATACTTATAAACAGGTATTTAACAGACAGATCTAAATGGTGGGGAAGTATTACACACCTGATATTGTGAAATCCAATATTCTTAGTCGATGTCCTTGATATCCGGATCTATTATCCTCAATCTATAACTTTGCTTAAAAGTCAAAAAACTGTGAAAATATGCCCTCTCCTATATTCGGCCATGGTTAGTATTCTACCCAATTATATATATAAATAAACAAATCCTCTTACCTTGAAATCCTGAAAGTAACACGATTCTATAACTTAGAGATCTATGCGATTGGCCTCTTTCTTCAAATCCCAGAATGCCGAAAAGAAGTGTGAAATAAGAGATTAGCTTCTAATAGCCATTCAGCTAAGGACTTTGAAAAGCTGAAAGAACATTGAAATCCCAAAATCAACACTTACCTATTGTTTCTTTTAGATTTCGGCACAAGCAAACTCCATTAAAGAGGATTCGACAACCACGGGAGATGAGATCTAGCAATTTTGACTTTTATGAAAATCCCAGAAAAGATGAACTGATGCATTTTCAGCTTTTAGAAAAAGCGAGTGAAGTGTTTGACTTAGAAGGAAAGTGAAAAGAAAGTGGAGAGAAAGAATACTTAGGGGTTTCGCCTTTGGAAGGAATCAAAAGAAAAGAGATTACCAAGAAGAACCGAGAATTTTGACACGAAGATGAGAGAAGAGAATGGGGTTCAAAATGCCGAATTGAAGAGGTACCCCTATTTATAGGAATTTTGGCACCCTCCGGGATGGAATTTTGGCCAACTCAGACTCGTAAGATAACTCCTATCTTTTCTCCTCTATCCTTCTATCCCTTATCCCTATCAAAACACTCATCCATAAGAGGCCACATTTGCACCAACTCTCCCTTTATTTTATCCCTCATTAATTAAACAAAATAATCCCTAAATTATAGCCTTGTGCCGTCCCCTTAGCTCACCTTGGTCGCCAAATTTTGACCCAATTCTTTGGGCCCAACTGAACCTCAAATTAACATATTAAACATAACATTACACACAATGCACAAGCCCATTAATACCTTACCATAACATTTTAAGTGCTACATGCATCTCAAAAATTTTAAATGTTCCCATTCTCAAGGCCTATTGGGCCCAATTCTACTAAGCCCAATTTCAGGATGTTACAAAGGGGCTTTTAATCTTTTCTTTTCATGTTTATACTCAGGAAAGCACCCGAGGATAAAAAGAACACAAAACGAGTTTAAAACGGAGTAATTGGGCCTTAGCAAGAAACCAACATGGCCTAGCCCAAAACTTGCACGACCGTGTCTCGACAATTACCTAGAACACGGCCCACACGAGTTACACGATCATGCATCATCTCATTACCACACACGGGCGTGCTTGGTGATCTACATGGTCGTGCCAAAATGACAGAATCAAGGCACGGCCCAACCCTGAAATTACAGGGGCGTGTGCCATGGGTATGCCCTTGCCGCAGGATTGAGCAATTTCACTCGAATTGGATGCTTGAAGCCAAAGAAACATACTCTTAATTCTACCCAAACACCCTAATAGTAATTCTACTTGAAGGTGATACTTATGAGCCAAGTATAACATCCTAAAGCCTATATAAACAACCCAAGGCAGACATTAAAGGGAGCTTTTGGGGGGGGGCAGAGGCTTTTTGCCGAAGCATTCATCTTTTAGGAAGTCACTTGAAGATAGCCAGTTGATCCATCTCAAGAAGTCGAAACTCCATTCAAGCCGGAAGATCTCTTCTTCAATTCTTTCAAGGGGTTTTATGGAGTTCTTATGTTTTGTTTATTCTTTACTCTTGAGATGTTTTCATATTTAGTTATGCACTAAACCCCTCAGATACTTGAAGGGAATGAAACCTATGATGGATTTTGTTCTTTGATTTCTAAATTATATGATAAGTACTTGGTTTGTTCTTAATTATGTTGCTTAATTCAATCTAATGTGCTTAGGTGGAGGAGGAATAAACCCTACCTAAGAGTTGATCTAGCATAATTGAGTGGAGTTGATCGGGCGCCTAGAGATAGGGTTACGAGATTTTGCCAGATTAGGGTGAAACCTAATATGGGAATCCATTGATTGATTTACTGCTTCCTTAGGGGGTTATAATAAAAGAACGAGAGTTCCACTAATTAACCTAAGGTTAGGCGTTATTCGCCTCGAGAGGGTTTAATATAGGTTAGGGAGTCTCACGGATCAAGCTAAGTAAAGAAATCATATGGTTTGGGGAATAAATAATAAGTGAAGTCATAGGTGGATTCTTCCCGAGGTATCATCTTTATCAACCGAGTTTTCTTAAAGTCTTTCTCCAATTCATTCTTTTGTCTTTGCATTTAGCTTATGTATTTCGTTAGTTTAATAATCCAATCACTCCATATTTTAGGCTAAATAATAGAAAGAAAGTGAGAAGTAGTACTTTTAGGTTCCTTGGGTTCGATAAGATATTCTTGCATGAGCTATACTCTTTGCTCGATAGGTGCACTTGCCTCTATTGTTGTCGCAATACCACTGTGTCGATCATTGTTTATAAATATTAAAACTCGACTGTTTGACACGATCAAGTTTTTGGCGCTTTTGCCGGGGAAACTTTAAAATACAAAGAAAGTTCTATTTCTATTACTTTAGCCAAAAAAATTTTATTTACAATTTATTATTATATTATTCTTTATTATTATTTTTTTACTTTGCTAATTTTTTCCTCTATTTTGCTTTTGGTAGAAAATTTTAGTCTATGGAAAAGATGGCACTGAATAATTATCAGTGGCAAGGCATGGGGGCAATTCCTACTAAAGCAACCAGTGTCTTCAACCTCGACGTGGTCTCCAAGTTATCTAATCAGTTAGAGATGATGAATAAAAAGATTGATGATTGGTATAGTCCCTCGCAGGTATATCCAGATATACAATATGATTTGAATTTAGGAGGCGTGGCGAATCCTGAGTACCCACCCTACGGATATGGCATGGAAAACGAGCAAGCTCACTATACAGGTAACTATTCTAGATATCAAAATAATTTTTATAGTGACACTTATAATGCAGGTTGGAAGTACCATCCCAATTTCTCGTGGGATTATCAAAATAGCCAAAGATCGAAACTTCCTCCAAATTTTCAACAACCACCTCACCAACAAGAAGAGGAGCCGAATCTTGAAGAGATGCTGACAAATTTCATGGCAGCCACAGATTCTCGTCTCCAAAAGACTAAAGCAACACTTGATGAACAAAAAAAATCGATCAAAGGGATCGAGAATCAAGTTGGGGAACTTACTAGGTCAGTGGGACATCTCGTAAAGCTAATGTCAGAACGACCGCTAGGACGTCTACCAAGTAACACCGTAGTTAACCCAAAGGAGCAAATTCAAGCCATCTCAGCTCAAGGCAGTAAGGGGTTAGATGAACCAAACTCAATACAAGAAAACAAGGTAAATGAAGGTAAGGTAGAGGTAACACAAGAAAAGCCGAAGCCGATAATCAAAGAGTACCAACCTCGCATACCTTATCCCGAAGCAATGAAAAGAGACGATTCAGAGGAACAGTTCGGTAATTTTCTTAAACTCTTAAAGAAAGTACATATTAACTTTCCTCCCTTCAAGCTCTTTTTCAGATACCAGACTCGAGGAAATTTTTAAGATAGCTCTTGACCAACAAACGTAAATTAGACGAAGAGCACCACATGGAGCTAAATGCAATGTGCTCAGCAATTATACAAAATAAATCGCCACGAAAATTAAAAGATCCATGGAGTTTTACAATTCCATGTTTAATTGGTAGTTTATCTATTGATAATGCATTAGTAGATTTAGGGGCAAGAATCAATGTTATGCCTTACAAAATGTTTAAACAACTAGGTCTAGGAAAACCCAGACAAACTAGGATGAGTATTCAATTAACTTATAAAACAATAAGAATTCCTAGGGGTATGATAGAAAATGTTCTAATCAAAATTGATAAATTCATATTCCCAGTAGACTTTGTCGTTTTAGACATGGATGAGGACAACACGACCCCTTTAATTTTAGGAAGACCCTTTTTAGTAACTACCAGAGCTAAAATTGATATCTATACAGGAGAACTCATACTTTGTGTAGGCGATGAGATAGTCACTCTTCAAGCTCTTGACTCGGCTAGAACATCAAGTGATAAAGAACCACATGAAGTGAAACTGAAGGAAACCCCAGACGAGCTGAGAGGAACAACAAATCACATCAAAATAGAGGATCAGGTATTGTTGAATAAGGAAGACCCTCGAATCACCAATTCAGACCTCAAGACAAACGAAGAAATCACTTTTGAGATACTTAACATCTTTCTATACGGTACAGTCGAGGTCAGCAATCCTAAATTTGACACTTTTGAGGTAAACATTACTCGACTTAAATTATATATCCATAACCGAAGTGATCCCATATGAAAGGATTTTCACCTCCTCAAACCATATGAATGAGAGGTAAAGTCTAGCTAAGACCATAAACGAGCACTTCTCGGGAGGCAACCCGAGCACTAACCCTATTTTTACATTTTTCTTTTCTTTTCTTTTCTTTTTAGCACCTAACCATAAACTAACCAAAGAGCAAATTTCTAGGCCATATGGGCGTGCCCGTGGCCATGTGGAAGCTAGGGGATAAACCATGGGCGTGCCAATAGCCGTGCACGACATAGAAAAAATTCTTTTCCCAACACGGGTGGCGATAATAGTCCACACCCGTGCTGATGCCCCGTGTGAGGTTACTGACTTGTCAAGCACGGGCTAAACACAACCGTGCCTCCCAACTGTGCCAACATTTTGACTTATCGAACACAGGAGGAGCACGCCCGTATTAAATGACTATGTGAAGAAAGACACCGGTGTGCCACAACACCCACGACCATGCTCGAACATCCTGAATGCGTTCAAAATTCAAATCCCAAAACACAGGCTACATCTCTATTTAAACCTCATTCCCCATTTTTCTAGCTGTCTTTCATTTTCCATTATTTATTTTTGTTTCTATTTTATTTCATCATTATTTTTACTTTATTTTATTTTATTTTCTTCTTCTTTTCTTTATGATATTTAGATTTAGCTTAGGATACAATAAAACCAAGGCGGCTACTTGAGGATTCAATTTCAAACGGTTGAGACACTTCCCCACGCTCACCTCCAATCCTATCCGATTTCTTTTCATAGGCTTCATCCAAAATTTAGAAGTGCTACTTCTCCCTTCTCTTTTGATTTTATTATTACATAATTGTTTATCTATCTTTGTACATTGAGGGCAATGTACATCTTAAGTGTGGGGTAAAAGTACCGACTTTTTGCATTATTCTCAAATCCTGAATTTAGTCTTGTTTTCAAGTATTTTTCTCATATTACTAATTAGGATTTCTATTGATTTATGGTTTGTATTGATATGTTTTAGAGTAAGTCATAGTTAATTGTGCATTAATGACTAAATTTGAAGGATACTAGAGAATTGAGCATGATAAGTCTACTTTCTAAAAATTAAAATTGATGGGTTGTTACTGAATTTGAATATTACCTTGAAATTTGAAATTTATAAGGATTGATGTCAAAAACACCCATAATTTTTGTGTGATTTTGAGCCTTATAGAGCATATATTCTTTTTCATGCCCACTTTAATTGATTATGAGTGTGTCAACTTTGAACTGTTATTCTAGAACTTGCCTCGTTTACACATGTCAAGACCACATTAATGATTTGATACACTGAGATGATAAAGGCACCTAGGTTTTAACCTGTTCACTACACTAAAAGCCTACCCATACAAATTAACCCTAATGAACCCCATTGAATCCTAACAACCTTTTATTGACTCACCCACTAATATTAACCCAAAATCCCTTTGTATTTGTTATCAACATTCATCTGACTACCCCTTTATCGAGAATTGATTTGATCAATTGTCGAATTAGGTTATTTCAAAGTTCATTCTATGATGTTTATTTTAGTTTGTTCTAAAAAAATCCAACTATATTCAATATTAGTAGTATATAAAAGAGCTTAGAGCATTTAAACTCCAATTGTTGAAGAAAAAGCTCGTATTAAAGTATTATAAAATTTAAGTGATGAAAATACTCTTATTATAGAGTAATTGTAACATCCTTAAATCGGGGTCTCTACATTTTGTGTGTTTGCATGTGATGATAAGCTTACTGTGCTAGTTTAGGGTGTTTTGGGGCCTAGGCCTAACCTCGGGTTAGGCCTGAGTCATGGCTAAAATTTTTGTTTTGGCATTTAGGAATAAGGAGCTAAGGAAGTTAGGGGTTAAAAGATATTCTTGGTGTCTTGTGATACAAAGAACCTAGTGGCAAGGTGGCAATGGAGGCACCACTTAAGGCCTTGGTTGGTGACGCCATATGCAGGGAAGGAGTGCTCAAGTTCGAGTAGCAGAATCCCCAATGCTGCTTATTATTTTTGAAGCCAAAGTGGGAAGTGGTATGCTCAGGTAGGACTCTGTTGGAAGGATATGGATTAAGTTAATAGATTTAAGATATGTGGGGAGGAGAAATTATAGGTGTTGGACTCATTCAAACTCGTTTGAATGAGTGGATAAGAGGAATTCAAGGAGGGATGAAGGGGACGACAAGTGTTTGAGTATGAGTGGGTTGTGTTTGGCTGAATTTTTGGTTGTGGTGTGAGTTTGGGAAGTAATCGATTTTGGTGCTTGGGAAGGGGGTGTGCCGAATGTTTATGGTGGTTTTAGGGGACATTTTAGCTAGTTGGGAGAGTCTCTTTCTCTTGTGTTTAGAGTCATAAACCGAAACCCCTCTCACTTATCTTCTCTTTTTGCTTTCTCTTTTTAGCAATAGGGGGCTTGGCCGAATCATCTTGGTTACTCCTTTGGTAAGCCAAAACTTGCTTCCACTTCCCTTCTCCCTATTTTGCTCAAGCCGAAACCAACATTCTCACCTCCATTTGACATCTTTCTTCTTCCAATCTCCTTGTGCCGAAATCACTTTCATTTCCCTCTACCGTATCCATTCATTCCTACTCCACTTTCTTCTTCATCTTTCCATTATTTTGAGAAGCTGAAAACCCTGAGTTCTCTTCTTGTTCCTTCAAAGTGATTGGCCGAATACTCTGCTCATAAGTTCTTCTCTTTTTGCATTTCTCTTCATCATCATAAGTGCTGAAACCTATCTCTTCTTTGGTTCTCATAGCCGAACCTCAACCCTTGGTGTGGTAAGCCTTCATTACTTCATCTCTTTTTCCTCTCTATCTCTTTTGGTTGCCGATTCCCTCATCTTTGGTGCTAGGGCTAAATTTTTTTAAGAGTCGAGGGGATCTCTTACGTTAAGGAAGGGGTGATGCCAACGTGTAGCTTCTTGGGTTTCGTTTGGATGGTGGCTTGGATCTAGATCTTCGGGATTTGTCGACTAAGGTAAGGGAGTGACAATCTCTTTTGATTTTTGGGATTCATGCTAAAGCCGAATGGCTTTTGGATTCCTAATGATGTGTCTAACCGATTGTAGGAAAGAGGGTAGCCGTGTTCAGTAGATCTCCGGGATTTGTTGGCTTACGATTTAAGCCTAAAGGCTCGGGTGTAATCGATCTTGGTAAGGGTCTTATTGTGCGTTATTTCATCCTTCGGGATTTCTAGATTAAGCCGAATGGGTTTTGTTCATTAACAAGGTATTGGCCGAATACAAGAAGGGAGGAGGCAAACGTTTCGGGATCTTCGGGTTCTATTGGTTTGGGAATAGATTGTAGTTTCGGGATTTCACTAGATTCACGAATAGTCAGGTGTGTAATGCTTACACACTTCATTAGTATAATATGTTTATTGTGTTACTGTTTTAGCCATTGAAACCAGTAGTTTTGCCTTGTAGGTATGAGCATGGACTCCAGGTAAGTCCCCTGATTATGGATCTCGTTATATGCTATCATGTCATTGTTTAATGTTATGCCATGTGTTATTTGCATCATCATGTGTTATTATGCCACAAATGTTATGGACATGATGGTGGGATTGTTGAGAGGAGGGGGAAGAATCATTTGGACTGTCACCAGTGGTTTTGACCACACGACGGGTTGGCCCCGTCTTTGATATTATAATTTTTGACTAAGTCCTAGTGGTTTTGACCACTAGTGGTTTTGACCACTAGTGGTTTTGACCACATATGATATTGTGACTCATCCCAGTGGTTTGGTACCACAGTGGGTTCACCCCACATGATTAATTACGAGATTGTCATTAGTGGTTTTGACCACGCGATGGGTTGGCCCCATCACTTGATTTGTGACTACGGTCACCAGTGGTTTTGACCACACCGATATACATATATTTGTGACTACGGTCACCAGTGGTTTTGACCACCAATGGTTTTGACCACACAGGGTAGATAAGGGAGATTGGATGGTTAGGTTATGGGGTTGCATGATTTGCATGTTATACTGATGATTTGCATAAGTGCTTGTACTATCGGGTTGGGGATATATACACTGAGTCTCGGTGACTCACCCCTTCCTTTATATTTTGCAGATGAGGCGTAGATTGCGGATATGGAGCCGGAGAGAACTCGATGCGGCCATGCATGCTAGTTTCGGGTTTTGATTTTAAATTACTATTTCAGTTTTATTTATTTACTTTAATTGGGTTTTGGTTTTGTAATAAGGCCGATAAGTATCAATTTGGGTTTTTATTTCTAGATTATATTTTAATTATCTTATGCATATGATTTATAACTTGATTTGCTTTATTAACCAGAATTAAATCAAGTTTACAAAACTATACTCTATATCGGGTTTTTCAACGTTACTATCGGGTGACATTATTCACAAGGTAATGACAAATTTAGCAAAGATGATTTCAAACCTAAATTTTCAAACAAACTAGTAACAACAAACGAATTTTCAAACATGAGTTCTCTGGATTTTAAAGCAACACAGAAACATTTTTAACATCACTTTGTATAGGGTTTTCTAAACTTTAAGAACGATAAAAGAGTTTCCAATAAAGATAAACCGGGGAACTTATTTATTCAAACATTTTCACCCCATAACATGCCAGATTCGGTTGTGGTGTGTTGACTGGGTTTGGGGTGTTACATTTTTGGTATCAGAGCCAAGTTCAAAAGCTCGACTGTGGGCCTGAGGCCCAAAATATTTAAAGTGGGGTTTTGAAAAGTTTTGTGGGAAATGTACATGGTTTGAACAGCATGGCACCGAGTCTCCTAAGCACCGATCCGCCTGTAAGTATCCCTAACCACTGTATAAATTATATGGGGAATAAATGGGTACTTTGGGATCATAGATTAGAAGATTAGGAGTTATTGAACCCTAGGAATAGCCTACTCCAATGCAAAATTACATAAGACTTAATGATCAACTAAACAAACCTGTGAGTACGTCGCAGAGTTAAGGGTGTGGCAACCGTTGTGTGCATGTCTAGGAATGGATTTAGTGGAGCTTGGTATTTAAGCAGTCTTAGTGACTCACCTCCTCTTCACTCGAATCCTACCTGGAGCGTAGTGACGATTCAATCTAACCGAGACGACTTATTCACAGGCTAAATTCAATAACTAAAACCCGAAAGGGACCAGCCACCTTATTTTGTACAACCCTAAAACTAAACCTTGGTTTCGAAATTATGAAAGTACCATTGATTTGAAAAATAACCAAATTACCCTTGACTTGTAAAATTATCAAAATACCCTCGATATGGAAAAATTATCGAAGTACCCCTAAATTGAAAATTTCCCAAAATACCCTTATTTCGTAAAATCACCTGGAACCATATTTTGGAAAATTACAAAATACCCCTACAAGTGGAGTGTGGGTGGAGGATGTTATTGATGAATGAATGTGATTCACTGAATTAGGGTAGAAGACTTGAAACGAAAATTCTCTAATGACCGAAAGAACTACTACCAAACTTCCTTACATAAAACTTATTCATGGGTAATCAGTGGAACAGAAGCTAATGCATAAAATTTTTTAAAGCAGAGTAAATCGCGATTATAGACATGAGTTCTAGGGGACGTGGTCGTAATGTGCGAGGGCGTGATAGAGGCAGAATGACCGTATCGAAACCAGTTAGGTCTGGTCAAGGGTCAGAGAATGAGATGCCACCACCACCAGCTACTGGTGTTGAGTACCAAGATCAAACGGGGATGATGAAGTGTCACAGGCGATGCTGCGAGTGCTTTAGAGAGTGGCTGGAGTAGGTAGAGGTACGGGAGCTCAAAATCTGTATCTGAGTGACTCCGAATCGATGGAGCTGAGGTATTCTGAGGTGTATCTGGTGTGGCGCCCAATACGGCTGAGTATTGGTTGGAGGCAACAGAGCAAATCATGGAGGATTTGGATTTGACAGCAGAGGAGAAACTAAAAAGGGTAGTGTCGCTTCTCCGAGATGAGTCATACCAGTGGTGGCTCACGGTTCGGGATGGTGCTACAACGGATGATCTCACTTGGGATTATTTCAAGGCGACTTATCAGAAGAAGTATGTTGGGACTAGTTATATTGATGTGCAGAGAAAGGCATTTCTGAGGCTGGTTCAGGGGAGTAAGTCCGTATCAGAGTACAAGGCAGAATTTTTAAAGTTGAGCCAATTTGCTCGAGGCATCGTGGCTACGGAGCATGAGCGATGTGTCAGGTTCAAAGACAGATTGAGGGATGATCTGAGATTGCTGATTGCTCCACAGCAGGAAAGAGAGTTTGCGGTCTTAGTGGAAAAGGCCAAAGTTGCAGAGGAAGTGAAACAGTCGGTAAGACAGAACCAAGGCAAGGGTTGGAATAAAAAAAAATTCCAGATCATCTGGGTCTACCAGGAATCAGCAGAAACAGGGTAGATATAGTGGGCCGAATCAAGCTGCTAGGCCTACTGCTGCTAATACTCAGTGGCCGCCACGATGTGCTCGGTGTGGAAAGTCCCACACGGGAGAATGCTGGACTGGAAACAGAGGATGTTTTGAGTGTGGATTGATGGGGCACCGAGTGAGGGATTGTCCACAGAGGTCAGCTAGGTTGCAGTCTGGGGATCAGAATCATACATAGATCAGAAGGGATGGTCAGCAGCCACAGCGGGGCCGTGGTACAACCAGAGGAGGTAATGGCTCTGATAGAGGTCGTGGAGCACCGAGCAGAGGTGCATGTGGTACAGAGGTGTGGCAGCCTGGATTGGTCTACACAACGAGGCGTCGAGAGGAGGGCGACGCACCAGACGTCATAACTAGTATGTTCTTAATCTTTGGACTACCTTATAATACTTTGATAGATGTGGGTTCGACGCACTCATATGTAGCCAGTAGCATAGTGAAAATTATGAATTTAGACTCTGAGATTACTTCTAGGAAGATGACAGTGATAAGCCCTCTAGGTCACTCTGTAGAAGTAAGTAAACTATATAGGGATGTACCCCTAGAACTTCAAGGGGTCATGTTTTGGCTGATTTGATGGAACTACCGTTTGGGGAGTTCGATCTGATTCTTGGGATGGATTGGCTGGTGAAGTACCAGGCCAGTTTGGATTGCGCGGCTAAGCCATGGTGTTGAGGACAATGGAAGGTGGGGAGGTGGTGATGATAGGTAATAAAAGAGATTACTTATCTAATGTGGTCTCTGCACTGAAGGTGGAGAAAATGGTAAGGAAGGGTTGTGAGGCATTCATGGTACATGTTTGTGCTTTGGGAGCCAAGGAGCTGTAGAGAGTATCTGAACCTTAGGGGAATTTACTGATGTATTTCTAGAGGAACTTCTGGGTCTGCCTCCTGATAGCGAAGTTGAATTCGGTATAGATCTGTTACCCGGAACTGTGCAGTGTCTATTGCCCCGTATAGAATGGCGTCAAAGGAATTGGTGGAGCTGAAGGCTCAAATTCAGGAGTTGTTGGATCGGGGTTTTATCCGGCCAAGTGTTTCGCCTTGGGGAGCGCCGGTGCTCTTTGTTAAGAAGAAAGACGGTACAATGCGGATGTGTATAGACTACCGCCAGCTGAATAAGTTGATGATCAAAAACAAGTATCCGCTGCCCAGGATTGACCACTTATTTGATCAACTTAAGGGTGCATCGATTTTCTCTAAGATAGATCTTAGGTCGAGGTATCATAAATTCAAAATGAAGGAGGCTGATGTTCATAAGACGGCATTTTGTACTCGGTATGGGCATTACGAGTTTTTGGTGATGTCGTTCGGGTTGACTAATGCACCAGCAGCATTCATGGACTTGATGAATCGGGTGTTCCAGTAGTACTTGGACCAGTTTGTCGTGGTATTTATAAACGACATATTGGTGTACTCAAGGACGGAGGAGGATCATGATACGCACTTATGGGTAGTTTTGCAAATCCTGAGGGAGAAGCAGTTATTTGCAAAGTTTAGTAAATGCGAGTTCTGGCTTAGGGAGGTGACTTTCTTAGGACACGTAGTGTCAGTTGAAGGGATTAGAGTGGACCCTTGCAAGGTTGAGGCAGTGTTGGACTGGAAACCGCCTAAGTCGGTTGCGGAGATTCAGAGTTTACTAGGTGCAGGGTATTACCGGAGATTTGTGGAAGGATTTTCTCTGATTGCGGCGTCGTTGACCAAGTTATTGAGAAACGGAGTTCCATTTGTCTGGTCGGAGAAACAACAGGAAAGTTTCAATAGGTTGAGGAAGATTCTGACGGAAGCACCGGTTCTGGTTTAGCCTGAGGCAGGAAAGGTATTTACGGTCTACTGTGATGCATCACATACTGGCTTGGGATGTGTGTTGATAGAGGAAGGAAAGTAGTGGCATATGCATCTCGACAGCTAAGATCGCATGAGGTTAATTATCCGACACATGATCTAGAGTTGGCTGCAGAGGCTTTCGCCCTGAAAATATGGAGACACTATTTGTACGGAGAGAAGTCGATAGTCTACACAGACCACAAGAGTTTAAAGTATCTTTTGAGGCAGAAGGATTTAAATTTGAGACAGCGCAGATGGATTGAGCTATTAAAGGACTACGACTACTCAATTGAGTATTATCCGGGCAAAGCTAACGTAGTTGCAGATACGTTGAGTAGTAAGGTAGTGTCGGACCTTAGAGCGATGTTTGCTCATCTTAGCCTATATGACGACGGGAGTCTTTTGGTAGAATTACGGGTTATGTCGACTTGGGTAAAGCGGATTAAAGAGAAATAGGTAGTGGATGAGGGTTTGAATGCTTGGAGGTTGCAAGTATAGAGTAGTGGTTTGGAAGGTTACAGTTTGACCAACGATGGAGTGTTGTGTTTTCAAGGGAAAGCTTGTATGTCGAAGGATGTCGAGTTAAGGCAAAGGATTCTTTAGGATGCACATAGCAGCCCATACACTATACATCCTGGAGGCAGCAAGATGTACCGAGATTTACGAGAATAGTTCTGGTGGCCAAGTCTAAAGCGGGAAGTGATTGAGTTTGTGGGTAAGTGTCTGACGTGTCAGCAGGTCAAAGCTAAACATCAGTTGCCGATAGGTTTACTTCAGCCGGTGAAGATTCCTCAATGGAAGTGGGAAAGGATCACTATGGACTTTATCAGTGGGCTACCCCTTACGCCTAGTAAGAAGGACTCAATTGGGTGATTGTGGACCATTTGACTAAATCGGATCATTTCATACTGGTGAGGGTTGATTATTCACTCCAGAAGTTAGCCAAGTTGTATGTGGCCGAGATAGTAAGGTTGCATGGAGTGCCAGTTCAATTATCTCGGATAGGGATCCCAGATTCACATCGAGATTCTAGAAAGCATTGCATCGGGCATTAGGTACGCGATTGGATTTTAGTACGGCATTTCATTCGTAGTCGGATGGACAATCGGAAAGGGTTATACAAATCTTGGAGGATATGTTGAGAGGCTGTGTTTTTGACTTCAGAGGCAGCTGGGAAGAATTTCTACCTTTAGTTGAATTTGCATACAACAATAGTTACCAGGCAAGCATTAAGATGGCACCATATGAGGCGTTGTATGGTAGGAAGTGCCGTACACCTACATGCTGGATAGAGTTGGGTGAGCGCCAGATGTTGGTATCGGAGTTCGTTGCTAAGACCGAGGATAAATTCAAGTTGATTCAGGCTCGTCTTAAGGAAGTGTCAGATAGGCAGAAGTCTTACGCCGATCTTAAGCGCAGGGATATAGAGTATGCGGTGGGTAACAAGGTTTTCTTGAAGGTATCGCCATGAAAGAAAGTGTTGAGATTTAGACGAAAAGGGAAGCTAAGCCCTAGGTTTATCGGGTCATATACGGTACTGAAGCGAGTGGGATCGGTATCTTATCAGCTCGATCTACCGGCAGAGTTAAGTCAGATTCACGATGTCTTTCATGTTTCGATGCTTAGGCGTTATCGATCAGATCCATCACATGTTGTGCCAGTTGCAGAGATTGAGGTGAGCTCAGACTTGTCTTTCAAGGAGGAACCGGTACAAATTTTGGATCAGGATGTCAAGGTCTTGCATAGAAAGTCAGTTCCCTTAGTGAAAGTGTTATGGTGGAACCATGGTACGGAGGAGGCCACGTAGGAACTAGAGGATGTGATAGCAATACCCTCAACACTTCTGACCAGGTAATTTCGGGGCCAAAATTATTTTTAAGGGGATAGAACTGTAACATCATTAAATCTAGGTCTCTGCATTTTGTGTGTTTGCATGTGACAATATGCTTACTGTGCTAGTTTAGGGTGTTTTGGGACCTAGGCCTAACCTCGGGTTAGGCCTGTATCATGGCTAAAATTTTTGTTTTGGCATTTAGGAATAAGGAGCTAAGGAAGTTAGGGGTTAAAAGATATTATTGGTGTCTTGTGACACAAAGAACCTAGTGGCAAGGTGGCAAAGGAGGCGCCACTTAGGGCCTTGGTTGGTGACGCCATATGCAGGGAAGGAGTGCTCAGGTTCGAGCAGCAGAATCCCCAATGCTGCTTATTATTTTTGATGCCAAAGTGGGAAGTGGTATGCTTAGGTAGGACTCTGTTGGAAGAATATGAATTAAGTTAACAGATTTAAGATATGTGGGGAGGAGAAATTATAGGTGTTGGACTCATTCAAACTCGTTTGAATGAGTGGATGAGAGGAATTCAAGGAGGGATGAAGGGGATGGCAAGTGTTTGAGTATGAGTGGGTTGTGTTTGGCCGAATTTTTGGTTGTGGTGTGAGATTGGGAAGCAATCGGTTTTGGTGCTTGGGAAGGGGGTGTGTCGAATGTTTATAGTGGTTTTAGGGAACATTTCGGCTAGTTGGGAGAGTCCCTTTCTCTTGTGTTTAGAGTCATAAGCTGAAACCCCTCTCACTTATCTTCTCTTTTTGCTTTCTCTTTTTGGTAATAGGGGGCTTGGCCGAATCATCTTGGTTACTCCTTTGGTAGGCCGAAACTTGCTTCCACTTCCTTTCTCCCTATTTTGCTCTAGCCGAAACCAACATTCTCACCTCCATTCGACATCTTTCTTCTTCCAATCTCCTTGTGCTGAAATCACTTTCATTTCCCTCTGTTGAATCCATCCATTCCTACTCCATTTTCTTCTTCATCTTTCCATTGTTTTGAGAAGTCAAAAACCCTGAGTTCTCTTCTTGTTCCTTCAAAGTGATTGGCCGAATACTCTGTTTATAAGTTCTTCTTTTTTTACGTTTCTCTTCATTATCATAAGTGCCGAAACCTATCTCTTCTTTGGTTCTCATAGCTGAACCTCAACCTTTGGTGTGGTAAGTCTTCGTTACTTCATCTCTTTTTCCTCTCTATCTCTTCTGGTTGTCGATTCCCTCATCTTTGTTGCTAGGGCTGAATTTTTTAAGAGCCAAGGTGATCTCTTGTGTTAAGGAAGGGGTAACGCCAACGTGTAGGTTCTCGGGTTTCGTTTGGATCGTGGCTTGGATCTAGATCTTCTAGATCTACGGGATTTGTCGACTAAGGTAAGGGAGTGACAATCTCTTTTGATTTTCGGGATTCATGCTAAAGCCGAATGGCTTTTGGATTCCTAATCATGTGTCTAACCAATTGTAGGAAGGAGGGTAGCCGTGTTTAGTAGATCTCCGGGATTTGTTGGCTTGCGATTTAAGCCTAAAGGCTCGGGTGTAATCGATCTTGGTAAGGGTCTTATTATGCCTTATTTCATCCTTTGGGATTTCTAGATAAGCCGAATGGGTTTTTGTTCATTAACAAGGTGTTGGCCGAATACAGGAAGGGAGGAGGCAAATGTTTGGGATCTTCGGGTTCTATTGGTTTGGGAATAGATCATAGTTTCGAGATTTCACTAGATTCGCGAATAATCAGGTGTGTAACGCTTACACACTTCGTTAGTATAATATGTTTATTGTGTTACTGTTTTAGCCATTGAAATCGGTAGTTTTGGCTTGTGGGCATGAGCATGGACTCTGGGTAAGTCCCCTGATTATAGATCTCGTTATATGATATCATGCCATTGTTTAATGTTATGCCATGTGTTATTTGCATCATCATGTGTTATTATGCCACGAATGTTATGGACATGATGGTGGGATTGTTGAGAGGAGGGGGAAGAATTATTTGGACTGTCACCAGTGGTTTTGACCACACGACGGGTTGGCCCCGTCTTTGATATTATAATTTGTGACTAAGTCCTAGTGGTTTTGACCACCAGTGGTTTTGACCACCAGTGGTTTTGACCACATATGGATATTGTGACTCGTCCCAGTGGTTTGGTACCACAGTAGGTTGGCCCCACATGATTAATTATGGGATTGTCATCAGTGGTTTTGACCACGCGATGGGTTGGCCCCATCACTTGATTTGTGACTACGGTCACCAGTGGTTTTGACCACATCGATATACATATATTTGTGACTACAGTCACCAGTGGTTTTGACCACACGGGATAGATAAGGGAGATTGGATGGTTAGGTTATGGGGTTGCATGATTTGCATGTTATACTGATGATTTGCGTAAGTGCTTGTACTATCGGGTTGGGGATTTATACCCCGAGGAGAACTCGAGGCGGCCATTCATGCTAGTTTCGGTTTTGATTTTAAATTACTATTTTCGTTTTATTTATTTACTTCAATTGGGTTTTGGTTTTGTAATAAGGCCGCTAAGTATCAATTTGGGTTTTTATTTCTAGATTATATTTTAATTATCTTATGCATCTGATTTATAACTTGATTTGCTTTATTAACCGAAATTAGATCGAAGTTTACAAAACTATACTCTATATCGGGTTTTTCAACATTACCATCGGGTGACATTATTCACAAGGTAATGACAAAGTTAACAAAGATGATTTCAAACCTAAATTTTCAAACAAACTAGTAACAACAAACGGATTTTCAAGCATGAGTTCTCTGGATTTTAAAGCAACACAGAAACGTTTTTAACATCACTTTGTATAGGGTTTTCTAAACTTTAAGAATGATAAAAGAGTTTCCAATAAAGATAAATCGGGGAACTTATTTATTCAAACATTTTCCCCCCGTAACATGCTAGATTCGGCCGTGGTGTGTTGACCGGGTTTGGGGTGGTACAGTAATTATCAATAGTAGATATTGTTAGTTTTTCATTCGATGTAAATATTCATATTTAGTTCATTATTTTTAGATTAGGTAATTAGGAAATTCAATCTCGATTATAACCTCTAATTCAGCCTGTATCCACACCTTTTAAGCTAGCCCCATTACAACATTGATTAAAGACCTTTTGATCTGTGTATCATCTCATATAAAGTGGTGGAGATTTGATTTTCAGGCAAGCTTATGGGATTAACTTTTCAGGTTCACTTAGAGCGCTTATTCTTGAACCTTAAACACCTTTGAGTGATTTGAGTGAATCTTTTGTGAGGATGTCAATCCTTGTCGACTTTGAATTAAAGGTAATCACATAGATAAGGGAGATACCTATGTTTCCATGCCATAAAAATGTGACTTATCATAATTGAATCTTTAGGGTTCTTTGAGTTGAATTATCCATGTATAAATTATCTATGAATTATGATGAGACATTGTCGATATGAATTATGAATTATGGAAAGTTCGTTTTAATTGTAAGTTGAGAATCATGCTTGAGGACAAGCAAAAGCTTAAGTGTGGGGGTATTTGATAAACCGTAAAAGTAACATATTTTAACCCTATATTTGATAGGCTTTTGGATGATTGGCCCTTGAATTATGTATAAAGGTACTTTTAATCCTTTCTTTTCATGTTTATACTCAGGAAAGCACCCGAGGATAAAAGAACACAAAACGGGTTTAAAATGGAGAAATTGGGCCTTAGCAAGAAACCAACACGGCCTGGCCCAAAACCTACGCACGACCGTGTCTCGACAATTACCTAGAACACGGCCCAACTCACGAGTTACACAGTCATGCATCATCTCATTACCACACACGGGCATGCCTGGTGATCTACATGGCCGTGCCCAAAACGACAGAATCAAGGCATGGCCCAACCCTAAAACTACACGGGTGTGTGCCATAGGCGTACCCCTGCCGCAGGAATGAGCGATTTCACTCGGAATTGGATGCTTGAAGCCAAAGAAACATACTCTTAAGTCTACTCAAACACTCTAATAGTAATTCTACTTGAAGGAGATACTTAGGAGCCAAGTATAGCATCCCAAAGCCTATATAAACAACCCAAGCCAGACATTAAAGGGAGCTTTTTAGGGGGCCAGAGGCTTTTTGCCCAAGCATTCATCTTTTAGGAAGTCACTTGAAGATAGCCAACTGATCCATCTCAAGAAGTCAGAACTCCATTCAAGACGAAGGATCTCTTCTTCAATTCCTTCAGGGGGTTTTAAGGAGTTCTTATGTTTTGTTTATTCTTTACTCTTAAGATGTTTTCATATTTAGTTATGCATTAAACCCCTCAGATACCTGAAGGGAATGAAACCTATGATGGATTTTGTTATTTGGTTTCTAAATTATATGATAAGTACTTGGTTTGTTCTTAATTATGTTGCTTAATTCAATCTGATGTGCTTAGGTGGAGGAGGAATAGACCCTACCTAAGAGTAGATCTAGCATAATTGAGCAGAGTTGATAGGGCGCCTAGAGATAGGGTTACGAGATTTTGCCGGATTAGGGTGAAACATAATATGGGAATCCATTGATTGATTTACTGCTTCCTTAGGGGGTTATTATAAGAGAACGAGAGTTACACTAATTAACCTAAGGTTAGACGTTATTCTCCTCGAGAGAGGGTTCAATATAGGTTAGGGAGTCTCACGAATCAAGCTAAGTAAAGAAATCATATGGTTTGGGGAATAAATAATAAGTGAAGTCATAGGTGGATTCTTCCTGAGGGTATCGTCTTTATCAACTGAGTTTTCTTAAAGTCTTTCTCAAATTCATTCTTTTGTCTTTGCATTTAGTTTAAGTATTTCGTAAGTTTAATAATCCAATCACTCCATATTTTAGGCTAAATAATAGAAAGAAAGTGAGAAATAGTACTTTTAGGTTCCCTTGGGTTCGATAAGATATCCTTGCCTGAGCTGTACTACTGTTCGATAGGTGCACTTGCCTCTATTGTTGTCGCAGTCAGTCTACAGGTCGATCATTCTTTATAAATATTAAAACTCGATTGTTTGACACGATCAAGTTTTTGGCGCTGTTGCCGGGGAAACTCTAAAATACAAAGAAAGTTTATTTCTATTACTTTAGCCAAAAAAAATTTTATTTACAATTTATTATTATATTATTCTTTATTATTATTTCTTTTTACTTTGCTAATTTTTTCCTCTAATTTGCTTTTGGTAGAAAATTTTAGTCTATGGAAAAGATGGCACTGAATAATTATCAGTGGCAAGGCATGGGGGCAATTCCTACTAAAGCAACCAGTGTCTTCAACCTCGACGTGGTCTCCAAGTTATCTAATCAGTTAGAGATGATGAATAAAAAGATTGATGATTGGTATAGTCCCTCGCAGGTATATCCAGAAATACAATATGATTTGAATCTAGGAGGCGTGGCGAATCCTGAGTACCCACCCTATGGATATGGCATGGAAAATGAGCAAGCTCACTATACAAGTAACTATTCTAGATATCAAAATAATTTTTATAGTGACACTTATAATGCAGGTTGGAAGTATCATCCCAATTTCTCGTGGGATTATCAAAATAGCCAAAGATCGAAACTTCCTTCAAATATTCAACAACCACCTCACCAACAAGAAGAGGAGCCGAATCTTGAAGAGATGCTGACAAATTTCATGGCAGCCACAGATTCTCGTCTCCAAAAGACTGAAGCAACACTTGATGAACAAAAAAAATCGATCAAAGGGATCGAGAATCAAGTTGGGGAACTTACTAGGTCAGTGGGACATCTCGCAAAGCTAATATCAGAACGACCGCTAGGACGTCTACCAAGTAACACCGAAGTTAACCCAAAGGAGCAAATTCAAGCCATCTCAGCTCAAGATAGTAAGGGGTTAGATGAACCAAACTCAATACACGAAAACAAGGTGGACGAAGGTAAGGTAGAGGTAACACAAGAAAAGCCGAAGCCGATAATCAAGGAGTACTAACCTCGCATACCTTATCCCGAAGTAATGAAAAGAGACGATTCAGAGGAACAGTTCGGTAATTTTCTTGAACTCTTAAAGAAAGTACATATTAACTTTCCTCTCCTTGAAGCTCTTTTTCAGATACCAGACTCGAGGAAATTTTTAAGATAGCTCTTGACCAACAAACGTAAATTAGACAAAGAGCACCACGTGGAGCTAAATGTAATGTGCTCAGCAATTATACAAAATAAATCGCCACAAAAATTAAAAGATCCAGGGAGTTTTTCAATTCCATGTTTAATTGGTATTTTATCTATTGATAATGCATTAGCATATTTAGGGGCAAGCATCAATGTTATGCCTTACAAAATGTTTAAACAACTAGGTCTAGGAAAACCCAGACAAACTAGGATGAGTATTCAATTAACTGATAAAACAATAAGAATTCCTAGGGGTATGATAGAAAATGTTCTAATCAAAATTGATAAATTCATATTCCCAGTAGACTTTGTCGTTTTAGACATGGATGAGGACAACACGACCCCCTTAATTTTAGGAAGACCCTTTTTAGCAACGGCCAGAGCTAAAATTGATTTTTACACAAGAGAACTCATACTTCATGTAGGCGACGAGATTGTCACTCTTTAAGCTCTTGACTCGGCTAGAACATCAAGTGATAAAGAACCACACGAAGTGAAACCGAAGGAAACCCCAGACGAGCTGAGAGGAAAAATAAATCACATCAAAATAGAGGATCAGGTATTGTTGAATAAGGAAGACCCTCGAATCATCAATTCAGACCTCAAGACAAATGAAGAAATCACTTTTGAGGTACTTAACATCTTCCTATACGGTACAGTCGAGGTCAACAATCCTAAATTTGACACTTTTGAGGTAAACATTACTCGACTTAAACTATATATCCATAACCGAAGTGATCCCATGAGAAAGGATTTTCACCTCCTCAAACCACCATGACCATATGAATGAGAGGTAAAGTCTAGCTAAGACCATAAACGGGCGCTTCTCTAGAGGCAACCCGAGCACTAACCCTATTTTTACATTTTTCTTTTCTTTTTTTTTTTCTTTTTAGCACCTAACCATAAACTAACCAAAGAGCAAATTTCTAGGCCACATGGGAGTGCCCGTGGCCGTGTGGAAGCCAGGGGATAAACCATGGGCGTGCCAATAGCCATGCACGATATGGAAAAAATTCTTTTCCCAACACAGGTGGCGATAATAGTCCACACCCGTGCTGACGCCCCGTGCGAGGTTACTGACTTGTCAAGCACGGGCTAAACATAACCGTGCCTCCCAACTGTGCCAACATTTTGACTTATCGAACACGGAGGAGCACGCCTATATTAAATGACCATGTGAAGAAAGACACCGGCGTGCCACGACACCCACGACCATGCTCGAACACCCTAAATGCGTTCAAAATTCAAATCCCAAAACACGGGCTACATCTCTATTTAAACCTCATTCCCCATTATTCTAGTTGTCTTTCATTTTCCATTATTTATTTTTCTTTCTATTTTATTTCATCATTATTTTTACTTTATTTTATTTTATTTTCTTCTTCTTATTCTTTATGATATTTAGATTTAGCTTAGGATACAATAAAACCAAGCCGGCTACTTGATTCAATTTCAAACGGTTCGAGACACTTCCCTACGTTCACCTCCAATCCTATCCGGTTTCTTTTCATAAGCTTCATCCAAAAATTCAGGAAGTGCTACTTCTCCCCTTCTCTTTTGATTTTATTATTACATAATTGTTTATCTATCTTTGTACATTGAGGGCAATGTACATCTTAAGTGTGGGGGGTAAAAGTACCTGACTTTTTGCATTATTCTCAAATCCTGAATTTAGTCTTGTTTTCAAGTATTTTTCTCATATTACTAATTAGGATTTCTGTTGATTTATGATTTGTATTGATATGTTTTAGAGTAAGTCATAGTTAATTGTGCATTAATGATTAAATTTGAAGGATACTAGAGAATTGAGCATGATAAGTCTACTTTCTAAAAATTAGAATTGATGGGTTGTTGAACTGAATTTGAATATTACCTTGAAATTTGAAATTTATAAGGATTGATGTCAAAAACACCCATAATTTTTGTGTGATTTTGAGCCTTGTAGAGCATATATTCTTTTTCGTGCTCACTTTAATTGATTATGAGTGTGTCAACTTTGAAATATTATCCTAGAACTTGCCTAGTTTACACATGTCGAGACCACATTAATGATTTGATACACTGAGATGATAAAGGCACCTAGGTTTTAACCCGTTCACTACACTAAAAAGCCTACTCATACAAATTAACCCCTAGTGAACCCTATTGAATCTTAACAACCTTTTTATTGACTCACCCACTAATATTAACCCAAAATCCCTTTGTATTTGTTATCAACATTCCTTTGACTACCCCTTTATCGAGAATTGATTTGATCAATTGTCGAATTAGGTTATTTCAAAGTTCCTTCTATGATGTTTATTTTAGTTTGCTCTAAAAAAAAATCCAACTATATTCAATATTAGTAGTATATAAAAGAGCTTAGAGCATTTAAACTCCAATTGTTGAAGAAAAAGCTCGTATTAAAGTATTATAAAATTTAAGTGATGAAAATACTCTTATTATAGAGTAACTGTAACATCCTTAAATCGGGGTCCCTGCATTTTGTGTGTTTGCATGTGACGATATGCTTACTGCGCTAGTTTAGGGCGTTTTGGGGCCTAGGCCTGACCTCGGGTTAGGCCTGAGTCATGGCTAAAATTTTTGTTTTGGCATTTAAGAATAAGGAGCTAAGGAAGTTAGGGGTTAAAAGATATTCTTAGTGTGTTGTGACACAAAGAACCTAGTGGCAAGGTGGCAAAGGAGGCGCCACTTAGGGCCTTGGTTGGTGACGCCATATGCAGGGAAGGAGTGCTCGGTTGAGTAGCATAATCCCCAATGCTGCTTATTATTTTTGACGCCAAAGTGGGAAGTGGTATGCTCAGGTAGGACTCTGTTGGAAGGATATGGATTAAGTTAATAGATTTAAGATATGTGGGGAGGAGAAATTATAGGTGTTGGACTCATTCAAACTCGTTTGAATGAGTGGATGAGAGGAATTCAAGGAGGGATGAAGGGGACGGCAAGTGTTTGAGTATGAGTGGGTTGTGTTTGGCCGAATTTTTGGTTGTGGTGTGAGTTTGGGAAGCAATCAGTTTTGGTGCTTGGGAAGGGGGTGTACCGAATGTTTATGGTGGTTTTAGGGAACATTTCAGCTAGTTGGGAGAGTCTCTTTCTCTTGTGTTTAGAGTCATAAACTGAAACCCCTCTCACTTATCTTCTCTTTTTGCTTTCTCTTTTTAGCAATAGGGGGCTTGGCCGAATCATCCTGGTTACCCCTTTGGTAAGCCGAAACTTGCTTCCACTTCCCTTCTCCCTATTTTGCTCAAGCCGAAACCAACATTCTCACCTCCATTTGACATCTTTCTTCTTCCAATCTCCTTGTGCTAAAATCACTTTGATTTTCCTTTGCCGTATCCATTCATCCCTACTCCACTTTGTTCTTCATATTTTCATTGTTTTGAGAAGCTGAAAACCCTGAGTTCTCTTCTTGTTCCTTCTAAGTGATTGGCCGAATACTCCACTCATAAGTTCTTCTCCTTTTGCATTTCTCTTCATCATCATAAGTGCCGAAACCTATCTCTTCTTTGGTTCTCATAGTCGAACCTCAACCCTTGGTGTGGTAAGTCTTCGTTTCTTCATCTCTTTTTCCTCTCTATCTCTTCTGGTTGCCAATCCCCTCATCTTTGGTGCTAGGGCTGAATTTTTTAAGAGCCGAGTGGATCTCTTGCATTAAGGAAGGGGTGACGCCAACGTGTAGGTTCTCGAGTTTCGTTTGGATCATGGCTTGGATCTAGATCTTCTAGATCTTTGAGATTTGTTGACTAAGGTAAGGGAGTGACAATCTCTTTTGATTTTCGGGATTCATGCTAAAGCCGAATGGCTTTTAGATTCCTAATGATGTGTCTAACCGATTGTAGGAAGGAGGGTAGCCGTGTTCAGTAGATCTCCGGGATTTGTTGGCTTGCGATTTAAGCCTAAAGGCTCGGGTGATATCGATCTTGGTAAGGGTCTTATTGTGCATTATTTTATCCTACGGGATTTCTAGATAAGTCGAATGGGTTTTTGTTCATTAACAAGGTGTTGGCCGAATACAGAAAGGGAGGAGGCAAACATTTCAGGATCTTTGGGTTCTATTGGTTTGGGAATAGATCGTAGTTTTGGGATTTCACTAGATTCACGAATAGTTAGGTGTGTAACGCTTACACACTTCGTTAGTATAATATGTTTATTGTGTTACTGTTTTAGCCATTGAAACCGGTAGTTTTGCCTTGTGGGCATGAGCATGGACTCCGGGTAAGTCCCCTGATTATGGATCTCTTTATATGCTATCATGTCATTGTTTAATGTTATACCATGTGTTATTTGCATCATCATGTGTTATTATGCCACGAATGTTATGGACATGATGGTGGGATTGTTGAGAGGAGGGGGAAGAATTATTTGGACTGTCACTAGTGGTTTTGACCACACGACGGGTTGGCCCCGTCTTTGATATTATAATTTGTGACTAAGTCCCATTGGTTTTGACCACCAGTGGTTTTGACCACATATGGATATTGTGACTCGTCCCAGTGGTTTGGTACCACAGTGGGTTCGCCCCACATGATTAATTACGAGATTGTCATCAGTGGTTTTGACCACGCTATGGGTTGGCCCCATCACTTGATTTATGACTACGGTCACCAGTGGTTTTGACCACACCGATATAGATATATTTGTGACTACGGTCACCAATGGTTTTGACCACCAGTGGTTTTGACCACGCAGGGTAGATAAGGGAGATTGGATGGTTAGGTTATGGGGTTGCATGATTTGCATATTATACTGATGATTTGCGTAAGTGCTTGTACTATCGGGTTGGGGATTTATACACTGAGTCACGGTTACTCTCCCCTTCCTTTATATTTTGCAGATAAGGTGTAGATTGCAGATATGGAGCCGGGGAGAACTTGAGGCGGCCATGCATGCTAGTTTCGGGTTTTGATTTTAAATTACTATTTCAGTTTTATTTATTTACTTCAATTGGGTTTTTGTTTTGTAATAAGGCCGCTAAGTATCAATTTGGGTTTTTATTTCTAGATTATATTTTAATTATCTTATGCATATGATTTATAACTTGATTTGCTTTATTAACCGGAATTAAATTGAAGTTTACAAAACTATACTCTATATCGGGTTTTTCAATGTTACCATGGGGTGACATTATTCACAAGGTAATGACAAAGTTAACAAAGATGATTTCAAACCTAAATTTTCAAACAAACCAGTAACAACAAACGGATTTTCAAGCATGAGTTCTCTGGATTTTAAAGCAACACAGAAACATTTTTAACATCACTTTGTATAGGGTTTTCTAAACTTTAAGAACGATAAAAGAGTTTCCAATAAAGATAAATCGGGGAACTTATTTATTCAAACATTTTCACCCCGTAACAGGCCGATTCAGTCGTGGTGTGTTGACTGGGTTTGGGGTGTTACATTTTTGGTATCAGAGCCAAGTTCAAAAGCTCGACTGTGGGCTCGGGGCCCAAAATGTTTAAAAGTGGGGTTTTGAAAAGTTTTGTGGGAAATGTACATGGTTTGAACAGCATGGCACCGAGTCTCCGGCACCAGTCCGCCCAGGTAAGTATCCCTAACCACTGTGTAAATTATATAGGGAAGAAATGGGTACTTCGGGATCATAGATTAGAAGATTAGGAGTTATTGAACCCTAGGAATAGCCTACTCCAATGCAAAATTACATAAGACTTAAAGATCAACTAAACAAACCTGTGAGTACGTCGCTGAGTTAAGGGTGTGGCAACCGTTGTGTGCATGTCTAGGAATGGATTTAGGGGAGCTTGGTATTTAAGCAGTCTTAGTGACTCACCTCCTCTTTACTCGAATCCTACCTGGTGCGTAGTGACGGTTCAATCTAACCGAGACGACTTATTCATAGGCTAAATTGAATAAATAAAACCCGAAAGGGACCAGCCACCTTGTTTTGTACAACCCTAAAACTAAACCTTGGTTTTGAAATTACCAAAGTACCATTGATTTCAAAAATGACCAAATTACCCCTGACTTGTAAAATTATTGAAATACCCTCGGTATGGAAAAATTACCGAAGTACCCCCGAATTAAAAATTTCTCAAAATACCTTTATTTCGTAAAATCACCTGGAACCATATTTTGGAAAATTACGAAAATACCCCTACAAGTGGAGTGTGGGTGGAGGATGTTATTGATGAATGAATGTGATTCACTGAATTAGGGTAGAAGACTTGAAACGAAAATTCTCTAATGACTAAAAGAACTACTACCAAACTTTCTTACATAAAACTTATTCGTGGGTAATCCTAATGCATAAAATTTCTTAAGCGAGTAAATCGCGATTATAGACATGAGTTCTAGGGGCGTGGTCGTAATGTGCCGTGGTAGGCGAGAATGACCGGGAACCAACTAGTCCGTCAAGGGTGGAAAATGAGATGCCACCACCACCACCATGTGTTGATATCGATGATCAATGGGATGATGCGATTATCACAGCGATCTGCGAGTGCTTGAGAGAGTGGCTGGAGTAGGTAGAGGTACGGGAGCTTAAAAATCTATATCTGAGCGACTTCGAACCAATAGAGCTGAGGTATTCCGAGGTGTATCTGGTGTGGTGCCCAATACGACTAAGTATTGGTTGGAGGCAATAGAGCAAATCATGGACGATTTGGATCTGACGGCTGAAGAGAAACTAAAAAGGTTAGTGTCGCTTTTCCGAGATGAGTCATACCAGTGATGGCTCACGATTTGGGATGGTACTGCAGCGGATGATCTCACTTGGGAGGCTTATCAGAAGAAGTATGTTGGGACTAGTTATATTGATGCACGAGAAAGGCGCTTTGAAATTTGGTTCGAGGAGTAAGTCCGTATCGAAGTATGAGGTTGAATTCTTAAGGTTGAGTGATATGTTTGAGGCATCGTGGCTACGGAGCATGAGCGATGTGTCAGGTTCGAGGATGGATTGAGGATGATTTGAGATTGTTGATTGCTCCACAGCAGGAAATAGAGTTTGCGGTCTTAGTGGAAAAGGCCAAAGTTGCAGAGGAAGTGAAACAGTCGGTAAGACAGAACTAGGACAAGGGTTGGAATAAAAAGAATTTTGGATCATCTGGGTCTACCAGGAATCAGCAGAAATGGGGTAGATATAGTGGGCCGAATCAAGCTGCTAGGCCTACTGCTGCTAATACTCAGTGGCTGCCACGATGTGCTCGGTGTGAAAAGTCTCACACGGGAGAATGCTGGACTGGAAACAAAGGATGTTTTGAGTGTGGATTGATGGGGCACCGAGTGAGGGATTGTCCACAGAGGTCAGCTAGGTTGCAGTCTGGGTACACAGATCAGGAGGGATGGTCAGCAGCCACAGTGGGGCCGTGGTGTAGCCAAGGGAGGTAATGGCTCTGATAGAGGTCGTGGAGCACTGGGCAGAGGTGCAGGTGGTACAGAGGTGTGACAGCCTGGATTGGTCTACGCAACGAGGCATCGAGAGGAGGGCGACGCACCGAACGTCATAACCAGCACGTTCTTAATCTTTGGACTACCTTATAATGCTTTGATAGATGTGGGTTCGACGCACTCATATATAGCCAGTAGCATAGTGGAAATTATGAATTTAGACTATGAGATTACTTCTAGGAAGATGACAATGATAAGCCCTCTAGGTCACTCTATAGAAGTAAGTAAACTATATAGGGATGTACCCCTAGAACTTTAAGGGGTCGTATTGTTGGCTGATTTGATGGAACTGCCGTTTGGGGAGTTCTGATTCTCAGGATAGATTAGCTGGTGAAGTACCAGGCCAGTTTGGATTGCGTGGCTAAGCGCATGGTGTTGAGGACAATGAAAGGTGGGGAGGTGGTGATGATAGGTAATAGAAGAGATTACTTATCTAATATGGTCTCTACTTGAAGGCAGAGAAAATGGTAAGGATTGTGAGGCATTCATGGTGCATGTTTGTGCTTTGGGAGCCAAGGATGCAACTATAGAGAGTATCTGAACCGTAGGGTAATTTGCTAATGTATTCCTAGAGGAACTTCCGGGTCTGCCTCCTGATCGCGAAGTTGAATTTGGTATAGATATGTTACCCGGAACTGTGCCAGTGTCTATTACCCCATATAGAATGGCGTCAAAGGAATTGGTGGAGCTGAAGGCTCAAATTCAGGAGTTGTTGGATCGGGGTTTTATTCGGCCAAGTGTTTTGCCATGGGGAGTGTCGGTGCTCTTTGTTAAGAAGAAAGATGGTACAATGCGGATGTGTATAGACTACTGCCAGCTGAATAAGTTGACGATCAAAAACAAGTATCCGTTGCCCAAGATTGACCACTTGTTTGATCAACTTAAGGGTGCATCAGTTTTTCTAAGATGGATCTTAGGTCGGGGTATCATCAACTCAAAATGAAGGAGGCTGATGTTCATAAGACTACATTTCATACTCGGTATGGGCATTACGAGTTTTTGGTGATGCCGTTTGGGTTGACTAATGCACCAACAGCATTCATGGACTTGATGAATCGGGTGTTCCAGTAGTACTTGGACCAGTTTATCGTGGTATTTATAGACGACATATTGGTGTACTCAAGGACGGAGGAGGATCATGATACGCACTTGCAGGTAGTTTTGCAAATCCTGAGGGAGAAGCAGTTATTTGCCAAGTTCAGTAAATGCGAGTTCTGGCTTAGGAAGGTGACTTTCTTAGGTCACGTAGTGTCAGCTGAAGGGATTAGAGTGGACCCTCGCAAGATTGAGGCAGTGTTGGACTAGAAATTGCCTAAGTCGGTTGCGGAGATTCAGAGTTTCCTAGGTCTTGCAGGGTATTACCGGAGATTTGTGGAAGGATTTTCTTTGATTGCGGCACCATTGACCAAGTTATTGAGAAAAGGAGTTCCATTTGTCTGGTCGGAGAAACAACAGGAAAGTTTCAATAGGTTGAGGAAGATTTTGATGGAAGCACCAGTTCTAGTTCTACCTGAGGCAGGAAAGGTATTTACGGTCTACTGTGATGCATCACATACTGGCTTGGGATGTGCGTTGATACAAGAAGGGAAAGTAGTGGCATATGCGTCTCGGCACCGAGACCGCATGAGGTTAATTATCCAACACATGATCCGGAGTTAGCTGCGATGGTTTTACGAAAATATGGAGACACTATTTATGCGGAGAGAAGTCGATAGTTTACACGGACCACAAGAGTCTCAAGTATCTTTTGATGCGAAGGATTTAAATTTGAGGCAGTAGCGGATGGATTGAGTCATTAAAGGACTCTGATGCTCAATTGAGTATCATCCGCAAAGCTAACGTTATTGTAGATCGTTGAGTAGTAAGGTAGTGTCGGACACGAGAGTGATGTTTGCTCATCTTAGCTTTGTATGACGACGGAGTCTTTTGGTAGAATTACTGTTAAGCCGACTTGGGTAGAGCGATTAAAGAGAAATAGGTAGTGGATGAGGTTTGAATGCTCGGAGGTTTCAAGTCTGAGTAGTGGTTTGGAAGGTTCTGACTTGACCAACGATGGAGTGTTGTGTTTTCAAGGAAACCTTGTATCGTCAAGGACGTCGAGTTAAGGCAAAGGATTCTTTAGGATGCACATAGCAGCCCATACGCTATGCATCCTGGAGGTAGCAAGATGTACCAGGATTTACGAGAACAGTTTTGGTGGCCAGCTCTGAAGCGGGAAGTGATTGAGTTTGTGGGTAAGTGTCGGCGTGTCGGTGGTCAAAGTCGAACATCGATTCTTGATAAGTTTACTTGATCGGTGAAGATTCCTCAGTGGAAGTGGGAAAGGATCACTATGGACTTTGTCAGTGGGCTATCCCTTACACCTAGCAAGAAGGACTCAATCGGGTGATTGTGGACCATTTGACTAAATCAGCTCATTTCATACTGGTGAGGGTTGATTACTCACTCCAGAAGTTAGCCAAGTTGTATGTGGCCGAGATAGTAAGGTTGTATAGAGTGCCAGTGTTAATTATCTCGGATAGGGATCCCAAATTCACGTCGAGATTCTAGAAAGCATTGCATCAGGCGTTAGGTACGCGGTTGGATTTTAGTACGGCATTTCATCCGCAGTCGGATGGACAGTCGGAAAGGGTTATACAAATCTTGGAGGATATGTTGAGAGGCTGTGTTTTGGACTTCAGAGGCAGTTGGGAAGAATTTCTACCTTTAGCTGAATTTGCATACAACAATAGTTACCAGGCAAGCATTAAGATGGCACCATATGAGGCTTTGTATGGTAGGAAGTGCCGTACACCTACATGCTGGATAGAGTTGGGTGAGCGCCAGATGTTGGGACCGGAGTTGGTTGCTAAGACCAAGGATAAAGTTAAGTTGATTCAGGCTCGTCTTAAGGAAGCGTTAGACAGGCAGAAGTCTTACGCCGATCTTAAGCGCAGGGATATAGAGTATGGGGTGGGTGACAAGGTTTTCCTGAAGGTATCGCCATGGAAGAAAGTGTTGAGATTTGGGCGAAAAGGGAAGCTAAGCCCTAGGTTTATCGAGTCAGATCTGATCTTGAAGTGAGTGGGACTGGTACCTTATCAGCTCGAGCTGTTGGCAGAGTTAAGTCAGATTCATGACGTCTTCCATGTTTCGATGCTTAGGCACTATCGATCAGATCCGTCACATGTTATGCCAGATGTGGAGATTGAGGTGAGCTCGGACTTGCCTTTCGAGGAGGAACCAGCTACAGATTTTAGATCAGGATGTCAAGGTCTTGCGTAGAAAGTCAGTTCTCTTAGTGAAAGTGTTATGGCGGAACCATGGTACGGAGGAGGCCACGTAGGAACTAGAGGATGTGATGCGGTAGCAATACCCTCAACTCTTCTGACCAGGTAATTTCGGGGCCAAAATTATTTTTAAGGGGGGTAGAATTGTAACATCCTTAAATCTAGGTCTCTGCATTTTGTGTGTTTGCATGTGACGATATGCTTACTGTGCTAGTTTAGGGTGTTTTGGGGCCTAGGCCTAACCTCGAGTTAGGCCTGAGTCATGGTTAAAATTTTTATTTTGGCATTTAGGAATAAGGAGCTAAGAAAGTTAGGGGTTAAAAGATATTCTTGGTGTGTTGTGACACAAAGAACCTAGTGGCAAGGTGGCAAAGGAGGCGCCACTTAGGGCCTTGGTTGGTGACGCCATATGTAGGGAAGGAGTGCTCAGGTTCGAGCAGCAAAATCCCCAATGCTGCTTATTATTTTTGACGCCAAAGTGGGAAGTGGTATGCTCAGGTAGGACCTGTTTGAAGGATATGGATTAAGTTAACAGATTTAAGATATGTGGGGAGGAGAAATTATAGGTGTTGGACTCATTCAAACTCGTTTGAATGAGTGGATGAGAGGAATTCAAGGAGGGATGAAGGGGACGGCAAGTGTTTGAGTATGAGTGGGTTGTGTTTGGTCGAATTTTTGGTTGTGGTGTAAGTTTGGGAAGCAATCGGTTTTGGTGCTTGGGAAGGGGGTGTGCCGAATGTTTATGGTGGTTTTAGGGAACATTTCAGCTAGTTGGGAGAGTCTCTTTCTCTTATGCTTAGAGTCATAAGTCGAAACCCCTCTCACTTATCTTCTCTTTTTGCTTTCTCTTTTTGGCAATAGAGGGGCTTGGCCGAATCATCTTGGTTACTCCTTTGGTAAGCCAAAACTTGCTTCCACTTCCCTTCTCCCTATTTTGCTCAAGCCGAAACCAACATTCTCACCTCCATTCGACATCTTTCTTCTTCCAATCTCCTTATGTCGAAATCACTTTCATTTCCCTCTGCTGAATCCATTCATTCCTACTCCACTTTCTTCTTCATCTTTCCATTGTTTTTAGAAGTCGAAAACCTTGAGTTCTCTTCTTGTTCCTTCAAAGTGATTGGCCGAATACTCTGCTCATAAGTTTTTCTCTTTTTATGTTTCTCTTCATTATCATAAGTGCCAAAACCTATCTCTTCTTTGGTTCTCATAGTCGAACCTCAACCCTTGGTGTGGTAAGTCTTCGTTACTTCATCTCTTTTTCCTCTATATCTCTTCTGGTTGCCAATTCCCTCATCTTTGGTACTAGGGCTGAATTTTTTTAAGAGCCGAGGAGATCTCTTGCGTTAAGGAAGGGGTGACGCCAACGTGTAGGTTCTCGGGTTTCGTTTGGATCGTGGCTTGGATCTAGATCTTCTAGATCTTTAGGATTTGTCGACTAAGGTAAGGGAGTGACAATCTCTTTTGATTTTCGAGATTCACGCTAAAGCCAAATGGCTTTTGGATTCCTAATGATGTGTCTAACCGATTGTAGGAAGGAGGGTAGCCTTGTTTAGTAGATCTCCGGGATTTGTTGGCTTGCGATTTAAGCCTAAAGGCTCATGTGTAATCGATCTTGGTAAGGGTCTTATTATGCGTTATTTCATCCTTTGGGATTTCTAGATAAGCCGAATGGGTTTTTATTCATTAACAAGGTGTTGGCCGAATACAGGAAGGGAGGAGGCAAACATTTTTGGATCTTCGGGTTCTATTGGTTTGGGAATAGATCGTAGTTTCGGGATTTCGCTAGATTCGCGAATATCAGGTGTGTAACGCTTACACACTTCGTTAGTATAATATGTTTATTGCGTTACTGTTTTAGCCATTGAAACCGGTAGTTTTGGCTTGTGGGCATGAGCATGGACTCCGGGTAAGTCCCCTGATTATAGATCTCGTTATATGCTATCATGTCATTGTTTAATGTTATGCCATGTGTTATTTGCATCATCATGTGTTATTATGCCACGAATGTTATGGACATGATGGTGGGATTGTTGAGAAGAGGGGGAAGAATTATTTGGACTGTCACCAGTGGTTTTGACCACACGATGGGTTGGCCCTGTCTTTGATATTATAATTTGTGACTAAGTCCGGTGGTTTTGACCACTACCACCGTGGTTTTGACCACATATGGATATTGTGACTCGTCCCAGTGGTTTGGTACCATAGTAGGTTGGCCCCACATGATTAATTATGGGATTGTCATCAGTGGTTTTGACCACGCGATGGGTTGGCCCCATCACTTGATTTGTGACTATGGTCACCAGTGGTTTTGACCTCAACGATATGCATATATTTGTGACTACAGTCACCAGTGGTTTTGACCACCAGTGGTTTTGACCACACGGGGTAGATAAGGGAGATTGGATGGTTAGGTTATGGGGTTGCATGATTTGCATGTTATACTGATGATTTGCGTAAGTGCTTGTACTATCGGGTTGGGGATTTATACACTGAGTCTTGGTGACTCACCCCTTTCTTTATATTTTGCAGATGAGGCGTAAATTGCGGATATGGAGCCGAGGAGAACCCGAGGCGGCCATGCATGCTAGTTTCGGGTTTTGATTTTAAATTACTATTTTGGTTTTATTTATTTACTTCAATTGGGTTTTGGTTTTGTAATAAGGCCGCTAAGTATCAATTTGGGCTTTTATTTCTAGATTATATTTTAATTATCTTATACATATGATTTATAACTTGATTTGCTTTATTAACCGGAATTAAATCGAAGTTTACAAAACTATACTCTATATCGGGTTTTTCAACGTTACCATCGGGTGATATTATTCACAAGGCAATGACAAAGTTAACAAAGATGATTTCAAACCTAAATTTTCAAACAAACTAGTAACAACAAACGGATTTTCAAGCATGAGTTCTCTGGATTTTAAAGCAACACAGAAACGTTTTTAACATCACTTTGTATAGGGCTTTCTAAACTTTAAGAACGATAAAAGAGTTTCCAATAAAGATAAATCGGGGAACTTATTTATTCAAACATTTTCACCCTGTAACATGCGAGATTCGGTCGTGGTGTGTTGACTGGGTTTTGGGTGTTACAGTAATTATCAATAGTAGATATTGTTAGTTTTCCATTCGATGTAAATATTCATATTTAGTTCATTATTTTTAGATTAGGTAATTAGTCAATTCAATCTCGATTATAACCTCTAATTCAGCCTGTATCCACACCTTTTAAGCTAGCCCCTTTACAACATTGATTAAAGACCTTTTGATCTGTGTATCATCTCATATAAAGTGGTGGAGATTTGATTTTCAGGCAAGCTTATGGGATTAACTTTTTAGGTTCGACTTAGAGCGCTTATTCTTGAACCTTAAACACCTTTGAGTGATTTGAGTGAATCTTTTGTGAGGATGTCAATCCTTGTCGGCTTTGAATTAAAGGTAATCACTTAGATAAGGGGAGATACTTATGTTTCCATGCCATAAAAATGTGACTTATCATAATTGAATCTTTAGGGTTCTTTGAGTTGAATTATCCATGTATAAATTATCTATGAATTATGATGAGACATTGTCGATATGAATTATGAATTATAGAAAGTTCGTTTTAATTGTAAGTTGAGAATATTGCTTGAGGACAAGCAAAAGCTTAAGTATGGGGGTATTTGATAAATCGTAAAAGTAACATATTTTAACCCTATATTTGATAGGCTTTTGGATGATTAGCCCTTGAATTATGTAAAAAGGTACTTTTAACCCTTTCTTTTCATGTTTATACTCAGGAAAGCACCCGAGGATAAAAAGAACACAAAACGGGTTTAAAACGGAGAAATTGGGCCTTAGCAAGAAACCAACACGGCCTGGCCCAAAATCTGCACGATCGTGTCTCGACAATTACCTAAAACACGACCCAACTCACGAGTTACACGGCCGTGCATCATCTCATTACCACACACGGGCATGCCTGGTGATCTACATGGCCGTGATCTACAAGGCATGGCCCAACCCTAAAATTACATGGGTGTGTGCCATGGGCGTACCCCTGCTGCGGGAATGAGCGATTTCACTCGAAATTGGATGCTTGAAGCCAAAGAAACATACTCTTAAGTCTACTCAAACATTCTAATAGTAATTCTACTTGAAGGAGATACTTAGGAGCCAAGTATAGCATCCCGAAGCCTATATAAACAACCTAAGCCAGACATTAAAGGGAGCTTTTTGGGGGGCCAGAGGCTTTTTGCCGAAGCATTCATCTTTTAGGAAGTCACTTGAAGATAGCCAGCTGATCCATCTCAAGAAGTCAGAACTCCATTCAAGATGGAGGATCTCTTCTTCAATTCCTTCAGGGGGTTTTAAGGAGTTCTTATGTTTTGTTTATTCTTTACTCTTGAGATGTTTTCATATTTAGTTATGCACTAAACCCCTCAGATACCTGAAGGGAATGAAACCTATGATGGATTTTGTTATTTGGTTTCTAAATTATATGATAAGTACTTGGTTTGTTCTTAATTATGTTACTTAATTCAATCGATGTGCTTAGGTGGAGGAGGAATAGACCCTACCTAAGAGTAGATCTAGCATAATTGGCGGAGTTGATCGGGCGCCTAGAGATAGGGTTACGAGATTTTTCGGATTAGGATGAAACCTAATATGGAAATCCATTGATCGATTCTTCGCTTCCTTAGGGGCTATTATAAGAGAACGAGAGTTCCACTAATTAACCTAAGGTTAGACGTTATTCGCCTCGAGAGGGTTTAATATAGGTTAGGAGTCTCACGGATCAAGCTAAGTAAAGAAATCATATGGTTTGGGGAATAAATAATAAGTGAAGTCATAGGTGGATTCTTCCCGAGGTATCGTCTTTATCAACCTAATTTTCTTAAAGTCTTTCTCCAATTCATTCTTTTGTCTTTGCATTTAGATTAAGTATTTTGTTAGTTTAATAATCCAATCACTCCATATTTTAGGCTAAATAATCGAAAGAAAGTGAGTAGTAGTATTTTTAGGTTCCCTTGGGTTCGATAAGATATTCTTGCCTGAGCTATACTACTGTTCGATAGGTGCACTTGCCTCTATTGTTGTCGCAGTCAGTCTACAGGTTCGAGCATTCTTTATAAATATTAAAACTTGACTGTTTGACACGATCAGCATAATTCAAGGATTTTCAAATAATACTATAGTTGACCCCCCCACACTTAAGACGTACATTGTCCTCAATGTACAAATATAGATAATGATTAGTAAGAAAGTCATAAGAGAGGGAGAGAGGTGAAACTTCCTGAATTATGGATGAAATCCTTGGAGGATGATCAATGATGTTTAGGTATAGGTGAAGGTGGTGGAGAATACTCTGGTGGTGTGTTCGTTCCTTGAGTGGCACCTTGAACCTTTTTAAACTGCAAATTCATCGGTAAAGTTTTTAGGGAGTTCTTATTTAATGTACGTTTGTTATAGTTGCTCGAAAGTTAAATAGCCAGAGATAAAAGAAATCAAATTATACTTAAAAATCTAAAGAGATTGATAATAAAGGGAAATGAACTAAAATAAAAATAAAAATAAGAATAGAAATAAAAAATAAAATAAAAATAAAAAACTCAAAGGTCCTCATCATCGGAGTGATCTTGAGGTGGTGGCGGTGGCGATATGTGAAAAAGATGATAATGTCGACCACGATCGCCTTGCACAGCGATGTGGATTTATAGCATCCTGTGTTCTTTAGGCAGTTTCAACCATGGCCGCGTCACATGGTCGTGGCATTTAGTCGAAGCCCGTGTCTTGGGAAAAATTTTTTTCCTTTTTCCCCACGCTATGACCATGCCCATGTACCTTCTTGTGGTGACCACACGGCCACGACCACGCTCGTGTGCAAGGCCATGTGGAGAGAGAAACCTGCGCTTTATTAGTTTTGTTAGTTTGTAGTTAGGTGCTAAAAATCTAAAATATGAGGTTGCCTCCCAAGAAGTGCTTGTTTAAAGTCTTAATCTAGAATTTACCTCTCATTCACATAATCATGGTGGTTTGAGGAGGTGAAAATCCTTTCTCATGCTATCAATTTGGTTATCGATATATAGTTTAAGTCAAGTGGTGTTTACCTTAAAAGTGTCGAATATAGGATTACTTACCTCGACTGTTTCGTATGGGAAGACTTTGAGTACCTTAAAAGGGATTTCTTCTTTTTTATTAAGGTCAGGAGGAGATATTAGAGGGTCTGTCTCCGATCTTAAATTTATTTGTCCCATGGAATGGCATTGGGTCTACTTCGTGTATTCCTAATTTCTCCTTGAAATGTGTCTTCCACTCGTCTAGTTCATCGATCTGAAGCCATTGTTCCTAGTGAGTTATTTCTTTGCTATCATAAGGCATAGGATCTGGCTCAGTTGTGTGGTTCTGTGGTGCTTCCCAAAAAAAAGGTTTAACCGAATGGTCATTAATAAAATTAATTTTCTCACTTTAATTACTTCATGTCCTAGCCAAGTCAAGAGCCTGAAGACTGATTGATTCATCACCTATACGGAGTATGAGTTCCCCTGTACCAATATCAATTTTAGTTCTAGCAGTTGCTAAAAGGGTCTTCCTAAAATTAAATGAATATTATTGTCATCATCCATATCTAAAACAACAAAGTCTACTGGGAATATGAATTTGTCAATTTTTACTAGCACATCCTCAATTATACCCCTTGGAATTCTAATAGTTTTATCAGCTAATTGAATGCTCATCCTAGTTTGTTTGGGTTTCGCTAGACCTAGCTGTTTAAACATTTTATAAGGCATAACATTTATGCTTTCCCCTAGATCAGCTAAAGCATTATCACAGATAAACTACCAATTAAGCATGGAATTGTAGAACTCCCTGGATCATTTAATTTTCGTGGTAATTTATTTTACAAAATTGTTGAGCACACTGTGTTTAGTTCCACATGCGATTCTTCGTCTAACCTCCGCTTGTTCGTCAAGAGCTCTTTTAAAAATTTCCTTGAATCTGACATCTGCGAAAGAGCTTCAAGAAATGGTAAGTTAATGATAATTTCTTTAGAAGTTTAAGAAACTTACCGAATTGTTCGTCTGCGTTGTCTTTCTTCATCACTTTGGGGTATGGTATTCGAGGTTGGTATTCTTTAATTATCAATTTTGGCTTATCTTAGCTTACCTCAACCTTACCTTCCTTTACCACATTCTCTTGCCTTGGCTCAAGTTCAGATTCTACTAACCTTTCACTATTTTGAGCGGTAACGACATGAAGTTGCTCCTTTGGGTTTGTTTTAGTGTTATTTGGCAAGCTATCTTGTGGTCGTTCAGAGATCAGCGTAGCAAGTTGTCCTAATTGGTTCTTGATCCCTTGAATCGATGCTTCTTGATTTTTGAGTGTTGTTTCGATGTTTTGGAAATAGGTTCCTGACACCACGATGAATTTTGTCAGCATCTCCTCAAGGTTCGGCTTTTTCTCTTGTGGGTAGGTTACTATTGAAAGCCTGGAGGGGTTGTTGTCTTCGATTTCCTTCGCCACCCTAAAAAAAAAATTGGATGGTTCCTCCAACCTGCATTGTAAATGTTACTATAAGGGTTATTTTGAGGTCGAGGATTATTACCCATATAATTTATTTGCTCGTTTTCCATGCTATGTCCATAGGGTGGGTACTTAGGATTCGCCACACCTCCTAGGTTTGAATCACAATGCATTACTAGTGTACCTGCGAAGAACCACACAAACCATCAATCTTTTTATTTAACATCTCTACTTGATTTGATAGCATGGTGACTGCGTCGAGGTTGAAAACTCCGACTACTTTTGTTGGCCTTGTTCTTGTGACTTGCCACTGATAGTTGTTCAGTGACATCTCCTCTATAAACTCATAGGCCACCTCAGGAGTTTTGTTTTCAGGGTTCCACCGGCGGCTAAATCAATCAATTGCCTAGTTGAAGGGCTCACACCATTGTAGAAGGTTTGAACCTATAGCCACAAGGGTAATCCATGGTGTAGGCACCTTTTCAATAGATCCTTGTATCTCTCCCATGCATCATAAAGTGTCTCTAAATCCATCTGTACAAAAGAAGAGATATCATTCCTTAACTTAGCTGTTTTAGCCGGCAGAAAATATTTTAACAAAAATTTTTCGGTCATTTGTTCCCATTTAGTGATTGATCCTCGTGGTAGAGAATTCAACCACTGTTTAGCTTTATTCCTCAAAGAAAAAGGAAATAACCGAAGATGAATGGCATCATCGAAACGCCATTTATTTTGAAGGTATCACAGAATTCTAGAAAATTTACTAAAAGAGTATTTGGGTCTTCGTGCTACAAACCATCAAATTGAACAAATTGTTGAATCATTTGTATAGTGTTAGGTTTCAGTTGAAAATTATTAGCAGCTATAATAGGCCTAACAATACTTGATTCAGTTCCTGTTAAATTAGGTTTAGCATAATCATACATAGTACAAGGAGCATGATTTTCGGCCACCTCATGAGGTAGCGGATTATTCTCAACCATCTCTTCGGTAGTATTAATTTCAATCTCTTTCTCTTCTTCTATGTAATTTAAGCTTTGCCTTATTTCTCTACGATGTTTGTGAACAGTACCTTCAATATCACTGCCGTAAACTAAGGGTCCTGTCGAGTTCCTTCTAGTCATAAACTAGAGGTACCTGCTAGGAATAGATAAAAGAAAAATAAATTTAGAAAAGTAAAAATAAAATTTAATTACAAAAATAAAATATGGCTAAAGTAATAAAAATTGAGCGTTCTTAATATTTCAGTTCCTCGACAACGGCGCCAAAAACTTAATGGTGGTGGAAAAAGTCTTAAAATTTATATAATGAATGATCGAGCCTAGAATCTAACTATCACCACGATTGAGGCAAGCGCACCTATCAAACAGTAGTATAGTTTAGTTGCAAGACCGGATTGTCGAACCCAAGGGAACCAAAAGTACTAATATTAACTTTCTTCTCATTATTTAGCCTAAGAATTAAGGGAATTGTTATCTAATCTAAAATTAACTAACTACTAAGATAAAGATTCTAAGACACAGAGAAGGAATTAGGGAAATACTTGTGGGAAAACCAATTGATTAAGACAATACCCGAGAAAGAATCCACCTAGACTTCACTTGTTATCTAACTCTGAACTAGACGATTTACTCACTTGACTTGATCCGTAGGATTCCCTAATCTATATTAATACCTATCTCGAGGCTACTAACATCTAACCCTAGGTTGATTAATTGAAATCTCTTTCTAATTGAAACCCCTAGAATTGCATTAACTTGATCTATGGACTCCAATATTAGGTTTGACCCTAATCCAGTAGATTTTTGTCATCCTATCTCTAGGGCTGCAATCAACTCCGCTTAACTATGCTAGATCTACTCTTAAACAGGGAATATTCTTCCTCTACCTAAGCACATCAATATTTAAATCAATATCCTGAAATATCAAAGAAAGAATTAAGAACACATAGTTAAGAACAAATCAAGTATTTATCATATAGTTCAGAAAGCAATAACAAGATCCGTCTTAGGTTTCATCCCCCTCAGGTGTTTGAGGGGTTTAGTTCATAATCATAAAAGAATACATCTCAGAAGAAAATATAAAAAAATATAAGAAAAACCCTAAAACCCCCTAAAGGAATTGAAAGAGAGATCCTCAGTCTTGAGTATGACTCTGGCTTCTAGGATGGATCAACTGGCTTTCTTCGAGTGAATCCCACAATTTGGCCTCTCTGGCTTGGCTCTTAGGCTTAGCTGAACACCCCCTTGAAGGATGGCCTCTAGGGTGTTTATATAGGCTTTTGGAATGTCTTTCTTTGCCTCTAAGTACCCTAATCCAAATGAAACTCTTCTTTGCTACGGCAGGGACATGCCCGTGTGGCACGACCGTGTAATTCGTGTCCAGGCCGTGGTCGGGTCTACTAAGGAGGCACAGTCATGTGTCTCGAGCCCAGGCCATGTTGATTTCGTACTTGGGCCCATTTTCTCCATTTTCGGTCCATTTCTCGTTCTTTTCCTCTTTCGGTGCTCTCCCAAGTCTAAAACATGAAATTAAAGGATTAGGAGCACCAAATTCCACAATTCAGGGAATAAATCATCCAAAAGTATGCTAAATGTGGGATTAAAATATGAACATATTACGGTTTATTAGTTATTGATTCAATTTGAATGTGCTTATTCAGTGGAGTAAAGGTCCCTGTTTAAGAGTAGATCAACACAATTAAGCAAAGTTGATTGCAACCCTAGAAATAGGGCGACGAAAATCTGCCAGATTAGGGTCAAAAAATATGGGAATCCATATATCAAATTAATGTGACAATAGGGTTTTAATTAGAAATAGATTTCAATTAATCAACCTAGAGTCAGTTGTTAGTAGCCTCGAAAGAGGTATTAATATAATTCAGGGATTTCTACAGATTAAGTCAAGTGATTTGATATATCATAAAAGTAACATATTTTAGGCCCACGATTAGCGTGCTTTTGGATGATTTAAGCCTTGAATTATGTAATTTGGTGCTCTTAATTCGTTGTTTTCATGTTTTATACTCAAGAGAGCACCGGAAGATGAAAAGAACGAGAATGGGCTTAAAACGGACCAAATTGGGCTAAAATAGAAATTGACACAGCCTGGACCCATGACCACACGGTCGTGCCTCATTGATAGACTAGAACACGGCTTGAGTCCCGAAACACACGGTCGTGCCTCATCATCAAACTCAACCACGACCTACAATCGAAGCACATGGGTGTGCCACACAGGCGTGTCCCTGCCGTAGGAAAGAAGAGTTTCAGTCGATTTAGGTAGTTAGAGGCAAACAAACATATTCCAAAAGCCTATATAAAGACCCTAGAGGCCAACCTTGAGGGAAACATTCGGATAGGCGTCCGGTTAGGCCGAAGAGGGCAGATTTGTGGAGATTACTCGAAGATAGCCAGTTGATTCATCTCAAGAAGCCAGAATTATACTCAAGACGGCGGATCTCTCCTTCAATTCCTTGAGGGTTTTAGGGATTTCTTATATTCTTTTTTATCTTTTCTTTTGAGATGTTTTCTTTTACAATTATGAACTAAACCCTTAGATACCTGAGGGGGATGAAACCTAAGATGAATCTTGTTATTGTTTGCTGAACTATATGATAAATATTTGGCATGTTCTTAATTATGTGTTCTTAATTCTTGTGTTGATATTTCTAAGATATTAATTCAAGTATGATGTGCTTAGGTGGAGGAGCAAAAGTCCCTGCCTAAGAGTAGATCTAGCATAATTAAGTGGAGTTGATCGCGCGCCTAAAGATAGGGTGACAAGATTTTGCCGGATTAGGGTGAAACCTAATATGGGAGCCTATAGATCAAGTTAATGCAATTCTAGGGGTTTTAATTTGAAAGAGATTTCAATTAATCAACCTAGGGTTAGACGTTAGTCGCCTCAAGAGAGGGATTAATATATGTTAGGGAATCTTATGGATCAAGTCAAGTGAATAAATCATCTGGTTCAGTGTTAGATAACAAGTGATATCTAGGTGGATTCTTCCTTGGGTGTCGTCTTAATCAATTGGTTTTTCCTCAAGTTATTTTCCAAATTTCATTCTTCTTTGTCTTAGAGTCTTTAGTTTAGTAGTTAGTTAATTTAGATTAAACAACAAATTCCCTTAATTCTTAGGCTAAATAAAAGAAAGAGAGTTAGTATTAGTACTTTTGGATTCTTTGGGATTCGACATACTGATTTTGCCTAAACTATACTATTGTTCGATAGGTGTGCTTTCCTCCATTGTTGTCTTAGTTAGTTTTCAGGTTCAATCATTCTTTATATATATTTTAAGACTCGACAAAACAACGATCAAGTTTTTGGCGCCGTTGTCGGGGAACTGAAATATTAAGAACGTTTAATTTTTATTACTTTAGCCATATTTTTTTTTGCAATTAAATTTTATTTTTGCTTTTCTAAATTTTCTTCTTTCACTCCTTTTAAGTACCTCTAGTTTATGACTAGAAGGAACCCCGATAGGACCCCTACTTTACAATAGTGACATCGAAGGTATCGTTCACAGAAATGGCAGAGAGATAAGGCGAAGCTTAAACTACATAGAAGAAGAGCAAGAAGGCGAAACTGATCCTACTGAAAGGATTGCCGAGAATAATCTGCTACCTCCAGAGGCGGCAGAACATCATGCTCCACGTACTATGTATGATTATGCTAAACCTAGTTTAACAGGAACTGAGTCAAGTATTGTTAGGCCTACTATTGCTGCAAATAATTTTGAACTGAAACCTAACACTATACAGATGATACAACAGTTTGTTCAGTTTGATGGTTTGTAGGATGAGGATCCTAACACACACTTACCAAATTTTCTAGAATTCTATGATACCTTCAAAATAAATGGTGTTTCTGATGTGCCATCTGTCTTTGGTTATTTCCCTTTTCTCTGATAAATAAATCCAAACAGTGGTTACATTCTCTTCCATGAGGATCAATCACTACATGGGATCAAATGACCAAGAAATTTTTATTAAAATATTTTTCGCCGGCCAAGACGTCCAAGTTAAGGAATGATATCTCTTCTTTTGTGAAGATAGATTTAGAGACACTTTATGACACATGGGAGAGATACAAAGATTTGTTGAGAAAGTGCCCACACCACGAATTACCATTATGGTTACAGGTATAGACTTTCTACAACAGTGTGAACCCCTCAACAAGGCAACTAATCGATTCAACCGCCAGCGGAACTCTGAACAACAAAACTCCTGAAGTAGCCGGAGTTTTCAACCTCGATGCAGTAACCATGTTATCAAATCAAGTAGAATTGCTACATAAAAATTTTGATGGTTTATATGGTTCTTCACAGGCACATCCAGTTATGCAGTGCGATGCAAGTGAAGGAGTGGTGAGTCCTGAGTACCCACCCTAAGGATAAGGCATGGAGAGTGAACAAATGAACTATATGGGTAATAATTTTCGATCTAACAATAACCCTTATAGTAATACTTATAATCCAGGTTGGGAAAACCACCCCAATTTCTCATAGGGTAGCCAAGGAAATCAAAGGCAACAACCATCTCAAAACTTCCAACAAAAGCCCTACCCACAGGATAGCAGCTTCAGAAACACGTTTCCAAAAGGTAGAAACAAAACTAGAAGTATTGTCACAGGAGCTCAAGGATCAAATAGGGCAACTTTCTAAGCAGATCTCTAAGAGACCACAGGGAAGACTACTGAGCAACACCAAGACTAACCCAAGGGAGAAAATTCAAGCCATAATAGCTCAAGATAGTAAAGGGTTAGACGAGCCCAATTTAAGAGAAAAGAGTGCGGTAGAAGAAGGTAAGGTTGAGGTAAAACCAAAATCGATAATCAAAGAATACAACCAGTGCATACCATATCCCGAAGCAATAACGAAAGATGACACAGAGGAATAGTTCGGTAAGTTTCTTAAACTTTTAAAGAAATTACATATTAACTTACCATTTCTTGAAGCTCTTTCGTAGATGCCAGATTCTAGTAAATTTTTAAAAAGCTATTAACAAATAAGTAGAAGATAGATGAGGAATCACATGTGAAATCGAATGCGAGATGCTCAAAGAATGTTGCAAAATAAACTACCACAAAAATGAAAAGATCCAGGGAGTTTTACAATTCCATGCTTAATTGGTAGTTTATCTATTGATAATGCATTAGCTGATTTAGGGGCAAGCATAAATGTCATGCCTTATAAATTGTTTAAACAACTAGGTCTAGGGAAGCCCAAACAAACTAGGATGAGCATTCAGTTAATTGATAAAACTATTAGAATTCATAGGGGTATAATCGAAGATGTACTTGTAAAGATTGATAAATTAGTATTCCCAGTAGATTTTATTGTGTTAGACATGGATGAGGACAACATGATTCCCTTAATTTTAGGAAGACTATTCTTAGCAACTGCCAGGACTAAAATTGATGTCGACGTAGGTAAACTCATACTCTGTGTAGGTGACGAGACAGTTACTCTTCAAGTCCTCGATTCAGCTAGAACATCAAATAACCAAGGTGATAAAGTAAATTCTATTGATAATCATTTGGTTAACCCTTCTTTTAAGGAAGCACCATAAAAGAACACAACTGAGTCTGATCCTAACCCCTGTTCCAACAAGGAAATAACTCACAAGGAACAAGGGATTCAGATCGATGAACTAGATGAGGAGAAAACGCATCTTAAAGAAAAACTACGGATACACGAAGTAGAACAGAAGCCACTTCATGAGGTAGACAAGTTCAAAATCGGAGATCAGGTACTATTAGACAAAGCAGACACACGAATATCTCCACTTGAGCCTAACACAAGCAAGGAAATCCCTTTTAAGGTAATTAATGTCTTCCCATACGGAACAGTTGAGGTAAGTAATCCCATGTTTAGCACTTTGACAATAAATGCTACTCATCTTAAACTCTATCATGATAATGGAACTGCTAACACGAGGAAGGACTTTCAACTCCTCAAACCACCTTGAATATGCAAATGAGAGGAAAGTCGAGCTTAAGACTTTATACGAGCGCTTCTCGGGAGGCAACCCGAGCACTAACCCTATTTATTGTTATAATTTTTCTTTTCCTTTCTTTTTTTTCTTCTTCTTTGAAAGATTTTCATGCCACACGGCCTTGCACACGGCCGTGGCCATGGCCATGTGGATGCATCGAATCTCCATACTGACAAAGAAAAGATGGTACGAGTCAGAACAAATTAATTTTTAAGTCACGGACTCAACCACCACGCCACGGCCATACGATGCAGTCGTGGCCGACATTATGAGTTCAAACACGGTAGTGGAAAACTAAACATGGGCGTGCGAGGCAACTATGGAAGACACTAACTATATATATATGGGCGTGGCAACCTAAAGCACGGGCGTGTGATGAACATAATAGCACACGACCAGGGAATACGAGCGTGGGAAACATATTAAACGTGCCAAAATTTGAAAATCACAAAAAACACAGCCTGAATAAATAGACACATGGGCGTGGCCTCTTCCCGTGTCACCTTCCCTATTTAAAGAAACTCAGCCCCACTTTTCCCAAACTTCCTCTCCCAAACCCCAACCCTAGCCGTTTTCCCTCAAAAACTTCCCCCAAATCCGACCACCAGTAAGAAATCCCCTCACCATTGCCTTTCCCCACCCCAAATATTCTGAACTTTCAAATATCCATACAAAGACGAAGCCACACCCGTGTTAACAGAAGTCCACGCACACTCCACTGCCTTGTTACCCAGGATTTTCATAGCACACGACCGTGCTCCGCCCATCCACATCGCCACGCTCAAAAGCACCACTGGTCACCTTTCATTATTTTATTCCCATTTATTTACTTATTATATGATTAATATTTAATTTTGTTTAGTCTCTTTTCTATTATTTTTATTCATTAATTAAATTAATCTTTAGAATTTTAGAACTAATTTGATTACTACCTTAAAGTATGTTAGTCATTGTTTAGGTGGTTAATCAGAACTAAATAAAACTAATCACTGTTGAAATGGTTGCTCAAGGTTGAAATGTTCTTATTTAGACTTTGAAAATTTTGGGTATTCATCGAAATACTTGCTTTATTTTGGTATAAAATTACTTGAATATCCACTATTTTTAGGTACAATGTCGTCATCATGAGGAAAGCGAACCGTAACCACCACTTCTAAAAAATGAAAGGGACCCGGCTCATCCTCTGCTAGCGCAACCACCGAAATATGCCACTAGTTCCTCCAATTCCCTCAAGCCGCCCAAAAGATCGTTACAAGGCACTACGGGTACGACCTCTTGGACCCAGTAGATGCATTGATTGGGCTGCTTTAGAGTAGGTCCATCTCGGTCTCGTAGATGATGTTCAAGCGCTGCTTACAACTGATCCGTGGGATCAATTTTTTACCATCATCGAGCCTATGTACTTGAAGCTCACTCTAGAGTTCTGCTCAACATTCCAACTTTAGACGATGATGAAAAAACATGTAACATCCCGAAATTGGGCCTAGTAAGATTGGGCCCAATGGGCCTTAGGCATAAGAATGTTTAAAATTTTTGAGAATATGAGAATGGCATTGTTGCAAATTGGACTTATTAGTTAAGTGAATTTGGAAGGTTACGGGGTTTTTATGAAGTCTCGGGTTTAATTGGGCCTTAGGAAAAATTTGGTATTTTAGCACTTTAAGGAGAGATGGTAAGTAGCTTCAAGGCTTATAGAAATAAATGAGTAAATTGTTAGCACAAGTGAGCAATTAGTAAAGAGGTTATGGCATTAAGTGAAGGACTTTAAGGGAAGAAGTTCAAATCCCATTGTGTGCAGATTTTGACTATTATTTTTACATGCTCTCCTTAAGTGTCAGCCAAGAGGTATATGTGGCAAGGTGGACTTCTTTATTTTTGGTAAGGTGTCTAAGGAAATAAGGAAAGGTTGAGGTTGGGGAAAGGAATCAAAAGAAAAAGGCAAGTATGGGGGACATGTTGGCACAAAAGGGAGAGTGTTATGGAAAGTGTGGTTGGACAAATGTTTGACCAATATTGTAATGCATGTTTTTTGGGGTAGATAGGTAGTGAAATTTTACTTTGGCATTTGGTAAGGTCTTGGTACTTGTTTTGGCCAAAATCCTATTTGCAACTTTTGTGTCATCTTCTTCCAATTTGCTATTCTCTTTGCTGAAATCTCCTAGCACAATTGTGCATCTTCTCTTTTGTTTAGTCAAATATTCATCTTTTGATCATCTTTTTTTGATAGCCGAATTTCTATCATCTTCTACCTTTCCCATTTTTGTGTGTTGGACATCTCTCCTTGGTTGAATCGGGTAAAGGCTTCATTTCTAATCCTTTCGTTTCTTCTCTTTCTAGTCGAATATGTATGTTCATCACTATACGGCTATTCCACTTTGTTTCTTATCGAAATATCACTCTCTCCATCACTCTCATATTTGATCAACTCTTTTGCGTAGAGTTCTAGTGGGTGGCCTAATACCAAATCCTTGTCGATTCATTCGTAGTCATAAGCCAATTGGTGGGAATCGAGATTATCATCGATTAAGGTAAGGAGTCTTTTCATAGTCCATTCGATATCGCTATTCGATTATGGGGTTAATTGGATTGAAAGTTTGGCTAATCGATTATGTTGTTAGGCACGAAATCACGCGATACTATCTGCTTATGGATTTTTCAAAAATAGTGGTAAAGTCGAACACCTATCTCTCGTAATAAGAGACCCGGATTGTTGGTAAGTGATATAGATTGTTAAATCAATCGTAATACTTGGATGAAATTGTAAATTGGGTTTTGGACTAATTGTTGACCAAATGTATCTTTAGGTGCATGAGAATATCGTATTACGGATTACGAATAAGGTGTGTAATCCGTACTTTCGAATATATATTTGAAATGGTGTGTGATCTCACACTTCTCTAAAGGCTTGCATGAAATATTATGTGATTCGATTGAAATACCGAAGAAAAATCAGAAACCAGCATCCGTAATCACTCGGGCGTGCATATGATCGTAGTGGTAATCATATTTGTAATAAAACAGCTTCATGTAAAAACAGTGATGTGTTTTTGAAAAATCACGAAAAATAGGAGAAAGGGAATTAGAAAGTGAATGAGATATCAAATAAAATCTTACTGTGTCTATTTTGATAAGGAAGAAATGGAGAAGGAAAAGGAATTTTATATTCTAAGATATGTTAATTTTAGTGAGACTGGTTCTGATTAACTTCATGGTTCCCTGATCTGTCTTGGAAAAATCATATAAAATTGTAAAAAGAGAATTATGGGTTATAATTTAATATATGGATTTCTTAGTGAGTCTATTTTCAATAGAAAGAAGTGTGAGCAATATATGAAAACCGTATAGTGAGATATTTCAAATTAAGGTAAGAGAGGTCAAAATCGTTGGACAATGTAACAAGATAAATTTTAAGGAATAAACTTCACTAAATGGTTAAGACAAAAATTCTGGAAAAATTTTAGCAAAAAGATATATGAGTTTTGTTTCAAGGAAAATTTATGGATTTAGATTTCGAGTTTCCTAACCCAAGTTATAGTCAATTTATTCAGTATGATACAGATGGATTCAAGTTTTATGTCCCAAATTAGTAATTAAATTCGGGGTTGTGAAATTACGAAAATATCCTTGGAGGGTAAATTACCGAAATATCCCTGGGTTACGAGATTACTGAATTACCCTTGTGGGTAAAATTATCGAATTACAAAATTGCCCTTATGTGCTGAATTACGAAAATAGCTTTATGGGTCAAATTACGAAAATGCCCCTAATGGGCCGATTTGATAAGTTTGCGTTAATGGGCCAATAATGGGCCAATTTGATCTATGGCATAATGGGCCAATTTTGATATATGGCTAAATGGGCCAATTTGATATATGGATAAATGGGACAATTTGATCTATGGCATAATGGGCCGATTTTGATATATGGCTAAATGGGCCAATATGATCTATGGCTAAATGGGCCGATTTTTCAAAGTGTTAATGGGTCAAATTGTTTGTAATAAATCTCTGTTCCTATTAATTATCGTTGTTATATTGTAAATATCATAATTTGCTATGAATGTTGCTTTCACATAATTACGCATGGGTTTGGGATATTGATGATTGGAGGAAGCTATTTGGTGGCTCGCCACATATTTTGGTGACTCTGTCACAATCATGCAGTGGCTATGCCACGTATAGTCTGTTATTCGGTGGCCATACAAATTATGATATTATAAATGGCTAAATGCTGCGATTATAAATGGCCACCGGCTGCAATTATTATTATAAATGGCTTAATGCTGCGATTGGTGTGTTGGCGGGGTGAGTTGACCGATGATCCCAGGTGTGTGTGGTTGGTACGGTGGTGTGTAGCGGATGGATTACTAGGTTTGGTTTGGGAATTGCATAAATTGCACATACATATATATGTTCTATTGTGTAAATGGGCTTCGGCCTAAGATTTTGCTTTATGGGCTCAGGCCCAAGTTTTTGCTAATTGGATCCAAGCCAGTGGATGACGGTAAGGGGATTATACACTGAGTTCTTGCAACTCACCCCCTTTCTTTCTTAACCCTTGTAGGTAATGCCCAGTGATGAGGACTTGGCACAGACGACTTTGTAGCAGAGAATGATCTCTCTGAGCTACACTGTCATTTTTATCGCACCCCCGTAAGCTATTGTATAATATTACCCCCGACGGAGGAAATTATGACCCCAACCTCTCCAAGGCGACAGATCTCGCCCCGTCCCTAAGGTACGCACATGCTATTGTAGCCTATGCACTTATAGGTCGGTGAGAAAGCAATGGCGTTGTCAATACTCACGACGCCTACTACCTGTGGTGCATGTCAAATGGACACGTTTTTGACCTAGCCTATCTCATAGCCCGAGCCATTCAACACCAAATAGAGCAACACAGGAGAGGGATCATATCTATGGGGCCGTACATCACACGCTTGGCTCGATATTTCGGACTCATCAACACTAATGAGTAGACATCCTCACTCACCCTGATCGGTCAGATATTACGGTCGCTGCACACCAGTCTAGTTTTAATATTTATAAAAGAGTGATCGAACCTGTAGACTGACTGCGACAACGATGGAGGCAAGCGCACCTATCGAATAGTAGTATAGCTCAGGCAAGAATATCTTATCGAACCCAAGGGACCTAAAAGTACTACTACTCACTTTCTTTCTATTATTTAGCCTAAAATATGGAGTGATTGGTTTATTAATCTAAAACAAATGAAATACTTAAACTTAAATGCAAAGACAAAAGAATGAAACTTTGGGAAAAGACTTTGAAGAAAACTCAATTGATAAAGACGATACCTTCGGGAAGAATCCACCTATGACTTCACTTATTATCTACCTTTTCAATTCATATGATTTCTTTACTTAGCTTGATCCGTGAGACTCCCTAGCCTATATTAAACCTTCTCTCAAAGCGAATAACGTCTAACCTTAGGTTAATTAGTGAAACTCTCGTTCTCTTATAATAACCCCCTAAGGAAGCAATAAATCAATCAATGGACTCCCATATTAGGTTTCACCCTAATTCGGCAAAATCTCGTAACCCTATCTCTAGGCGCCCGATCAACTCCGCTTAATTATGCTAGATCTACTCTTAGGCAGGGTCTATTCCTCCTCCACCTAAGCACATCAGATAAATTTAAGCAACATAATTAAGAACAAACTAAGTATTTATCATATAAACCAAAAGAATTAAATAATAAAATCCATCATAGGTTTCATCCCCTTCAGGTATCTGAGGGGTTTAGCTCATAACTAAACAAGAACACATCTCAAGAGAAAAGATAAAACAAAACATAAGAAATCCCTAAAACCCCCTGAAGAAATTGAAGAGGAGATCCTCTGTCTTGAGTGGAACTCCGACTTTTCGAGATGGATCAATTGGCTATCTTCGAGACAATCCCTAAACGAGAAAGGCTTGGCAAAAAACTCTGCTCAATGATCGGCCCCTTGAATAGCCGCCTTGGGGTGTTTTTATAGACTGTTGGGATGCTTTACTTGTCTCCTAAGTACTCATAATTCAGGTACAATTTGTCCTAGGTGTTTGAGTAGACTTAGGATTGCGTTTCTTGGGCTCCAAGCATCCTATTCTGAGTGAAATTGCTTTTTCCCCTGGCAGGGGCACGGCTAAGGCATGCCCATGTAAATTGAGGCTCAGCCGGTGTCTCTATTCTGTTGATTTAGGCACAGCCTTGGCACGCCCGTGCAAGTCGAGGGACAGGCCATGCTTCGGGTCTGTTGATTAGGGCACAGCCATGCAAATAGGGGATAGGCCGTGTTGGGCTTTTTGTCGATGAGAGACGGCCGTGTAAATTGGTGACAGGTAGTGTTCTAGGTGGATAGCAAGGCACGGCCGTGTGGAATAAAGCCCAGGCCATGTCGACTTCTTGGGTTGGCCCAATTTGGTCCGTTTTAAGCTCATTTTATGTTCTTTTTATCCTTAAGTGTTCTCTGAGTATAAGACATGAAAAGAAAGGATTAATAGCACCTTTTTACATAAATTGAGGATAAATTCATCCAAAAGCATACTAAATGTGGGATTAAAATATGTTACTTTTACGGTTTATCATATTCTCACAAGGCATACAAACTATGTTACACATGAGGATGATCCAACACCGACGTGGAACTCATCCTCCACAATATCGGCTTAAACCTCCCACCAACGAGGAGGACCCCTAGGACATTACTAATGATGTCCAACCACCATAGGAAACACCATTACTGAGCCATCGTCCCTCCTAGACAGTAGCTTCACTATCAGCATTTCTGCACGTCTCACCCAGTTCGAGCATTACTGTACTTAGCAATCCAAAGACACCGCTCGACGATTTGATGGCATTGAGGCCACCCTTCAGCAGATCTGTCATCATTTCCATATCTCATCACCACCACCACCTCAAGACCCAGATGATGCAGAGGACTTCTGAGTCCTTTTTATTTTTTATGCTTATTTTTCTTTATATTTTTATTTTTATTTTCATGTTTCTCCTTTACCTTTATTTCTACTTTTATTTCGATCCTAATTTAGTTATTGTCTAAAGACTTGAAAGTTTTATTATTACTATTGATCTCAATTTATCACTAGCTATCTAACCATAAAATTCCATAACAACATCCACCCCTGATCGTGTGTCTATAGAGTTTTAAAATTTATAATGAATGTAATCAAAACTGGAAACTAACTCTGACAATGAGTAAAGGTAAGTGTACCTATCGAACAGTAGTATAGCTTAGGCAAGACTAGATTATCAAACCCAAAGGAACTAAAAGTACTAATACTCACTTTCTTTTTATTATTTAGCCTTAAAAACAAATTGAAGTTGTTTTAAACTAAATTGACGATGACTAAGCTAAGGACACAAAGATAAAAGAGAATGAATTTGGAAATAACTTGATGAAAAACTCAGTTGATCATGACGATACCCTCATGAAGAATCCACCTAGACCTCACTTGTTATCTAACCCTAAACCATATGATTTCTTTACTTAGCTTGATCCGTAGGACTCCCTAACCTATATTAAACCCTCTCTCGAGGTGAATAACGTCTAACCCTAGGTTAATTAGTGGAACTCTCGTTCGCTTATAATAACCCCCTAGAATAGTAGTAAATCGATCTGTGGATTCCCATATTAGGTTTCACCCTAATTTGGCAAAATCTCGTAACCCTATCTCTAGGCGTTCAATCAACTCCACTTAATTATATTAGATCTACTCTTAAGTAGGGTCTATTCCTCCTCCACCTAAGCACATCAGATTTGGATTAAGCAACATAATTAAGAACAAACTAAGTAATTATCATATAATTTAAAAATCAAATAACAAGATTCATCTAGGTTTCATCCCCTTCAGATATAAAACATTTCAATAGAAAAGATAAAACAAAACATAAGAAATCCATAAAACTCCCTGAATGAATTGAAGGAGAGATCCACCGTCTTGAGTAGAATTCCATCTTCTTGAGATGGATCAACTGGCTATCTTCGAGTAATTCCCTGAATTGACTGCTCTGGCTTCGGTTCTTTGGCCTCGTTCACCGGCCCCTTTTAGGATACACTTAGGGTGTTTATATAGGCTCTTGGAATGCTTTACTTGGCCTCTAAGTGTTCCAATTCAAGTATACTTCCTACTCGGTATTTGGATAGGCTTTGGAAAGTGTTTCTTTGGCTCTAAGTATCCAAATTCGAGTGAAATTGCTCTCTCCCACAATAGGGCCACGGCCATGGCACACGCCCGTGTAAATCATTTTCAGGCCGTGTCTTGATTCTGTGATTGGGACATGGCCGTGTAAATTGTGGCATGGCCGTGTCTTAGTTAATTGTTGAGGCACGGTCGTATGGCTTAAAGTCTAGGTCGTGTCAATTTTCTCTTTAGCCTAAATTTGCCCGTTTTAAGCTGTTTCTCGTTTTTTTCGTCCTCGGGTGCTTTTCTGAGTATAAACATAAAAAGAAAGGATTAAAAGCACATTTTTACATAAATCAAGGGCTAAATCAGCCAAAAGCATACTAAATGTGGACCTAAAATATGTTACTTTTACAGTTTATCAAATACCCCCACACTTAAGCTTTTGCTTGTCCTCAAGCAAAATTCTCAACTTATAATTAAAACGAGCTTTCCACAATTCATAATTCTTATCAATAATGCGTCATCATAATTCATAGATAATTCATACATGGATAATTTCAACTCAAAGACTCGTAAAGATTCAAATAATTCTAAGTCATATTTGTAGCACGAAAAAACATAGGTGTCTCCCCTCTTCTAAATATTTACCTTTGATTCAAAACCGACAGGGATTGACATCCTCACTAAAGATTCACTCAAATCACTCAAAGTGTTTAAGGTTCACAATTAAGCACTCAACAGTCGAACCTGAAAAGTTAATCCCATAAGCTTGCCTGAAAATCAAATCTCCATCATTGTGATATGGATGATACACAAATCAAAAGGTCTTTAATCAGGGTTGTAACGGGGCTTGGGTTAAAAGGTGTGGATAAAGGCTGAATTAGAAGGTTAAAATCGAGATCGAATTGACAAATTACCTAACTAAAAACAATGTACTAGAAAATAAATGATTACATCAATTGAAAATTTGAAACTAATAATACTATGATCTTTTTCTTTGATAATTGAAATTTGAATGTACAAGCTCACTTTTTGTACTACTAATGTTGACTATACTTTGAATTTGATTTTTTTTAAGATCAAATAGAAACATTATAAAGAAAACTTTATCAACTGAAATAAACTAATTAAGTAACTGGTCAAATCAATTCTCGATTGAAGGGTAGTCAAAAGAATGGTGATAACAAATACAAAGGGTTTTGGGTTAATATTAGCGGGTAAATCAATAAAAAGGGTTGTTAGGATCAAATGGGTTCATTAAGGGTTAATTTTGTAGGTAAGCTTTTTAGTGGAGTGAATGGGTTAAAACCTAGGTGCCTTTATCATCTCAGTATATCAAATCATAGATGTGGTCTCAACATGTATAATCTAGGCAAGTTTTAGAAAATCAATTCAGTGTTGACACACTCATAATCAATAAAGTGAGCATAAAAAGGATATATGCTCTATAAGGCTCAAATCTCACAAAAAATATGGGTATTTGACATCAATCTTTGTAAATTTCAACTTCAAGGTAATATTCAAATTCAGGTTCAACAACCTATAAAATTTTTATTCTTGAAAAATAGACTTATCATGCTTGACTCTCTAGTATTCTTCAAGTATAAATCATCAATGCACAATTATCAATGACTTACTCAAAACATATTAATAAAATCATAAATCATTAGAAATTTCACCCTAATTAGTAATATGAGAAAAATACTTAAAAACAAGATTAAATTCAGGATTTTTAGAATCATGCAAAAAGTTAGGCACTTAATTCCCCACACTTAAGATGTACAATGCCCTCAATGTATAAAGATAGATAATAACATTTAATATAAAATCAAAATTGAGGGAGAGAGTGCCACTTCCTGAATTTTGGATGATTTCGGGACTTGGCAGAGGTCGTGATGGAAGATGACTTATGTATTAGTGAATTACTCCTAGTGATTTGTTCGTGTGTGTGGAGTGTGTGTTCGGAACTGTGAAGTCATCAGTTAGATGTTTTGGGGGTGCAAGATAAATAAATGTTAGGAATACTTCAAAATTAGATAAGTAATGATAAAAGTTTACAATGAAGAAAAGTATCAAATTATGATAATAAAGGAAAAATAAAAATAAAAATAGCACTAAAAATAAGATAATAAAATGTAGATAATTAAAGGGACTCAAAGGTCCTCCTCATTGTCTGATTTGGTGGTGGGGCTGGTGATGAGATATGGAGGTGCTGGCATATTTGGTGGAAGGTGGCCTCTATCCCATCAAAATGTCGAGTGTTGTCGACAAAATACTGCTCGAACTAGTTGAGGCGTGCAGAGATATCTACACATGATGTTGCTGCATGGGATGGCTGCTATCTCGGAGCTGGTGGGACATCGTCAATAACGTCCTCGGGCTCCCCTCCCCCTCATCTGTAGATGTTACTAAGCGGTATTGAGGGGGGTCGGTCCCTCGATGAAGTTTAATCATCCTCATGTCCATCATCGTCTGGATGCCTTGAGGCACCATCTGACCGATCAGTGTGACGGATGATCTCTAATCTTCAGTGCTAAGTAGGCCAAGTGTCGCGCCAACCATGTTATAAACGGGCCCATCGATAGAATTCCCTTTCTGTGCACCTTTGTTTGATGCTATATTGCACCAGCAATGAAATATGCGAGATCAAATATGTGCCCTTCCGACATGCAGAATAACTAGTAAACATCGTGCCGGTTTACTACGTCGGTGCTCTCCCAACGACCTGTAATGGTGTGTGCTAGAAGGGCATGAATGTACCTTAAGGCTGGGTTGAGTGCTATCGCCTTAGAGCGACTAGGGTCATAGACATTTGTGCTGAGGCCTAAGCTGCTCTAGCAGTGGAGAGGGGTACAGTAAAGTTGTCGGTATAAGTCATCGAGTGGGTTCTCTGCTATAAATTCTGGTGTATAAAGTTCGAGTGCTGATCTGAATTGCGGTACGCTTAGTCGACGTACCGTGCACCCTAACTGGAATTGGATGGTGCCTGGATCATCGTAGTTGGTCATCACTATTTGCAAAGTGAACGTGGTGCAGAACTCGAGTGTGAGCTTTAAATACGTTGGCTCTGTGATAGAGAAGAATCGCTCCCACGGATCTTTTGATATGAGAGCTCAAATGTCGGTTGTGAGTCTGACTTGTTCCTCCCAATCGATGCACCACCGGTGCCGAGGGGTCTATCTCGTATTGTCTTGTAACGCTCTTCCTGAGCTACTTGAGAAAATCAGAGAAATGGGTGTCATAACTTGGAACAAGCGCTAGCGAAGACGAGCCAGGTCCTTTTCATTTTTTTGAGCTCGGGGCAGTTGATCTCTTTCCTCTGGATGATGACATTATGCCAGTAAATCGATAATTAAATATAAAGCAAGTTCTTTTGATTAAGTCTCAACAATAATATAGCCAGAGTATTCTATACTAAATCAAATAAAATTTGAAGAGTTAGAGTCATCAAAATTAGCAGAGATTATTTCAAACAAAGAAATGTCTTAGTTCTAAAATGCAAGAACATGAAATCCAGTAATCAATAAATAGCAACCAATCTATCATGCCTAAATATTAAGTATTCATGAGTTTTTAAGATAATTTCCTATATATAATCATGCTTAATACTAAACTAAAAATAAAAATAAAGCAGAGTAATATCGAATTTATCAAGCTTTAAGTTAAGAAATTGAAGTAATAAAGGGAACCAGAGGTATTGGTGGTGTAACTTGGTTGAACACGGGCAGAGCACGGTAGTGCTGAGGTAATTTCTGTAGGTACATGGCTGTGGGGAGGGCGTGGTCTGCTGCAGCACGGCAGTGGTGAGGGCGTGCGGATGGTTTTTTTGTGCGGTTTTTTGAAGAAAGGTGAAGGCTGAGAGGTTTTTAGGGGATTGAGGGCGTGGGTGTGGCCGGAATGGGGGAGAAGAAGGCTGAGAAATTCTTTTTAGGGTTGAATTTGGGGGGATGAACGATTTAAGTTTCTTAAATAGGGTGGGAGCACGATAGTTGGCACTCCGTGTGAATTTTTAAATCGCCCGTGCTTTTTACGATTTTAAAAAAAAATTGGCTCGTTCAGGGTTCTTGGCACGGCCGTGGGTCAATGGACATGCCCTGTGTATCAAGTCAGTATCTCTATACGGCAATTCGGTATGGGCGTGTCTCACCCGTGCTCAATAAGTCAGTAACCTCGCAAGGTTATAGGAAACGGTCGTGTCTCACCCGTGCTCAATAAGTCAGTAACCTCACACAGGTGGTTGGCACAGGCGTGGTCACTTATCGCAGGTCGTGTTGGAAAAATATTTTCTTCTTTGTCATAAACGACTATTGGCCCCCCGTGGTTTGTTCCCTGGTTTCCACACGACCACGGGCACACCCGTGTGCAAGGCCGTGTGGTCTTAATTCTGCACTTAATTAGATTTAATTAATATGAAGTTAGATACTGAACAATTAAAAATATAATGTTTAGGGAAGTTAGTGCTCGGGTTGCCTCCCAGAAGCGCTTGTTTAAAGTCTTAAACTAGACTTTCCCTATTTTCAATTTTAAAAGAGGTTCATGGAGCAGAAGCTCCTCTCTCATATCTCCAAAATCTGCACTATTATAAATTTTGAGTCAGTGACCATTTACCTTGAATGTGCCCTTTGTGGGGTGAGTTACCTCGATTGTGTCGTATAGGAAAATCCTTTTGATCATGAATGGGCCTGACCATCTTGATTTCAGCTTCCCAAGAAATAATTTAAGCCTTGAGTTATAAATTAGGACGAAGTCTCCTACTTCGAATTGTTTTGACTTCTTTAGGAGAGAATCGTGGCGTCGCGTTGTTGCCTCTTTGTATAATTTCGCATTCTCATAGGCCTCAGCTCTCCATTCATCTAGCTCGTTCATCTGCATCATTCTTTTCTTTCCTGTAGTTTTGAGGTCAAAATTTAAAAACCTTATGTCCCAAAAAGCTTTGTGTTCTAACTCGAATGGTAGATGACAGCTTTTCCCGTATACTAGTTTGTATGGGGATGTCCCTAAAGGTGTTTTAAATGCTGTTCTATAAGCCCATAAAGCATCATCTACTTTTAATGCCCAATCTTTTCTATTTGATTCAACCGACTTTTCTAGGATGTGCTTAAGTTCTCGGTTTGCTACTTCAACTTGCCCATTGGTTTGAGGGTGATATGGGGTAGTTGTCTTGTGATATACTCCATATTTCTTTAGAATTTTTTGAAATTGAGTATTACAGAAATGAGTACCCCTATCACTAATGATGGCTCTAGGTGTCCCAAATCGAGAAAATAATTTCTTGAGAAATTTAACTACTACCCTAGCATCATTGGTAGGTAAGGCTTTCGCTTCTACCCATTTTCACATATAATCAACTACCACTAGGATGTATTTATTTCCAAATGAACTAAGGAATGGTCCCATAAAATCAATACCCCATACGTCAAATAATTCACATGATAACATATATGTTTGAGGCATTTCATCACGTTTAGAAATATTACCTGTTCTTTGGCATTTATCACATGAGGTGACATACCTGTTGGCATCTTTAAATAGAGTCGGCCAATAAAAACCTGATTCGAGTATTTTGTGTGCTGTCTTAATGACACTGTAGTGGCCTCCTAAGGGTCCTGAATGGTAATGTTCTAGGATTTTGCTTGCTTCTGCCTTTGTAACGCATCTTCAAATTACCTGATCTGTACATATGCGAAAAGAAAAGGATCTTCCCAAAAATAGTTTTTCACATCAGTAAAGAATTGTTTCTTTTGGTGATGTGTTAGTCTTTTTGGCAAGATGTTAGCTGTTAAATAATTTGCAATATTTTCAAACCACGGTACCTCAGACTGTGTTATAGAAAAGAGTTGTTCTTTGGGAAATGAATCGTTTATCTCATTTTTATCGAGCTCTCTGATATGTGGATTCTCAAGTCTTGAGAGGTGATCTGCCGCGAGATTCTCAGCTCCATTCTTATCTTGTATTTCCAAGTCAAATTCTTGTAGGAGTAAAATCCATCGTATAAGTCTAGGTTTTGCATCAAGTTTGTTTAAGAGATAGCGAAGAGCTGAATGGTCAGTGTAAACGACAACTTTAGACAATATTAGATACTGTCTGAATTTGTCAAAAGCAAAAACTATAGCTAGCAATTCTTTCTCTGTGGTGGTATAATTTTCTTGTGCGGGTGTTAATGTTCTGCTAGCGTAGTAAATTGGCTGAAAGTGCTTGTCTCTTCTTTGTCCCAGAACTGCTCCAACTACAAAATCACTTGCATCACACATTAGTTCAAAGGGTAAGTTCCAATCAGGTGCAATTATAATCGGTGCATTTATTAACATATCCTTAAGGATATTGAATGCATCTAAACATTCCTGATTGAAATTGAAAGGAACATCTTTTTCTAGTAATTTTGTCAAAGGTTTAACTATTTTAGAAAAATCTTTAATAAATCTTCTATATAACCTTACATGTCCTAAAAGCTTCTAATAGCCTTAACTGAACTAGGGGGAGGTAATTTTTCTATGGTTTCAACCTTTGCTTTATCTACCTCAATCCCTTTACTAGAAATCTTATTTCCTAGTACAATCCCTTCTCTGACCATAAAGTGACATTTTTCCCAATTCAAAACAAGGTTTGTTTCCACACATCTCATTAGAACTTGTTTTAAATTTTTAAGGCAAAGATGGAAAGAATTACCAAATACCGAGAAATCATCCATAAATACCTCCATGATGTTTTCCATGAGTTCGTCAAAGATTGCTAACATACAACGCTGAAAAGTAGCAGGAGCGTTACATAATCCAAAAGGCATTCTACGATAAGCAAACGTACCGTATGGACATGTAAATGTCGTCTTCTCTTGATCTTCAGGAGAAATGTGGATTTGGAAGTAGTCGGAGAGTCCATCCAAAAAATAGAAGTACATATGCCGGATAATCTTTCTAACATTTGATCTATTAAGGGTAGAGGAAAGTGATCTTCTCTGGTGGCATCGTTGAGCTTTCTATAGTCTATACAGACTCTCCAACCTGTAACTGTTCTTGTGGGGAATAATTCATTCTTCTCATTGGGTACTGTCGTCATACCTCCTTTCTTTGGGACTACTTGCACAGGACTTACCCAATTGCTGTCAGAAATAGGATAAATTGTTCCAATTGCTGTCAGAAATAGGACAAATTGTTCCTGCATCTAAAAGTTTAATTACCTCGGCTTTGACCACCTCTTTCATGTTGGGGTTTAACTGTCTCTGGGGTTGCACACATGGCTTGTATTCTTCTTCCATTAAAATTTATTGGGTGCAGAATGAGGGGCTTATACCCTTGATGTCAGAAATTTTCCAAGCTATTTTTTGGGTGCAAAACAAGGGGCTTATACCCTTGATGTCGAAATTTTCCAAGTGTGGCCTTTTATGTTCTCTTAGTATTTCTATTAACTCCTCTTTTCCTTGGGTTCTAGTTACGAGGAGATGATTACCGTAATGTAGAATTGTCACCTAGGAATGCATATTCTAAGTGTTTTGGTAACTGTTTCAATTCCGCATGGGTAGCTCATCAATGGAGGATTTACATTTTATTCATCATTGTTTTCAATGCTTTCTTCCTTTTTTATTTGTCCGAATGATGATGTATTCAACTTCATCTCATCGTCTTCATCTTCTTCCCCCTCTTCTTGAGTCAGGCACAGTTCCCTTGTGTCGTCATGTATGATTTCCTGTAACAAATTTTGAATGATATGATCAGTAGTATCAATAAAATAATAGCAATCATCTTGCTCTTTAGAATATCGCATGGCATCATAAATTTGAAAAATAATTTCTTCATCGCCTATCCTTAGTGCAAGTTTACCCTCACCTACATTGATAACAGCCCTAGTAGTGGCTAAAAAGGGGCGCCCTAGAATTAAAGGCACATTATTGTCTTCTTTTATGTCTAACACAACAAAATCAACAGGGAAAATAAATTTATCAATCTTCACCAAGACATCTTTGATAACTCCTCTAGGATATTTAATGGATCTATCTACTAACTGAATACTCATCCTAGTGGGTTTTGGTTACCCAAGATCTAGTTGTTTGAACATTTTGTAAGGAATTAAATTAATATTGGCACCTAGATCAGCTAATGCTTTTTTTATACTTAAACTACCAATTAAACAAGGAATAATAAAACTCCATGGGTCTTTTAATTTGGTCGGTAACTTGTTTTGGAGGATGGCTAAACATTCTTCATTAAGTTCCACCATCGATACTTCCTCAAGCTTTCTTTTATTCGTTGGGAGTACCTTTAAGAATTTTGCATACTTTGGCATCTGTGAAATAGCTTCTACAAAAGGTAAGTTAATATGGATTTGTTTAAAAAGTTCAAAAAACTTACCGTATTGGGCATCTAATCGTTCCTTTTTTAACTTTGCTTGATATGGGATTGGTGGTTTATTTTCTATACATACTGGATTTATATCCTCAACTCCCTCATCTCTTGCTTTGTTATCCTCTTGTTGGATTTCTTTCTTTGGTTCAACTAATTCCTTTCCACTTCTTAGTGTAATTGCTTTTAGCTGTTCTGCTTCTTTAGAAAACATCTCTGCCCGTATTTCATAGATCATCTTAGTAAGTAGTCCAATCGACCTACCGAACTTCTCAAATGATTCAGTGAGTTTTTAAATTAATGCTTGTTGATCTTTAAGTGTTCTCTAATTATTTTGGAAATGGTTTTTGTGTTTGCCATGAATTTTGTCAGCATCTCTTCGAAGTTTGGCTTCTTCTCTTGCGAATATGACTGATTTTGGAAATTTGGAGGAGGTTGTTGTTTTTGATTTCCTTGATTTCCTTGATTTCCTTGGCCCCCATGAAAAATTTGGGTGGTTCCTCCAACCTGGATTGTAGTTATTACTATAAGGATTATTATTGGATTGAAAATTATTACCTATATAGTTCATTTGTTCGCTCTCTGCGTCTGGTTGGTAGGGTGGGTACTCAGGATTCGCCACAGTTCCACTTGCGTTGCACTGCATGACTGGATGTACCTGCGAAGAACACAAACTATCAAGCTTTTTATTCATCATCTCTACCTGTGTTGATAGCATAGTCACTACATCGAGATTGTAAACTCTGGCTAATTTTGTCGGTTTTGTCCTTGTAACTTGCCGGTGATAGTTATTCAGTGACATCTCTTCAATGAACTCGTAAACTGCTTTAAGAGTTTTATTATTTAAAGTTCCACCGACAACTGAATTAATTAATTGCCATGTTGAGGGATTTACACCGTTGTAAAAAGTTTGGACTTGAAGCCACAAAGGTAATCCGTGGTGTGGACATCTCCTCAAGAGATCCTTGTATCTCTCCCACGCATCGTATAATGTCTCTAGATCCATCTGCACAAAAGAAGAGATATCATTCTGTAATTTGGCAGTTTTGGCCGGTGGGAAATATTTTAATAAAAATTTTCAGTCATTTGTTCCCATGTAGTGATTGACCCTCGTGGTAACGAGTTCAACCACTGTTTGGCTTTATTCCTTAATGAAAAGGGGAATAACCAAAGACGAATGGCATCATCAGAAACGCCATATATTTTGAAAGTATCACGAACTCTAAAAATTAGCTATATGAGTGTTGGTCTTCGATCACGCAAACCATCAAATTGAACAAATTGTTGAATCATTTGTATTGTGTTAGGTTTTAATTCAAAATTATTAGCGGCTATAGCAGGCCTAACAATACTAGATACAGCTCCTATTAAATGAGGTTTAGCATAATCATACATAGTGCGCGAAGCATTGTTTTCTTCCAAATCTCGTGGTGGATTATTCTCATCCATCCCTTCAATAGGATCGGATCTGTCTTCTCGCTCTTCTTCCATGTAATTTAGGGTTCGCCTAATTTCTCTGCGATTTCTCCGAGCGGTAGCTTCAATTTCACTATCGTATACTAGTGGTCCTGTCGGGTTCCTTCAAGTCATAAACTAGAGGTACCTACTAGGAAAAAGGAAGAAGAAATAGAATTAGAAATAAAATAAAATAAATTATGAAATAAAAAATAAAAAATAATGGCTAAAGTAATAAAAATAGAGCTTTCTTAATATTTTAGTTCCTCGACAACGGCGCCAAAAACTTGACCGTGTACCTATCGAGTTTTAAAATTTATAATGAATGTAATCAAACCTGGAAACTAACTCTGACAACAATTAAAGGCAAGTGTACCTATCGAATAGTAGTATAGCTTAGGCAAGACCGGATTATCGAACCCAAAGGAACTAAAACTACTAATACTTACTTTCTTTTTATTATTTAGCCTTAAAAACAAAGTGAAGTTGTTTTAAACTAAATTGATGATGACTAAGCTAAGGACACAAAGATAAAAGAGAATGAATTTGGAAATAACTTGATGAAAAACTCAGTTGATCACAATGATACCCTCAGGAAGAATCCACCTAGACTTCCTTGTTATCTAACCCTTAACCATATGATTTCTTTACTTAGCTTGATCCGTAGGACTCCTTAACCTATATTAAACCCTCTCTCGAGGTGAATAACGTCTAACCCTAGGTTAATTAGTGGAACTCTCGTTCGCTTCTAATAACCCCCTAGAATAGCTGTAAATCGATCTGTGGATTCCCATATTAGGTTTCACCTTAATCTAGCAAAATCTCGTAACCCTATCTCTAGGCGTTCAATCAACACCACTTAATTATATTAGATCTACTCTTAGGTAGGGTCTATTCCTCCTCCACCTAAGCACATCGGATTTGGATTAAACAACATAATTAAGAACAAACTAAGTAATTATCATATAATTTAGAAATCAAATAACAAGATTCATCTAGGTTTCATCCCTTCGTTACACAAGGGTTTAGTTCATAACTTTAAAATAAAACATCTCAAGAGAAAAGATAAAACAAAACATAAGAAATCCCTAAAACCCCCTGAAGGAATTGAAGGAGAGATCCGCCGTCTTGAGTAGAATTCCAGCTTCTTGAGATGGATCAACTGGCTATCTTCAAGTTATTCCTTGAATTGACTGCTCTGGCTTCCGCTCTTTGGCCTCACTCATCGCCCCCTTTCAGGATACACTTAGGGTGTTTATATAGGCCCTTAGAATGCTTTACTTGGCCTCTAAGTGTTCCAATTCAAGTACACTTCCTACTCAGTATTTGAATAGGCTTTGGAAAGTGTTTCTTTGGCTCTAAGTATCCAAATTCAAGTGAAATTTCTCTCTCCTGCAACAGGGGCACGACCATGGCACACGCCCGTGTAAATCATTTTCAAGCCGTGTCTCGATTCTGTCAATTGGGGCACGATCGTGTAAATCGTGGCATGGCCGTGTCTTAGTTAATTGTCAAGGCACGGCCGTGTGGCTTGATGTCTAGGTGTGTCAATTTACTCTTTGGCCCAAATTGGCCCATTTTAAGCCTGTTTCTCATTCTTTTCATCCTCGGGTGCTTTCCTGAGTATAAACATGAAAAGAAAGGATTAAAAGCACCTTTTTACATAAATCAAGGGCTAAATCATCCAAAAGTATACTAAATGTGGGCCTAGAATATGTTACTTTTACGATTTATCACCCCCAAAACAAACTAATGACTTCGCAGATTAAATAGATTGAATATACCACTCACGGAATGAAAACATTACGTACACTTAGTCATCACACTCGTCATGGAACATCCTCCAAGGATCTCATCCATAATTCAGGAAGTTTCACTTCTCTCCCTCTCTTTTGATTATCTACTAATTGTTATAATCTATATTTGTACATTGAGGGCAATATACAACTTAAGTGTGGGGGGGTTAACTATAGTATTATTTGAAAATACCTGAATTATGCTTTATTCTAAAGTAAGCTTCTCATATTATGATTAGAATGAAATTTCCCTGATTTATGATTTTTGTTAATATGTTTTGAATTAAGTCATTGATAATTGTGCATTGATGACTTAAACTTTAAGATACTAGAGAATCAAGCATGATAAGTCTATTTTTCAAGAATCAAAAATTCTCTAGGTTGTTGAACTGAATTTGAATATTACATTGAAGTTTGAAATTTATAGGGATTGATGTAAAAAACCCATCATTTCTGTGAGATTTGAGCCTTATAGAGCATATATTCTTTTTCATGCTCACTTTATTGATTATATGTATGTCAACACTGAATTATTATTCTAGAACTTGCCTCGATTATACATGTCAAGACCATATGTTTTATTTCATATACTGAGATGATAAAGGCACCTCGGTTTTAACCCACTCACTTTACTAAAAAGCCTACCTACATAATTAACCCCTAGTGAACCTCTTTGATCCTAACAACCCTTTTTTATTGATTTACCCTCTAATATTAACCCAAAACCCCGCTCGTATTTGTTATCACCATTCCTTTTGACTACCCTTCTATCGAGACTTGATTTGATAAGTTGCTCAATTATATTATTTCAGTTATAAAAGTTCTTTCTTATGTAATATGTGCTAGTGTTAAAAAAAACGAAGTATAATCATTATTAGTTCTATGTTCTAAGAGCTTGTACGTTTAAATTCAACATCTTGAAGAAGGCTCGTATTATTAGTATTTTAAATTTTCATGTGATTTACTTATTCAAATTATTAGTTCAATTCTTTTCTAAAGTTAGGTAACATGTCAATTCAATCTCGATTTTTAAATCTTCTAATTCACCCTTTATCCACACCTTTAACCCAAGCCCCGTTACAACCTTATTAAAGACCTTTTGATTTGTGTATCATTTCATATTACAGTGGTGGAGATTTGATTTTCAGGAAGGCTTATGGGATTAATTTTTCAAGTTCGACTTATGAGTGCTTATTCTTGAACCTTAAACACTTCGAGTGCTTTGAGTGAATCTTTAGTAAGGATGTCAATCCTTGTCAGTTTTGAATCAAAGGTAATTATTTAAATAAGGGGAGACACCTATGTTTTCGTGCTATAAATATATGACTTAGAATTGTTTGAATCTATAGGAGTCCTTGAGTTAAATTATCCATGTAGGAATTGTCTATGAATTATGATGAGACATTGTTGATGAGAATTATGAATTGTGAAAAGTTTGTTTTAATTGCAAGTTGAGAATTTTGCTTAAGGACAATCAAAAGCTTAAGTGTGGGGGTATTTGATAAACCATAAAAGTAACATATTTTAGGCCCATGTTTAGCATGCTTTTGGATGATTTAAGCCTTGACTTATGTAATTTGGTGCTCTTAATCCATTATCTTCATGTTTTATACTCAGGAGAGCAATGGAAGATAAAAAGAACGAGAAATGGGCTTAAAACGGACCAAATTGGGCCAAAATAGAAATCGACACGCCTGGGCCCATGACCACACGGTCGTGCCTCATTGATAGATTAGAACACGGCCTGAGCCTTGAAACACACGGTCGTGCCTAATCATCAAACTCAACCACGACCTACAATCAAAGCACATGGGTATGCCACACGGGCGTGTCCCTGTCACAAGAAAGAAGACTTTCAGTCGATTCAGGGTACTTAGAGGCAAAGAAATATATTCCAAAAGCCTATATAAAGACCCTAGAGGCCAACCTTCAGGGAAACGTTCGGATAGGCATCCGGTTAGGCCAAAGAGGGCAGATTTGTGGAGATTACTCGAAGATAGCCAGTTGATTCATCTCAAGAAGCCGAAATTATACTCAAGACGGTGGATCTCTCCTTCAATTCCTTCAAGGGTTTTGGGATTTCTTATGTTCTATTTTATATTTTCTTTTGAGATGTTTTCTTTTACAATTATGAACTAAACCCTTAGATACCTGAGGGGGATGAAACCTAAGATGAATCTTGTTATTGTTTGCTGAACTATATGATAAATATTTGGCTTGCTCCTAATTATGTGTTCTTAATTCTTATGTTGATATTTTCGGGATATTAATTCAAATATGATGTGCTTAGGTGGAGGATAAAAGTCCCTTCCTAAGAGTAGATCTAGCATAATTAAGCGGAGTTGATCGCTGCGCCTAGAGATAGGGTGACGAGATTTTACCGGATTAGGGTGAAACCTAATATGGGAGTCCATAGATTGAGTTAATGCAATTCTAAGGGTTTTAATTAGAAAGAGATTCAATTAATCAACCTAGGGTTAGATGTTAGTCACCTCGAGAGAGGGATTAATATATGTTAGGGAGTCTTACGGATCAAGTCAAGTGAATAAATCGTCTGGTTTAGTGTTAGATAACAAGTGATGTCTAGGTGGATTCTTCTTTGGGTGTCGTCTTAATCAATTGGTTTTTCCTCAAGTTATTTTCCAAATTTCATTCTTCTTTGCCTTAGAGTCTTTAGTTTAGTAGTTAGTTACTTTAGATTAAACAACAAATTCCCTTAATTCTTAGGCTAAATAATAGAAAGAGAATTAGTATTAGTACTTTTGGTTCCTTTGGGATTTGACATACCGATCTTGCCTAAACTATACTACTGTTCGATAGGTGCGCTTGCCTCCATCGTTGTCTTAGTTAGTTTCCAAGTTCAATCATTCTTTATATAAATTTTAAGACTCGACAAAACAACGATCATGAATAAATCACATGAATCAAAAGTAATAAGTGAAGTTTAGGTGGATTCTTCCTTAGGTGTCGTCCATCTCATATAAGTTGTCCAAAGTATTTTCCCAGTTTACTCCCTGTCAAGTTCATAAGTTAGTTAGATTAGTTAGTTAAATTAAAAGAAAATCCCCTTAATTACTAGGCTAGATAATAAAAAGATAGTTATTGTAACACCCCAAACCGGTCAATACACCACGTAGAATCGGTATATTACGGGGAAAAAGGATTTGAGAGGTTTAGGTTTCCGTTTAAAGTTTGATGAAAAACTCCTTCGTATGTTTTGTTCTTGTAGAAAACTTGAGCATGATGGTTTAAAAGCGATAGGGTATTTGAAAAACCCGGAAATTTTGAAAACTTAATCAGATGTGTAGGTAAAACAAGTTTATCTCATTTGGAAGTTCAAGTTGTTTCTTATTGTTACTAAAACATTTTAACTTAGTAGAAAATCGAGTTTAAGTTAGAAAACATTTGAGTTCTCTTTATCCCAAATCATAGTGTGATACCCGATGGTATAGTTTAAAACATCTCAATTTGTAGTTTTGAAATCGTTGTCCTTCCAATTTTTAGCAAATTTTAACCCAATTAACTTGTTAAGGCATATTAAAATCTACTTTAAGCATAAACATAGCAAAACAAAATTTTAAAGGCCATTTACAATCCAAAATAAACCCAAATAGTAATAAATAAGCTAATGTACCAAATTTTATAAAGTCTGAGCAAATCCTTATTTAAGCATGGCATGAGCACCTCGAGTCCACCCGGCTCCATGTCTGCGTCTAAGTGTCACCTGAAATGTCAAAGGAGTGGGTGAGTCGCAAGACTCAGTGCATAAATCCCTCCCCAAGATAACATGCTAACACACATCATAACAAAGCAATGCAAGTAATGCACCGATCCTAACCATCCATATCACCTTTTCTACCCGTGTGGTACCAAACCACCGGTGGTGCCAAACCACCGTGACCCAAAGTCACGATATCCATAGATGTGGTGCCAAACCACCGGTGACCCAAAGTCACGAAAGATCCATTTATGGGGCCAACCCGTGTGATACCAAATCATTTGGCGGCGATCCCATATCTCAAAAGTGGGGCCAACCCACGGTGGCGTTAACCACGAGGGACGAGTCGCTATGAGGTGCCAAACCTCGGTGTCCCAAAGACACAAGTGTGATACCAAATCACTTTGGTGACCGTAGTCACAATTAAAATGATGGGGCCAACCCATCGTGTGATACCAAATCACTAGCGTCAATCCCAGATAATCAGCCGTGGGGCCAACCCACTATGGTACTAAGCCACTTGGGGCGAGATGCGGAGGTGCCAAACCTCTGGTGACCCAAAGTCACAAAATATCATCTGTGGTACCAAACCACTGGAGGTGCCAAACCTCTGGTGTCCCAAAGACACGGATATCATTTCCCCCTCCTCTCATATCACCCAATAACTTATCACACTAAATGCAAAGTTGTGCAATCATGCTATCATGCTCACATGCTTAATATGACATCTCAAAGTACATACGCCAATAATCATGATATCACATATCTCGCAATGAAACGGACTTACCCGAATCCGTATCCATACCTCATTGGGTATTAAATCACCAACCACACTTGTTTCACTTACACAATCAAAGTTATCAATACATTACTCGATTAAGAAAGTGTGTTAGTTTACACAGCTGAAATAGCAAAGGTTTTAATCCTAAGAACCGGTCTAAGTCCCTTGATCACCTCGACAACCCTGATCCTATAATCGGCCAACAAGGGATTAACATCATACCATTCGGTCATAACCATTTAAACCAAAAGGGTTTAACCCGATCCACCACCGCCCTTGATTCGGTTTCCAACCAAGTCCCAACCAACGGTGGTTCCTTTACTAATCGACTACACCTTAAAAAGAAACGATTAAACCTTTGAAACCTTATACTTAATCGAAACTAAACAAATAAACCATGAGCAACCATCTCACCATCACTTACCAATCAATCAAATTCGGATAAAAGCTTTCGATCGCTTGGAATCAAAGCCCTATAACGAGATGTTTAAACAAATGGTTAACTCCTTCCAACCAAAACCCATATAGGCCTAACCAAACCGAAATCAACAAAGCACTAGAGAGAAAGAGAAATGGCCATTCGCCAAGAACTTACCCCAACACCAACCACTAATCGGCCAACCAAACCACTAGGAGAGAAGGGAGATTCGGCCAAAACTTTGCACCAAAAGGAGAAGAGGATTCTATAGGGTGGTTTATACCAATCAACAAGATTCGGTCACGGTGAAAGAAAAGCAATAAACAAAATGCAAAAGAATAGGGTTGATATTCGGCTAAGTCACAAAATGGAACAACGAGATAGAAAGGTACTTTTGGTTTGAAAGAAGAGGAAATGGTGAAAAGTATTTTGGAGAATGGTATTTAATTAAGAAGATTCCAAGAAGAAAAAGAAAGTAGAAGGAGAATAGAGAATTAGCTTCGGTTTAACACAAATGAAAAAGAAAAGAAAATGGGAGAGGCATTCGGCTAACAACAAAATTAAAAGACACAAAGTACTTTCGGCAAAGGTATGGTTGTTTGAAGTTTCGGTTACAAGAAGCAAAAGATGAGAGACTCAACCTTGAAATTTTGGCTAACAAAGACCAAAAGAAAACTAGCAACTTTCGCAAAGTATAGAGATTTGGTATTTTGGTTTCAAAAGTGAGGAAGATGAGAGAAATCTCTTTGGAAAAATCGGCTTATTTTTGAAAAATGAAAGAACTTTGTTTGCTACCCCTATGACCGAAAATGCACCAAAATCCAAGTGGATTTGGCACTTCCCCACCTCACAACCAAGCCGTCCACTCCCCACAATCTCTCCAAAGAATCGCCACAACTCCCCAAACACTCCAAGCCTTCCATTCAAATTACTTTGACCAAGTCCACCTCCACAATTTGTTCTCCACCCACCATTCAAATAGGAAGACTTAGTCCAAGCGTAGTTTGAGCGCCTACAACTCCTCCCTCCATGCCGTCAAAATGGATGCAAAATAGGGATTTTCGCAGCTTGAACACAGACATCCTCCCTTGCACTTGACGTCACACACAAGCTCTAAGTGGCGCATGCTTTGCCACTTTGCTAGCTCATCACTTGTGCAACAATTCACCAAATAATATACATATATCCCAGCTCCATCAGCTCCTCTCACATAAGGCTTAAAACTAAAATTTTCCCACCTACTCAGGCTCACTCCTAGCCTACAACTAAGCCCCGAAACCACACAAACAACAACATAGCAAGCCCTTAACAAGCAAACAATGCCACAACAAATAGCCCCCCTAACCTGGGATATTACAGTTCTACCCCCTTAAAATAATTTTGACCTCGAAATTACCTGATCAGAAGAGTTGCGGGTATTGCTGTCTCATCATATCCTCGGGTTCCCACGTAGCTTCTTCCACACCATGATTCCGCAAAGAACCTTGACCAAAGGCACAGACTTCCTACGCAGAACCTTTACATCCCGATCTAGAATCTGCACAGGTTCTTCCTCCATGGTCAAATCTAGATTTACCTCAATCTCTCCCACTGCTACCACATGTTACGGATCTGAACGATAACGCCGAAGCATCGAAGCGTGGAATACATCGTGAATCGACTTAACTCTGCGGCAACTCAAGCGATCGCTCATGGTCCCACTCGTCTCGATTACCTTATACGCCCATAAATCTTGGACTTAGCTTGCCTTTCTTTGCATAGAACCTTAACACTTTCTTCCACGGCGAGACCTTTAGAAAACTTGATCTCCACAAGAAATTCAATATCTCTCCGCTTAAGATCGGCATAGGACTTCATCGATTCGAAGCTTCTTTCAACCGAGCTCGAATCAACTTAACCTTGTCTTGGTCTCAAAGAACCAACTCGGGTCCCAACAAGCGGCGTTCACTTAACTCTGTCCAACAAGTAGGTGGCGACACTTCCCTCCGTACAACGCCTCGTATGGTGCCATCTTGATGCTTGCTTGGTAACTATTGTTGTAGGCGAACTCAGCTAATGGTAGATACTCCTCCCAACTACCCCTGAAGTCCAATACACAACCTCGTAACATGTCCTCCAAGATCTGTATAACCCTTTTCGACTGTCCGTCAATCTGCGGATGAAATGCCGTGCTGAAATCTAACCATGTACCCAGAGCCTGATGCAACGCTTTCCAGAACCTTGACGTAAATCTGGGATCCCTATCCGAGATGATCGATACTGGTACACCGTGCAGCCCCACTATCTCTGCCACATACAATTTTGCCAACTTCTGAAGTGAGTAGTCAACCCTCACCGGAATAAAGTGAGCTGATTTAGTCAGTCGATCCACAATTACCCAAACTGAATCCTTCTTGCTCGGTGTAAGCGGTAATCCACTGACAAAATCCATGGTTATCCTTTCCCACTTCCACTGAGGAATCTTCACAGGCTGAAGCAACCCTGACGGCAACTGATGCTCAGCCTTGACCTGCTGACAAGTCAGACACTTCCCTACAAACTCTGTCACTTCCTTTTTCAGACCCGGCCACCAAAACTGCTCTCTAAGATCCCTATACATCTTACTACCTCCAGGATGCATAGCATATGGACTGCTATGTGCGTCCTGAAGAATCTTTCGCCTCAGCTCAAAATCCTTGGGCATACAAGCTTTACCTTGAAAACACAGCACCCCATCACCAGACAAACTGTAACCCTCCAAACCACTATCCTGCACCTGCAACCGCTGCGCACTCAGAACCTCATCCTCTAACTGTTTCTCTCTAATCTGCTCAACCCAAGTAGGCAACTGCGGCTCTGCCGAAATACTCCGTCGTCATACAAACTCAAGTGGGCAAACATTGCTCTTAGATGCAGAAACAACCTTACGGCTCAGCGCGTGCTCGCCTGGCGTTAGCCTTGCGGATGATACTCAATCGAGCGATCGTAATCCTTTAGCAACTCAACCCATCTGCTGCGCCTCAAATTCAAATCCTTCTGAGTCAAAAGGTACTTCAGACTCTTATGATCTGTGTAGACTATTGATCTCTCTCCGTACAAGTAATGCCTCCATATCTTCAAGGCAAAGACTACGGCCGCTAACTCCGGATCGTCGCGTTGGATAATTGACCTCATGTGGCCTCATTGCTTAGAGATCGTAAGCCACAACCTTCCCTTCTGCGCATTTTACACAACCCAAACCCGTATGTGATGCATCACAATAAACTGTGAATTCCTTCCCAGCCTCAGGTTGAATTAGAACCGGAGCTTCAGTCAAAATCTTCTTTAACTTGTCGAAGCTCTCCTGCTGCTTCTCAGTCCAAATGAACGGAACCCCTTTTCTTAATAATTTGGTCATCGGTGCTGCGATCAATGAAAATCCCTCTACGAACCTTCGGTAGTATCCTGCCAAACCCAAAAAACTCCAAATCTCGACTCTTGACCTAGGTGGCTTCAATCCAAAACCGCCTCAATCTTTGAGGATCCACTCTAATCCCCTCGGTAGATACTACATGACCCAAGAACGTCACCTCCCTAAGCGAACTCGCATTTACTAAACTTCGCATAAAGTCGTTTCTCCTCGAATCCATAATACCACCAACAAATCGCATCATGTTCCTCCTCGGTCCTTGAATATACCAAGATGTCGTCGATAAAAACCACTACGGTGATCCAAATCTTTTTGGAACACCCTATTCATCATATCCATAAAGGCGTGGCGCGTTAGTCAACCCAAGCGGCATAACTAAGAACTCAAAGTGCCCATACCGAAGTCGAAAAGCCGTCTTGCGATATCCGCCTCCTTCACCTTTAGCGATGATACCTAGACCTTAAATCGATCTTGAGAAAAGCGGCGCACCCTTGGTGATCAAACAAGTCATCTATCAGGGCAATGAATACTTGTTTTTGATCGTCGACTTATTCAATTGGCGATAGTCTATACACATCCGCATAGTATCGTCTTTCTTCTTGACAAAAAGTCTGCGGTGCTCCCCGACGAAATACTTGGCACGATGAAGCCTCGGTCCAACAACTCCACGGATCGAGCCTTAAGCTCCACTAACTCTTTAGGCGCCATCACATGCAGAGCAATAGAATCTTGGCGCGATTAAGATGTGATCTATCCGAACTCTACCTCACGATCGGTGGCTAACCCTAAGCTCCTCGAAACACATCAACAAATTCCCTCCTTTATGCAAACTGTCTCCCACGGTGACTCTTTAGCCTCCAAGGCATACACATGAACCACATATGCTTCACGGCCCTTTTCGACCATCTTCTCGGCTTTGGGCGAGATACCACATTAGACGAGATAATTTCTTCTATTACCGATCAAGGCTACCTCATCACCCTTACTTTTTTTTAGAACCATGCGCTTAGCAGCAAATCCAACCGCACACGGTACTTAACCACCAGTCCATCCAGAATCGGATCAAACTCCCCAAGCGGCGGTTCCATCGGATCGACCACAAATAATACCCTTGGAGTTCTAGAGGTGCGTCTCTATCGACTTATCTACAACTACTGAGTGACCTAGAGGGCTTATTACGGTCATCGCCTGAAGATATCTCGAGTCTAAATCCATGGTCTTCACTATGCTACTTGCAACATATGAATGCGTCAAACCCACATCAATCAAAGCAGTAAATAGAGAACCAAAGATTAAAAATGTACTGGTTATGACGTCCGGTGCGTCGCCTTCCTCTCGGTGCCTCGCTACATACACTAGCCGCGATTATGCGGCCTCGACTTTACTGCACCTCTGCGGTGCTCATGACCCAGACCGAACCATTACCTCCTCTGCCATTACCTCGGCCCCTCTGCGGTGGTGGTCCATTATTCTGTACTAAAATCGGCCCCGACTCTGGGTGAATCCTAGCCAACTTGCAGACAGTCCCTCACACGGTGGTCCAAATGAGCCACACTCAAAACATCCTCTACCACCAGGTCTAACATCCTCCCAATGAGCTTTCCCTAGCAGTTACTGCTGCGGCGGTCCACGACTAGCAACAACAAACCTACGGATGATTCGCCCACTCGGCCTAGCCCTTTTCTGGATTACTGACGACCGGAAGATCCAAAGCTCCTCTTATGTCGATTCCTATCCATGCCTTGACTCACGAGACTCCTTAATACCCTCGGCTACCTTCGCCTTTTCAACGAGCAGCAAATTCACGCTCTTCTTTGAGCGCAATCAACAACCTTAATTCATCTCGCGAGCCATCCTCGAAGCGAACACACCTCTCGTGTTCAGTAGCCACCATACCCCGCATACCGACTCGACCTCGAAACTACGCCTCGTACTCGACGCGATTTGCTCCCCTGAACTAACCTCAGAAATACTTTCCGTTGCTCATTAATGTAGTTAGCTCCAACGTACTTTTTCTGATAAGCAGCCCGAAAATAGTCCCAAGTCAGATCTTCCGCTGCAGCACTGTCCCGCACCGTGAGCCATCACTGGTATGACTCATCCCGCATGAAGTGATACTATCCCTTTAACTTTTCTTGACGATCGGTCTAGATCATCCATGATCCGCTCTGTCGCTTCCAGCCAATATTCAGCAGTGCTGGGAGCAACACCCGAGACATCTCGAAAAACTTCAACCCGTTTGCGCGAAGTCGTTCGAGCGATTTTCTAGCTCCTGCGCCTCCACCTACTCCAACTACCCTTTCCGAACCCGCGCATCGCTTTGTGACACTTTGTGTCGTCCCGATCATTCACGAAACTCACCACCTCCGGTGGTGGCGAATCAGTATCTCATTTCGACCCACGACCGGATCCTACGGGTTCAGAAACTGTCATCCTACCGCGGCCTCGTCCACGACCACGTCCACCTCGGGCACTCATGACTAAATCTCTACGTATCTGATTTAGGAGTTTTATGCATCAGTATTTATTCCACTATTTTAAAGCAAAGTCTTATGAATAGTAAGGAAGCTTTGTTTTCGCGAGTTCACAGAGTCCTATCAGTCTCAGTTTCTAAAGAAATCTTACTATTACTAATCATCCAATCACATTACATCCAACAAATCATACGCAATAGTAAGGGTACTTACAGGCGGTAACTGGTGGGAGACTCGAGTCATGCCTTTCAAACCATATATTTCAAAACAAAAACACTTAAAATGACTTTTGAAAACATTTTGGGCCTCGGGCCCACAGTAGAAACCTTTGAACTTGGCTCGATACAAAATTGTAACACACCAAACCGGTCAATACACCACAACCGACTCTGGTATGTTACAGGGAAAAAGGATTTGAGAGGTTTAGGTTTCCGTTTAAAAGTTTGATGAAAAACTCCTTCGTATGTTTTGTTCTTGTAGAAAACTTGAGCATGATGGTTTAAAAGCGATAGGGTATTTGATAAACCCGAAAATTTTAAAAACTTAATCAGATGTGTAGGTAAAACAAGTTTATCTCATTTGGAAGTTCAAGTTGTTTCTTATTGTTACTAAAACATTTTAACTTAGTAGAAAATCGAGTTTAAGTTAGAAAAACATTTGAGTTCTCTTTATCCCAAATCATAGTGTGATACCCGATGGTATAGTTTAAAACATCTCGATTTGTAGTTTTGAAATCGTTGTCCTTCCAATTTTTAGCAAATTTTAACCAAATTAACTTGTTAAGGCATATTAAAAATCTACTTTAAGCATAAACATAGCAAAACAAAATTTTAAAGGCCATTTACAATCCAAAATAAACCCAAATAGTAATAAATAAGCTAATGTACCAAATTTTATAAAGTCTGAGCAAATCCTTATTTAAGCATGGCATGAGCACCTCGAGTCCACCCCGGCTCCATGTCCGCGTCTAAGTGTCACCTGAAATGTCAAAGGAGTGGGTGAGTCGCAAGACTCAGTTCATAAATCCTTCCCGAATAACATGCTAACACACATCATAACAAAGCAATGCAAGTAATGCACCCGATCCTAACCATCCATATCACCTTTTTACCCGTGTGGTACCAAACCCTTTGGTGGTGCCAAACCAGTGACCCAAAGTCATGATATCCATAGATGTGGTGCCAAACCCTTTGGTGACCCAAAGTCACGAAAGATCCATTTGTGGGGCCAACCCGTGTGATACCAAATCATGGCGGCGATCCCATATCTCAAAAGTGGGGCCAACCCACGGTGGCGTTAACCATAGGGACGAGTCGCTATGAGGTGCCAAACCTCGGTGTCCCAAAGACACAAGTGTGATACCAAATCACTGGTGGCCGTAGTCACAATTAAAATGATGGGGCCAACCCATCGTGTGATACCAAATCACTAGCGTCAATCCATTATAATCAGCCGTGGGCCAACCCATTTGTGGTACTAAGCCACTGGGACGAGACGCGGAGGTGCCAAACCTCTAGTGACCCAAAGTCACAAAATATCATCTGTGGTACCAAACCACTAGAGGTGCCAAACCCCTGGTGTCCCAAAGACACGGATATCATTTCCCCCTCCTCTCATATCACCCAATAACTTATCACACTAAATGCAAAGTCGTGCAATCATGCTATCATGCTCACATGCTTAATATGACATCTCAAAGTACATACGCCAATAATCATGATATCACACATCTCGCAATGAAACGAACTTACCCAAATCCGTATCCATACCTCATTGGGTATTAAATCAGTCAACCACACTATTTCACTTACACAATCAGGTTATCAATACATTACTCAGTTAAGAAAGTGTGTTAGTTTACACACCTGAAATAGCGAAGGTTTTAATCCTAAGAACCAGTCTAAGTCCCTTGATCACCTCGACAACCACGATCCTATAATCGGCCAACAAGGATTAACATCATACCATTCGGTCATAACCATTTAAACCAAAAGGTTTAACTTGATCCTTACTTGCCCTTGATTCGGTTTCCAACCAAGTCCCGAACCAACGATGGTTCCTTCACTAATCGACTACACCCTAAAAGAGAACGATTAAACCTTTGAAACCTTATACTTAATCGAAACTAAACAAATAAACCATGAGCAACCATCTCACCATCACTTACCAATCAATCGAATTAGGATAAAAGCTTTCTTTGTTGCTTAGAATCCGAAAGCCCTATAACGAGATGTTTAAACAAATGGTTAACTCCTTCCAACCAAAACCCACATAGGCCTAACCAAACCGAAATCAACATAGTACTAGAGAAAAAGAGAAATGGCCATTGACTAAGAACTTACCCCAACACCAACCACTAATCACCCAACCAAACCACTAGGAGAGAAGGAGATTAAGCCAAAACTTTGCACCAAAAGGAGAAGAGGATTGACTGGGGTGGTTTATACCAATCAACAAGATTCTAATTAGAGTGCAAGAAAAGAGTAAACAAAATGCAAAGAATAGGGCGATATTGGCTAAGTAACAAAATGGAACAACGAGATAGAAAGGTACTTTTGGTTTGAAAGAAGAGGAAATGGTGAAAAGTATTTTGGAGAATGGTATTTCGCTAAGAAGATTCCAAGAAGAAAAGAAAGTAGAAGGAGAATAGAAATTAGCTTCGGTTTAACACAAATGAAAAAGAAAAGAAAATGGGAGAGGCATTATTTAACAACAAAATTAAAAGACACAAAGTACTTTCGGCAAAGGTATGGTTGTTTGAAGTTTGATTACAAGAAGCAAAAGATGAGAGACTCAACCTTGAAATTTCGGCTAACAAAGACCAAAAGAAAACTAGCAACTTTCGGTGAGCTATAGAGATTTGGTATTTCGGTTTCAAAAAGTGAGGAAGAGGAGAAATCTCTTTGGAAAAATTGGCTTGTTTTGACAAAATGAAAGAACTTTGTTTGCTACCCCTATAATGAAAATGCACCAAAATCCAAGTGGATTTGGCACTTCCCCACTCACAACCAAGCCGTCCACTCCCCACAATCTCTCCAAAGAATCGGCCACAACTCCCCAAACACTCCAAGCCTTCCATTCAAATTACTTTGACCAAGTCCACCTCCACAATTTGTTCTCCACCCACCATTCAAATAGGAAGACTTAGTCAAGGTAGAGTTTGAGCGCCTACAACTCCTCCCTCCATGCGTCAAAATGGATGCAAAAATAGGGATTTTCGCAGACTTGAACACGGACATCCTCCTTGCACTTGGCGTCACACACAAGCTCTAAGCAGGCGCATGCTTTGCCACTTTGCTAGCTCATCACTTGTGCAACAATTCACCAAATTATATACATATATCCCAGCTCCATCGGCTCCTCTCACATAAGGCTTAAAACTAAAATTTTCCCACCTACTTAGGCTCACTCCTAGCCTACAACTAAGCCCCGAAACCACACAAACAACAACATAGCAAGCCCTTAATAAGCAAACAATGCCACAACAAATAGCCCCCTAACCCGGGATATTACAGTTATTACTAAGTACTATTGGTCTTTGAGGATACGATATTCCGGACTCACCACAGCATCTACTACTGTTCGATAGGTGCGCTTGACTTTGTCGAAATAATAGTTTTTTCGAGCTCCATCAAGTTTTTAGGGTCGTTGCCGGGGACTAAGATATTAGGAAAACTAATTTTTATTACTTTAGCCATTTTATTTATTTGCAATTTTATTTTATTTTTAACTTTACTAATTTTTCTTTTATTTGTTTCTAGTAGGTAATTCTAGTTTATGACTAGGAGAAACCCGTTAGGACCCTTGATTTTTTACAGTTATATAAAAGCTACCGCTCGAAGAAAATGAAGCGAACTAAAGTGAAGCCTACAGTACATAGAAGAAGAGCAAGAAGACAAAACCAATATTACCGAATAGATGGCTGATAACTGATCGTGTCAAACAGTCGAGTTTTAATATTTATAAAGAGTGATCGAACACAGTAGACTAAGCTGTGACAACGATAGAGGCAAGTGTACCTATCAAGCGATGAGTATAGCTTAGGCAAGAATATCTTATCGAACGCAAGGGAACCTAAAAGTACTACTACTCACTTTCTTTCTATTATTTAGCCTGAAATATGGAGTGATTGGTTTATTAAACTAATGAAAAAAAACTAAACTAGATGTAAAGACAAAAGAATGAATTGGAGAAAGACTTTAGGAAAACTCAGTTGATGAAGATGATACCCTCAAAATAAATCCACCTATGACTTCACTTATTATTTATTCCCCAAACCATATGACTTCTTGACTTAGCTTGATCCGTGAGACTCCCTAACCTATATTAAACCCTCTCTCGAGGCAAATAACATCTAACCTTAGGTTAACTAGTGGAACTTTTGTTCTCTTATAATAACCCCCTAAGGAAGCAGTAAATCGATCAATGGATTCTCATATTAGGTTTCACCCTAATCCGCCAAAATCTCGTAATCCTATCTCTAGGCGCCCGATCAACTTCGCTCAATTATGCTAGATCTACTCTTAGGTAGGGTCTATTCCTCCTCCACCTAAGCACATCAGATTAAATTGAGCAGCATAATTAAGAACAAACTAAGTACTTACCATATAATTTAGAAATCAAATAACAAAATTCATCATAGGTTTCATCCCTTGGTGTCTCAAGGGTTTAGTTCATAACTAAACAAGAAAACATCTCAAGAGAAAAGATAAAACAAAACATTAAAATCCTAAAACCCCTAAAGGAATTGAAGGAGAGATCCTCCGTCTTGAGTAGAACTCGGCTTCTTGAGATGGATCAATGGCTATCTTCAATGACTCCTGAAGATGAAAGCTTGACAAAAGCCTCGCCAAAAAGCGTCCTGTTTGACCTGTAGAACTCCTTTAGTTGCTACCTTGGGTGTTTATATAGGCTTTGAGATGCTTTTACTTGGCTCCTAAGTATCCTAATTCAAGTAGAAATCCTCCTAGGATGTTTAAATAGACTTAGGAATGTGTTTCTTTGCCTTCAAGTATCCAAATCAGGTGAAATTGCTCTTTCCGTGGCGGGGGGGCGGCCAAGTACTGCCTTGTGTAAATTATCTTGATAGTGTCTCGATTACGCTTATTGAGGAGCAGTGGTGTAAATCATGGCATGGCTGTGTGAAGTAATTTGATGCGGCACGGCCGTGTGGCTTAAAGTCCAGGCCGTGTCGATTTCTTGGGTTGGCCCAATTTGGCCTGTTTTAAGCCCGTTTTACGTTCTTTTTATCCTTAGGTGCTTTCCTGAGTATAAGACATAAAAAGAAAGTATTAAAAACACCTTTTTACATAAATCAAGGGCTAAATCATCCAAAATAATACTAATATGGGGTTAAAATATGTTACTTTTACGGTTTATCACTAAAAATCCACTACCTCCTATGGTTGCCGCAAATCCAGTGAATCAAAATTTGCTCCTCATACTATGTATGATTATGCTAAACCTAATTTAACAGAAACTGAGTCAAGTATTGTTAGACATGCTATTACTGCAAATAATTTTGAACTGAAACCTAACACTATATGGATGATACAGCAGTTTGTTCAGTTTGATGGTTTACAGGATGAAGATCCAAACAATCACTTGGCAAACTTTCTGGAATTCTGCGACACTTTCAAGATCAATGGTGTTTCTGATGATGCTATTCGCCTTCAGTTGTTTCCCTTTTCATTGAGGAACAAATCTAAACAATGGTTGAACTCATTACCACGTGGATCAATCACTACATGGGAACAAATGACCGAAACAATTTTATTAAAATATTTTTCGCCGGCTAAAATGGCTAAGTTGAGGAATGATATCTCTTCTTTTGTGCAGATGGATTTAGAAACACTTTACGATGTATTAGAGAGATACAAGGATCTACTGAGAAGGTGCCCTCACCATGGGTTACCATTATGGCTATAGGTTCAAACCTTTTACAACGGTGTGAACCCCTCAACTAGGCAATTAATTGATTCAGCCACCAGCGGTACCTTGAACAACAAAACACCTGAGGCTACCTACAAATTCATTGAAGAGATGTCACTGAATAACTATCAGTGGCAAGCTACGAGGACAAAGCCAACAAAAGCCGCCAGTGTCTTCAACCTCAATGCAGTAACCATGCTATCAAATCAGGTAGAACTGTTAAATAAAAAGATTGATAGTTTGTGTGGTTCTTCACAGGTACACCCAGTGATATAGTACGATACATACAGAGAAGGGATAAACAATACAGAATACCCACCCTACAACCCTGGCATAGAAAATGGTCAGATGAACTATATGGGTAATAATTCTAGACCCCAAAAAAACCCTTATAGTAACACTTACAATCCAGGTTGGAGGAACCAACCGAACTTTTCATGGGGTGGCCAAAGAAATCAGAGACAACAACCCCTCCCAGGCTTTCACTAGCAACCCTACCCACAAGAGAAAAAGCCAAACCTTGAAGAGATGCTAACAAAATTTATCGCGGTGTCAGAAACCCATTTCCAAAACACCGAAACAACACTCAAAAATTAGCAAGCATCGATTCAAGGGATCGAGAACCAATTAGCGCAACTTGCTAAACTCATATCTAAACGACTACAAGGTAGCTTGCCAAGCAACACTGAAACTAAACCAAAGCAGAAACTTCATGCCGTTACTGCTCACAATAGTGAAGGGTTAAATGAGCCAAAACTAAGGCAAAAGAATGTGGTAGAGGAAGGTAAGGTTGAGGTAATCCATAATCCACCAAAAGCAGTAATTACAGAATACTAACCTCGAGTGTCGTACCCCAAAGCGATGAAGACAGACAACACAGATGAACAATTCAGTAAGTTTCTTAAACTTCTAAAGAAATTACATATTAACTTACCATTTCTTGAAGCTCTTTCGTAGATGCTAGATTCAAGGAAATTCTTAAAAAGAGCTATTGACGAACAAACAGAGGATAGACGAAGCGTCACATTTAGAGCTAAACGCAGTGTGCTCAGCAATTTTGCAAAATAAACTACCACAAAAATTAAAAGATCCAGGAAGTTTTACAGTTCCATGTTTAATTGGTAGTTTAATTGTTAATAATGCTTTAGCTGATTTAGGGGCAAGCATAAATGTTATGCCTTATAAAATGTTTAAACAGCTAGGTCTAGGGAAACCCAAAGAAACTAGGATGAGCATCCAATTAGCTGATAAAACCATTAGAGTTCCTAGGGGTATAATTGAGGATGTACTAGTAAAAATTGACAAATTCATATCCCCAGTAGACTTTGTTATTTTAGATATGAATAAGGATAATGATGTTCCTTTAGTATTAGGACGGCCCTTTTAAGCAACTGCTAGGACCATTATCGATGTTGATATAGGGGAAGTAACACTTCGTGTAGGTGATGACATGATTAAACTCAAAGCACGTGATTCTGAAAGAATATCTAACGATCAAGAGAATACAAGTCCTATTAATATGAATATACTCAACGTTCAATCCTATTTACAGGAAATCTCTTAAGAAAATATAACAGAGCCTAGATCTAGTGGTCATACTGAGAATACAACTTTTCATGAGGAACGGAGGTTACAAATTGATGAACTAGATGAATGGCGGACGCATGCCAAGGAAAAATCGAAAAAACACAAAGAACCAAAGCAAAACCATGTCAAACTTAAAGATGGAATAACCCAGTTTAAGATAGGAGATCAGGTATTGTTGGATACGAAAGACCCTCGAATCGCCACTTTAGACATTGATACAAAACAAGAGATCCCTCTCACGGTACTCAACATTTTTCCATACGAAAAGGTCAAGGTAACTCACTCTAATCTCGGCACTTTCAAGGTAAATATCAATCGACTCAAACCATTCAATGTTAATAGAATTGATAATGAGAAAGAGGAGCCTCGACTTCACGAACCACCGTCAAAACAAGAATAAAAGGTAAGTCGAGCTTAAGACTTTAAACGAGCACTCCTCGTGAGGCAACCCGATCACTAACCCTACTAATTAGTTTAGTTTATTTCTTTTCATTTTTAGGCATAGGTTTTCCATACCCACATGGCCTTACACACGGTTGTGGCCGTGGCCATGTCGGCACCACAAGTAGGTACATGGCGTGGTCATAACCGTGTGGCAATAGGACAAAATTTTCCCCAAACACGGGTGCCGTAAAATGCCACAACCGTGTGATGCAGCCGTGGTCAACACTAATTAAACCACACGGGCATAGAAACCTCCACAAAGGCGTGAGAGAAACAAACGAGCCACTAACACACGGGCGTGAGATGTACCAGATGTCAGATTACTATTTAAAACCCCTCTTCTCACCTACTGATCATGTCAAACAGTCGAGTTTTAATATTTATAAAGAGTGATCGAACCTGTAGACTAACTATGACAATGATAGAGGCAAGTGCACCTATCGAACAGTAGTATAGCTTAGGCAAGAATATCTTATAGAACCCGAGGGAACCTAAAAGTACTACTACTCACTTTCTTTCTATTATTTAGCCTGAAATATGAAGTGATTGGTTTATTAATTTAATGAAACTCTTAAACTAAATGCAAAGACAAAAGAATGAATGGGAGAAAGACTTTAGGAAAACTCAGTTGATGAAGACGATACCCTCAGGAAGAATCCACCTATGACTTCACCTATTATTTATTCCCTAAACCATATGTTTTCTTGACTTAGCTTGATCCATGAGACTCCCTAACCTATATTAAACCATCTCTCGAGGTGAATAACATCTAACCTTAGGTTAATTAGTGGAACTCTCGTTCTCTTATAATAACCCCCTAAGGAAGCAGTAAATCGATCAATGGATTCCCATATTAGGTTTCACCCTAATTCAACAAAATCTCATAACTCTATCTCTAGGCTCCCGATCAACTCCGCTTAATTATGCTAGATCTACTCTTAGGTAGGGTCTGTTCCTCCTCCACCTAAGCACATCAGATTAAATTAAGCAACATAATTAAGAACAAACTAAATACTTATCATATAATTTAGAAATCAAATAACAAAATCTGTCATAGGTTTTATCCCCTTCAGGTATCTTAAGGGTTTAGGTCATAACTAAATAAGAAAGCATCTCAAGAGAAAAGAATAAACAAAACATAAGAAATCCCTAAACCCCCTGAAGGAATTAAAGGAGAGATCCTCCGTCTTGAATAGAGCTCCAACTTCTTGAGATGGATCAACTAGCTATCTTCAAGTGGTTCCCTAAAAGATGAAAGCTTCAGCAAAAGCCTCTGCAAAAGCTCCTCCTTTATGTCTACCTTGGGTTGTTTATATAGGCTTTGGAATGCTATACTTGGCTCCTAAGTATCTCTTTCAATTAGAATTACTATTAGGGTGTTGGAGTAGACTTAGGAGTATTTTTTTTGGCTTCAAGCTTCCAAATCCGAGTGAAATTGCTCTCTCCCACGGTAGGGGCACAGCCATGGCACACACCGGTGTAAATCATGGTTGGGCCGTGTCTCGATTCTGTTATTTTTGGCACGACCGTGTAAGTCTGGATTCAGGCCGTGCTTCAGGTATGTCAATTTGGACATGGCCATGTAGATCACAAGCACGTCCGTGTGAGAACTGGATGATGTACGGCCGTGTGTGATGGAGTTGAGGCCGTGCTCTAGGTAATCGGTGAGGCACGGTCGTGTGGGCTTTGGGCCAAGCCGTGTTGATTTCCCGCTAAAGCCCAATTACTCTATTTTAAGCTTGTTTTGTGTTCTTTTTATCCTCGGGTGCTTTCCTAAGTATAAACATGAATAGAAAGGATTAAAAGCACCTTTTTACATAAAATCAAGGGCTAAATCATCCAAAGGCCTATTAAATATGGGGTTAAAATATGTTACTTTTACGGTTTATCACCTACTCCCTAATTTTCTCTTCTTCCATACCCCTTGAAGTTTTCCCCTCTCATTTTCCTTTATTTTCCCTTCCCCTCACTCTTTATCTACACCATCATTACCATGTCAAAGAAGCGAAAGGATCCGAGCACAGTTTCCCTGTACGAGACTGATCTACATAAGTTCATGTCGGCCACTTCATTAACTCAATAGGACAAGGACCTTTGAGTCCATTTACTTTTTCTTTTTTTTTTTTCTCTTCTCCTTTATTTTCCTTCTTTTTTATCTCTCTTGTGTTAAATCTATGTTATTATATTTTGATTTTGTTTATTTAGATTCTTGAGCTACTTGGGAATCACCACACCACGACCCTAGTAACCACCGATGCCTCCTCCTCTAACTTTCATTTCAATTTCCCCTGTTTTGTTTCTTTGACTCCACCCAAACTTCAAGAAGTTTCACTTCTCTCCTTACCTTATGATTTTCTTACTATATTGTGAATATCTATCTTTTTACATTGCAGGCAATGTACATCTAAAGTGTGGAGGGGTGAATTTCAAAATTTCCTAACTTTTTTGCATTATTCCCAAATCCACGAATGATATCTTGTCTTAATTAATTTTATCATATTACTAATTAGAATGAAATTCCTGTTGATTTATGATTTTTATTGATATGTTTTGGATTAAGTCATAGTTAATTATGCATTGATAATTTAAACTTTAAGATATTAGAGAATCAGGCATGATAAGTCTATTTCCAGAATTAAAAATTGGCTAGGTTGTTAACCTAAATTTGAATAGTACTTTGAAATTTGAAATTTGCAAGGTTGACATCAAAAACCATAATTTTTGTGAGACTTTGAACCTTTTAGAGCATATAGTTTTCTTGCTCACGTTATTGATTATGAGTGTGTCAATATTGATTTGTTATTCTAGAACTTCCTTCGATTATACATGTCGAGACCACACTTGTGATTTGAATACTAAAATGATAAAGGCACTTAGGATTTAACCCACTTACTCCATAAAAAGCCTACCTCCGTAATTAACCCCTAGTGAACCACTTTTTAGCCTATTCAACCGTTTCTTGATTTACCACTAATATTAACCCGAACCCCGTTATTAACTTGTTTATCCATTTTCTTGACTCCCCTTTTATCGAGATTTGATTTGATCGGTTGCCTAATTATAGTAGTTGAATTCATATTTTATTATGTACTTATTCTTAAAAAAATGCTAGCAAATTTATTCATCATTAGTTCTATGTTCTATGAGCTTAAACAGTTAAATTCACATCTTTAGAAGAAGCTTGTGTTATTGATGTAATTATTCATTATCAATTCATTGTTAATGGTTAGGTAATTTGTCAATCCAATCTCTATTCTAACCTTCTAATTCAGCCTATATCCACACCTTTAACCCAAGCCCCATTACAACCCTTTAAAGACCTTTTGATTTGTGTATCATCTCATTTTATAGTGGTGGAGATTTGATTTTCATGCAAGCCTATGGGATTAACTTTTCATATTTGACTTATGAGTCCTTATCTTGTACCTTAAACACTTTGAGTGGTTTGAGTGAATCCTTAGTGAGGATGACAATCCTTGTCGGTTTTGGATCAACGGTAATTATTTAGATAAGGGGAAACACCTATATTTTTCATGCTACAAAATATATGACTTTGATTTTTGAATCTTTAAGACTCTTTGAGTTAAATTATCCATGTATACATTATCTAAAATTATGATGAGACATTGTTGATGTGAATTATGAACGAGGGAAGTTAGTTCTAATTGTGAGTTGAAAATTTTACTTGAGTACAAGCAAAAGAGAAACTTATGGTATGGAATCATAAGTTAATGATAAGATGAGGGGACCAAAGGCATAAGTTTGGGCAATGTTTTGGGAGTGTGTTCATGGTCATTTGACCATGAACCTAGACATGAAGGGTTAAGGAGTGGTTTAATTGTGTAGCAAATTTTGGATATGATGGGGAAGAAACAAGGAGGAAAAAGGGGGATGATGTTGGCTAGGTTGACCGAAAATTTAATGTAGCCATTAGGGTGCTAGTTGGCCAATAATCCTAGCAAAGTGTCCATCTTTTCTCCTTCTCCAAAACCTTTTCCCTAAACCGAAACTATCATTGGCATTTGGTACAAGTTTGCTTTGTTTTGGCATTGGTATTTTTGACCAAATAGGTACCTTTTCCTCTCAAAATTTTATCTCTCTTTTGATGCCAAAATATTGTCACTTTTGAAGTCACTTCTTTTCTTCCTCTTTAGTGCCGAATTTAACTTTCACCAAAAGCCTTCTCTTTCATTTTCTTTTTCTTTCTTTTCATTCTATTTTTCTTTTCTCTTCCCTCTCATAGCAAAAACCACAAAGATCAAGCACCATTTTCTTGTTCATTTCTCCTTTGGTAAATGCATCTAAGCCCCAAAACCAATCTCCTTTCTCTTTGATCATTTCTTCTTTTCTTTGTCTTTTCATTTTAATCCTCTCTTTTCTTTCCCTCTTTGTCGAAATTACAAAGGATCAAGAACCATTTTTCTTCAATTTTTACCTCTTTGGTAGAATGTGCATAGGTCTCTAAACCTATCCTTTTCTTTTCTTTATCATCATCTTTTCTTTCCTCTCTTTTCTATCATTTCCATTATCTTTCTTCTTTCCTCAAAATCGAAACCAACATATTGAAACCACCATTTCTCTTCTCTTTTGTTAGGCAGAATCTTGAAGAACTCAAAGTAAGATTTTATAAATCATTTTCATCAATTATTTTACTTTAGCAAAATTAGAATTATGATCTTTTAATTTCTCTCCTAGGCGAGTAAGTCTAGATTCGGTAGTGCTTGGTCTATCGATTTGGACACGGCCATGTAGATCCAAGCACGTCCGTGTGAGAAATGGATGATGTCTGGTAGTGTGTGATAGAGTTGAGGCCGTGCTCTAGGTAATCGGTGAAACACAGTCCTGTGGGCTTTGGGCGGTAGTGTTGATTTCCGCTAAAGCCCAATTACTCTTTTAAGCTCGTTTTGTGTTCTTTTTATCCTCGGGTGCTTTCCTAAGTATAAACATGAATAGAAAGGATTAAAAGCACGTTTTTACATAAAATCAAGGGCTAAATCATCCAAAAGCCTATTAAATATGGGGTTAAAATATGTTACTTTTACGGTTTATCACCTACTCCCTAATTTCCTCTTCTTCCATACCCCTTAAAGTTTTCCCCTCTCGTTTTCCTTTATTTTCCCTTCCCTTCACTCTTTATCTACACCATCATTACCATGTCGAAGAAGCGAAAGGATCCGAGCACAGTTTCCCTGTACGAGACTGATCTACATAAGTTCATGTCGGCCACTTCATTAACTCAATAGGACAAGGACCTTTGAGTCCATTTACTTTTTCTTTTTTTTTCTCTTCTCCTTTATTTTCATTCTTTTTATCTCTCTTGTGTTAAATCTATGTTATTATATTTTGATTTTGTTTATTTAGATTCTTCAGGCTACTTGGGAATCACCACACCACGACCCTAGTAACCACCTATGCCTCCTCCTCTAACTCAGCCCGAATTTCCCCTGTTTCGTTTCTTTGACTCCACCCAAACTTCAAGAAGTTTCACTTCTCTCCTTGCCTTATGATTTTCTTACTATATTGTGAATATCTATCTTTTTACATTGAAGGCAATGTACATCTTAAGTGTGGAGGGGTGAATTTCAAAATTTCCTAACTTTTGCATTATTCTCTAATCCCTGAATGATATCTTGTCTTAATTAATTTTATCATATTACTAATTAGAATGAAATTCACATTGATTTATGATTTTTATTGATATGTTTTGGATTAAGTCATAGTTAATTATGCATTGATAATTTAAACTTTAAGATATTAGAGAATCGGGCATGATAAGTCTATTTCGAATTAAAATTGGCTAGGTTGTTAACCTAAATTTGAATAGTACTTTGAAATTTGAAATTTGCAAGGTTGACATCAAAATCATAATTTTGTGAGACTTTGAACCTTTTAGAGCATATATTTTTCTTGCTCACGTTATTGATTATGAGTGTGTCAATATTGATTTGTTATTCTAGAACTTCCTTGATTATACATGTGAGACCACACTTGTGATTTGAATACTAAAATGATAAAGGCACTTAGGATTTAACCCACTTACTCCATAAAAAGCCTACCTCGTAATTAACCCCTAGTGAACCACTTTTTAGCCTATTCAACCGTTTCTTGATTTACCACTAATATTAACCCGAACCCTGTTATTAACTTCTTTATCCCATTTTCTTGACTCCCCTTTTGTCGAGATTTGATTTGATCGATTGCCTAATTATAGTAGTTGAATTCATATTTTATTATGTACTTATTCTTAAAAAAAATGCTAGAAAATTTATTCATCATTAGTTCTATGTTCTATGAGCTTAAACAGTTAAATTCACATCTTTAGAAGAAGCTTGTGTTATTGATGTAATTATTCATTACCAATTCATTGTTAATGGTTAGGTAATTTGTCAATCCAATCTCTATTCTAACCTTCTAATTCAGCCTATATCCACACCTTTAACCCAAGCCCCATTACAACCCTTTAAAGACCTTTTGATTTGTGTATCATCTCATTTTATAGTGGTGGAGATTTGATTTTCATGCAAGCTTATGGGATTAACTTTTCATATTTGACTTATGAGTCCTTATCTTGTACCTTAAACACTTTGAGTGGTTTGAGTGAATCCTTAGTGAGGATGACAATCCTTGTCGGTTTTGGATCAACGGTAATTATTTAGATAAGGGGAAACACCTATATTTTTCATGCTACAAAAATATATGACTTTGATTTTTTGAATCTTTAAGACTCTTTGAGTTAAATTATCCATGTATACATTATCTAAGAATTATGATGAGACATTGTTGATGTGAATTATGAACTGAGGGAAGTTAGTTCTAATTGTGAGTTGAAAATTTTACTTAAGGACAAGCAAAAGTGTAACATCCTGATAATTAGGGGTTATGCATCTTACTTAATTGAATGATGTTGCATGCTTAATTATTATTAAGTGTATTTTTGGAAGTTATTTGAGCTTCATTAATTAAGTGAATGCTTAGTAAAACTTTTAATTCCTATTAATTAGAGAGCTAAGCAAGTTAGGCCTTAAGAATTAATGATAAGAGGATTTAGCATGAATTGAGTAATTGGCAAAGTGGTTAAGATGCATGGATGTGTGCTTGAGGTGAGGTTCGAATCTCTAGCTAGCATAAGGGAGGATTTTATTTTTGTTTTCTTCCTATAAGTGTCGGCCAAGAATGTTCTAGAGTGGATGAGTGTTCTCTTCATTTTGGCTATTTGACCAAGTGAAAAGGAAGCTAAGAAACTTATGGTATGGAATCATAAGTTAATGATAAGATGAGGGGACCAAAGGCATAAGTTTGGGCAATGTTTTGGGAGTGTGTTCATGGTCATTTGACCATGAACCTAGACAACATGAAGGGTTAAGGGAGTGGTTTAATTGTGTAGCAAATTTTGGATATGATGGGGAAGAAACAAGGAGGAAAAGGGGGATGATGTTGGCTAGGTTGACCAGAAAATTTAATGTAGCCATTAGGGTGCTAGTTGGCCAATAATCCTAGCAAAGTGTCCATCTTTTCTCCTTCTCCAAAACCTTTTCCCTAAACCGAAACTATCATTGGCATTTGGTACAAGTTTGCTTTGTTTTGGCATTGGTATTTTGACCAAATAGGTACCTTTTCCTCTCAAAATTTTATCTCTCTTTTGATGCCAAAATATTGTCACTTTTGAAGTCACTTCTTTTCTTCCTCTTTAGTGCTGAATTTAACTTTCACCAAAAGCCTTCTCTTTCATTTTCTTTTCTTTCTTTTTCATTCTATTTTTCTTTTCTCTTCCCTCTCATAGCTAGAAACCACAAAAGATCAAGCACCATTTTCTTGTTCATTTCTCCCTTTGGTAGAATGCATCTAAGCCCCAAACCAATCTCCTTTCTCTTTGATCATTTCTTCTTTTCTTTGTCTTTTCATTTTAATCCTCTCTTTTCTTTCCCTCTTTGTCGAAATTACAAAGGATCAAGAACCATTTTTCTTCAATTTTTACCTCTTTGGCCGAATGTGCATAGGTCTCTAAACCTATCCCTTTTTCTTTTCTTTATCATCATCTTTTCTTTCCTCTCTCTTTTCTATCATTTCCATTATCTTTCTTCTTTCCCTCAAAATCGAAACCAACATATTGAAACCACCATTTCTCTTCTCTTTTTGTTAAGGCCGAATCTTGAAGAACTCAAAGTAAGATTTTATAAATCATTTTCATCAATTATTTTTACTTTAGCAAAATTAGAATTATGATCTTTTAATTTCTCTCCTAGGCCGAATCAATTGAAAAGATTTTTCAAAGATCTTTGTTGAAGACAACCTTTAAGTGACCATTCGAAATCATCAAGGTAAGATTATTAATTTAGATCATATCGATTTATTTAGATAGATTACTAATCGATCGTTATTTTTGGGACGATTTAAGATCAACAAGATAGGTAAGAAAAGAGCCGTACGGAGTGTTTGGAAGAGAGGAGGTATTCCTTTACCATCGAACTTCAAACGAAGGGCAGTATCGGCGGTTAGAGACTTTCCACCAGGTTGTGGACCCTCTGCTAACGAGGATCAGTTATTTGAAGTAGTGCATACAACCGAGCCACTTTACGTTGGTGGAATATCGACGGGTTTTGATCCATCTAGTGGAGAAAAACCACAAATAACTGTCGTTCGAGAATCCGAGGGTAAGGAATTAGATCTCTCATCAATAATTACAATTTTATTAGCAATAGTTTATACTAACCAAGCGTGTTAATCAAATAGGTGTTGACGACGAGAGAGCATTGTTCTCACTTGTCACTAGGTGTGTAACCTTACATTAAAATTTCCATAGATCTATATTTTAAAGGTGATTTTATGACAATATGTTTGTTTGTGGATACCAATCATTGGTATACAAAATTGGTATGTTTACCCTAATATTTCGTTTATTTTTGCTATATGCATAAATATGAAATGAAGTATGATTATATTATGTTTTGTGGGGTAAATAGCATGAAAATCGATTTGATATGTATGTGCATGGGCATATGGGTATTGTTGATAAAGGAGGAAGTATTCGGTGGTTTTACCACATTTACGGTGACTTGGTCACATATTTGACTCGGTGACTTGGTCACATATTTGACTCCGGTGACCTCGGTCACATATTTGAACTCCGGTGACTTGGTCACATATGTGAATCTGGTGACTTCGGTCACGTATTTGAAATTTGGACTTCGGTCAGGTGACTTCGGTCACATCTGTTTTGGTGGCTTTGCCACAATATTATAAGGCGATGTGCATGTTGATTGCAACAAGCGCCTTGATGGTGTGTAGCAGATGGAGGGTCGATTTAGTAATCCCACGGTGTGTTGGTTGGTACGGGTGGTGTGTAGCGGATGGATATTTAGGTGGGCCGGGCTTGCATTTCATTTCATATACATAACCATGTAATATTGAATGTTTGTTATTTGATCTGCTATGAAATGGGCCTTTGGGCTAAATATGAGCTAAATGGGCCTTTGGGCTAAATATGAGCTAAATGGGCCTTTGGGCTAAATATGAGTTAAATGGGCCTATGGCCATATGTGAAATTTTTTGGACTTAAAGCATATGATAAAATGGACCTTTTAATGTATGTGTTATACATTGAGTTTATGACTCACCCTTTTGTGGGATAAACTTTTGGATAATTCATAATACGATGGATCGAATCATTAAGGATTTCGAGGTGGCCAGTGCTCGTATCAAGTATTGTGGAGATTTCCCAACTTAAACTTATTAATTTAAATTTTATTACTTAGACTTTATTTTGGGTTTGCTATTTTTGTAATAAGGCCACTATAAACTACTTTTAGATTTTGTGTTTGGATTTATTTCAAATTACGCCATGAACAATTATCAATTAAATAACTAAATGGTTTTCGATAAATAATTTAAAAGGTTTTTGTCGGTAATATATATATATATATATATATGTTTTAAGAAAATACAAATCTATTTTTCAACTAAGCCCAACTCAATCTTTAAGTTAATCCGTTTTACTTAAAATCATCAAGTTTTCTTGAACAAAATGATATTAGCTAAAGTTTTACTCGAGGAACATACGAATCGGTTAGGCTTTTTGGTAGGGTTTGGGGGCTTAAGTGTGGGGGTATTTGATAAACCATAATTTACACATATTTTAACCATTAGATTTGATGAATTCGATGCTCCTAATCCCTTAATTTCATGTTTTATACTCAGGAGAGCTTAGGAAGTCGAAAAGAATGAGAAATGGGCCAAAAAGGGACAAAACGGGCCTACATTAGAAATCACATGGCCTGAACTATCAACCACAGCGAGATCACTGCGATGTGTGTGTGGCGGCGAAATTAACCACGGTAAGAAGGAGTCGACCACGGGCGTGTCCCTACTAAAACTAGGAAGAGTTTTATTCAAAATAGGATACTTGTGGGTCAAGTAAAGAATCTCAAAGCCTATGTAAACACTCTGGGGCGCCTAAGCGAGAGGCGACAGGGCGTCGAATAGCCTTGAGTAGAAGGAGAAAATACTCCAAGGCAGATCGTTAGGAGCGACTTAGGAGAAGGATTTCCATCAAGGCGAGGATCTCCTATCAGTTATGTCTTTACAATTGGAGGTTATGCAATCTTGGTTATAAAACTTGTGTTGGAAAGCCACTTTGCAAACTATAGTTTCTTTGTCATGCAATAACGGAGGGTTTTATAGTCTCGAGAAAAGAGGACTACCACTAAAGTAAATGAAGAATTTGAGATGAAAGATTTGGGACCAAAGAAAGAAGATACTTGGTATGGAGATTCTCGGAGATAGAGTACATGGCGATTACTAAGGCTTGTAAAGAAGTTATTTGGTTGAAGGGACTTTTTAGTGAACTCAATGAAGACCTTCAAATCAATACAGTATTTTGTGACAGTTAGAGTGCCATCTTTCTTACAAAAGATCAAATGTTTCATGAGAGAACAAAACACATTGATGTTTGGTATCATTTTGTTCGTGATATTATTGCTCGTGGTGATGTTGTTGTGAGCAAAATTAGTACTCATACAAATCCTGCAGATATGATGACTAAGTCACTTCCTATAACAAAGTTTGAGTATTGATTAGACTTGGTTGGTGTTCATTGTTAAAGTTAAACCCTTAAGGGGTTTTATGGAAGAGGTGGAGAACTTGTTTGTTGAGAGTTCGCGATGAAGAACTTGTTCATTGAGAATTCGTGTCAAGGTGGAGATTGTTAGAACTAAGTGACCCGAATCCTTATTAAATAAAATATAGTGGTAAAATAAAATAAAAGTAAATTCCATATAGAACTACACTTCTTTGATTTTTTTTTTAGAATAAGGTTTTTTAAACCTTATTAAACTCCATCTATTCGATATTGATTCGAATAAGGTGTTTCAATCTTACTACACTCCTATTAGAATATGGCTTTACAAGCCTATAAATAAGACATAGTCTACTCCTCTTGTAATCATTCAAATTCGACATAGTGAGTTTTCTTCTCCTCTGCCTATGGTTTTTTTTAAAGGGTTTCCACGTAAAAATCTGTGTGTTCTTTATTTTTATCTCTCTTTTCTTTGTGATATATTGCAATTACCAACATTCTATTTTTACACTTATTAATTGTTTGTGAGCTTGAATTGTATATTGTTTATAATGGGGTGTGTTAGCTCTAGTTTTTCAAGTATTTTGATATAACAAAAAGTATATTAAAAATTCCCTACTTAAATTTGTAAAAGTTGTTTATAAGTCCTTAAAATTATTTTCAAAGTGTTCGACAAAATAAAATTTTAAACATCCTTGAATTAACTCATCTTTTAACGAGTTTTTGAAGTCTGAAATACTCGATAGAACTCAAGATTGAAAGAGCTTGAAAAAGCTACAGAATTCTATCTATAGAACTAGGAGTTCTACCAATATAATTCTAGGTTCTACCGATATAACTCAAACTTCTATCAGTATAACGTACTCCAGTAATCAAGGTAGTTTTGGCCTGGGACTTCTACTGATACCCTGGTCCGATCTACTGATACAACTAGAGTTCTATCGATACCTTGAAGACTTCTATCGAAACAAGTTAAGACAGTAGCCAAAGTTCAACATCCCCTGCACTTCTATCAATACTCTTATGGATTTTACTGATACCAAATGAAACCCTCAGAGTTTTACCAATACAAGAGAACTTATACCGATAGAATGAGCCCAATGGTCATATTTTGGAAAGACTTCTACCAACACAAGTTTCCTTCTATCAATATAATAAAGTTGCAGACTGCATTTAATACTAGTTTTTATGGCTATAACGACTTTATTTTGTTTCTAACGGATACAAACGTCCACAAGGTTGTTAGAGGACTTTAGTACAAGGTCAAGGCTCTCCATTGATGTTAAGAAAGACAATAAACAAGTGCCTAACTTCCAAGAACTCAATTTTCCAATCTTTCTCAATCTTTTACTAAATATTTCTTTTACATTCTTATGGTTTAAGTTTTCTATCATTCTTTCAAGTGTTGTAACTTTTTTTGAGAGTGCTTAATTTATGATTATCTACCTTTTAGAGGTATCATCTTATTCATCATTACTTTTCTCTCATTTGTGAGGTGTTACTTGAAACACCCCAAACCCGGCCCACGAGCCTTGACCGATTCTGGTATGTTCCTCGATGTAAATCGTTTCAAAATTCTTTTGTTACTTTGGAAAATCTGCGTGTTTTGAAAGAAAGATTATTTTTGGGTTGGGCTCGAGTTGGAAACAAGTTAATTTTATACTTGAAATCCCTTGATTTTAGGTGACAAAACATTTAGAGTTTAATTTATGATAAATTTACTTAGTCTTTAAAAAAAAAAAATATTTTGTAGCATGATAAATGGAAGTAAAATAAAATAATTCAACTATGGCCTTATTACATCAAATAATTCCCAAAAAAAAATTCAAAGTACTTAAAATAAAAAGAGTCCAAAACAAAGTAAAATCGAACTTTCACATGGCCTCCACTAAGCTCTTGCCGATCCTACCCATCACTGATCGTCACCTGGAAGAAAATGTTCCGCAACGGGGTGAGTCAAACAGACTCAATGTGTAACCAACACTAAAATTTAACAATTTAGGCATACATTATCATATCACATACATATCCTTATAATTGATAGGAAATAATGATGCAACCCTAACCCAAACCTATATGCCAGCCGCTACACATCACCCGTACCATCCTGTACACCGTGGGGACTACTAAGTCAACCCTCCATCCGCTACACACCATCGAAGGCAGTCGCTGCAGTCGACGTGCTCATCGCCCTTATAAAATTCGTGGCATAGCCACCAGATTAAATAATTGTGACCGAAGTCACCACATTCAGATAATGTGACCGAAGTCACCACATTCAGATATCGTGGTATTAAACCACCACATTCACTCCCCCTTTTACAATAACCCGTATGCCCATGTCATACAAAACATGCCAAATTCTTAATTCACATTCTTATAGTTTTTTATGTGTGCCATAACCGATATTTATTATAATCCTAATAGGAGTAGGAAAACGTACCTGAGTACTTTGTACCATTGCATGGTACCTTAGCCATATTTTACACATTCTTATAAACACATATAATAATCTTAATGCCTTAAACCTAATAAATCTTAGGGAAGGGTACACACCTGATATTCTTATCGATTCACTGATTTCCCGATCTAACGCTTCAGATCCTAAGTTCATTGATGCCGATTTGACTATCACTCAATTCCCAAAACTTTGCAGTGTTTTATCCTTGCAATCGGCTAGCACCAAATCTCCTCATCGGTTAGTTTTTGGCTTTTGAACATGTAAGAAATAGATCTAAGTACTAACATAGAGTTTGGCCGAATACTCATGTACACCTACCTTGCGATTTTAAATACCGAAAAGTGACCTTGGACTGTAGTATCTGTCGAAATACCTAAGAGCTTATGTTAGATTAATTTCTAACATCATAATAAATGGCCCTTGGCCGAATACTTGCCTTACCTTAGATCTTGATACCCGAAGCTCTCCTCCTTGTAGTCGACTACACACAAAAGACACATTATTATGACACCATACACATTCGGCCATGCTCTAAAAATCAAGACCAACCATTGATTTCGGTACACCCATGAAGAAAGAATAAAACCGATTGCTTTAAGGGGAGATCACTTACCACTATGTCGCTTGAAGAGGCTACAAGAGAAAAGTCGACAGCCCCTCCTTTAGAGATTCGGCTTTTGAGAACAACAATGGTGGTTCGGCACTTTATGATCTCAAGAGAAGAAAGGAGAAGAAGAAAGCTATAAGATTCAGCTAAGGCTTTAAATCACAAGAAATATTCGGCTACAAGGGAATTTGGGGTTGGAAGAAAGAAAAAGATGAATAAGAGAAAAGTAGAAGAATTTCGACAATGGAGATTAAAAGATGAACAAACAATTTGACTTAGAAAATTCAAGAAGGAAAGAAATATCAAAGATGATCACTCCCTATAAAAACGTCACACACACACACACACCTAGAGTCCTATATTCGGCCATCTCATTCCCACTTATCATATCCCATATTTTGCTCCTCTTTTCTCTTTTCAACACATATTCAAAATAAATAAAATAAATTAATATTTATCCTACTCTTTTAGCCAAAATTTAAAAAAGAAAAACAAGGCTTTATCTTATCCTTCCAAAGTCCCTATGCTGTCCAACTCCTCTCCCCACACTTGACGCCAAAAGCAAAATAAAAACCTTAAAATTTTGCTTCCCACGCGACTCGAACACAAGTCCTTCCCCTAGCTTATGGCGTCATTTCCAGAAGCCCTAAGTGGCACCTCCAAGCCACTTTTCCAAGCCCAATTGTGTGTCATATTTCACCTTTAAATTTTCTTAAGGCCACCTTGCTTAGCTTCCTATTTTAGACTTAAAATCTAAAAATTTTCTAAGGCATTTCCTATTATTCTAAAGTTCACAAACATTCATAAATACACATTCATACATACAAAGGCATGCTTTCACACTCAATTAAGCAATTATGCATAAGCCATAATTCGGGATATTACAGTTCTACCCCCTTAAAATAATTTTGTCCTCGAAATTACTTGGCTAGAATAGGTGGGGGTATTGCTGTCACATTGCCTCTTCTGGTTCCCACGAAGCTTCTTTCGATCCATGATTGCGCCATAACACCTTGACTAAAGGTACTGATTTTCATCGTAACACTTTCACATCTCGTTCTAGAATCTGAATCCGCTCTCCTCATAGGACAAATCTGGCCTTAGCTCCACCTCTTCAACCGGTACCACATGAGATGGATCCGATCGGTAACGGCGTAGCATGGACACATGGAATACGTCGTGCATCTGCTTCAACTCCGGTGGCAACTCCAACTGATATGCCACTGGTCCAATTCGTTTCAAAACCTTATAAGGTCCTACAAACCTTGGACTTAACTTCCCTTTCCGACCAAATCTCATTATCTTTTTCCAAGGCGAAACCTTAAGAAACACTTGATCTCCTACATCAAATTCTATTTCCTTCCGTTTGAGATCTGCGTACGACTTCTGTCTATCAGATGCTTCCTTTAACCGTGCCCGAATTATCTCAACCTTTTCTTCGGATTCTGCCACTAACTCTGGACCCAAAACTCGACGTTCTCCTAACTCTGTCCAACACGTAGGAGTTCGACACTTTCGACCATACAACGCTTCATACGGTGCCATCCGAATACTGGCCTGATAGCTGTTGTTGTAGGCAAATTCCGCTAGAGGCAAATATTCCTCCCAACTTCCTCTGAAATCCATCACACAGCCCCTCAACATATCCTCCAACACTTGGATTACCCGTTCAGACTGCCCGTCCGACTGTGGATGAAATGCTGTAGTAAAATCCAACTTAGTGCCTAAAGCCTGATGTAACGCTTTCCAGAACCGAGAAGTAAACCTTGGGTCCCTATCTGAGATAATCGACACCGGCACTCCATGCAACCTTACGACTTCCGCCACATACAACTTTGCCAACTTCTGCAAAGAATAATCGACTCTCACCGGAATAAAGTGCGCGGACTTGGTCAAACGGTCCACTATTACCCATACCGAGTCCTTCTTAGTAGGCGTAAGGGGAAGCCCACTAACGAAGTCCATGGTAATTCTCTCCCACTTCCACTGTGGAATCTTGATTGGCTGAAGCAACCCTGACGGAACTTGGTGTTCAGCCTTAACTTGCTGACACGTCAAACACTTGCCGACAAATTTTGTAACTTCCTTTTTCAGACCAGGCCACCAAAACTGTTCTCTTAAGTCTCTGTACAACTTAGTGCCTCTAGGATGCATAGCATAAGGGCTACTATGCGATTCCTGAAGAATCCTTCGCCTAAGTTCCTTATCCTTAGGCATACAGACCTTGCTCTTGAAACACAACACTCCTTCGCCATTAATGCCATAATCTTCCAACTCTCCATTCTGTACTTGTTGTAGCTTAGCACTTAGGTCCTCATCACCAACCGTCCTCTTTCACTTCATTCAACCACGTCGGCTTGTCTTGCAACTCTGCCAGCAGGCTTCCATCATCATACAAACTCAAATGTGCGAACATTGCCCTCAGATCCGACACAACTTTCCGGCTTAGGGCATCCGCCACTACATTTGCTTTGCCCGGGTGATACTCTATAGAATAGTCATAATCCTTCAGTAATTCCACCCACCTTCGCTGCCTCAGATTCAACTCCTTCTGAGTCAATAGATACTTGAGACTCTTGTGGTCTGTGTAGATCGTCGGCTTTTCCCCATACAGATAGTGCCTCCATACCTTAAGAGCGAAGACCACTGCTGCTAGTTCCAAGTCATGCATCGGGTAGTTCACCTCATGTGGCCTCAACTATCGGGACGCATATGCTACTACCTTCTCGTCTTGCATCAATACGCAACCCAAACCTGTATGGGAAGCGTCACAATACACCGTAAAATCCTTTCCTGCCTCAGGCTGAATCAACACTGGAGCTTCCGTCAATACCCTCTTAAGTTTTTCAAAACTCTCCTGTTGCTTATCTGTCCACACAAAGGGTACTTCCTTCCTCAACAACTTTGTCAAAGGCGCTGCAATTGATGAGAACCCTTCTACAAACCTTCTGTAATAGCCTGCCAATCCCAAGAAACTACAAATCTCTGCCACCGACTTAGGTGGTTTCCAATCCAACACTGCTTTAATCTTTCTAGGATCCACCCTTATTCCTTCAGTAGACACCACGTGCCCCAAGAATGCAACCTCCTTAAGCCAAAATTCACACTTACTGAATTTGGCATAGAGCTTCTTCTCCCTTAACACTTGCAGCACAATCTGAAAATGCTCATCATGCTCCTCCTCAGTCTTGGAGTATACGAGGATGTCGTCGATGAACACAATGATGAACCGATCCAAGTAAGGTTGAAAAACCCGGTTCATCATATCCATGAACGCGGCTGGGGCATTTGTCAACCCGAACGGCATTACTACAAACTCATAGTGGCCGTATCTTGTCCTAAAGGCTGTCTTATGGATATCCGCCTCCTTCACCTTCAACTGATGATATCCTGACCTTAAGTCGATCTTTGAGAACATTGCCACCCCCTTAAGCTGATCGAACAAGTCATCAATCCTTGGCAAAGGATACTTGTTCTTGATGGTCAGCTTATTCAACTGATGATAGTCTATGCACATACGCATAGTTCCGTCCTTCTTCCTCACAAATAGGACCGGTGCTCCCCATGGAGACACACTGGGTCGAATAAACCGATGATCAAGTAACTCCTGGATTTGTGCCTTGAGCTCAACCAACTCCTTTGGTGCCATTCTGTACGGGGCAATTGATACAAGAGCTGTTCTCGGCAACAAGTCAATTCCAAACTCCACCTCCCTGTCTGGGGGTATTCTTGGTAATTCCTCCAAAAATACATCTTCGAAATCCCTTACCGTTCTAACTCCACTAACACCTTCTTCCTTTCCATCTAACGCACTTACGAAGGCTAAAATGCCTTGCACCCTTTACGAACCATCTTTTCAGCCTTTAGCGATGAAACTACATTAGACAAGTAGTTTCTTCGTTCTTCTATCATAATGACCACCTCCTCCTCCGGGGTCCTTAACTCCATTCGCTTAGCTGCACAGTCTAACACAACCCGATGATCCACTAGCCAGTCCATTCCAAGTATGAGATCGAATTCTCCGAAAGGAAGTTCCATCAAGTCGGCAAAAATACTATGCCTTGAATTTCTAAAGGTACACTCCGAAAGATCTTATTTACCACTACAGTTTGACCTAGTGGGCTTACTACAGTCATCTCCCTATCCGAAAGTTCAGAGGCTATGTCTAGAGTTTCAACTACTCTACATGCAATATAAGAATGGGTCGAGCCCACATCAATCAAAGCATAATAAGGCTTTCCAAATACAAGGAACATATCGGTTATGACGTCCAGCGCGTCTCCCTCTTCCCTACGGCGAACCGTCATATAACAAGCCAAACTGTCTTGCCTCTATATTAGCAACACCTCAGCCCGGTGTTCCACGTCCTCTACCAGCACCATTTCCTCTGTTATTCAGACCACGGCCCCGCTGAGGCTGGTGTCTACCTCTACCAGTCTAATTAACATTCTAAGCTATTGGTCGATTCCCATCTGGTCTCATCGGGCAGTCCTTAATCATATGGTCCTTTGACCCACATTTAAAACATCCACCTGTCTTCTTCCAGCATTCGCCTAAGTGTTTCTTCCCACACTGCTCACAAGTATGATATTGCCCTCCAGTACCAGTTTGCTGACCCCGTGGCCCATCAACTCTAGGCCTTTTCTGAGCATTCTCAGATGATCCAGACGACCCAAAACCTCTCTTATTTCTATTTCGATCAGAGCTCTGCCTTACAGAGTCCTTAATTCCCTCGGCTACCTTATCCTTTTCTACTAAAGCATCAAACTCCCGCTCTGGTGTGGGGCTATCAACAACCTCAGGTCATCCCTTAGCCCATCCTCAAGCCGGACACACCGCTCATGTTCCGTAGCCACTACTCCTCGAGCATACCAGCTCAGCCTCAGAAATTCAGCTTCGTACTCTGCTATAGACTTATTCCCTTGAACCAGCCCCAGAAATGCCTTCCTCTGCTCATCAATATATCTGGTCCCCACATACTTCTCTTGATACGCCACCTTAACATACTCCCAGGTTAGATCCTCAGCTGTGGCACCATCCCAAACTGTGAGCCACCATCGATACACTTCATCACATAGCAGTGCCACCATTCCCTTCAACTTCTCTTCAGGTGTCAGATCGAGTTCATCCATAATTCGCTCGGTCGCCTCCAACCAATATTCAGCTATACTGGGTGCCACACCAGATACTCCACGAAACACTTCAGCTTTGTTGGCTCGGAGTCGCTCGGGTATAGATTTCCAAGCTCCCATATTCCTCCAAAGACCGACCACCATTTCAAGAACTCGCAAAGACGACTGCGATCAACATCTTCTCCCATCGATCTTCTTGCTCAACACCAACAGCTGGTGGTGGTGGTGGCGGTGGTACCTCATTCTCAGATCCTTGACCCGATCTAACGGGTTTCGACACGGTCATTCTACCTCGACCGCATCCTCGTACATTGCGACCACGTCCCTTGGAGCTCATTTTTACTACCATGCTTTAATCTGATTAAGAAATTTTATGCATTAGCCATTGTTTCACTGATTATTCGCGAAGAAGTTTTATGAAAAGAGTCTAGTAGCAGTTCTTTCGATCAATCAAAGTTTCAAGTTTTCTATCCTAATTCACAGAAAGGCACATCCATTCCATAGTATCTCTCATACACATTCACTCTTCAAACATTTCTGTCCGTTCCTATCCTAGGGTATTTTCGTAATTTGTCTTATAGGGTATTTTCGTAATTTATCTTACAGGGGTATTTTCGTAACTTGTCAAAATAAGGTTCCTTGGTGATTTTGTCAATAAGGGTATTCTGGAATTTTGCATTCTCGGGGGTATTTTGGGAAATTTGGAAATCTGAGCTTATTTTGGTAATTAACCCAGGTAAATTTGTAAATCTTAATAAATCAAGGGCATTTTGGATTTTACGAACTTGGGGGTTGTTTTTGAGAATTTGTTTTCCAAATCAGTGTTGTTGCAGAAATTTTTAAAGATCGGGGGTCATTCTGGTAATTTTGTAACTCGGGGGTAATTCGGTAATTTGTAGATTAGGGGTAATTTTCGTAGTTTTTTTTCCAAAATCAAGGTATTTTGATATTTTGTAAATTTAGGGTTTTTGAACAAAGTAATGAAATTTTGATAAGAATTGTGGGTAATATGAGTATTTTATAAACCAAGGGCATTTTGGTAATCTTACCACTAGGGGCATTTTAGTAATTTTACAAATAGGAAATATTTTGGAAAAATTTTCACAATAATCTTTTGCTACACTTAAAAGGGTAATATAGGGATTTTAGAGCTAGGGTTTCCATAAAAATACGGCTAGTCCCTTTCGGGTTTTAGTTATTGTGTTTAGCCCATGAATAAGTCCTCTTGGTTAGGGTGAACCGAAGCTACGCACCAAGTAGGATTCGAGTGGAGAGGAGGTGAGTCACGCGGACTGCTTAAATACTAAGCTCCCACTGAATACCAATCCTAGACATGCGCACAATGATTGCCACACCCTAACTCGGCGACTTAACCACAGGTTTATTTAGTTAGGCATTTAAGTTTTATGTATTTGTTGGGGTACACTAGTCCTAGGGTTCGAGTACTTATCATGCTAATCTACGTTCCATTCCATTTCTACCCTTCTACAAGTCATAATATAAATCACACAAGAGATCGGAGTACTTACCTGGTGGACTTCGGGTCGGAGACTTAGTGTGCCATGCCAGAAAAACCTGCTTAATTCACAAAATTCCTTTTGGGCTTAACTTTGAAAATGTTTTGGGCCTTAAACCCAAGGCCGAGAGTTTAAAATTGGGCTCTGATACCAAACTGAAACACCCCAAACCCGGCCCACGAGCCTTGACCGGTTCTGGTATGTTCCTCGATGTAAACCGTTTCAAAATTCTTTTGTTACTTTGGAAAATCTGCGTGTTTTGAAAGAAAGATTGTTTTTGGGTTGGGCTCGAGTTGGAAACAAGTTAATTTTATACTTGAAATCCCTTGATTTTAGGTGACAAAACATTTAGAGTTTAATTTATGATAAATTTACTTAGTCTTTAAAAAAAAATATTTTCTAGCATGATAAATGGAAGTAAAATAAAATAATTCAACTATGGCCTTATTACATCAAATAATTCCCAAAAAAAAAATTCAAAGTACTTAAAATAAAAAGAGTCCAAAACAAAGTAAAATCTGAACTTCACATGGCCTCCACTAAGCTCCTGCCGACCCGGCCCATCACTGATCGTCACCTGGAAGAAAATGTTCCCCAACGGGGTGAGTCAAACAGACTCAATGTGTAACCAACACTAAAATTTAACAATTTAGGCATACATTATCATATCACATACATATTCTTATAATTGATAGGAAATAATGATGCAACCCGAACCCAAACCTATATGTCAGCCGCTACACATCACCCGTACCATCCTGCACACCGTGGGGACTACTAAGTCAACCCTCCATCCGCTACACACCATCGAAGGTAGTCGTTGCAGTTGACGTGCTCATCGCCCTTATAAAATTCGTGGCATAGCCACCAGATTAAATAATTGTGACCGAAGTCACCACATTCAGATAATGTGACTGAAGTCACCACATTCAGATATCGTGGTATTAAACCACCACATTCCCTTCCCCTTTTACAATAACCCGTATGCCCATGTCATACAAAACATGCCAAATTCTTAATTCACATTCTTATAGTTTCATATGTGTGCCATAACCGATATTTATTATAATCCTAATAGGAGTAGGAAAACGTACCTGAGTACTTTGTACCATTGCATGGTACCTTAGCCATATTTTACACATTCTTATAAACACATATAATAATCTTAATGCCTTAAACCTAATAAATCTTAGGGAAGGGTACACACCTGATATTCTTATCGATTCACTGATTTCCCAATCTAACGCTTTAGATCCTAAGTTCCTTGCTGCCGATTTGACTATCACTCAATTCCCGAAACTTTGTAGTGTTTTATCCTTGCAATCGGCTAGCACCAAATCTCCTCATCGGTTAGTTTTTGGCTTTTGAACATGTAAGAAATAGATCTAAGTACTAACATAGAGTTTGGCTGAATACTCATGTACACCTACCTTGCGATTTTAAATCCCGAAAAGTGACCTTGGACTGTAGTATCTGTCGAAATACCAAAGCGCTTATGTTAGATTAATTTCTAACATCATAATAAATGGCCCTTGGCCGAATACTTGCCTTACCTTAGATCTTGATACCCGAAGCTCTCCTCCTTGTAGTCGACTACACACAAAAGACACATTATTATGACACCATACACATTCGGCCATGCTCTAAAAATCAAGACCAACCATTGATTTTGGCAAACCCATGAAGAAAGAATAAAATCGATTGCTTTAAGGGGAGATCACTTACCACTATGTCGCTTGAAGAGGCTACAAGAGAAAAGTTGACAACCCATCCTTTAGAGATTCGGCTTTTGAGAACAACAATGGTGGTTCGACACTTTATGATCTCAAGAGAAGAAAGGAGAAGAAGAAAGCTATAAGATTTGGCTAAGGCTTTAAATCACAAGAAATATTCGGCTACAAGGGAATTTGGGGTTGGAAGAAAGAAAAAGATGAATAAGAGAAAAGTAGAAGAATTTCGGCAATGGAGATTAAAAGATGAACAAACAATTTCGGCACTTAGAAAATTCAAGAAGGAAAGAAATATCAAAGATGATCACTCCCTATAAAAACGTCACACACACACACACACACCTAGAGTCCTATATTCGGCCATCTCATTCCCACTTATCATATCCCATATTTTGCTCCTCTTTTCTCTTTTCAACACATATTCAAAATAAATAAAATAAATTAATATTTATCTTACTCTTTTAGCTGAAATTTAAAAAAGAAAAACAAGGCTTTATCTTATCCTTCCAAAGTCCCTATGCCGTCCAACTCCTCTCCCCACACTTGACGCCAAAAGCAAAATAAAAACCTTAAAATTTTGCTTCCCACGCGACTCGAACACAAGTCCTTCCCCTAGCTTATGGCGTCATTTCCAGAAGCCCTAAGTGGCACCTCCAAGCCACTTTTCCAAGCCCAATTGTGTGTCATATTTCACCTTTAAATTTTCTTAAGGCCACATTGTTTAGCTTCCTATTTTAGACTTAAAATCTAAAAACTTTCTAAGGCATTTCCTATAATTCTAAAGTTCACAAACATTCATAAATACACATTCATACATACAAAGGCATGCTTTCACACTCAATTAAGCAATTATGCATAAGCCATAATTTGGGATATTACAGTTCTACCCCCTTAAAATAATTTCATCCTCGAAATTACCTGGCTAGAATAGGTGGGGGTATTGCTGTCGCATTGCCTCTTCTAGTTGCCACGAAGCTTCTTTCGATCCATGATTGTGCCAAAACACCTTGACTAAAGGTACTGATTTTCGTCGTAACACTTTCACATCTCGTTCTAGAATCTGAATCGGCTCCTCCTCATAGGACAAATCTGGCCTTAGCTCCACCTCTTCAACCGGTATCACATGAGATAGATCTGATCAGTAACGACGTAGCATGGACACATGGAATACGTCGTGCATCTGCTTTAACTACGGTGGCAACTCCAACGGATATGCCACTGGTCCAATTCATTTCAAAACCTTATAAGGTCCTACAAACCTTGGACTTAACTTCCCTTTCCGACCAAATCTCATTATCCTTTTCCAAGGCGAAACCTTAAGAAACACTTGATCTCCTACATCAAATTCTATTTCCTTCCATTTGAGATCTGCGTACGACTTTTGTCTATCAGATGCTTCCTTTAACCATGCCCGAATTATCTCAACCTTTTCTTCAAATTCTGCCACTAACTCTGGACCCAAAACTCGATGTTCTCCTAACCCTGTCCAACACGTAGGGGTTCGACACTTTCGACCATACAACGCTTCATACGGTGCCATCCGAATACTAGCTTGATATCTGTTATTGTAGGCAAATTTCGCTAGAGGCAAATATTCCTCCCAACTTCCTCTAAAATCCATCACACAGCCCCTCAACATATCCTCCAACACTTGGATTACCCGTTCAGACTGCCCGTCCGACTGTGGATGAAATGCCGTAGTAAAATCCAACTTAGTGCCTAAAGCACGATGTAACGCTTTCGAACCGAAAGTAAACCTTGGGTCCCTATCCGAGATAATCGACACGGTACTCCATGCAACCTTCGACTTACGCCACATACAACTTTTCCAACTTCGCAAAGAATAATCGACTCTCACTAGAATAAAGTGCACGGACTTGGTCAAATAGTCCACTATTACCCATACCGAGTCCTTCTTAGTAGGCGTAAGGGGAAGCCCACTAACGAAGTCCATGGTAATCCTTAAAGGATTTGTAAGGTTAAACATTTTCCTTAAAGGTTCCAATCTAGTGGATTTGGGAAATCCTTAGTTAAGGAAAGCTAAAGTAGTGGCTGTAGGCAATTGAGGTCAAACCACTATAAATACTTGAGTCATTTTATTTTTTCCCTTTCCTAAAATGTTTTAATACACCAATTCACCCCCTCTTGGTGTATTTCGATCTCAACAGGGTGATTTTTGTTTGTAGCATCCTTTTGCTTGAGTCTAGCAATCGGGTTTAGTTGAGGGTGTTACAATTAAGATATGTTGTGAGCCTATGTTATCGATTTTGAATCAAGCTAGGAACGATATTTGCCATTAGCCAAATTTTTGTATAATAATAGTTTCCAATTGAGTATTCAAATGGCCATGTATGAAGCATTGTATGGTCAATGGTCAACAATGTAGAATGCCCATTTGTTGGTCAGAATTAAGTGAGAGAAAGATCGTCGGGTCAGAATTGATTCAGGAAACTAAAAATCTAGTTAAACTAATTAAGGACAGACTGAAGGCAGTAATAGATAGGTAAAAATCGTATGTTAATTTGAAACAGAGAGATATCGAGTATTCAATGGGAGATAAAGTATGTCTAAAGGTTTCTCCGTGGAAGAAGGTTCTAGATTTGGTTGTAAAGAGAAGTTGAGCCCTAGATTCATCGGACCATATGAAATTGTCAAAAGAGTGGGACTAGTTGTTTATTGCTTAGCTTTACCATCAAATTTGCAAAGGGTACACGACGTATTTCATGTATCCATGGTCAAGAGATATTGTTTGGATCCTTCTCATATTCTCCTGATGGAAGTAATCGAAATTCAACCTGACTTATCCTTTAAGGAGGAACTGATTGAAATTTTAGCTCGTGAAGTTAATGCATTGAGGAATAAACATGTTCCACATGTAAAAGTTTTGTGGTACAATCACAACGTGGAAAAAGCGACTAGGGAGCCCAAGGAAATAATGAGGTCCCAGTACCCCCACCTCTTTTCAGGTAAATTTTGGGACGAAATTTCTTAATAGGGGAGAGTTATAACGACCCAAAAGTCAATGGTGTAGAAAAATGTAATTTCGGCACCTCATTCCCTTAAATTGGGCCTATAAATAATGAAATATTATTTACGAAGCTATTATATAGGTGAATTGAATTTTGGATTGGTAAATTTGTTGAATTATTGATTAATTAGGGCCCAGGGACTAAATTGTAAAAGTCTAATCATTATAAATTTTTAATTAGAAAATGGATTAAAGATTTAAGTTGCAATTAACCAAAGGACTAAAACAAAAAAAATAAATCATATTAAGTTAAGCATTAGTGGACGGTATGATTATGTTAATATTAGTTGATTAAATTAAGTAATAAAATAACATAAGGTTAATTAACATAATTAACAAAGTTAATTAAGCTATACAAATTACAAGAAAGTAGAAAAAGAGAAGAAGCTTACCTTGTTCAGCTAAACTGAAGTAGAAAATAAATAGCTTCACTGCATTTAAGGGGTTTTGGAGATTTTAATCAACAATTGGTTAGTGCAATTTAGTCATTTTCTTATTATTTATATGTTTTTTAGGCCATGGGAGCATAATTTAGCTAGACCATGGACCGATTTCTAAAACTGCTAAAGTGTTAAAAGTTTCCATAGTTTAGAATTGAAAGTTTTAGGTGTTAAATTTATAGATTTTAAGCTTAGATATGAAAAAGGACTAAATAAAAAACTTAATTGATAGTTTCATACATTAGGAACTAAACTGAATTAATGAAAAATTAATTATTTAAATGAGAATTAAGATGTCCAACATAGACAATAGTGAAATTGAATTTTAAATTGGAGTTTTGAAAGTTATGTTAGTTCTCGTTTTAAGGGCTAAATTGAGTAAAATATAAAATTTGTATAAAATAATAATTAATTGTGAAATTTATGGTATATTGATGGTGTTGTATGTTTATATTAATCCATAGCTAACATTGACCCGGATTCCTCGAGAAGGAAAGGAAAAGCTAAAGTCGTCGACAAATAGCTCAGAGTTTCCGTTTTGTATGTCTACAATTCGATTTGCTTAAATTGTTGCACAATTGCATTGTATAGAATGGTAAGATATTGAGGTAAGTTGAGATGATATCCTTCCGGTCTCACCTATCTTGATATTCTATTAGGGGCATCACTCCCATAATATACTAAGTACCATTGAATAAATAATCAACTTCAAATAAATAATTATTTAATAAATAAATTAGTTTAATAATCGAAGCATGCAAGATATAAAAAAAAACAATAATCAATTCGAATATTTATAAGACGATTAATTGGTTGAATTAACAAAATATAAATAAAAGAATAGAAAAGAAGAGATATGAGAATACTCATGAATATTATTGAAGCTTGGTGCCGGAGCAATCTCTACTTGCAATTGTCTTCACATTGGAATAGAAAAGTTCTAACTACATGAACATGAAAAAATAAAACTGAATAGTAAATATGTCTGTCTAGGTCTGCCTACAATCTCGGTGACCCTAAGGCTGCTTATATAGGCAACAGCCTAATTGGTGACCACTCAATCTCGAGATACACTTAGATACCAAAGAATAAAATATTTAGCTAAAAGCTAAGGTCCAAATAAGGAAATTCCCCAAAAGTGTTGTGAGAAGAATCAACAATATCTTAGGCTGCCATCATCACATCGTCGGGACGTGGGAATGCTTCTCATCCTGACATCACCACCGTGCAAAATTTTCCCATTTCCATCACGTCGTCGTGACAAGAGGAATCTCCTCTTCATGACATCAAGTGTGGTTTGGCCTTGGCAGCTTTATTGGCTTATCGGGATCCTTGTTTCATGATCCGATCATTATTCCTTGTATTGTTGAACTTGATTTGGCCTCCTACACACTTAATTAGCTCATTAGTCACTCACGAGACCTGAGTTGACCTTATGGGTCATCGAAATAGCTAGAAAATGCGTAAAAACACTTTTTTATTAACTTTTAGTTCCTAACCTACTAATACCGAAAATGTAACAATTAATTATAAAATGCCAAGAAAACAAGCTTGTTAAGCGTAAAAATGACTTAAAATAACTACTACAAGGAACGTCAGGTCACTAACCCCCAAACTTAAGTCTTTGTTTGTCCTCAAGAAAATTAAAGAAAATAAAAACCGACATTAAAGCTTAAAACCGAAAATAAACATGCAATAAAATGTACTTGAGCTAGCTTGGTACACAAGATTGGATTGGAGAATCGACACTAGAAAATTTTGTCTAAATACATTACTCTAGTTAGAAATTTAAACAATTCAAAGTTATTTACACCTAAACAAATTAGTTCAATAAATTACAAAGTAAATAAGTTAAAGAAAATTAAATATATAGCTCCATCAAGATGTATGTACGAATATAGTATTTATTTTTGCAAGGTGTTGTAACGTCCTAAAATTTAGGTATTTATTTTTTTTGCATGTTTTTAATATAAATACCTATCTGCTTTAGTGGATAAGTGATTTGGGTGTGTTTGGGAGTGTCTAAGAAGTCCTGGGTTCGAGCCTGGGCTTGTTTAGAATTTTTTTTTTTTGGGGGGAATAAAACCCTTGCATTTGGTTAGTAGGCTTTTAAATATATGTCGATAAAGCATAACATAAAAAACCTACTAGTCTAAGGGGTAAGTGGCGTGCTACCTAGGCCAGAGGACTGAGGTTCAAATCTTGGTAGTGGCAAGGGAATATTTATTTTGTTGCTGTGTTGTGGGAGGTGATGGAGTTTGACTAAACACTAAAGTAGTTGAGGAGAATTCGAATTGTATGGTTGAGGAAAGGTGTAATCAGGTGGAGAGATTTTGTAACATCCCAAAATTGGGCCTAGTAGGATTGGGCCCAATCGACCTTAGGCGTAGAAATGTTTAAAATTTTCAAGAATATGAGAATGGCGTTGTTGCAAATTGGATTTATTAGTTAAGTGAATTTGGAAAGTTACGAGGTTTCTATGAAGTTCCGGGTTCAAGTTGGGCCTTAGTAAAATTTTGTGTTTAAGCCTTTAAGGAGATGGAGTAAGTGTCCTTATAGCATATGGAAATAATTGAGTAAATAGTTAGCATAAATGAGCAAAGGGTAAAGAGGTTATGGCGCCACATGTATTACCTTGAGGGAAGAGGTTCGAATCACCTTGTGTGCAAATTTTGACTAATATTTTTGCACTCTTTCCTTAAGTTTCAGCCAAGAAGTAAACATGGCAAGTTTGACTTCTTTATTTTTGGCATGGTGGCAAAGAAATAAGGTAAGGTTGAGGTTGAGGAAAGGAATCAAAAGAAATAGGTAAGTAAGGGGACAAGAGGCTCATTTCATGGATAGTGTTTTGGAAAGTTTGGGTGGCCAAACTTTTATCCTAGGGGATGCATGTGTGCACGGTTTGGGGCTAGAGTGGTACTTAGAAAATTGTAAAATTTTGGAAAAACTATTATTTTCAGCCTTAGATTGGAAACCCATTTATTTGATCTTGTAATTCTTCTTGTAAAAACAAAGAATAATTATTTTGCAAAGCTTTGTGCATGAAAAGGTTCTTTACACATTAATAAACCCCTTTTAGACAAAACCAAATCCTAGTAGGATTTGTAAGGAAAAACTCACCTTTGCCGATTTGGTGATTATACAAATCCGAAAGTTTGGTTTTCCTCTACTTGATATTCGCCAACCTTGTAGTTCAATATGGTTAGTTTTTGACTTTTCAAAAAATTAAGGAATGGATTTAGATACTCACACAACCCTTAGCCGAATATTTTAGAGGCTTACCTTAGAGATTCCAAATCCCGAAAGTTCCCTTTTTGTCTTGAATATCTGTCGAAATCCCTAAAGATCATAGGTTAGATTTGATCTAACTTTAATAAGTGGTAGTTGGCCTTTAGCCGAATGTGTCTTACCTTAATTTTCCTCGAATCGAAATCCAAAACTTCTCCTCGACATTGACCATAGACAAAAGAGAGGTTATTTTCTTAAGCCTTGATTTAAACGATTTAAAGAACAAGAATCAATTGTTCTTACCTTTGTTCTTTATGTTCAACGATTGTGGAAACCGAGATCCCTTGTATATTCGGCCATGATCAAAGAGAATAGGAATTAGGCCTTTAACTTTCGGCAACTAGAAAGAAAGGAAATTGAATGGCTTAACTTACCTTGAAACCTTTAATCACTTGTTTCCTTGTCTTGGGTTCTTGAGATCCTGCTATGGAGATCTAACCGAGATTGGAAGAAACGATTTTGACTAGGCAATGGCAAAGGAAGGAAAAGAAAAGATGGAGTCCTTGCTTAGGGAAATTGACAATGAGAGGGAAAAGAGAGAGCAAAATTTCGGCAAAGAGAGTGAATGGGAGAAAAGTCTCTATTTTCCTCTTTTAAGCGAATCGCTAGACCAAGAGTCCAAAACTTGGCCTTACTCTCCCAAGTGATAATTTAATCTCTATTAATTATCACTTAATTAAATTAAAAGTCTTTAATCCATCTTTTAATTCCTCATTTATCTTAGAAGAATAAATCCTTTATTTATCACTTAACTTGACAAGTTTTAGTAAAATAAAACTCTCTCCTTCTTAGCTACCAAGTGTCGTCCACCCCAGCTTTGGGAAGCAAAATTAAACCTTCAAAATTGCTTTCCAAGTGACTCGAACTCATGCCATTCCCATAAACCCTAAGTGACACCTCGTGCCACTTTTCCAAGCTCGATTGTATGACAAAATTCACCAACTTTTTCTTTTAAGGCCCTCTCGCCCTTATCTCCTATTTTGGGCTTTAAAATTTGTCATTCCTACCTTATTTCTAAGTTTCCTAAAATTTTCGCTGACTCAGTAACTTGCCATTTTCCTTACATCTTGTGTTTCCAAAATGTTTAGGTTTCCAAAATGTTTAGGTTTCCAAAATGTTCAGGTTTCCAAAATGTTTAGGTTTCCAAAATGTTCGGGTTTCCAAAATGTTCGTGTTTCCAAAATGTCTAAGTTTCCAAAAATGTCTAAGTTTCCAAAATGTCTAAGTTTCCAAAATGTCCATTTCCATTTCCATTTTCATTTTCATTTTCATTTCCATGCATTTCTAGGTTTCCAAAAGTATCAAAATTTATTCATAGTACTTGAAACTTGTCATTTCATACAATTAAACTGGAAATGCATAGGCCCTATTCAGGATGTTACATTCTTTTAGCATTTTGGTTACTCTTCCTTGCCAACATCGTTTTCTTCCCTTTTGGTTTTGGCCTAAACACCTAGTGCATTTGTTCATCTTACTCCTTTGTTTTGCCTTAACCCCAATTCATTTTTGGTTCATCTTCTTTAGTTGGCTGAAACTAACAAGCACTTTTCTCCATCCATTCTTTCCTTTTGACCATTTCATCAACCTTTTCTTCTTCTTTAATCAACATCACTTTGTGTGATCTTCTTGTTCAATTTTCTCTATAGCCGAACCATTATCATCCTATTTCTTCATCATTTCGTTCTCTATCGTGTGGGAAAACCTCATCTTGATCGAATCGGTAAGTGTCAATAACCTTGTTTCATTCGAGTTTTCCCTTAATAAATCGTGTGTTCTTCCTTCTCTCTCTCATTGAGTCTGAGTTATATTCTTTTCTATGATATGGCCATCGTTGGGCTTAGGATTTTCAACAAGGTGAAGGAGCACAAGTGATTTGTATTAACCAAATCGTTATCGTCGACTCATCAAGTAAGTGGGGTAAGAACGTTGTTATAAGATTTGTTTTGGCCAAAGGTGGGATAATTGCTAACAACTAATTCGCTCACCAAATATTGTTAGGATGGGATTTCAATAGCCAAAGGGTAGGATTGAGGAGATCACATTCGCAATAAGTGGAGTTAGCCTAGTAATGTGTTTCCAGTTACGATTATCAAAGTAGAAACTAACCTTCTGTCAACTATCATTATAGGTGTTGAAATCGGTGGAAAGCACCACTCATTATTAAGGTGTGTAATCTCGTACTTTTCGAATATATATTTGAAATGGTGTGTGATCTCACACTTCTCTGAAGGCTTGCATGAAATGCTCTGTGATTCATTCAAAATACCGAAGAAAAATCAAAAATCGGTATCCGTAATCATTCGGGCGTGCATATGATCGTAGTGGTAATCATATTTGTAATAAAATAGTTTTGGTTAGAAATAGTGATGTGATTTTGAAAATAACAAAAAATAGGAGAAAGGGAATTAGAAAGTGAATGAGATATCAAATTAAATCTTACTGTGTCTATTTTGATATGGAAGAAATGGAGAAGGAAAAGGAATTTTATGTTCTGAGATATGTTAATTTTAGTGAGACTAGTACTGAATGACTTTGTGGTTCCCTGATCTGTCTTGGTAAAATTAGATAAAATTGTACAAAGTGAATTATGGGTTATAATTGATATGTATGGATTCCTTAGTGAGTATATTTTCAATAGAGACAAGTGGCAGAAGCATATGAATACCGTACAATGATATATTTGAATTTTTGGTAAAAGAGGTCTGAATCATTGGACAGTGAAACAAGGAAAACTTTAAGGAATAAAATGTACTAAATGGTGAAGCCAAAAATTCTGGAAAAATTGTAATAAGAATATATATGATCCTAGTTTCAAGGAAAATTTACGGATCTAAATTTCAAGTTTCCTAACATGAGTTATAGTCAGTTTAGTCAAAATGACGTAGTTGGACAGTTTCAATTTGTATCCCCAAACTAGTAGTTAAAGTCTTAGGTTGCGAAATTACCAAATTACCCATAGTGGGTAAAATTACCGAATTACCCTCAATGGGTAAAATTAAAAAATGCCCTTGATGGGCCGAATTATGAAAATGCCTTAATGGGCCGATTTGATAAGATTGCCTTGAATGGCCGAAATACAAAAATGCCTTAATGGACCGATTTGTTAATTTGCTATATGGGCCGATCTAATAATTTATTATATGGGTCAATCTGATATTTTGCTAAATGGGCCGATCTGATATTTTGCTTAATGGGCCTAATTGATAAACTGTTATAATGTGTAACACCCCTAACCCGTGTCCGTCGTCAGATTAGGGTTATGAGGTATTACCAAACCCAACTCAGATTATCGCAGTCGTTTAAAATCATGCTTGTACATTTCAAACCATTGAGTAATCGAATATATGTCATTCAAATATTTAATACATGTTCTAGAATTTATCATTCACATTCTAAATATAATTTGCCTATTAAGACATACAAATCCTTATAAATCTATTGTATATTCGTTCACATATGTGACATCAATACACTATAGTATACTTGAACATGTTCATGATACTAATGCAATATGCGCATATCTCTCAAAGACAAAGCCATAATCAATCATGATTAACAAATTTTTTTGTAAGCATATTATTGACAACATTTGGGAATAAGCGAATCATATAATCATGAAACATGCATTAAAACTCTATTCATCTTTCAAGAACAATGTACATACACATTAAACATAAAATATGTATATCCAAATTGTGTCAATACATCTATTTATTAGTTGAACATCAACTTAACATTTCATACTTGTGCACATATATAAGTTACACCTAAATAAGCATAATTTAGATGTCAATATATAATAACTTCCTAATGAGACCAAATTTCATATAACTTGAAACTTATTTCCACATAACCGAATATACAAGTTCTCATCTATCAAATTTCTAATTCATCACATAGCACAAATCAAGTTTTGCCTATTTTTGCATTCATTCAACTCAAAGCCACGTGAACTAATTATATACATAAATATCGTTATAACTTATCAAACACATGAGCCATCTAACTAGTCGAATACCTAATTATAATCAAATCATTGACCACATATTCGGACCTCAATAAAAATAAGACTCCAAAGATCAATCCAATATACATATACATAAACATTTCCAAAGTCATCACCAAACCATAATTCAATATCTCAACATATATGCCATGATATATATATATACTTCCAATCTAAGCCTAGAACATGACTAAAACACATAACCATTATGTAACATCCTAAAATTTGAGTGTTGATATGATGCATGTTTTGGTGCTTAACTTGTGTATAATTAAATTTTGCATGATTAGTATAGTCTTGAGAAGACTTGAGAATTATTCAGAATTAGAATAAATTTTTGTAATGAGTACTTAATTGAAGTGGATCAAGTGACTTTGAGGTTTAAGTAAATTTAAGTGTCAAAAACTAGCATAAGATGAGCTAGTAGCAAAGTGGTGTTGGCGCATGTATGTTTGCTTGAGGGGAGAGGATCGAATCTCCTAGCACGCAATTTGAAAGCTTTTATTTTTGCTTTTCCTTAGCATGTGTCGGTCATGGATAAGAATTAGGATGAGTTGGATTAAATTTTTATGGCAAGAAGACCATGGGAAAAAGGCAAGTGTTAACTTAGGGAAAGGAATCATTTGAATAAGGTATGCAGGGGGAACACAAGGCACATAACAAGGAAGATGTTTTGGAAAGTTTGGAGTGGCCAAACTTTGACTTTGAGGCCATGTACTTGGACGGTTTTAGGGGCTAAAGGGGGAGTGACTGAAATTTTGATGGCTTTTGGTAGCTAGTTGATCACTTTGGCATTTGGTCATTTTTGTGCTTTTCTCCAAAACCTTTCTCTCCATTTTCCTCTCCTTAGCCGAATGCACCTTGAGCAATAGGTAACATCTTTGTTTTTCTTTAATCATTTCATATTTTGACCATTTTGGTCTTATTTTTCCTATTCTCTCAAACCTTTCTTCCTAGTGCTGAAATTGCCAAGACCTTGGAAGGCCATTTTCTCTTTTCTTTTCTTTTCACCCTTGCCGAATGCACACAAGCCTCAAGCTCATTTCTTTGTTCATCTTCCATTCTTGAAAAGAACCAAAACCTAAACACCTTATTTTCCTTTACCCTTCTTCATCTCTTTCTCCTTACAAAAATCTCTCAAACATTTTTTCTCCCTTTTATTCTCACCATGGCCGAATGTTACTAAGCATCATCTCCTTCAATTTCCCTCCATAACTGAATCTTCCACAACTCACATATCTCCTTCTCAATCATTTTTCTCTCTACTCACACTTTAATCAATCGGTAAGTGGCTAGTACAATACTATGGTATTGTTATTTTCCCTTTCTTTTGTGCTGAATCTATACGTGGTGTGGGATGACCTTTTTGGATTAAGATCATCATCATACCATATCTCATTCTAATCTTTTCTCTATCATAGAGTGATAATTGAGGGCCGAAACTCAAGTGTTCGTAAACATCGTAAATCGTTGGAATCAAATTAAGGTGTTAAGGTAAGGGATTATTAAGGATTTTCATATTACTCGACATATGGATATAAATGGTTTATTAATCAATTTTGTTTTAGGGGACGTTATCGCTCGATTGTCATATTGTGGAATGAGGATATTTGTGAGACAATCAAGATAGGGACAAAAAGGGTAGTAAATAGTGTTCGAAAGAAGGGTGGTTCCGCTATTTCCCCTAGGTTTAAGAGAAGGACTATTTCGAGAATCTGAGACTTTCCACTGGGTTGTGGACCCTCATTCGACGAAAATCAATTATTCAAAGTCGTACGTACCCCCGAACCATTGTTTACTAGTGGTTCTAAACCTTTGATCGGAGAGAAATCGCAAATAGTGGTTGTTTGAGATTCCGAAGGTAAGATCTAGATCCTTAACATTAGAATAGTTTTATATTAAATATTAGTGTTCTAATCCATCGTGATGTGTGTTTAGATATCGACGAGCGGGAAAGTGTAGTTCTCACCATAATCAGGTGTGTAATCTCACACCGTATCTCATGGGTTAGATGACTATATCGTATTAATCGTTGGATGAAATCACAAGTTAGTGAAATCGGGAAAAATAACATAGTTATCACCTTAATGATAACATGAAAATTACGAAAATGTCCTTAACGGGCTAATTCGATAAAAGTGATAATTGAAAATTGGGCCATATGTGATATTTGATAATTGGGCCATATGTGATATTTGATAAGTGGGCCATATGTGATATTTGATAATTGGGCCATATGTGATATTTGATAACTGGGCCATATGTGATATTTGATAAGTGGGCCATATGTGATATTTAATAATTAGGCCATATGTGATATTTGATAAATGGACCATATGTGATATTGATAAATGGGCCATTTATGATAATTGATAAATGGGTTATATGTGATATGAGATTTCGTGAGCTAAAATGTGAAATGGGCCAGATTGTAATAACTTTTATAATGGGCCTTATGTTGGAATAATTATATGAATGGATTGTTATGCATATTATATACATGATTGCATGGGTTGGGTTATTTGACGAAGAGAAGTTCTGGTAGCTTTGCTACAAAATTTTGGTGGCTCTGCCACAATTACGAAAAATGGCAAATGCCATGTAAACTCAGAAATCTGGTGGCTTGTCCACGAAATTTGAAATCTGACTTAATGCCTACTTTGGTGTGTTGGCGGGGTGGGTGACTAAAGCTCCCCACAGGTGTGCTGGTTGGTACGGGTGGTGTGTAGCGGATGGAAATCTAGGTTTAGTTTTGGGAATTGCATATCACTTGCATTTCATACGTGTTAAATTATTATATTTGTAATGGGCTTAGGCCCAAATAAATGCTTAAATGGTTTTGGCCCAGTGGACTAAGGTAAGTGAGTTACACACTGAGTTTTAAGTAACTCACCCTATTTTTTTACCCCTCTCAGGTAATAATAATTGATGGAGACTTGGGTCGGAGATGACTTCGTGTAGAGGCTATACTACAAATGGTGGTTTATAAAACTTTAAGACTTCCTTAATAATTTTTATTAAGTACTATTTTTATGGCGATGTAATAAGGCCTCTTTAATTATGGATTTTATTATGTGGATAGAATTTATTTTGTTTTAGTTTTTCTAAGTTGGATTGGTTTAGTTTTTATAAATGCTTTTCTATAACTCTCGTATAAAATAAAGGTTTTTACTAAATATTACTGAAACTTAGGAAAGTCTTTTAAAACTTTTCGATGAAATATTTCAACTAAATAAATCCAAAGTTTTAATCAATTACTACTCTATAGATCAAATGATAAATTCTTGTATTTTTAATTATGGTTTTCAATGAACTTTGATTTTTCGATAAAGTCACTCTCTTAATCTTTTTGAATTTGATTCCTACATCGTTAAAGGATTTGAATGTATGTTTAATTTGTGTGGCATGCCAAAATTTGGACTTAATGCATAGGCCGGGTTTGGGGTGTTACATTTGATGGTATCAGAGCCCAGTTTTAAAACTCGGCTGTTGTTTGAGTTCAACAATGATTTGTTTAAAAACTACTTAATTTTTCTAGACTTTATATTTTAAAGGTAGTATGGCACCACGAGCATCCGACACCAAGTCAAGTAAGTATTTGTTTATTAAATGTTTATTATTGTGATGAGACCTTAGAACACTCTAGAACTTCTAGTTTTAGGTGTTGAAAACGATAGAGATCGAGACTATAGGATGTGATTGCGAAAACAACCCTATCTCTTATATCTCATAAAATATCGTTAATAAACACTGAAATAATATTTTGATTCATAAAACTTGTAATCAGATTAAAAGCGAATTAGTCAATATAAGCACTAGAGGGGCGTGGTCGGGGACGCAGTGAGACGTGGTCGTGGTAGAGGACGAGTCTTTGCGTCTGTTACCGGGTCATATACTGAAATGGATGCACTGCGTCATTTGAGAGTGAAACTGGATCTCATAATCATGCAAATGAGGATAATGCTTTGACTCAAGCAATGTTGCTAGTCTTAGAAAGAGTAGTCAGGGGCCGGCGGGCGAGAGCTCATGGATCAATATTGGAACGACTCAAGTCTAGTGGTGCAGAAATTTTTAGAGGTGTCTCTGGTGTAGCTCCAAATGTGGCAAAATATTGGCTCGAGGCTGTAGAACGAATCATGGATAATCTGGAGTGCACCATCGAGCAGAAATTGAGAGGAGCCGTGTCATTGCTAAGAGACGAGGCGTATCAATGGTGGTTTACTATTCGAGAAGGCACCGAGACTGCATTGGTTAATTGGGATTTCTTTAAAGCTGCTTTCCAAGGGAAGTACGTCGGGACAAGTTATGTAGATGCCCGGAGGAAGGAATTCCTGAATTTAGTTCAAGGAAGTAAGACTATGGCAGCTTATGAGGTAGAATTTCTTTGCTTGAGTCGTTATACTCGTACTATAATGCAGACTGATCATGAGTGTTGTGTATGCTTTGAGGATGGGCTGAATGATGAGTTGCAGGTACTGATAGCCCCACAACAAGTACGGACTTTTACCTCGCTTGTAAAGAAAGCTAAGATAGTCGAAGAGGCTAAGAATTTAGAATGCCAGAATCGAGAAAAAGTCAGAGGAAAGAGGGATTTTAAGTACTCTGATTCTTCTAAAAGGTTTCAAAAGAAGCCACGGAATGATGAGCCAGTTCAAGCTAGAGCATCTGTGACTACCAATCAGAGTCGAGAATGTGCCGATTGTGGAAGACGACATCTCGGAGAATGTTGGAGAAAAATCAGAGCCTATTTTAAATGTGGATCCAAGGATCATCAGTTTAAGAATTGCCCCCGATGGACTGATACGACTCAGGAAACTCGTAACCCTGATGCTCAGCCAGCTAGAGGTACTTAGCAGCCACCAAGAGGTCGTGGACCAGGTCATGGTGGTAATGGTAACAGACGTGGACAGGGTACACCGGTCGAGGTAATGGTGTTAGAGGTAACACGGAGGCAAGATAGCCAGGATTGGTCTATGCTGTCAGGCGTCGTGAGGACGGCGATGCACCTGATGTGATAACTGGTACGTTCTTCATTTCTGATGTACCTATTACTGCTTTGATAGATATCGGGTCTACCCACCGTATGTTGCTAGTGCCATATCTGGAAACCTAAATATTAGATCTGAGATTACCGATAGAGGGATGACGGTAATTAGTCCTTTAGGACAGTCGATAATAGTGAATAAATTATTTAGAGATGTGCCTTTGGAGATTCAAAGAGAGATATTTCTAGCGGACTTGATGGAATTACCTTTCGGCGAGTTTGATCTTATTTTGGGCATGGATTGGTTGGTGAAGCATCGGGTGCAATTGGATTGTGCCGAAAAGCGAATGTCAATAAGGACTATGGATGATGAGGAGATAATAATGATAGGCGAGCGAAGAAATTTCTTGGCAAATGTGGTATCTACTTTGAAGGTAGAAAAGTTGGTACGGAAAGGGAATAGAGCATTCCTAGCATTCATCAGTGCTTTGGATGCCAAGGAATTATTGGTAGAAGGTGTGAGAATGGTGAAAGAATTTCCAGATGTCTTTCCCGAAGAACTTTCGGGTCTACCTCTAGATCGGGAAGTAGGATTTGGAATTGAGCTTTTGCCTAAAACTGCTCCGGTGTCCATTGCTCCCTATAGAATGGCGCCGAAGAAGTTAGCGGAGCTTAAAGCTCAAATTCAAGAACTGCTAGATTGGGGATTTATTCAACCAAGTGTGTCTCCGTGGGGAGCACCAGTTTTGTTTGTCAAGAAAAAGGATGGGTCGATGCGTATGTGCATTGATTATAGGCAGTTGAATAAGTTGACGATCAAGAATAGGTATCCATTGCCGAGAATCAACGACATGTTTGATCAATTAAGAGGAGCTTCAGTCTTCTCCAAGATTGATTTGAGATCGGGTTATCATCAACTCATGGTGAAAGAGGCAGATATTCATAAGACGGCATTTCAAACTCGTTATAGACATTATGAGTTTTTAGTGATGCCGTTTGGTTTGACCAATGCACCAGCTACATTTATGGACATGATGAATTGAGCCTTTCAACCCTATTTAGACCGGTTCGTAGTAGTGTTCATAGATGACATCTTGGTATAATCGAGGAATGAAGAAGAGCATGACTCACATTTGCGCACTGTGTTGCAAATTTTGCGAGATAAGCAACTTTATGCCAAATTCAGTAAGTGTGAATTTTGGTTGAAGGAAGTGACTTTCTTGGGTCATGTAGTGTCAGCCGAAGGAATAAGAGTTGATCCTCGAAAGGTAGAGGCTGTGTTGAATTGGAAACCGCCAAAGTCAGTAGCTGAGATTCGGAGTTTCTTAGGTTTGGCTAGTTATTATAGACACTTTGTTAAGGGGTTTTCATTGATTGTTGCACCACTAACTAAGCTGTTGCGGAAGGAAGTACCGTATGTATGGATCTATAAACAACAAGAAAGTTTCGAAAAACTAAAGAAGATTCTAACGGAAGTGCCAGTACTGATTCAACCAGAGGCCAAAAAAGAGTTTAACGTTTACTGTGAAGCGTCACACACGGGTTTAGAATGTGTACTGATGCAAAGTGGAAAAGTGGTAGCTTATGCTTCTAGACAGTTGAGGCCGCATGAAGTCAATTATCCTACTCATGATTTGGAGTTGGCTGCGGTGGTGTTTGCATTAAAGGTTTGGAGGCATTATCTCTACGGTGAGAAGTCAATCATTTATACGGACCATAAGAGTCTTAAGTATCTCCTTACCTAAAAGGAGATGAATTTAAGACAACAGAGATGGGTGGAGCTGTTAAAGGATTATGATTTCTCAATCGAGTATTATCCTGGAAAGGCTAACGTTGTGGCAGACGCGTTGAGTCGTAAGGTTGAATCGGAGTTAAGAGCAATGTTTGCTCATCTCAGTTTGTATGAGGATGGCAGTCTGCTAGCGGAACTTCAGGTGAAGCCTCTATGATTGGAGCAAATCAAGGAAAAGTAATTATCCGATGAAAAGTTAGGTCCTTTAATACAACAAGCTGAAAGTGGTGTAATAGGGGATTTTGGTTTGAACAAAGATGGTGTACTGTGTTTTCGTGGAAGGGTTTGTATGCCCAAGGATTTGGATTTGAGGCAAATGATTCTTCTAGAGGCACATAGTAGCCCTTATGCTATACACCCTAGAGGAAATAAGATGTATCGGGATCTCCGTGAATAGTATTGGTGGCCAAAGTTAAAACGGGAAGTTGTTGATTTAGTGGGAAAGTGTTTGACTTGTCAACAAGTAAAGGCTGAACATTAATTACCGTTGGGATTGTTGCAACCAGTAAAAATTCCATTATGGAAAGGGGAGCGGATAACGATGGATTTTGTTAGTGGGTTACCCTTAACACCTACTAAGAAAGATTCTGTCTGGGTAGTAGTAGATTGATTAACAAAGACTGCTCATTTTCTACCAGTTCATACGGATTACTCATTGCAGAAATTAGCTAAACTGTATGTATCTGAAATTGTGAGGTTGCATGGAGTACCAGTGTCTATCATATCGGATAGGGATCCTAGGTTTTCATCACAGTTATGGAAAGCTTTGCATGAGGCTCTGGGTACAAAGTTAAACTTCAACACGACTTTTCACCCTCAGTCAGATGGTCAGTCGAAAAGAGTAATCCAGATTTTGGAAGACATGTTAAGGGGTTGTGTGATTGATTTCAGAGGTAGTTGGGAGGATTTTCTACCGTTGGCAGAGTTTGCATATAATAACAGTTATCAATCCAGTATTCAGATGGCACCCTATGAAGCGTTATATGGTCGTAGGTGTCGTACCCCTACTTGTTGGACTGAATTGGGGGAACGACAGCTTTTGGGTCCTGAATTGATATCAAAGACGGAAGAAAAAGTAAAGGTAATTCGAGCGCGGTTAAAGGAAGCTTCGGATAGGCAAAAGTCGTACGCGGATCTGAAGCGTAAAGATATTGAGTTTGCTGTGGGAGATCAGGTTTTTCTAAAGGCCTCACCTTGGAAGAAGATCTTCATATTTGGAAGGAAAGGCAAGTTGAGTCCTAGGTTCATTGGACCGTACCGTGTGTTGAAGCATGTAGGACCATTGGCCTATCAACTTGATTTACCTTCGGAGTTGAGTCAGATTCATAGTGTCTTCCATGTTTCTATCTTTGAGACACTATAGATCGGATCCATCGCATATAATGCAGTAGAAGAAGTGGAATTAAGGCCGATTTGTCTTTCGAGGAGGAACCAGTGAAAATTTTAGATCATGATGTTAAGATGTTAAGAAAGAAGACTGTGTCGTTGGTTAAGGTTCTTTGGCGTAATCACGGAGCAGAGGAAGCTACGTGGGAGCCTGAGGATGCAATTCGATAACAATATCCTCATCTCTTTTAGTCAGGTAAATTTCAAGGACGAAATTTTCTTTAAGGAGGGTAGAGTTGTAACATCCTAAAATTTGAGTGTTGATATGATGCATGTTTTGGTGCTTAACTTGTGTATAATTAAATTTTGCATGATTAGTATAGTCTTGAGAAGACTTGAGAATTATTCGGAATTAGAATAAATTTTTGTAATGAGTACTTAATTGAAGTGGATCAAGTGACTTTGAGGTTTAAGTAAATTTAAGTGTCAAAAACTAGCATAAGATAAGCTAGTAGTAAGGTGGTGTTGGCGCATGTATGTTTGCTTGAGGGGAGAGGTTCGAATCTCTTAGCACGCAATTTGAAAGCTTTTATTTTTGCTTTTCCTTAGCATGTGTCAGTCATGGATAAGAATTAGGATGAGTTGGATTAAATTTTTATGGCAAGAAGACCATGGGAAAAAGGCAAGTGTTAACTTAGGGAAAGGAATCATTTGAATAAGGTATGTAGGGGGAACACAAGGCACATAACAAGGAAGATGTTTTGGAAAGTTTGGAGTGGCCAAACTTTGACTTTGAGGCCATGTACTTGGTAGCTAGTTGATCACTTTGGCATTTGGTCATTTTTGTGCTTTTCTCCAAAACCTTTCTCTCCATTTTCCTCTCCTTAGTCGAATGCACCTTGAGCAATAGGTAACATCTTTGTTTTTCTTTAATCATTTCATATTTTGACCATTTCGGTCTAATTTTGCCTATTCTGTCAAACCTTTCTTCCTAGTGCCGAAATCGCCAAGAACTTGGAAGGCCATTTTCTCTTTTCTTTTCTTTTCACCCTTGCCGAATGCACACAAGCCTCAAACTCATTTCTTTGTTCATCTTCCATTCTTGAAAAGAACCGAACCCTAAACACCTTATTTTCCTTTACCTTTCTTCATCTCTTTCTCCTTACAAAAATCTCTCAAACATTTTTTTCTCCCTTTTATTCTCACCATGGCCGAATGTTACTAAGCATCATCCCCTTCAATTTCCCTCCATAACCGAATCTTCTACAACTCACATATCTCCTTCTCAATCATTTTTCTCTCTACTCATACTTTAATTAACCAAGTGGCTAGTACAATACTATGGTATTGTTATTTTCCCTTTCTTTTGTGTCGAATCTATACGTGGTGTGGGATGACCTTTTTGGATTGAGACCATCATCATACCATATCTCATTCTAATCTTTTCTCTATCATAGTGTGATAGTGGAGGGCCGAAACTTAAGTGTTCGTAAACGTCGTAAATCGTTGGAATCGAATTAAGGTGTTAAGGTAAGGGATTATTAAGGATTTTCATATTACTCGACATATGGATATAAATGGTTTATTAATCATTTCGTTTTAGAGGACGTTATCGCTCGATTGTCATATTGTGGAACGAGGATATTTGTGAGACAATCAAGATAGGGACAAAAAGGGCAGTAAATAGTGTTCAGAAGAAGGGTGGTTCCGCTATTCCCCCTAAGTTTAAGAGAAGGACTGTTTCAGGAATCTGAGACTTTCCACCAGGTTGTGGACCTTCATCCAACGAAAATTAATTATTCGAAGTCGTACGTACCCCCGAACCATTGTTTACTCGTGGTTCTGAACCTTTGATCGAGAGAAATCGCAAATAGTGGTTGTTCAAGATTCCGAAGGTAAGATCTAGATCGCTTAACATTAGAATAGTTTTATATTAAATATTAGTGTTCTAATCCATCGTGATGTGTGTTTAGATATCGACGAGCGGGAAAGTGTAGTTCTCACCATAATCAGGTGTGTAATCTCACACCGTATCTCATGGGTTAGATGACTATATCGTATTAATCGTTGGATGAAATCACAAGTTAGTGAAATTGGGAAGAATAACATAGTATCACCTTAATGATAAAATTTTGAAATTGGTATTAAGATCATGAAAATTATGAAAATGTCCTTAACGGGCTAATTCGATAAAAGTGATAATTGAAAATTGGGCCATATGTGATATTTGATAATTGGGCCATATGTGATATTTGATAAGTGGCCATATGTGATATTTGATAATTGGGCCATATGTGATATTTGATAATTGGGCCATATGTGATATTTGATAAGTGGGCCATATGTGATATTTGATAATTGGGCCATATGTGATATTTGATAAATGGGCCATATGTGATATTGATTACTGGGCCATTTATGATAATTGATAAATGGATTATATGTGATATGAGATTTCGTGGGCTAAAATGTGAAATGGGCCAGATTGTAATAACTTTTATAATGGGCCTTATGTTGGAATAATTATATGAATGGATTGTTATGCATATTATATACATGATTGCATGGGTTGGGCTATTTGACGAAGAGAAGTTCTGGTAGCTTTGCTACAAAATTTTGGTGGCTCGCCACATTTAAAAAATGGCAAATGCCATGTAAACTCAGAAATCTGGTGGCTTGTCCACAAAATTTGAAATCTGACTTAATGCCTACTTTGGTGTGTTAGCGGGTGGTGACTAAAGCTCCCCACAGTGTCTTTGGTTGGTACGGTGGTGTGTAGCGGATGGAAATCTAGGTTTGGTTTTGGGAATTGCATATCACTTGCATTTCATACGTGCTAAATTATTATATTTGTAATGGGATTAGGCCCAAATAAATGCTTAAATGGTTTTGGCCCAGCGAACTAAGGTAAATGAGTTACACACTGAGTTCTAAGTAACTCACCCCATTTTTTTTACCCCTCTCAGGTAATAATAATTGATGGAGACTTGAGTCAGAGATGACTTCGTGTGGAGGCTATACTACAAATGGTGGTTTATAAAACTTTAAGACTTCTTTAATAATTTTTATTAAGTACTATTTTTATGGCGATGTAATAAGGCCTCTTTAATTATGGATTTTATTATGTGGATGGAATTTATTTTGTTTTAGTTTTTCTAAGTTGGATTGGTTTAGTTTTTATAAATGTTTTCTATAACTCTCATAAAGGTTTTTCTTAAATATTACTTGAAACTTAGGAAAGTCTTTTAAAACTTTTCGATGAAATATTTCGACTAAATAAATCCAAAGTTTTAATCAATTACTACTCTATAGATCAAATGATAAATTCTTGTATTTTTAATTATGGTTTTCAATGAACTTTTACGATAAAGTCACTCTCTTAATCGTTTTTGAATTTGATTCCTACATCGTTAAAGGATTTGAATGTACCTTTAATTTATGTGGCATGCCAAAATTCGGACTTAATGCATAGGCCGGGTTTGGGATGTTACACATTAACAATTGTATAAGCCATTATATCAAAACACATAAGTAAAGCTTAACCCAAAAGTATTAGCCATTTTCACAAGGCTATACTTATATACAAAACTAAAATACCATTGGTTTACAACTTAGACTAGCAAATTCAATAAAGCTTCAGTCGCCCAAGCATTTTTATAACATAATTCAAGACATTTGAAATATAAAGTCTAACTTATAAATTCACCATAGCTGAATTTCATTGTTTCATTTAGCCTAACAACTTTCATTTTTCCAACCAAAGTACACCAGTCATCAAATATACCAACACATATATAAGTATAGATGTACTTACATAACCCTTTTAATCTCTAGTATACTTCCAAGTAATCAATGTATAATTCACATGCTTCCTCATATTATTTTCTTATTAACATCATATACAACATATAAGTATGAAATCACATACCTCAAGGCCGAACCAATAATGATTCATTTTTCAAAAGCATAACTTTCTCGATTCATTTAATAACTTTGTTGTTACATATTCTGGCTCTGAATTTCAGTTCACCGATAAAGAACCTGCTAGGCATTAGCCCGAATCACACACACCGGCACTAGGCCTGCTGGACTCAAGGTCCGAAAATCAAAACACCGGCATTAAGCCTGCTAGGCAATAAGCCTGAAATATGTCACCGGCACGAGGCCTGCTAGGCATAAAGCCCGATACAAATCATCAGCACAAGCCCTGCTAGGCTCAAAGCCCGAATATCAGTATGGTTAATCCTTCAATTCACATTTCATAATGCTAACTTCCCAACCATCCATATATCACATATTACATTCACATATCAAACCAAATACATTTATTCACATCACATTAAATAAAATTACAATCAATACAATTTAGTACTCTTGCATTCGGCTAATTCATGGATTCATGCTAAAAATATTCAAATTTCTTCATTCATCAGATTCATAAATAATTCTTTAACATATATTCGCTTAAGGACTTACCTCGATTGTCGACGGACCGTGTAAACCGGCTATTCGATAACCTTCATCTTTCCCCGGTCCAAATCCATTTTTCTTTTTCCTTGATCTATACACATTAAAATTTAGCTCATTCAAGTACATTTCATCTCAATTTAGTCCCTAAGTACATAAATAGGTAAATTACCATTTTACCCCTACTATTTCACATTTTTACAATTTAGTCCTATTTGCATAAAACACAAAATACACAAAATTTCTCAATACCACTCAAGGGACGAATTCTCCTAGGGACTATACAAGTCCATTTCTTTCATTTATTTTGCAAATAAGTCCCTCTAAAAAAATTTTTTACAAATTAGCCCTAAATACTCAATTTCACCAAAACTTTCAATACAAAACATACTAATCTTTAACATATCTTTAATCTAAAATCATCAAACATCAAAAACCACATGAACACATCAATGGGTGAACATCAAACATGCTTAGTTTTAAAAATTCAAACATGGGTCAGCTATTGTTCGAAGCAACGATCTCAAAAACGTAAAAATTTACAAAACCGACTAAGAATTTACCTTGAATTTGGCTTGAATGTTGCCAAAAATTCAAAGAACCTAGCTCCACTTTTCTTTCTCAATATTCAGCCAAAAGAGATGAATGAACATATTCATTTTTTTTATGTTTTAATTAACATATAATATGGTTTTAACCTATTTACTATTTTAACCTTATATCATAAAATTATATAATATAAAACTTAAGGTTAATCACGTCATATACCACCCACTAACTTAAAAATGGGTTATTTACCCATTTAACACCTCATATTAAAAAGCCATCATTGTTCTAGCACTTTACACTATAGCATACAACTTTTACACTTTACGCGATTTAATCCTTTTTGTTAAATTGAACACACAAACGATTAAATTTCTCTACGAAACTTTCACACACATTAATTCACATATAACAAACAAAAAATATAATATTTAAATATTTCTCAAACTTGGATCCATGGTCTCGAAACCACCATTTTGATTAGGGTCAAATTCGGTCTGTTACATAATGGGCCATAATTTTTGTAATAAATATCCGAATAAATTACTGTTGTTATATTGTAAAAATCATGATTTGCTATGCATCATATACATGATTTGCATGGGATGGGATAATGTTGAAGAGAAATTCTGGTGGCTCTGCCACATATTTTGGTGACTCTGTCACAATCTGTCTGGTGGCTATGCCACGTAAACTCTGTTATTTTGGTGGCTTGTCCATAACTTAATTTGATATAAATGGCTTAATGCCTATGTTTGGTGTGTTGGCGGGGTGGGTGACTAAAGCTCCCCACAGGTGTGTTGGTTGGTACGGGTGGTGTGTAGCGGATGGATTACTAGGCTTGGTTTGGGAATTTGCATTTCATATACATGTTATATTTTGATATATTATTGTTATTATAAATGGGCTTAGGCCCAAATAATTGCTTAATGAGATTTTGGCCCAGTGGACAACGGTAAGTGGGTTACACATTGAGTTCTTGTAACTCACCCCCCTTTCTCAACCCTTGTAGGTATTGCTCACTGATGAGGTCTTGGGGCGATGGATGACTCGGTGGAGGCCATGCTTCGAAAATAACATTTTTGAATATTAGTAAACTATTTTCCATTTTATTTCGTTACTTCTGCTATTTTGGGTTTTTATGTTGTAATAAGGCCTCTAGAGTATTTTTATTATTTGCTTTACGTTTGATATACTTATTATCTTGCTTAATTTGTTTTAAATGAGAATTTTCTAAAAACTTAAATAAATATTTTCAAAAATGGATTAACAAATGGTTTTCATAACAAACTTTTACAAATATTTTTATCTCGAAATTTTCTCTCGAACTATCAACGATGTTTTCAAAAGTTACGCTTTATAAGATCACTAGTTCAAATATCGATTCTTCAATCAGCATTTCAAAGATTAGTAGTATTTTTTTATCAAATATTTATAAATAAATTTGTTTTTCTTAACTAAAACAAAAAAAATAACTTCATCTTTTATACGTTTTCGAAAAACTCTTCAGTGTGACACGCCAGATTCGGACCTAACTTCTAGGCCGAGTTTGGGGTGTTACAGATTTGAGGAGGGATTTTAGGAGGAAATCAAGGGATGAGGGAAGAGGTAGAGGTGTGCCGAATTTGGACTCTTAGACACTCAAGAATTCGGCTAGGGAGGGGTTCCTCATTTCGGTTCTGTGTTACTTTTCCCTCTACCGAATTTTCCCTCTGCCAAAAACCTCTTCTCCCTTTTTTTTGTTATTTCTTTCTTTTCCCTCTGTCGTAACCCTCTCCTCTCCTAAATTATTTCTTTTTCTCCATTTTTGCCACCACACTCTTATAGTTCTCTTCCGATGTGGATTGTTCCCATTAACACCCTGCTTGTGTTGGCCGAACACCCCCTTCATTTTCTTCTCATCTTTCATTTTCTCCTTTTTCCTGCTTTTAGCCGAATGCACCCTCTTCCCCTACCCTCACTGTGCTGACTTTTTCTTTGATCTCTACCGATTTAGTATTCCTTGTTAGGCTACGGTTTGGTACTTTCGGTAAGTTGATACTCGTTTTAGGCTTAAATTGTGCTTGTAGATATTTGTTAATAAGGGGTTTTGATTGGATTGCAGGTAATAATCCCGAGTTTTAGTGATCATCATTTCCAATGTGTAAAGTGTGTAGGGATTCGATTGTCAATCAAGGTAAGCGGCTGGCGATTAAGTGGTTATGTATTTTGATTTGGGTTCATTTTAATTTCAATTGATATGTGAGTAACCAAATTTTATGGGTGAACATAGGTTCTGGAGTGATCGAGGACTGTCTGCATCTTTTTGGATCCAGATGTATAACAGTACTCTCATAAACAGTATCGGTGAAATGCCGAAAAGTGTAAACACTGCCCAAATCGTAATTCAGCAAAAGCCGAAAAAGTATGACATTGACGCTACACGAGCGTCCGCTCGTTGGTGTGGCAAACTGAATGCATAAAATGAGAGCGTTAGACTATCGAGGCCACCATGAGCGATTTCATGGTCTTGGGCAGTTTTGGGTTGAAATAGGCTCAACGGGCTTGTGGGTGCCACACGTGTAACATCCTAAATTTTTGGGCCTATGCGTTTAATGGGTGAATATGTGGAATGAGTTAATTTAAGTGTTAGGGGTCCAAATTGGGCTCAGGCTTAGGTAGAGGCCTTGATTAAAATTATCTGTTTGGGCATTATAGGGCTTAAAAGGTAGTATCTATGTTTAAAATACCAAAGTGGGCTTGTGGCCCAATCTTAGGAGGTGACACCACACACAAGGAGTAAGAGGCCCAAATTTAAGTTTCATGGAGCCCAATTCTTTTAATTTAAGTTAGCTAATTTTTGGGCATTAGGATTAGGTGGAGTGGATGGCAACAAGGCTAAAATTTAGGGGTTTTAATGTTTAAAATATGTGGATAATAAGCAGATAAAGGCTATTATTTAGGAATTTATTTTATGTGGATAATAAGCGAGATAAAGGCTAAGATCTAGGGATTTTATGATTAAAATATGTGGATAATATGTCAGAAAAGGAGGGAGGAGTTAGAGATAATTAAGTCTCTTTTAGATGAGCTAGTAGATTAAGATAAAGGAGAAAAGTTAGAATTTATCAACAAAGAGAGTGATGGCCAAGAATCCATCAACGAGAGGAGTAAAGAAACCAGCTACTACATGGCAAAGGGTTGCCAATTTCCTATAAATAGGGGGCTAGCTCCTTGTTTCGACATTAAATCCTCTCCCTTTGTGCCGAAATTCCTTAGCTTCTTTTCTCCAAATTTCTTTCTCCAATTTCTCTAAAAGCGAAAACTCCATTATTTTTTCTTTCTTCTAAAAGCCAAAACTCCATTATTCTCTTCTTTCTCCTAAAAGCGAAAACTCCATTATTCTCTTCTTTCTTCTAAAAGCTGAAAACTTCATTATTCTCTTCCTTCTATAAAAAGTCGAAATCTCTATAGTTTTTATTTTATTCATCCTATTTGAGAAATTGTTCTATACTTACGGCATTTAAATCCTCCATTGACATTGTCAAATTCGCTCTCTAGTACTAGCCGAATCTCTTAAGTTAAGGTAAGAGTAGATTTTTGATTAGTTCTCATAATCTATTCCTGATTTTTGAAAAGGCAAAAGCCGAAAGCTAATAGTTTAATGGTTTATGATGGGCGGCAAGTTAGGATTTGAAGGAAGCCTAGTCGACTAGATCTAAAAGCCGAAATTTATAAGTCTCCAATTTTGGGATTTTTAAGGTAAGAAGATTTTCATAGATTTCTATTAGATTTCATCATTATATACAATATTTTAACTTTATAAGGAGGATTAACGATTAAATATTATTATAGTAACTCGATAAGGATTTATGATGGAATTAAATATGGATCGAGCAAAAGAAAGAATCCTAAGTTTAAGAAACGAGCAAAGATGTCTGCTGCTCGAGATTGGCCAATTGGTTGTGGACCGACTCTTCGAACAACACCTTAGGCGGATAGCGCTTGTGTCAACTAAGGATAGCGTCGATATAGAAAGCCTCATTTTATCGGTGTCGTGTGTAGATTCTTGACACATAAGCTTTGTTATATTATATGTATGTTATGGGTTAAAAGTCAAAAATGTGTGTAGATCTCTATCACACTAGTTAATCTGAATTATATGTATGTTATGGGCTAAAAGCCGTAAAATGAGGTCAGATGAACAATTATTACCCGAAAAGGGAAGGCAAGGGATGCAGTGCGTAATCATAGAAACTTCTATGTGTATCAAAGTATGTAAAAATATGTGATCTGCTTAGATAGTTTAATGTTCGATTCTTGCATGTATGCATGGGATGGGATTGATTGATTTACTGAAAGGGAGCGGTGTCATGAGGTGATCGGTGGCTTTGCCACATAGGTCACATAGTGATCGGTCTTTATGATGAAAGACAAATTGTCAATATATTATTAACGTCACACAATGATCGGTGGCTTCGCCACATAGGTCACATAGTGATCGGTCTTTATGATGTGTAGCACAATTGCCGATATGGTGTGTAGCGGATGAAGGGTTGATTGTAGAAATCCCATGGTGTGATGGTTGGTACGGGGTGTGTAGAGGATGGACTCATAGGTTTGGGATGGGCCATGTTGCATATTTGGTTACCCTTGTATACGGGCCAAGGCTCATAATGTGTTTGTGGGCCTCAAGCCTTTTTATGTGTTCTCGGATTTGCACATCGAGTCTTGGTGACTTAACCTTTTATTTTTCCAACATTTCGTGAGCGAGAGATCGTGAACATGGGAGCCGAAAGCGCACTCGAGGGCTATCAAGTTTTATTTCTACAAATTATTTCGGATTTCTTTAAGTTTATTTTATTTTTATTTGGGATTTTTTTAAGGCCCTAGTTTTTATTCAACTAAGAAGTTTTCAATGTTATGCAACTTATAAATTTTATGTCAAGGTTTATTTATACTTAATAATACTAATATAAGATTTTATTTTTAAAATGTCACACATTTACTCTAATAATGTCTAATTAACTTACGACTTCCAAAACCAACAAGGCAAAAGTTTTCAATGTACAAGCCGTGACACCCAGATCCAGTCGAAACGCATGGGCCGGGTTTGGGGTGTTACAACACGGGTAAACCGCACAAGCATGTGGAGAATTTTGGCCCAAGTTGTGTAAGTTACATGGTCGAGCCCATTTTTGGGCTAAGTGGGCCAAACAAGCATGTGGGCCCACATGGGCCACATTATGGGCATTGGGCCCATTTATATTATTTGACTGTTAAGGTTGCACGGGTCGCCCAAGATGACTGTGGACCTACTAATGGGTCGATAAGTACACCTAGACCCCAAATTGATAAAATGACTGTTATGCCCTATGGTAAAATCATTGTTATGCCCCTATGTTATGTACGATCGTATATGAGCATGCCATGATATATATGTATGTTGAAATCATGTGTGATATGTTGCATGGGATGGGATTAATATGATTGGAGGAAGTGTATTGTACTTGAAACACCCCACACCCGGCCCACGAGCCTAGACCAGGTCTGGTATGTTCCTCGATGTAACCCGATTCAAAATTCTTTTGAATACCTTAAAAATTGTGTGTTTTGAAGATAGTTTGTTTGTGAGTTGGGCTCGAGTTGAAAACAAGTTTATTTTTTTTATATTGAAAACCCATTTATTTCAGGTGACAAAATATTTAAGTTTATTTTAAATTAAATTGACTTAATCTTTAAATAACATAAATTCGTAACATAGTTGTAACATCCCGAACAGGCCTATGCATTTCAGTTTAATTGTATGAAATAACAAGTTTCAAGTACTATTAATAAATTTTGATACTTTTGAAACCTAGAAATGCATGAAAATGGAAATGAAAATGGAAATGGAAATGGAAATGGAAATGGAAATGGACATTTTGGAAACTTAGACATTTTGGAAACTTAGACATTTTGGAAACCTAAAGAAATTAGGAAAGTGAACATTTTGGAAACCAAACCAAAATAGGAAACTAAACATTTTGGAAACCAAGCCAAAATAGGAAACTAAACATTTTGGAAACCAAACCAAAATAGGAAACTAAACATTTTGGAAACTTGGAAAATCTGAGAGCATGAAAATTTTAGGAAACTTAAAATTGACCCCGGAATGTCAAATTAAGAGCCCAAAGGGGAGCTTAGGACCAAGTGACCCTAAAAATATAAAGTACATGAAATTTGACCCAATAACGGACTTGGAAATGTGGCCTGAAGATGCCACCTAAGGCCTTAGGAAATGGCCCAAATGCAAGAGGTTTTGGGCCTGAGTTTGAGTCATCTAGGAAGCAAATAAAAGAAATTTTATTTTGCTTCCATGAGTGGGGAGTTGGACGGCACAAGGTAAGCTAAGAAGAGGAGTTTTTATTCAATAGAACTTTTGGCTAATTAGGAGATTTGATGGAATTTCATAGTTGATAAAATTGAAACTTATCACAAATGAAGAGTTGGAGGATTTAGGGACACTAAGGCTAATAGTTTCGGCCAAAGAGAGAAAAGTAAAGAGCCATTCTCTTCTCTTCATCTTCTTGCCGAAATCTCCTAGTCAAAGCAACAACAATCTTTTCTCTTTTCTTTAGCCGAATCCTCCTTGTCAAAACTCTCTCCATCTCTTTTCCTTTCTTTTTCTTTTCTTTTACTATCCATCCACAAAAGCCAAAACCTCGAGATCCCAAATAGTGCCATAGCCGAATATTAAAAGAGATCATTCGGGGTTCAAAAACGAGGTAAGTACATCAACATACATTCGCAAAAGGTCCTTCCATAGTTAAATAATAGTTCAAATCTAACAAGTGATTTCGCAGAATTAAATCAACTTGGATTTGAGAACTTCAAGGTAAGTAAGTTCATACATTCGCCAAGGCCAAATCTTAGTCAATTAGATCAAATTGATCAAAACTAACCTATTCGGAGATCTAGGTGTTGGCCGATTACAAGGAAAAAAGGGAAGGTGAAGTTTTCGGGATTTAAAAAAATCCATAAGGTAAGCATTCGGCCAAGGTTGTGTGATTACATAGATAAGATCTATAATTATTAAAAAGTCGAAAACTAAATTTTGTTGAGATTTAAGGTTGGCCGAATATCAAGTGAAGGAAAATAAAGTTTCCGGGATTTGAATAAACATCAAATCGGCATCAAAGGTAAGCCTCTTTACAAATCCTACTAGGATTTGGATATTATAGCCCAAAATAGATTTTATGCTAAGTAATACTTGATAAACCAAATGTAGGAATTAAGGATCTAAACATTAGATCTTGCTTTCGGAATCTCAAGGAAATGCTAAACAAATCAGGTGTGTATTCCACACTATTCTTAATAGTTTTATGGTTTAAATATGTTATATATGTTAATGTCAAAGTGAAAGAAAGTGGCGAAAGTGCCATATTATGGTACAAAGTATTTAGGTACGTTTTCCTACTTCTACTAGGATTTCGAAAAAAATGTTATACAAGTGAAAAGTGATGTGAAAGTGAAATAAAAAATATGTTATGCATGATATTTATTATTTGGGGCATTTGGGTCAATTGAAGAAGGGGAAGTGAATGTGATGACTTCGGTCTCACTAAGTGAATGTGATGACTTCGGTCTCACTAAGTGAATGTGATGACTTCGGTCTCACTAAGTGAATGTGATGACTTCGGTCTCACTAAGTGAATGTGATGACTTGGTCTCGCTAAGTGGTAACTTCTTTACATTACGTTGGTGGCTATGCCACAATATTATCGATGGGCGATGAGCACGTCGATTGCAATGACGCCTTCGATGGAGTGTAGCGGAAGGAGGGTTGACTTAGTAGTCCCCACTGTACAAGTTGGTGCGGGTGGAGTGTAGCGGATGGCATATAGGTTTGGGTTCGGGTTTGCATCATTACCTTGAAATTTTTATATGCATATGATTTTTATGGTGTGCCTATTTCTATTATGTTTAGTGTTGGTTACACAATTGAGTCTATCGACTCACCCGTTGTGGGAATATGTTTCGGTGATGAGCAAGAATGGACCGGACGGCGAGAACTTGTGGTGGCCATGATCGACTTGAAGTACAGTTTAATTTGAATATTTATTTTATTTTAAGTCTTGTACAATTTATTATTTTGGGTTTCATTTTATGTAATAAGGCCACCGTGATTTAATTTTTATTTCTACTATAATTACTATGTTATGAATTTAGGGCTTTATAAAGAGTAAGCCCACTTAGTATGAAATAAGTTTAAATATTTTGTCACTTGAAGCAAATGGGTTTTGTTATAAAATAAATTTGTTTTCAACTCAAGCCCAACCCACAACGAACTATCTTCCAAAACTCACAGCTTTCAAAGTATTCAATGAATTTGAACCGGTTACTTGAGGAACATACGAGATCCATCCATTCTCGTGGGTAGGGTGTGGGGTGTTTCATTTATATCGAGCCAGTTCAAACTCTCTACTGTGGCCTAAGGCCCAAAACGTTTTTTTTAACAAGGCCAAATGAGTTTTATGAAAGTATTTTACAAATGGACAGTATAATGACATGGCCCCTAAGTCTCCAAACCATGATCCACCGTAAGTACCCCAACTCTATGTGTGATTACGTGATTTATATAAGGGTAGAAAAGGCATGGAACGTAGAATAGCATGATAGGAACTTGAACCCTAGGATTAGACTACTCAAACACAAACACATAAGATTTAAGGCACTAAACCAACCTATGACTAAGTCAATTAAGCTAGGGTGTGGCAATCATGGTACACATGTCTAGGAGTGGATCCTGAAGAGCTTGGTATTTAAGCAGTCCTAGTGACTCACCTCCTCTTCTTGAATCCTACCTGGTGCGTAGCTTCGGTTCACCCTAACCTAGAGGACTTAGCGGGTGTGGCAACCCCTGTACGCATGTCTAGGAATGGTTTCAGTGGGAGCTTGGTATTTAAGTAGTCCGCGTGACTCACCTCCTCTCCACGCGAATCCTGCCTGGTGCGTAGCTTTGGTTCACCCTGACCAAGAAGGCTCACTCATAGGCTAAACTCAATAACTAAAACCCAAAGGGAATTAGCCATTTTTAACACTTAATATTAAATTAAAATTCTTAAATCACTTTCTTTCTCTTATCCTTAATTCACAAAACTATTTCAGACACAATTATTTTCGAAAAATTTTGATCCATACAAATTACAAAAAGCCCTTAGTGGTAAAATTACCAAAGTGCCTTAGTTTATAAAATGATTCAACTACTCAACAGTTCTACCAAAATTTTATTATTTTATAAACATTCCAAAAGCCCTAACTTGCAAAATATCAAAATACCTCGATTTTGGAAAAATTACAAAATTGCCCCGACTTACAAAATTACCAAAATGACCTCAATTTCAAAATTTTGCAACATTCCCATTTTGAAGGAACAATTTTGAAAAGAACACTCGAGTTTTACAACTTCAAATATCCTCGATTTATTAAATTTTACAAATTTACCTCGATTTGTGAAAAATTACCAAAATACCTCGAGATTAAAAAATTATCGAAATACCCTCGGATTCTAAAATTTTTCCAAATTACCCCGAGATTTTGGAATTTCCAAAATAAATTGTGACAAAATCACCAAGGAACCTTATTTTGATAAATTACGAAAATACCCCTGTAGGACAAATTACGAAAATACCCCCGGGTAGTGGAAAAACAACAACAAACAAAAACTACAACATTTCTCTGAATGAACGAAAGTTCATACTTGTTTGATGGATGAATGAATGAATGGAAAAGACTCTGTGTTTGTATGAATATGAAAGAACCACTCTTAAATCCCTTTCCATAAAACTCTTTCACCGATAAATAAGTGGAACAAAGACTAATCCATAAAATGTCTTAATCAGATCTCGACGCTAGAAAATGAGTTCTAGAGGACACGTTGTCAAGGACGCGATAGAGGAAGAATAAGCGTGTCGAACCCGTTAGATCAGTCAAGGTTCGACAACGAGTTACCACCGCCACCACCACCCCAACCGTTAATGTCGAGCGAGAGCTCGACGGGATGAGGTCGTGTCGCGAGCCATGTTGCAGTATTGAAATGGTGGTCGGCGCGGTGGAAATTCGGAGCTCAAAAATCAGACCGAGCGACTCCGAGCCAATGGGGTTTGAGGTGTTAGTGGAGTGTCCGGTGTGCACCCAAGACTGCCGAGTATTGGTTGGAAGCAATCGAGCGATTATGGATGAACTCAACTCGACCCACGAGGAGAAGTTGAAAGGGATGGTAGCCTCATACGTGATGAAGCATACCAATGGTGGCTAATCGTCTGCGTGATGGTGCCACCGGAGAGATCTGACGGGGAGTATGCTAAGGAGGCATATCGGAAGAAGTATGTCGGCACTCGGTACATTGATGAGCGTGAAAGCTTTTTAGGACTAGTTCAAGGAACAAATCATTAGTGGCATATGAGGTTTGAATTTCGAGGTTAAGCCGATATGCTCGAGGAGTAGTCGCGACTGAACATGAACGCTGTGTCCGTTTTGAGGACGGATTAAAGGATGACCTAAGGTTATTGATAGCTCCACATCAGGAGCGGGAGTTCTCCACGTTGGTTGAAAAGGCGAAGGTAGCTGAAGGAATCAAGGACTCGACTAGGCAGAACTCTGACAGAAATAGACCCAAGAGAGGTTATGGATCATCGGGAAATGTGCAGAAAAGGCCCAAAACCGAGGGGTCGAAGGGTCAACAAGTTGATACCGAGAGGCGATGATCGTCCTTGTGAGTATTGTGGAAAGAAGCACTCGGTGAGTGTTGGAAAAGATAGGAGCATGTCTTAAATGTGGGTCTAAGGACCATATGCTCAAGGACCGTCCAAAGTTATCGATGATGATGACCAAAGAACTCGTAATGTTAATCAGCCGGTAGGGAGGACAAGCACCTCAACGAGGTCAAGGTTCGAATAATGAGGTAATAGTGTTTGGCAGAGGACGTGGCAGAGGTGCCACCAATACTGAGGCAAGACAGTCGGGTTTGGTTTATGCGGTTCATCGTAGGGAGGATGAAGATGCGCCGGACGTCATAACCGGTACGTTCCTCATTCATAGTAAACCCTATTATACTTTAATTGATGTGGGCTCGACCCATTCTTATGTTGCCTGTAGTGTAGTTGAGACACTAGGCCTAGACTCTGAACTTTCTGATAAGGAGATGACGGTGGTAAGCCCACTAGGCCAAACTATAGTAGTAAATAAGATCTTTCGGAATATACCCCTATAAATTCAGGGAGTGAGCTTTGGTCGACCTAATGGAATTACCTTCTGGAATTTGACCTTATACTTGGTATGGATTGGTTAGTAGAACATCGAGCCGTGTTGGATTGTGCGGCTAAACAAATGGAACTAAGGACCCCTGAGGATGAGGTGGTCATTATGATAGGAGAGAGAAGGAACTATTTGACTAATGTAGTTTCGGTGCTTAAGGCTGAAAGGATGGTACGTAAAGGGTACGAGGCATTCTTAGCCTTTGTAAGTGCGTTGGATGGAAATAAAGAAGGTGTCGAAGGAGTCAGAACGGTAAGGGACTTCGAGGATGTGTTTCCAGAGGAATTACCAGGAATACCCCCAGATAGAGAAGTAGAATTTGGAATAGACCTACTACCAGGAACAGCGCCTGTGTCAATTGCTCCATACCGAATGGCGCCAAAGGAATTAGTGGAGCTTAAGGCTCAAATCCAGGAATTATTGGATCGTGGGTTTATTCGCCCAAGCAGTGTCTCCGGGAGAGCACCGGTCTGCTTGTGAAGAAGAAGGACGGAACTATGCGTATGTGCATAGACTATCGTCAATTGAATAAGCTGACCATCAAGAACAAGTATCCCTTGCCAAGGATCGATGACTTGTTCGATCAACTGAAGGGAGCCGTAGTGTTTTCGAAGATCGATTTACGGTCGGGATACCATCAGCTGAAGGTGAAGGAGGCTGATATCCATAAGACCGCTTTTAGGACAAGATATGGTCACTTTGAGTTTGTAGTAATGCCGTTTGGGTTGACGAACGCTCCAGCCACATTCATGGATATGATGAACCGAGTATTCCAACCTTACTTAGACAGATTCATTGTGGTATTCATCGATGATATCTTGGTATATTCTAAGTCTGAAGAGGAGCATGATGAGCATCTCCAGATTGTGTTACAAGTATTAGGGGAGAAGAAACTTTATGCCAAATTCAGCAAGTGTGAATTTTGGCTTAGAGAAATTGCTTTCTTAGCACACGTGGTGTCTGCCGAGGGAATAAGGGTGGATCCTAAGAAAATCGAAGCAGTGTTGGAGTGGAAACCACCTAAGTCGGTGGCAAAAATTTGTAGTTTCTTAGGATTGGCAAGCTATTACCGAAGGTTCGTGGAAGGATTCTCGTCGATAGCCGCGCCATTAACAAAATTGTTGAGGAAGGAAGTACCCTTTGTGTGGACAGATAAGCAACAGGAGAGTTTTGAAAAACTTAAAAAGGTATTAACGGAAGCTCCGGTGTTGATTCAACCTAAGGCAGGAAAGGATTTTGTGGTATACTGTGACGCTTCACATACGGGGTTAGGATTTGTTGAGAGGATGTGTGATGGATTTTCAAGGAAGTTGGGAGGACTACTTGCCTTTAGTAGAGTTCGCCTACAACAATAGTTATCAGGCTAGCATTCGAATGGCACCATATGAAGCATTGTACGGACGGAAGTGTCATACTCCTACTTGTTGGACTGAGTTAGGAGAACGTCGAGTTTTGGGACCGTAGATAGTGGCGAGACAGAAGAGAAGGTTGAAATAATTGAACACGGTTAAAGAAGCCTCGAGATAGATGTAAGTCTTATCTTGACCTCAAGCGGAAGGAAATAGAGTTTGAAGTAGGAGACCAAGTGTTTCTAAAAGTCTCTTCATGGAAGAAAGTGATGAGGTTTGGTCGGAAAGGAAATTAAGCCCAAGATTTATCGGGCCCTATCGGTACTAAAGCGAGTGGGACCAGTGGCATACCAGCTAGAGTTGCCACGGAGTTGCAGCAAATGCATGACGTGTTCCATGTGTCCATGCTACGTCGTTATCGATCGGATCCCTCTCACATAGTACCAGTAGAAGAAGTGGAGCTAAGGCCAGACTTAACCTACGAGGAAGAGCCGATTTAGATTCTGGAACGTGACGTGAAAATACTACGGAGGAAGTCAGTTCCTCTAGTTAAAGTATTATGGCACAATCATGGATCGGAGGAAGCTTCGTGGGAGCCAGAAGAGGCAATGAGACAACAATACCCTCAATTGTTTAGTTAGAAAATTTCAAGGACGAAATTTTGTTTAAGGGGGTAGAACGTAACATCCCTAGCAGGGCCTATGCATTTCCGGTTTAATTGTATGAAATGACAAGTTTCAAGTACTATGAATAAATTTTGATACTTTTGGAAACCTAGAAATGCATGAAAATGGAAATGAAAATGGAAATGGAAATGGACATTTTTGGAAACTTAGACATTTTTGGAAACTTAGACATTTTTGGAAACCTAAAGAAATTAGGAAAGTGAACATTTTGGAAACCAAACCAAAATAGGAAACTAAACATTTTGGAAATCAAGCCAAAATAGGAAACTAAACATTTTGGAATCCAAGCCAAAATAGGAAACTAAACATTTTGGAAACTTGAAAATACTTGAGTCCATGAAAATTTTAGGAAACTTAAAATTGACCCCTAATGTCGAAATTAAGAGCCCAAAGGGAGCTTAGGACCAAGTGACCCTAAAAATATAAAGTACATGAAATTTGACCCAATAACGGACTTGGAAATGTGGCTGAAGATGCCACATAAGGTTTAGGAAATGGCCCAAATGCAAGAGGTTTTGGGCTGAGTTTGAGTCATCTAGGAAGCAAATAAAAGAAATTTTATTTTGCTTCCATGAGTGGGGAGTTGGACGGCACAAGGTAAGCTAAGAAGAGGAGTTTTATTCAATAGAACTTTTGGCTAATTAGGAGATTTGATGGAATTTCATAGTTGATAAAATTGAAACTTATCACAAATGAAGAGTTGGAGGATTTAGGGACACTAAGGCTAATAGTTTCGGCCAAAGAGAGAAAATTAAAGAGCCATTCTCTTCTCTTCATCTTCTTGCCGAAATCTTCTAGTCAAAGCAACAACAATCTTTTCTCTTTTCTTTAGTCGAATCCTCCTTGTCAAAACTCTCTCCATCTCTTTTCCTTTCTTTTTCTTTTCTTTTACTATCCATCCACAAAAGCCAAAACCTCGAGATCCCAAATAGTGCCATAGCCGAATATTAAAAGAGATCATTCGGGGTTCAAAAACGAGGTAAGTACATCAACATACATTCAGCAAAAAGGTCCCTTCCATAGTTAAATAATAGTTCAAATCTAACAAGTGATTTCGGCAGGAATTAAATCAACTTCGGGATTTGAGAACTTCAAGGTAAGTAAGTCTATACATTCGCCAAGGCCAAATCTTAGTCAATTAGATCAAATTGATCAAAACTAACCTATTCGAGATCTAGGTATTGGCCGATTACAAGGAAAAAGGAAGGTGAAGTTTTCGGGATTTAAAAATCCATAAGGTAAGCATTCGGCCAAGGTTGTGTGATTACATAGATAAGATCTATAATTATTAAAAAGTCGAAAACTAAATTTTGTTGAGATTTAAGGTTGGCCGAATATCAAGTGAAGGAAAACAAAGTTTAGAATTTGAATAAACATCAAATCGGCATCAAAGGTAAGCCTCTTTACAAATCCTACTAGGATTTGGATATTATAACCAAAATAGATTTTATGCTAAGTAATACTTGATAAACCAAATGTAGGAATTAAGGATCTAAACATTAGATCTTGCTTTCTAATCTCAAGGAAATGCTAAACAAATCGGTGTGTATTCCACACTATTCTTAATAGTTTTATGGTTTAAATATGTTATATATGTTAATGTCAAAGTGAAAGAAAGTGGCGAAAGTGCCATATTATGGTACAAAGTATTCGTGCGTTTTCCTACTTCTACTAGGATTTGAAAAAATGTTATACAAGTGAAAAGTGATGTGAAAGTGAAATAAAAAAATATGTTATGCATGATATTTATTATTTGGGGCATTTGGGTCAATTGAAGAAGGGGAAGTGAATGTGATGACTTCGGTCTCACTAAGTGAATGTGATGACTTCGGTCTCACTAAGTGAATGTGATGACTTCGGTCTCACTAAGTGAATGTGATGACTTCGGTCTCACTAAGTGAATGTGATGACTTCGATCTCACTAAGTGAATGTGATGACTTCGGTCTCGCTAAGTGGTAACTTCGGTTACATTACATGGTGGCTATGACACAATATTATCGATGAGCGATGAGCACGCCGATTGCAGCGAACGCCTTCGATGGAGTGTAGCGGAAGGAGGTTGACTTAGTAGTCCCACGGTGTATGAGTTGGTATGGGTGGAGTGTAGCGGATGGCATATAGGTTTGGGTTCGGGTTTGCATCATTACCTTGAAATTTTTATATGCATATGATTTTATGGTGTGCCTATTTCTATTATGTTTAGTGTTGGTTACACACTGAGTCTATCGACTCACCCCGTTGTGGGAATATGTTTGGTGATGAGCGGTAATGGACCGGGACGGCAGAACTTGTGGTGGCCATGATCGACTTGAAGTACAGCTTTAATTTGAATATTTATTTTATTTTAAGTCTTGTACAATTTATTATTTTGGGTTTCATTTTATGTAATAAGGCCACCGTGATTTAATTTTTATTTCTACTATAATTACTATGTTATGAATTTAGGGCTTTATAAAGAGTAAGCCCACTTAGTATGAAATAAGTTTAAATATTTTGTCACTTGAAGCAAATGGGTTTTTGTTATAAAAATAAATTTGTTTTCAACTCAAGCCCAACCCACAACGAACTATCTTCCAAATCTCACAGTTTTCAAAGTATTCGAATGAATTTGAACCGTTACTTGAGGAACATACGGATCCATCCATTCTCGTGGGCGGGTGTGGGTGTTTCAATAGTAATTAAAAACAACAATAAAATCATCACTATGGCCTTATTACATAAAATAAAACCCAAAAATAAAATTGTAGAGTACTTAAATAAAATAAAATGTCTTAAATAAAACTTTAAAGTGAGCATGGCCACCACAAGTTCATTGTCCCACCCATCACCGTTCATCACCAAACATGTTCCCTAACAGGGTGAGTCAACAGACTCAATGTGTAACCAACACTAAAATTTAACATATTTAGTCATACCATACATATCATGTTCACATAATAATAATGATGCAATCCCGAACCCACACCTAGACACCATCCGCTACACATCCTCGTACCAACCTGCACACCTTGGGGACTACTAAGTCAACCCTCCTTCCGCTACACTCCATCGAAGGCAGTCGCTGCGTTCGACGTGCTCATCGCCCATATAAAATTCGTGGCATAGCCACCAAATTAAATAATTGTGTCATGAGACACCACATTCAGATAATGTAACCGAAGTTACCACATTCGATAATGTGACCAAGTCACCACATTCGGATAGTGAGACCAAGTCACCACATTCACTTCCCTTTCTCATATAACCCTAATGCCCCATATTTTTCATATTATGCATATCATACTTAAGTTCATATTCATGTCACTTTTCACATGTTAAATATAACATATTTCGTAATCCTAGTAGGAGTAGGAAACATACCTGAGTACTTTGTACCATAACACGGTACCTTAGCCATATTCACATTCTTATAAACAAGCACATATCAAATATTGCCATAAAATATATTAAGAATTAGTGTGGAATACACACCTGATTTGCTTAACGAATTCCTTAAAATCCCAAAAAAACCGATCTATTGCTTTAGATTTTTAAGTCCCTACATTCGGCCAACATGGTAATATTTAGCAAAGGCCTATTCGGCCAAACTTAGTGTTTTCTTTTAAAGCCTAATCGGCTATAGCCCAAATCCCGAAGGATTTATGTAGCCAACTTCTTACCTTTGGTGCCAATTTGATGACTATTCAAATCCAGAAATCGCTGCTATGCTTCTTCTTGTATTCGGCCAAGCATTGAATCACTTAAACAGATTAGTTTCGGCTTTTTAAACGATTATCAAATAGATCTAGGTATCAAATCAGGCCTTGGCCGAACATACTTATGTGCTTACCTTCCAAATCTAATATCCCGAATTGGATCCTTGCTTCCTTAATACTGTCGAAAACCCTTGAGTGTTGAAATCTCGGAGAACTCCTCTTTCTCTAGTCGACACCACCTAAATCTCGAAATTCCCGTCCATAGTTTCGGCCAAAATACAATATGAGGGATTAGTCCCTAAATTTCGATAGGCCTAAAAAGAAAAGAGTGGAAACCGAGTCTAGATCTTACCCTTACTTGGAGAAATCGACAGCACTTTTACTATAAGCCCCACCAAGATTCGGCTATTGATGGATTTGGAAAGAAAAGAAATCGTCTAATGGTGTATCTTGAATTTTAGGCTTTGGCTAACAAAAGAAGAAGAACAAGGCTCTAGGAAATTTGGCAGAGAGAGGAGAATTTGCTTAAGAAATTCGGTAAAGGAAGAGTGAATGAATGAATGGCCTCTTTTCCTCTAGTAGCCGAAATTGCTAGCTAGAGTCCTTTACTTGGCCACCACTCTTCCTTATTTTGATAAAGTTTATCTTTTATTTATTACCTTAATTAATCTCATCAATAATCCACTTAAAGTAATCTAATATTAAATCTATTATTTATCCCTATTTAGCCAAAATTTTAAAGGAATAAAACTCCTCTTTTAAGAGCCATAATGCCGTCTACCTCTGCTTTACGGAAGCAAAATAAAATTTCTTTTATTTGCTTCCCAAGTGACTCGATCCTCGCCCAAATATACAAGCTTGTGGCTTCACTTGTTTGGCTTTTAAGTGGTGCCTTCAAGCCACTTTGACAAGCTTTGTTTGTGTGTCAAATTCCTCCTATTAATTTTCTTAAGGCCACCTTGCCTTAGTTTCCTCTTTTAAACTTAACATTTCCATACATTTTCAAGGTTTCCAAAATGTTTACTTTCCTCTTTAACTTAAGTTTCCAAAATGTTCACTTTCCTCTTTTAGCTTAAGTTTCCAAAATGTTCACTTTCCTCTTTTAACTTAGGTTTCCAAAATGTTCACTTTCCTCTTTTAACTTAGGTTTCCAAAATGTTCACTTTCCTCTTTTTGAAACTTAACATTTCTAAATCATTTCTTACATTTCCAAGTTTCCAAAAATGTTCATAATATGTCATTTCATACAATTAAACCAAAATGCATAGGCCCTTTTTCAGGATGTTACAGTTCTACCCCCTTAAAATAATTTCATCCTCAAAATTTCCTAGCTAAAATAATTGAGGGTATTGCTGTCGCATTGCCTCCTCTGGTTCCCATGAAGCTTCCTCCGATCCATGATTGCGCCATAACACTTTGACTAGAGGAACTGACTTCCTCCGTAACACTTTCACATCACGTTCCAAAATTTGAATCGGCTCTTCCTCGTAGGATAAATCTGGCCTTAGCTCCACTTCTTCAACTGGTACCACGTGAGATGGATCCGATTGGTATCGACGTAGCATGGATACATGGAATACGTCATGCATCTGCTGCAATTCTGGTGGCAACTCTAGGCGATATGCCATCGCCCAACTCGCTTTAGTACCGATAGGGACCCTATAAACCTTGGGCTTAACTTCCCTTTCCGACCAAACCTCATCACCTTCTTCCAAGGCGAGACTTGCAGAAACACTTGGTCTCCCACTTCAAACTCTATTTCCTTCCGCTTGAGGTCGGCGTAAAACTTCTTCCTATCAGAGTCTTCCTTTAACCGTGCTCGGATTATCTCAACCTTCTCTTTAGTTTCTTCCACCAACTCTGGACCCAAAACTCGACGTTCTCCTAACTCAGTCCAACAAGTAAGAGTTTGACACTTCCGACCATACAATGCTTCATATGGTGCCATCCGAATGCTAGCCTGATAGCTATTGTTGTAGGCGAACTCTACTAAAGGCAAGTAATCCTCCCAACTTCCTCGAAAATCCATCACACAGCCTCTCAACATATCCTCCAACACTTGTATTACCCGTTCAAATTGCCCATCTGATTGTGGATGAAAGGCCGTAGTGAAGTCCAACTTAGTGCCTAAAGCTTGATGAAGTGCCCTTCAAAATCGAGATGTGAACCTTGGGTCTCTATCCAAATAATTGACACCGCACTCCGTGTAACCTTACAATCTTACAATCTCGCCATTCAAGGAATAATCCACTCTTACCGGATGAAATGTGCGACTTAGTCAAATGGTCCACTATTACCCATACCGAGTCCTTCTTAGTAGGCGTAAGGGAAGCCCACTAACGAAGTCCATGGTAATTCTTTCCCACTTCCATGCGGAATCTCGATTGGTGAAGCAATCCGATGGAACTTGGTGTTCAGCCTTAACTTGCGACATGTCGGACATTTTCCCACAATTGATAACTTCCGTTTAAGATCAAAGCCACCAAAATTGTTCTCTTAAATCTCTGACAACTTAGTGCCTCCGGGATGCATAGCATAAGGGCTACTATGCGCTTCCTAAAGAATCCTCTGTCTTAACTCCTTGTCCCTCAATCTGAGACGTTTCCTTTGTAGCGAATACTCCTTCATCATTAGCGCCATAATCCTCTAACTCTCCATTCTATACTTGTCAGTAACTTAGCACTTAGGTCCTTATCAGTCAACTGTCCCCTTTTTAACTCATTCAGCCATGTGGGTTTGACTTGCAACTCTGCCAACAGGCTTCCATCATCGTACAAACTTAAGTGAGCGAACATAGACCTTAGATTTGACACAACCTTCCGACTTAGGGCATCAGCTACCACATTCGCCTTACCCGGGTGGTACTCTATCGAGCAATCATAATCCTTCAATAACTCTACCCACCTTCGCTACCTCAAGTTCAACTCCTTCTGAGTCAACAGATACTTAAGGCTCTTGTGGTCTGTGTAGATCACTGACCTTTCTCCATAGAGATAGTGCCTCCACACCATAAGAGCGAAAACCACGGCTGCCAATTCCAAGTCATGGGTTGGGTAGTTAACCTCATGCGGCCTTAACTGCCGAGATGCATATGCGACTACCTTTCTATCTTGCATCAATACACATCCCAAACCTGTATGGGAAGCGTCACAATACACCGTGAATTTCTTTCCTACCTCTGGCTGAATCAATACTGGAGCTTCCGTTAAGACCTTCTTAAGTTTCTTAAAGCTCTCCTGCTGCTTATCCGACCATACAAAGGGTACTTCCTTCCTCAACAACATTGTCAAAGGCGTGGCTATAGATGAGAACCCTTCCATAAACCTTCTGTAATAGCCTGCCAAACCTAAGAAACTTCGGATCTCAGCCACGGACCTAGGTGGTTTCCAATCCAACACCGCTTCGATCTTCCTAGGATCCACTCTTATTCCCTCTGCCGATACCACATGCCTTAAGAACGCCACCTCCTTGAGCCAAAATTCACACTTGCTGAATTTGGCATAAAGCTTCTTCTCCCTTAACTCTTGTAGCACAACTCGGAGATGCTCATCATAAAATTCGGGAGCAACAAAAATTTTAGTTTACCATGGGTAAGGACACTATTGCTGACATAATAACCTCTATACGAAATGCTCCTCTTCAGTCTTGGAATGCACCAAAATATCGTCGATGAACACGACGACGAACCTATCCAAGTAAGGTTGGAAAACTCGGTTCATCATATCCATGAACGCAGCTGGAGCGTTGGTCAACCCAAACGGCATTACGACAAACTCAAAATGGTTGTACCTTGTCCTAAAAGCTGTCTTATGGATATCTACCTCCTTCACCTTCAATCGATGATATCCAGGCCTCAAGTCTATCTTTGAGAATACTGCGGCCCCTTTCAGCTGATCAAACAATTCATCAATCCTTGGCAAAGGATACTTGTTCTTAATGGTCAGCTTATTTAACTGACGGTAATCTATGCACATACGCATAGTTTAGTCCTTCTTCTTTACAAATAAAACCGGTGCTTCTCACGGAAACACACTGGGCCGGATAAACCCACAGTCAAGTAATTCCTGGATTTGAGCCTTGAGTTCACCAACTCTTTTGGCGCCATTCGGTATGGAACGATTGACATAGGAGCTGTTCCCGATAGCAAGTCTATTCCAAATTCCACCTCCCCATCTGGGGGTATTCCTGGTAATTCCTCTGGGAACACATCCTCAAAGTCCCTTACCATTCCAACTCTATTGACACCTTTCTCCTTTCCATCCAAAGCACTTACGAAGGCTAAAAATGCCTCACACCCTTTACGAACCATCTTTTCAGCCTTAAGCACCGAAACTACCTTAGACAAGTAGTTTCTTCTTTCTCCTATCATAATGACCACCTCATCCTCTGGGGTCCTTAATTCCATTTGTTTAGCCGCACAATCCAACACGGCTCGGTGTTCTACTAACCAATCCATACCAAGTATGAGGTCAAATTCTCCGAAGGGTAACTCCATTAAGTCAGCCCGAAAGCTCACTCCCTGAATTTCTAGGGATACATTCCGAAAGATCTTATTCATCACTACAGTTTGGCCTAATGGGCTTACTACCGTCATCTCCCTATCAGAAAGTTCATAGTCTAGGCCTAGTGTTTCAACTACACTACAGGCAACATAAGAATGGGTCGAGCCCACATCAATTAAGGCATAATAAGGCTTGCCATAAATAAAGAACGTACCAGTTATGACGTCCGGTGCGTCTCTATCCTCCCTTCGGTGAACCGCAAAAACCAAACCCGGTTGCCTTGCCTCGAGATATGACTCCTCCGCCTTGTGTTCCCGTCCTCTGCCAAGCACCATTACCTCATTATTTGAACCACGACCTCGTTGAAGCTGCTGTCCTCCTCTACCAACCTGACTAACATTCTGAGCTACTGATCGACTTTCATCTGGTTTCTTAGGACAATCTTTGAGCATATGGTCCTTGAACCCACACCTAAAACATCCTCCCGTCTTTTTTCCAAGACTCCCCTAAGTGCTTCTTTCCACAATGATCACACGGACGATCGCCACCTGCATCAACTTGCGATTCTGCTACCCATCAACTCTAGGCCTCTTTTGCACATTTCCTGATGACCCATAACCTCTTTTGGGTCTATTCCTATCAGAGCTCTGCTTAACCGAATCCTTGATTCCTCGGCTACCTTAGCCTTTTCTACTAAAGCAGAAAACTCTCATTCCTGATGTGGAGCTATCAATAACCTTAGGTCATCCCTTAGACCGTCTTCGAACCGCACACAGCGCTCATGCTCCGTAGCCACTACTCCTCGAGCATATCGACAACCTCGAAATTCACTTCATACTGCCATCGACTTGTTTCCTTGAACTAGCCCCAGAAAAGCTTTTCTCTGCTCATCAATATATCGTGTGCCGACATACATTTTCTGATATGCCTCCTTAGCATACTCCCAGGTCATATCCTCAGCAGCAGCACCATCCCTCACTGTTAACCACCATAGATACGCTTTATCTCGTAGTAGTGTCACCATTCCTTTCAACTTCTCCTCCGGGGTCAGATCGAGCTCATCTATAATGCGCTCGGTTGCTTCCAACCAGTACTCAGCTGTACTGGGTGCCACACCGGATACTCCACGAAACACCTCAGCCCCATTGGCTCGGAGTCACTCGGGTACAGATTTCTAAGCTCCGTATTTCCACCCGCCACCACTATTTCAAAACTTCGCGGACTGACTGCGATCTGACATCATCCCCGTCTGAGCTCGCTTTGCTCGACAAACGACTGGGGGTGGTGGTGGCGGTGGTAACTCATTGTTAGACCCTTGACCCAATCTAACGGGTTCGACACAATTATTCTTCCTCTACCGCCTCCATGACGACCCGCGTCCTCTAGAATTCATATCTAACGATGCGCTTTAATCTGATTTAAGAAAGTTTTATGAATTAGCCCTTATTCCACTGATTATCCACGATGAAGTTTTATGAAAAGAATTTTAAAAGTGGTTCTTTCGTATTCATACATGCACATAGTCTTCACATTCATACATCCATCAATCAATTATGAACTTATGTTCATTTAGAGAAATGTTGTAGTTTTTATTGTTGTTATTTTTCCACTACCCAGGGGTATTTGCATAATTTATCCTATAGGGGTATTTTCGTAATTTGTCAAATAGGGTTCCTTGGTAATTTTGTCAAAAAGTATTTCAAAATTTTAAAGTCCCGGGGCTCTTCGGTAAATTTGGAAATTTAGGGTATTTCGATAATTTTGAATTTTGGGGATATCTTGGTAATAAACCAGGGTAAATTTGTAAAGTTTAATAATTCAGGGATATTTCAAAATTTGCAAAACTTTGAGGGTTCTTTTTGAGAAATTTATTTTCCAAAACGATGAAGTTGCAAAAATTTTGGAAAGTAGGATCATTTTGAAAATTTTGGTAAGTTAGAGGCAATTTTGTAATTTTCCAAAATCAAGGTATTTTTGATAATTTGCAAATAAGGGTTTTTGGACTTGTTATAAAATAATGAAAATGTTGATTAGAACTGTGGGTATTTTAGACATTTTTATAAACCAAGGGCATTTTTGTAATTTTACCACTAGGGGTATTTTTGTAATTTTATAAATTTTTAGAAAATTGTGTAGGAAAATAATTTTCACAAATTAAAGAAAAATTATTTTAAGAGTTTTAAAATTAGGGTTCTTAACAAAAACATGGCTAGTTCCCTTTCGGGTTTTAATTCTTTGGGTTTAGCCTATGACCGAGTCTTCTTGGTCGGGGTGAACCAAAGCTACGCACCAGTAGGATTCAGAGGAGAGGAGGTGAGTCACACTGATTGCTTAAATACCAAGCTCCCATGAAACCATTCCTAGGCATGCCCACAGAGTTGCCACACCCACTAAGTCTTACGGGTTAGGGTGAGCCGAAGCTACGCACTGTAGGATTCTGCGAAGAGGAGGTGAGTCACTAGGACTGCTTAAATACCGAGCTCTTCGGATCCAATCCTAGACATGTGCATGATGGTTACCACACCCTAACTCGGTTGACTTAGCCATAGGTTTGTTTAGTTAGGCATTTAAGTTTTATGTAGTAGTTGGGGTAGGCTAGTCCTAGGGTTCTATCATTCTATTCTACGTTCCATTCCTTTTCTACCCTTCTATAAATCACATAATCACACAGATGGTTAGGGGTACTTACCTGGTGGACCGCGGGTCGGAGACTTAGGTGCCATGCCATCAAACCTACCTATTTTCAGAAATACTTACATAAAACTCATTTGGGCTCGATTTAAAAACGTTTTGGGCCTTAGACCATAGGCCGAGAGTTTAAAACTGGGCTTTGATACCAAACTGAAACACCCCACACCCGGCCCACGAGCCTGGACCAGGTCTAGTATGTTCTTCGATGTAACCCGATTCAAAATTCTTCTGAATACCTTGAAAACTGTGTATTTTGAATATAGTTTGTTTGTGGGTTGGGCTCGAGTTGAAAACAAGTTTATTTTTTTTATATTGAAAACCCATTTATTTCAGGATACAAAATATTTAAGTTTATTTTAAATTAAATTGACTTAATCTTTAAATAACATAAATTCGAAACATAGTAATTAAAAACAACAATAAAATCATCACTATGGCCTTATTACATAAAATAAAACCCAAAAATAAAATTGTAGAGTGCTTAAATAAACTAAAATGTCTAAATTAAATAAAACTTTAAGCTAAGCATGGCCACCACAAGTTCTGTCATCTGGTCCATCACTTGCTCATCACAGAAACATGTTCCCTAGCAACGGGTGAGTCAATGAGACTCAATGTGTAACTAACACTAAAATTTAACAGATTTAGGCATACCATACATATCATGTTCACATAATAATAATGATGCAATCTCGAACCCACACCTAGATACCATCCACTACACATCCCCGTACCAACCTGCACACCGTGGGGACTACTAAGTCAACCCTCCTTCCGCTACACTCCATCGAAGGCAGTCGCTGCAGTCGACGTGCTCATCGCCCATATAAAATTTGTGGCATAGCCACCAAATTAAATAATTGTATCATGAGACACCACATTGAGATAATGTAACCGGTTACCACATTGGATAATGTGACCAAGTCACCACATTGGATAGTGAGACCAAGTCACCACATTCACTTCCCTTTCTCATATAACCCGAATGCCCCATATTTTTCATATTATGCATATCATACTTAAGTCCATATTCATGTCACTTTTCACATGTTAAATATAACATATTTACGTAATCCTAGTAGGAGTAGGAAACGTGCACAGTATTTTGTACCGTAACACGGTACCTTAGCCATATTCACATTCTTATAAACAAGCACATATCAAATATTGCCATAAAACATATTAAGAATTAGTGTGGAATACACACCGATTTGCTTAACGAATTCCTTGAAATCCTGAAAAAAACGATCTATTGCTTTAGATTTTTAAGTCCCTACATTCTACCAACATGGTAATATTTAGCAAAGGCCTATTCGGCCAAACTTAGTGTTTTCTTTTAAAGCCTAATCGGCTATAGCCCAAATCCAGAAGGATTTATGTAGTCAACTTCTTACCTTTGGTGCCGATTTGATGACTATTCAAATCTCGAAATCGTTGCTATGCTTCTTCTTGTATTCGCCCAAGCATTGAATCACTTAAATGATTAGTTTGGCTTTTTAAGCGATTATCAAATAGATCTAGGTATCAAATCAGGCCTTGGCCGAACATACTTAGTGCTTACCTTCCAAATCTAATATCCCGAATTGGATCCTTGCTTCCTTATCTTGTCGAAAACCCTTGAGTGTTGAAATCCGGAGAACTCCTCTTTCTCTAGTCGACACCACCTAAATCCCGAAATTCCCTTCCATAGTTTCGGCCAAAATACAATATGAGGGATTAGTCCCTAAATTTCGATAGGCTTAAAAAGAAAAGAGTGAAAACCGAGTCTAGATCTTACCCTTACTTGGAAAAATCGACAGCACTTTTACTAGAAGCCCCACCAAGATTCAACTATTGATGGATTTGGAAAGAAAAGAAATCGTCTAATGGTGTATCTTGAATTTTAGGCTTTGGCTAACAAAAGAAGAAGAACAAGGCTCTAGGAAATTCGGCAGAGAGAGGAGAATTTGCTTAAGAAATTCGGTAAAGGAAGAGTGAATGAATGAATGGCCTCTTTTCCTCTAGTAGCTGAAATTTCTAGCTAGAGTCCTTTACTTGGCCACCACTCTTCCTTATTTTGATAAAGTTTATCTTTTATTTATTACCTTAATTAATCTCATCAATAATCCACTTAAAGTAATCTAATATTAAATCTATTATTTATCCCCTATTTAGCTGAAATTTTAAAGGGAATAAAACTCCTCTTTTAAGAGCCATAATGCCGTCCACCTCTCTGCTTCTGAAAGCAAAATAAAATTTCTTTTATTTGCTTCCCAAGTGACTCGATCCCTGGCCCAAATATACAAGCTTGTGGCGTCACTTGTTTGGGCTTTTAAGTGGTGCCTTCAAGCCACTTTGACAAGCTTTGTTTGTGTGTCAAATTCCTCCTATTAATTTTCTTAAGGCCATATTGCCTTAGTTTCCTCTTTTTAAACTTAACATTTCCATACATTTTCAGGTTTCCAAAATGTTTACTTTCCTCTTTTAACTTAAGTTTCCAAAATGTTCACTTTCCTCTTTTAGCTTAAGTTTCCAAAATGTTCACTTTCCTCTTTTAACTTAGGTTTCCAAAATGTTCACTTTCCTCTTTTTGAAACTTAACATTTCTAAATCATTTCTTACATTTCCAAGTGTCCAAAAATGTTCATAATATGTTATTTTGTACAATTAAACCAAAAATGCATAGGCCCTTTTCAGGATGTTCTGATCTTGGCATCTCTGCTTTGTAAATCTTGTTTAGTCTCATGCAACCTGCTAATTTTTAGAGTGTAGGGATGGATGGGTGATTTTAGCCCCACATGGAGTGTTGGGCTGGACAGAGTGGAGTGTAGAGGTTGGATAGGAGGATTTCTGATTGCATGCTTAAACTGTTATGGGCTAAGGCCCACACCCGACATCTTGTTATGAGCTAAGGCCATCTTGATCTCAGTAATGGGCTAAGGCCCAAGCTGATCGAATCTGTTCTTGACTTGGGCTTAGGCTCAGACTGTACTTGCTTAAAATCATGATTGGCTATTTAATTGCATAGGGTTACACACTGAGTTTTCGTAAACTCACCTTTCTGTTTACCTGTACAAGTAATCCCCAGACCTAGGCGGATCGGTGCTGTGCACGATTCGAAGGGTGCCACACAACCGCACCTATATATATTTTAATTTATTTTCCATAAGTTTAATTTGGGTTTTCGTTATGTAATAAGGCCTCTTAATTTTTAACTTTTAATTTGGGGATTTTATTTGTTTTCATTTACATTTGATTAGTAGTAGAACGCGATTTTCCAAAAGATAATTGGTTTTCAAAACACCATGTTTTCACAACTTATAATAATAGCTTCTGCATCAAACTTGGTTTTAAAGTATAGTAACAAACAGAAATGATCAATGTTCTACTAAAATAATTAGAGTTTTAAAAGAACAAGATAACCTAAATTTTTGTAAGATACATAAACGAGGTTTAATAATAAGCATGGATTTTTTAAAGAAATGATGTTTTCGAAAAATACTTCAATGTGATATTGCCAGGTTTGGCCATAACATCTAGGCAGGATTTGGGGTGTTACATTTAGTGGTATCAGAGCTAGGTTCAAAACTAGGTTGTGGTTTTTGGTTTCTTCTAAAACTTGGAATGTTCAAAAAGAAATGTTCCAAAAAATCTGTGAAGTTTTGAAATGTTTTACCGAATGTGTGGTACACCAAGTCTCCGCGCCGATCTTGTAAGTCTTCTAAAACTATTGTTTGTTTTAAACTAAAATGCTATAAATAGAAAATATTGAGACTACTGTAGGTAGAAGACTATACTAAACACTCTAGTTAGTGTGAACTAAAAACTGTAGTAAGACTGCGATCTACGAAAATGAACTCTAAATTACTGATAATGATTTGTATAAAACTTTGCTAATAAATAACTAAAATTGTAAACTGATCTGCATAAAACTGTTAATTCAGATAAAATGCAATTTGATATTGAGCACAAGAGGTACTCACGGACGGGGTACAAGAAGCCGTGGTAGAGGCCGTAGAGGTACTCGAGCTTGGTCCTCGTCATCTGATCATATACCTAATTTGGAGACTAGTGAGACACCGGTTTTACTTGTGACTGAGACTGGGTCGCATGATCAAGTAGCTGGGGACGACGCACTATCTCAAGCCATGTTAAGAATTCTGGAGAGGATCATTGGGACCAATCTGGCACTGGGGGCCGAGGGTCAGTTACAGAACGACTACGGTCTAATGAGGCTGAGATTTTTAGGGGTATTGCTAGAGTTGCCCCTAACGTGGCTGAATATTAGATTGAAACCATAAAGAGAATCATGGATGACCTCAACTACACCTTTGAACAGAAACTAAAAGGTGTAGTGTCCTTGCTGTGAGACGAAGCCTACAAGTGGTGGCTTACAGTTAAAGAGGATACTTAGGCCAACCGATTGACATGGAAATTCTTTAAGACTGCTTTCCAAGGAAAGTATATGGGTGCTAGTTATGTGGATGCCCGGAGGAGGGAATTTATAAATTTGACTCAGGGGGATAAGTTAGTGGCTAAATATGAGGGTGATTTTTTTGTGATTAAGTCGCTATGCACGTGGGATGGTGGCAACTGATTATGAGCAGTGTGTTCATTTCTAGGACGATCTTAGCGATAGTCTGAGAGTATTGATAGCTCCAAAGAGGGAGCAAGATTTTGCCACACTAGTTGATAAGGCAAAGATCATCGAGGAGGTGAAGTGTATAGAGCGTCTGAATAGAGAAAAGGGTAGGAATAAGAGGGATTCGGAGCCCTCAAGTTTCATTCAGAGGTCGAATAAAAAGGCCAGAGTGGATGGGCCGGTCAGAGTTAAGGCCCCTATTGCTGCTACTGGACCGCAGCCATGCGGTGACTATGGTAGACGCCATCAGAATGAATGCTGGAAAAGGATTGGGACATATTTGAGGTGCGAATCACTAGAGCACCGTATCAAAGATTATCCTCGGAGGCTCGATCAGATGCAAGCTACTGGCTAGGGTACTGTTCAGCCATAGAAAGGTGATCAGCAGCCGTTGAGAGGTCGTAACTAGGCCAGAGATAGAAATGGTATGGGCCGTGGTCGTGGAGCATCGGGCAGAGGTGCTGGTCATACTGAGGCGAGCCCTTATCTTAATACAGCCAGAGTTTGGGAAAGGATTCACTATCTACAGCGATGCATCACATGTTGATTTGGGATGTGTGTTGATGCAAGAGGATAAGGTGGTGGCATATGCGCCTCACCAACTTAAGTCCCATGAGGCGAATTATCCGAAACATGACTTAGAGTTGGCCGCGGTGGTATTCACACTAAAAATCTGGAGGCATTACCTATACGGTGAGAAGTGTATCATTTACACAGATCACAAGAGCCTTAAATATCTCCTCACTCAAAAGAGCTAAATCTTAGGCAGCGTAGATAGGTTGAGCTACTTAAGGATTATGACTTTCGATAGAATACCATCCTAGTAAGGCCAATGTAGTGGCTGACGCACTAAGTCATAGGGCTATGACGAATCTGAGAGCGATGTTTGCTCATCTCAGCTTATTTGATGATGGTAGTTTGTTGGTCGAACTCCAAGTTAATCATCGTGGGTTGAGCAGATTTAGGGTAAACAGTTGGAAGATGGGTCTTTGGGTCCTCATTTCCAACAGATTGAGAATGGGAAAACTTCAGATTTTGGACTAAATAGTAAAGGGGTACTGTGTTTCCCTGGGAGAGTCTGTGTACCAAGAGATACTGATTTGAGGCAGTCTATACTACGAAAAGTGCACAGTAGTCCCTATTCTATGCATCCCAGAGGGAATAAAATGTACCAAGACCTTTGAGAGTTATATTGGTGGCCAGGTCTTAATGGTAAAGTTACTGACTTTGTGAGTAAGTGTCTGACTTGCCAACAGGTTAAAGCCAAACATCATTTACCTTCGGGGTTGCTTCAGCAGGTTAAAATCCCATTTTGGAAGTGGGAGAGGGTAACTATGGTCTTCGTTAGTGGGCTGACCCTAACGCCCACTAAGAAGGATGCAGTATGGGTCATAGTGGACCGGATGACCAAGTCAGCCCATTTTATACCAGTACGGACTGACTATTCATTGTAGAAGCTGGCTAAATTGTATGTGGCTAAGATAGTGAGACTGCATGGGGTACCAGTTTCCATCATATCAGATAGAAACCCTTGTTTCACGTCTTAGTTTTGGAAAAAGTTACACGAGGCTTTGGGTACAAGACTAGACTTCATCTGCGATTCACCCCCAGACAGATGGTCAATCAGAAAGGGTGATTCAAATTCTGGAAGATATGTTAAGTTGTTGTGTAATAGATTTCTGAGGCTGTTAGGAAAACTATTTACCATTGGCAGAGTTTTTGTATAACAATAGCTACCAATCTAGCATAAAGATGGCACCTTACGATATGTTATATGGTTGTAGGTGTCGTACTCCGTCGTGTTGGACTGAGTTGGGTGAGCGGCGTGTTCTGGGCCCTGAATTGGTTTCTAATACTAAGGATAAAGTCAAATTAATTCGGGATCGATTGAAGGCAGCATCAGATAGATAGAAGTTGTATGTGGATTTGAAGTGCAAGGAGATTGAGTATTCTGTAGGGTACTTCATCTTTCTTAAGGTCTCATCATGGAAGAAAGTATTTGTAATATCCTAAAATGGGCTTATGCATTTATGCTTAGTTACATGAAATAGCATGCTTGGGTATGTTGTGACTATGTCTAAAGAAATTTGTGAACTTTAGAATAATAAGAAATGCCTTAGAAAAATATCGTATTTTAAGTTTTAATAAGGGAGCTAAGCCTAACAGGGCCTTAAGGAAATTAATAGAGGAAATATGACACACAATTAGGCTTGGAAAAGTGGCTTGGAGGCGCCACTTAGGGCCTTAGAGTGTGACGCCACAAGCAAGGGGGAAGGGCCTAGGTTCGAGTCACAAGGAAAGCAAATAAAAGTATTTATTTTGCTACAAGGAGGAGAGGAAGTGGACAGCACATGGACTCTGGAGAAGAGGAAGTGGACGGCACAGGGACACTTCAAGATTTGGCTAAGGAAGAGTGAAATAAGGGATTTGATAGTGAGAGGAAGAGGTGGCCGGCCTAGGAACTCCTCTGATGAAATATTCGGCCAAGAAAGGAGGGGGTGGATAGCCAAATTTTACAAAGTAATTAAGCCTCTTTTTTCGTTTTCTTTTCTCTTCAAAGCCACCACCTTTCTTTTCTTTTCTTTTGTTCTAGCCAAACTCTCTAAAGACTATCATAGCCAGACTCTTTGAGTCTCATACACTCTCTTCTCTTTTCTTTTTGCTTCCCAAAGCCGAATACTCAAGGGGCTCTAGCCGATTGGTTCTTTAGACTCTCAAAAGCCGAAACTTGTTGTTCAACAATTAGCCTATAGTCGAAACCTTCTGTGGTGTCAAGTAGGAGTGCTGTCGATTTTAGTAAGGGTAAGGCTCACTTATCAATTCATTTATTTCTTTTTCTTAAAAGTCGAAATCAAGATTCTAATGCCTTAATGTTTTGGTCGAAACTATGAAGGATTCTTTCGGGATTTCCATAAGGTCGACTTTTAAGGGAACCATCCGGGATTTTAGATCTAAGGTAAGCGACATAGTGGTAAGTGATCTCCTCCTTAAGCAATCGGTTTTGGGTTCTCATTCTTTTAAGATGCCGAAAGTCATGTTTAACCTTGGTTTTAGGGATGGCCAATTGTGTGTAAGGTCATAGTGATGTGTTCTTTTTGTGTAGTCAACGCTAAGGAGCAGTAAGGACTCTTTCGGGATTCGATTCTTTCGAGGTAAGCCAAGGTGGTATTCGGCCATAGGCCACTTTTCATAAGTTTAAGGTTGTAGCCGATTCTAACATGTGATTTAGTAGGGATTTCGACAGCTTCTAAGGCAAGTGATAATTTCGGGATTTTAGATTGACAAAGGTAAGTGAATATTCTAATTGGCCAAGGCTATATTTGGTGGTTCAAATCTATTTCTTGTTTATTCAAAAACCAAAAACTAACCTGTGAAGTGATCTAGTGCTTGGCCGATTACAAGAGGGATTATAGAAAAGTTTTCGGGATTTGAGAAGTACTCAAATCGGCAAGCAAGGTAAGAAGTTGGTTACATTAAGCCTTTGGGATTTGGTTTTATTGTCGAATGGCTTTTTACTAACATTTTAGGGTTGGCCGAATATAGGAATTGAAGATCTAAAGCGATAGATCGAGTTTCAGGATTTCAGTAAATTCACTAAGTGAATCAGGTGTGTACCCCACACTATTTCTTAACAAGATTTATGGCAATGTTTAATGAATATAAATATAAGTGTCATTAAGAATGTGAAAAGTATGGCTAAGGTACCATACCATGGTACAAAGTACTCAGGTATGTTTTCCTATTCCTATTGGGATTATGATAAGAACTGTTAAAGCACAAGTGTGAATCTAAAAGAATGTGAATAGAAAATATGGCATAATAATGCATGATTCTGTATGACATGGGCATTTGGGTGAATATGAAATGGGAAGTGAATGTGGTGACTATTGTCAAATTATCTGAATGTGGTGACTTCGGTCACATTATCTGAATGTGGTGTCTCATGACACAAAATATTATCTAGTGGCTATGCCACGAATTTATAAGGGCGATGAGCACGTCGACTGCAGCGACTGCCTTCGATAGTGTGTAGCAGATGGAGGGTTGACTTAGTAGTCCCCACGGTGTGCAGGTTGGTACGGGTGATGTGTAGTTGTTGGTAACTAGGCTTGGGCTTGGGAATGCATCATTAATTGTATATTTTGATATGAATGTGTATGACTTGATATGCCTAAGTCTATTTGGACTTAGTGTTTGTGTACACATTGAGTCTGTTTGACTCACCCCATTGTGGGATCATTTTTCAGGTGACGCACAGTGATGGACCGGGCTGGCAAGAGCTTAGTGGTGGCCATGCTCAGCAAGGAATTTTATGATTTGACATTTACTTTTATTTAAGTACTTTCAATTTATTTTGGGTATATTTTGATGTAATAAGGCCATAATATGAACTATCTATACATGCATTTAAATTTACGATATTATGTTTCGAATGTTTTCAAAATTAAAGTTAAGTAATAATTTTTTTAAATAAACTCGTAAATATTATGACATCTAAATACAGATGTTTTCAAAGGCAAAATCTTTAAAATTAAATCGGCTTATCTTTTACTTAAAGTTTTGGGACTCAATAAAGAATTTTTGTAAAAACTTATATTTCACAAAGACAAACTGGTTTCCAACTTGAGCCCAACCTAAATCTAGTTTACTCCCAAAAATCACTTAAATATTTTTCTAAGAATCCACGAATTTGAATCGTTTTTACTCGAGGAATATACCAGATCTGGTAGAGGCTAGTGGGCCGGGTTTGGGGTGTTTTAGTATTGAGATTTGGACGGAAGAGCAAGTTGAGCCCTAGGTTCATTGGGCCTTATCGCATATTGAAACGTTTGGGACCAGTTGCCTATCAACTTGAGTTACCTCCAGAGTTGGATCGAATTCATGACGTATTCTGCGTCCATATGCTAAGGCGTTATTGCTCTGATCCCACACACGTAATTTTGACTAAGGAGATTGAGGTTAGATTGGACCTAACTTTTGAGGAGGAATCGGTTCAGATCTTAGATCGTGATGTGAAAGTCTTGAGGAAGAAGTCTATCCCACTGGTTAAGGTACTTTGGCGCAATCACAGTTCAAAGAAGGCCACATGTGAGCCTGAAAAGACGATGCGTCAACAATACCCTCATCTATTTTGATAGGTAAATTTTGAGGCCAAAATTTCTTTTAGGGGGTAGAGTTGTAATGCCCCAAAATTTAGATATTTATTTTTTTGCATGTTTTTAATATAAATACCTATCTACTTTAGTGGCCGAGTGATTTGGGTGTGTTTGGGAGTGTCTGAAAAGTCCTGGGTTGGGGCCTAGGCTTGTGTAGAATTTTGGTTTTTTAGGGAATAAAACCCTTGCATTTAGTTAGCAGGTTTTTAAATATATGTGGGTAAAGCATGACATTAAAAGCCTGCTGGTCTAAGGGGTAAGTGGCGTGCTACCTAGGCCAGAGGACTGAGGTTCGAATCTTGGTAGTGGCAAGGGAATATTTATTTTGTTGTTGTGCTATGGGAGGTGATGGAGTTTGACTGAAACACTGAAGTAGTTGAGAAGAATTCAAATTATGTGGTTAAGGGAAGGTGTAAGCAGGTGGAGATATTTGAGGAGGGATTTTAGGAGAAAATCAATGGATGAGGGGAGAGGTAGAGGTGTGCCAAATTTGGACTCTTAGGAACTCAAGAATTTGGCTAGGGAGGGGTTCCTCATTTCGGTTCTGTGTTGCTTTTCCCTTTGTCGAATTCTCCCTCTGTCATAACCCTCTCCTCCTCTAAACTATTTCTTTTTCTCCCTTTCTGCCACCACACTCTTCTAGTTCTCTGCCGATTTGGATTGCTCTTCCTAACACCCTGCTTGTGTTGGCCGAACACCCCTATCATTTTCTTCTCATCTTTCCTTTTCTCCTTTTTCTTGCTTTTGGCCGAATGCACCCTCTTCCCCTACCCTCGCTGTGCCGAATTTTTCTTTGATCTTTACTGATTTAGTGTTCCTTGCTAGGCTACGGTTTGGTACTTTCGGTAAGTTGATACTCGTTTTGGGCTTAAATCTTGCTTGTAGATACTTGTTAATAAGGGGTTTCGATTGGATTGCAGGTAATAATCCCAAGTTTTAGTTATTATCATTTCCAGTGAGTAAAGTGTGTAGAGATTCGATTGTCAATGAAGGTAAGCGGCTGGCGATTAAGTGGTTAAGTATTTTGATTTGGGTTCGTTTTAAATTCAATTGATATGTGAGTAACCAAATTTTATGGGTGAACATAGGTTCTGGAGTGATCGAGGACTGCCTGCGCATCTTTTCGGATCTAGGTATGTAACAGTACTATCATAAACGGTATCAGTGAAATGCCGAAAAGTGTAAACACTGCCCAAATTGTAATTCGACAAAAGCCAAAAAGTATGACATTAACGCTACACGAGCATGCACTCACTCGTGTGGTAAATTGAACGCATAAAACATGAGCGTTAGACTACTGAGGCCACCGTAAGCGATTTCGTGCTCTTGGGCCATGTTGGGCTAAAATGGGTTGTGTGGGCCCATGGGCTTGTGGGCCCCACACGTGTGAACCGCACAAACATGTGGAGAATTTTGGGCCAAGTTGTAAGTTACATGGCCTAGCCCATTTTTGGGCTAAGTGGGCCACACAAGCATATGGGCCCACATGGGCCGCATTATGGGCATTGGGCTCGTTTGCATTATTTGACTATTAAGGTTGCACGGGTCGCTCGGGACGACTATGGACCTACTAATGGGTCGGTAAGTACACTTAGACCCCAAACTGATAAAATGACTATTATGCCCCTATGTTATGTACGACCGTATATGAGCATGCCATGAGATATATATATATATGTTGCATTTATGTGTGATATGTTGCATGGGATGGGATTAATATGATTGGAAGAAGTGTACTCTACTAGCAGCTCTGCTGCAAATACTGTTTAGTGTCGCAACCGGTACTAATTTTTGGAGTGTAGGGATGGGTGGGTGATTTTATCCCCACATGGAGTGTTGGGCTGGACAGAGTGGAGTGTAGAGGCTGGACGGGTAGGATTTCTGATTGCATGCTTAAACTGTTATGGGCTAAGGCCCACACTGATACTATTATGGGCTAAGGCCACACTGATACTGTAATGGGCTAAGGCCCAACTAGACTGAACTGTTATTGACTTGGGCTTAGGCCCAGACTGTACTTGCTTAAAAGCATGATTGGATGTTTAATTGCATGGGGTTACACACTGAGTTTTCATAAACTCGCCTTTTTGTTTATCTGTACAGGTAATCCCTAGACTTAGGCGGATCGGTGCTGCGCAAGATTTGGAAGGGACCACACAACCGCACCTATATATATTTTAATTTATTTTCCATAAGTTTAATTTGGGTTTTCGTTATGTAATAAGGCCTCTTAATTTTTAACTTTTAATTTGGGGATTTTATTTTTTTTATTTACATTTGATTAGTAGTACACCACAGTTTTCCAAAAGATAATTGGTTTTCAAAACACCACGTTTTCGCAACTTATAATAATAGCTTCTGCATCAAACTTGGTTTTAAAGTATAGTAACAAACAGAAATGATCAACGTTCTACTAAAATAATTCGAGTTTTAAAAGAACAAGATAACCTAAATTTCTATAAGATACATAAATGAGGTTTCATATTAAGCATGGATTTTCTAAAGAAACGATGTTTTCGAAAAACACTTCAATGTGATATCTCCAGATTCGGCCATAACGTCTGGGTCGGGTTTGGGGTGTTACAGGTATAGTTAGTTCAAAATTTTTTTCCTACTCGGTTTATTTTTTCCATGCTTTGAACTCTAATGCAGTAATATTTCCCTGAAAATCCCTTCTGATTTTTTTTTTCATTTGTGCCTATACAATCGAGACTTTTATCGATAGTTTTAGTAAGGGTTATACTAGTCATACCGCACCGTTTCAATAACCATGGATTTTACCGAATGTTTTCTTTTTAATTCGAACATCCTATACTTCTACAAATATAATTACCTATTTGTATCTACCTTTATTACTTGGTATAATTAATCTCTTTTTCCTATTTATAGTTTAATAAAATGAATTAATTAGTCTAAATATAAACAACCTAAATTATTTAATTTCAAGCTAAATTTACAATCTAAACTAACAACCTAGGTATATGTTCCTAACCAATCACTTGTATTTCTACAAGCTCAAGTAGAAATAAAACACATAAAATTGAAATTAAAAATGACTAAAAACAAAACAAAATAACAGAAAATTTTAAAAAGTTTCCTATGTCACCCCCACACTTTATTCGGCACATTGTCCCTAATGTGCTATAAAAAATAACAAAAAGAGGTTACTCGATTGGCATGATACGTGCAATATAACTGGTGGGACTACTCCTTTCGATTTTGTCTCGCTCTTGTAGTACCATAAAAAAATTGGGATTCCTATAAAGAAAAGCTAATCACAAATAGAGGTGTAAATGAATAGAACGTTCGATGAACTATTCATGAATCATTCATATAGCATTTGTTTGTTCATTTATTAAGCTAAATAAACGAGTATGAACAAAGTTTTTATGTTTGTTTAACAAGCTCGTTTATTGGCTCGTTTATTTATTAATGATATTTTCTTATAAAAATTCCATTAGTATATATTAATAAAATTATCTCAAAACTCGATTATTGTTCCATTAGTATATATTAATAAAATTATCTTGGTTTCTATTTTTCATTTATCATATAATTATTAATATTTATATTTGGTTATTTTATATCTAAACAATATATGTGTGTATGTGTGTGTGTATGTATTAATTATTTGTTTGTTTGTTTATTTATTATTTATTAACATTGTTCATGAACATGTTCAATTATATGTTCATGAACATGTTCGTTTAATGTTCGTGAACATGTTCGTTTAATGTTCGTGAGCATTAAACAAACGAACATGAACACACATAATTTTAAATAGACGAACATGAACAAAAATTTGAAATTCTTAACGAACACAAACTAAACACAAAGAAGATTAAAAATAAACAAACAAACATGAACAGAGGTTTATTCGTTCAAGCTCGGTTCATTTACAGCCCTAAACACAAACTATAGATATAATAAAATAAAATTCTAATTAAACTAACTAAAAGAAACAACCAAAAATAAAATAAGTCTTAAAAACATAATTCCAAAATAAAAATTAAAAATGTTTAGAATTAGTCGGAATCGAAACTCTGCATTAGCTTCGTCCGGTTCGCCCACTAATTCTGGATTTTCTTCAGGATCTTCTTCTGGGTCTACCACTAATATACCTCGGGGTCTTCCTCCGGATCCTCCTTTGGATCTTTTTCTACCATTATCTTGTTGGATTCCACCTTTGCCTCGTATTTTGCTATTGAGAACTGAGGTAGCCTAAACCCGTTTTTTTGTGCATAGTTCTCGTAGATTGGTCCCTCTTTATGCATCCATCGAATTATCTATCCACTCACATCTAGGTACGGCTTTGACTTAATAACCCTCTTTTGTTTATAAAGTCCCATCATATGTTTCACACTCGGCTCTCGTATCGAATACTTCGTTGGTTGTGAGTAGCTCTCCGATCATCCCATCGATTCCTTACTATCTCAGACTCGGAGAGAAACTTTTTTTCCCGAGCAATTACCTTCATCCATGGTACATCCATTTGATGATTCTTCTCGGTCTCCTTTAAATATGCATAAAATTCCTCATTCTTACAGAGGATTTTTGTTGAACTACTCGAAAGTTATTTTCTAGCTCCCTTTCTCGGATGTTGGCATGGTTGTTCATTATGGATTCACTGTCAAAAAGGTTGCTCCACATGATTTTGAGGTTATGGAACAGTTGAAAGGCTAAGAATTCATGGAATCTCAAGAAGGGGATAGCGAAGGGTATTCGGTTTCTTGTAGAGGCTTGAAGGGTGCGGTGCGTCTTCTAATAAAGACAATTTATAGAAGTCATCTATGGTTGAAACACCCCAAACCCGGCCCAAAAAGCCTGACCGGATTTGATATGTTCCTCGAATAAAACTTTAGCAATTTCTCGTTTTGTTTAAGAAAAACTTGATGAATTTGTATAAAACAGATTAGCTTAATATTTAGGTTAAAATCAAATTTAAATAAATTTGAATCTTCTTAAAACATTATTTTTAAGAGAGATTTATAAGTTAAAAGAAAACCAAATTTTATGAAAAATTTTACTTATTATTGTAAAACATATATATATTAGTGTCAAAAGCAGTTTAAATTATTTATCGAAAACCATTTAGTTATTTAATTAAATATTGTTCATAGCGAATAAAAATTCAAGCATAAAAATTAAAAAGCAGTTCATAGTGGCCTTATTACAAAAATAGCAAAACCCATAATAAATTCTAAGTAATAAAATATGCTTAATAAGTTTAATTAGGAGAAACTCAAAATACTTTGTTGAGCAATGGCCACCACGTAGTCCTCATTGACCCGATCCATCGTGCTAAGAGTTATCTGAAAAATTATCCCACAAAAGGGTGAGTCATAAACTCAATGTGTAACAAAAACACTAAAAGCCCAATTGATCATGGCCTTTAAGCCCATTTAATAACACATATAGCCATAAGCCAATTTAAGTCATACTTAGCCATAAGCCCATTTTTATAGAAAATCAAATCAAATCATTTAGAAATCACATGGATAAATATATAATGAAATGCAAACCCGGCCCACCTAGATATCCATCCGCTACACACCACCCGTACCAACCAATCACACCGTGGGGATTACTAAATCGACCCTCCATCTGCTACACACCATTGAAGGCAGTTGCTGCAGCCAACATGGACATCGCCCTTATAATTTTGTGGCATGGCCACCAGATAATTGTGACCGAAGTCACCGGATTCAAAATATGTGACCGAAGTCACCAGATTCACATATGTGACCGAAGTCACCGGATTCAAAATATGTGACCGAAGTCACCAGATAATGTGGTAAAAACCACCGGACACTTCCCCTTTATCAATAACACCTATATGCCCATGCACATACATATTATTTAGTTTTCATGCCATTTACCCCAAAATCATAGCAAAATCATATTTATCTCACATTTAGGCATATAGCAAAATTAGCAAAATATTGGGGTTAAACATACCTAAATATCGTATACCACTGAATGGTACCCGCAACCATTATTACACATATTTTCATACAAATCACATTTAATATAGATCTATGAGATTTTAGTATAATGTTACACACCTTATGACAGTGAGAACGATACCTTCCCGCTCGTCAACACCTAGTTAATTATCACACTTGATTAGAACACACTAATACTTATAATCTATACTATTGATGAGAGATCTAAATCCTTACCCGCGAAATCTCGGACAACCGTTATACGTGGTTTCTCTCCTATAGATGGATCAAAACCCGATGACAACCCACTAACGAAAAGTGATTTGGTTGTATGCATACGACTTCAAATAAACGATCTTCGTTAGCGAGTGTCCACAACCCGTGGAAAATCTCTTATCGCCGATCATGACCCTTCGTTTGAAGTTTGAGGGTATATGAGCCTCCCTCTTCCAAACACTCCTTACCGCTCTTTTCGAACCTATCTTATTAGTCCCAAAATCACCCCTAAAATAAAGTCGATTAGTAATCTATCTAAAAGAAACAATATAACCGAAAATGATAATCCTTACCTTGGATGATTTCGACAGATCTCTCTTAAAACGTTGGCTACCAAAAAGAATCCTTAAATCCCCTTCAAAGATTCGGCCTAGGAGAAAATGAGAGAAATAAGTTCCTAAAATCGGCTATTCTAAAAGGAAAAAAATAATGAGAACACTTAACAAAAATCCTTACTTGACTACTTGAAGATTCGGCCTTAATGATTTAGAAAAAGAGAATTGGTGATTTCGACTTGCACAAAAAGAGAAGAGAAAGATAGTGATTTCTTTGGCTATAATGGTTTCGGTTTTCAATAAAAGAAAAGAAAGGAGAAGATGAAAATGGTAGATGATGATTCGGTTTGACAAAAGAGAGGAAAAGAATGGTGGTTTTGGTTTTGGTAGAAGATGGTTTCGGTTGAGAGAAAGAAGAAGAAAGAAAAAGAGAGAAAGTAAAAGATTGAAAGAAGAAGATGATGATGATGATTTTCAAAAGAAAAGAGATGGGTTTAGAAGCTTATGTGCATTCGGCCATGAGGGAAAAAGTGAAGAAAAAGCTCTTTGGAACTTTGGTATTTTCGGTTACAAAGAGGAAGAAAGATGATATGCTTTGAAGAAAAGAAACTAAAAAGACTACTCAAAACCGAAATGGTAAAGTACCAAATGGCTAAATGAAAAGAAAAAGTTTCTCTTTTGTGTATTATGCAATCGGCTAAGAAACAAGGTTTTGAGAAAAGGGAAATGATGAACAAATTGGTTAAATTTTGGCCAACATACACCCCTAATGCCTATGCAAAAATTCGGCCAACCTATGCCAACATGATCCCCTTGTTCCTCCTCATTTCTTCCCCATCAAATCCCTTGATTCTATCACAATTAAACCATCCCCCTTTAGCCTCTTATGCTGTCTAGGTTCATAGTCAAATGACCATAAAAAAGCTTCCAAAACAACATCCCCTCTTCAAGCCCTTTGTCCCCCTATCTTACCATAACTTCATGATTCCATGCCATAACTTCTAACTTGCCTTTTACTTATGGTCTACTAACCAAAAATAAAAAGATGTCCATCCATTCTAGAATAATCTTGGCCGACACTATAGGAAAGAAATAAAAAATATAATTCTTCCACTTGTTAGCTAGGGATTCAACCTCTCCTCAAGCATTCATCCATGCCCTTACCACCTTGCCAATTGACTTATTATGCTTAAAACCTCTTATCAATATTTCTTAAAGCCTATCTTGCTTAGCTCCATCTTAATTATTAAAAATATAATATTTCTCTAAGATTTCACTTACATATTTGAAGTTCAAAACTTCCCAAAACACACTCAATTATACTTAGGCATGCAACAACATTCAATTAAGTAAAGATGCATAACCCTTAATTCAGATGTTACGCTTCTACCCCTTAAAATAATTTCGACCTCGAAATTACATGGCTAGAACAAGTGAGGGTATTGCTATCGCATCGCTTCCTCCGATTCCCACGAAGCTTCTTTTGATCCATGATTACGCCATAATACTTTGACGAGAGGAATCAATTTTCTCCGTAAAACCTTTACATCTCGCTCCAGGATTTGAATTGGCTCCTCTTCATATGACAAATCTGGTCTTAATTCCACCTCCTCAACTGGCACTACATGAGATGGATTCGACCGGTAACGGCGTAACATTGAAACATGGAACACATCATGCATTTGCTTCAACTCCGGAGGCAATTCTAACTGATATGCCACAGGTCCGACTCGCTTCAAAACCCGATAAGGTCCAATGAACCTAGGACTTAACTTCCCATTGCGACCAAATCTCATCACCTTTTTCCAAGGTGAAACCTTCAGGAATACTTGATCCCCCACAGCAAACTCTATTTCTTTCCGCTTAAGATCCGCGTACGACTTTTGCCTGTCAGATGCTTCTTTTAACCGAGCCCGAATTACCTTAACTTTTTCTTCGGATTCAACCACTATTTCTGGACCCAAAATATGTCATTCCCCTAGTTCTGTCCAACACGTAAGAGTGCGACACTTCCATCCATATAGTGCTTCATATGGTGCCATCTGAATACTGGCTCGGTAACTGTTGTTGTACGCAAATTCTACTAACGGTAAGAACTCCTCCCGACTTCCTCTGAAATCCATCACACATCCCTTAACATATCCTCTAAGACTTGAATTACTCGCTCGACCGGCCGTTAGATCGTGGATGAAATGCCGTCTTGAAGTCCAACACGGTGCCCAAAGCTCGATGCAATGCTTTCCAAAACCGAGGCGTAAACCTCGGATCCCTATCTCAAATAATCGACACCGCACTCTATGCAATCTCACAATCTCACCATATATAACTTCGCCAATTTACGCAAAGAGTAATCAACCGAATCGGGATAAAATGTGCAGATTTCGTCAATCGATCCACTATCACCCATACCGAGTCTTTCTTAGTAGGCATAGGAGGAAGCCCACTAACAAAGTCCATGGTGATTCTCTCCCACTTCCACTGCGGAATCTTTATCGAATGTAGTAATCCCGAAGGTACTTGATGTTCAGCCTTGACTTGCTAACACGTTAAGCACTTTCCTACAAACTCCGTAACTTTCCGCTTAAGACCAGGCCACCAAAACTGATCTCACAAATCTCGGAATAACTTACTTCCTCCAGGATGCATAGCATATGGGCTACCATGCGACTCCTGAAGAATCTTTTGCCTCAACTCTTGATCCCTCGGCATACAGATTTTATCGTTAAAACACAATACCCCATCATTGTTAATACCAAAATCTTTTAATTCCCCATTCTGTACCTGCCGTAGTTTAGTATTCAGATCTTTGTCTACCAACTGTCTCTCTTTCACTTGACTCAACCATGTCAGCTTAACTTGTAATTCTACCAGCAAGCTTCCGTCATCATAAAGACTAAGATGTGCAAACATCGCCCTTAGATCTAACACCACTTTCTAACTTAGAGCGTCTGCCACCACATTCGCCTTGCCCGGGTGGTACTCAATAGAACAGTCGTAGTCTTTCAACAACTCTATCCACCTTCGTTGTCTCAAATTCAGTTCCTTCTGAGTCAGTAGATATTTCAGACTCTTGTGGTCCGTGTATATCACTGACTTTTCCCCATATAAATAATGTCTCCAAACTTTAAGAGTAAAAACCACCGCTGCCAACTCTAAGTCATGCGTCAGGTAATTAACCTCGTGTGGTCTCAACTATCGAGACGCATATGCAACTACCTTTCCGTCTTGCATCAGAACACATCTTAATCCTGTGTGAGAAGCGTCACAGTACACCACGAAATCCTTCCTTGCTTCAGGCTGAATCAAAACTGGAGCTTCAGTTAAAACCCTCTTAAGCTTCTCAAAGTTCTCTTGCTGTTTATCAGCCCACACGAAAAGTACTTCCTTTCTCAACAATTTCGTTAAAGGTGCAGCTATCGATGAGAATCCTTCGACGAATCTTCTATAGTAGCCTACTAATCCCAAGAAACTGCGAACCTTAGATATGGACTTAGGTGGTTTCCAATCTAGCACAGCCTCAATCTTCCGAGGATCCACCCTTATCCCTTCCGCAGACACCACATGGCCTAAAAACGCAACCTCCTTCACCAAAATTCACACTTCTTTGAATTTGGCATAAAGTTTCTTCTCCTTAAAACTTGCAACACAATCCGAGATGCTTATCATGTTCCATTTCGGACTTAGAATACACCAGGATGTCGTCTATGAATACCACAACGAACTGATCCAAGTAGGGCTGAAAAACCCGATTCATCATATCTATGAACGCAATTGGGCGTTAATCAATCCGAATGGCATTACCAAAAATTCATAATGCCCATATCTAGTTCGAAAAGCTGTCTTATGGATATCTACTCCTTTCACTTTGAGCTGATGATACCCCGACCTTAGATCTATCTATGAGAATACCGCAGCTCCCTTAAGCTGATTGAACAAGTCGTCGATCCTTGGCAAAGGATACTTGTTCTTAATGGTCAGCTTATTCAACTGCCGGTAGTCTATACACATCCGCATCGATCCGTCCTTCTTTTTCACAAATAGGACCGGTGCTCCCTATGGAGACACACTAGGTCGGATAAAACCACGATCAAGTAACTCCTGGATCTGAGCCTTAATGTCAACCAACTCCTTGATTGCCATTCTATACGGAGTAATAGAAGCCGCACCGTTCGATAATAATTCAATCCCAAATTCTACCTCTCGATCCGGAGGCAATCCTAGACAGTTCTTCCGGAAAAACATCTACAAATTCTCTTACAATCCTGACTCCTTCAACAGTTGCTTCTTTAGCCTCCAAGGCACTAACCAACATCAGAAAAGCCACACATCCCTTTCTAACCATCTTTTCTTCCTTAAGAGCGGATACTACATTTGATAAGTAGTTCCGTCTCTCGCCCAACACTACAACTTCTTTGTCATAAATAGTTCTTAAGGACATCCGCTTAGCAGCACAATCCACATTTGCACGATATTTCACTAGCCAGTCCATGCCTAAGATCAGGTCGAATTCCCCGAATGGCAACTCCATTAAATTAGCCGAAAATTGCATCCCTTGAACTTCTAAAGGCACTTCCTTAAAAGTTTGTCTATTACTACTTATCATCCTAAAGGACAAAATACGATCATCTTCCTAGGTACGATTCGAAGTCACATGCAAAGTTCCGGATACTTCACTAGCGATGTAAGAGTGAGTTGACCTATATCTATCAAAGCAATAAAGGCAACCCAAAATCGAAGCGTGCCGTGATAACATCGGTGCATCACCGTGTCTTCTCTACGATGAATCGCATATACGGACACTGGCCGTCTCGCCTCGAGCTACCATCGCCTCTGCACAAGTCCCGCGACCTCTACCAGAACCATTACTCCTTCCATTTGGACCACGACCCCTTATTGGCTGCTGTCCACCTCTGCCAGCCTGATTAATATCCTGACCTGCTGGACGATTCTTATCTGAATTCATCGGGCAATCCTTGATCATATGATCTTTAGACCCGCACTTGAAACATCCCCCGGTCTTTTTCCAACATTCTCCGGGTGCATCTTTCCACATTGAGCACAAGCACGATGTTGTCCTCCCGTAGCAGTCTGCTGACCTCGTGGCCCATCAATTCTTGGTTTCTTTTGAAAATTCCCGGATGACCCTGAAGACCCAAAGCTCCTCTTATTCTTATTCTGGCCTCTATCCCAGTTCTATCTCTCAGTTGCTTAACTTCTTCAGCTATTCTTGCCCTATCCACTAACACTGCAAAGTCTCTTTCCTGGTGCGAGCAATCAACACTCAGCAGTTCATCTCTCAGTCCATCCTCGAATCTGACACACCGCTCATATTCAGTTGCTACTATCCCTCTAGCATATCGGCTAAGTCGCAAGAACTCTTCTTCATACTCAGCTATCGACTTATTTCCTTGCACTAAATTCAAAAACGCCTTTCTCTGGGAGTCGATGTAGCTAGCTCCAATGTATTTCCCTTCAAATTTAACTTTAAAATACCCCCAATCCACTTGATCCACAGGGGTACTCTCCTTGATAGTGAGCCACCACTGGTAGGCCTCATCACGGAGTAGTGAAACAACACCTTTCACTTTTCTTGAAGAAGCAGTCTAAATCGTCCATGATCCTCTCAATCGCCTCTAACCAAGATTCGCTACATTTGGGGCTACTCCAGATACTCCCTAAAACCTCACTCCATTTGATCTAAGTCTCTCAGCTACTGACTTTTGAGACCCATTCCCCGTACTAGCTTCTGCTACTCGTTCCAAAACTCGCAGCACAACTTGTGATACTGCGTCACCTCCTTCATTTTACTCTTGAAATTCCACCCCAACAGCTGGTGGCGAAACTTCATTTTCGGAACCTTGACCAGATCTAACTGGTTCTGACACAGCCATTCTTCCTCTACCACGTCCACGACGACCACGTCCCCTAGAACTCATGTCTACTACGCGTCTTATCTGTTTTTACGAAAAGGTCTTATACATTAGAGTCTTTTCACTTCTTATTAAAAGAAAGTTTTATGTAACAAATATTTATTCAGTGGTTTTTTCGTAGTAGTACACATACACCTAGGGTCCATGTCTCTAAAGTATAGTTTCCTTAGGCTTATCATACATTCATATCACTTTATCAATAAAAGTACTTACCTGATGGACCTGGGCTGAGAACTTGGGTGCCATGCTTCTATAAAACCATTTTAACTTAAGAAAACTTTCAAAAAGTCATTTGGGCCTGATTTTGAAAACGTTGTGGGCTTCACAACCCAAGGCCGAGAGTTTAAAATTGGGCTCTGATACCAAGTTAAAACACCCTAAACCCGGCCCAAAAAGCCTGATCGGATTTGATATGTTCCTCGAATAACACTTTAGCAATTTCTCGTTTTGTTTAAGAAAAACTTGATGAATTTGAATAAAACAGACTAGCTTAATATTTAGGTTAAAATCAAATTTAAATAAATTTGTATCTTCTTAAAACATTATTTTTAAGAGAGATTTATAAGTTAAAAGAAAACCAAATTTTATGAAAAATTTTACTTATTATTGTAAAACATATATATATTAGTGTCAAAAACAGTTTAAATTATTTATCGAAAACCATTTAGTTATTTAATTAAATATTGTTCATGGCAGAATAAAAATTCAAACGCAAAAATTAAAAACAGTTCATAGTGGCCTTATTACAAAAATAGCAAAACCCAAAATAAATTCTAAGTAATAAAAATACGCTTAATAAGTTTCATTAGGAGAAACTCCGAAATACTTTGTTGAGCAATGGCCACCACGTAGTCCTCGCTGACCCGATCCATCGTGCTAAGAGTTATCTGAAAAATTATCCCACAAAAGGGGTGAGTCATAAACTCAATGTGTAACAAAAACACTAAAAGCCCAATTGATCATGGCCTTTAAGCCCATTTAATAACACATATAGCCATAAGCCCATTTAAGTCATATTTAGCTATAAGCCCATTTTTATAGCAAATCAAATCAAATCATTTAGAAATCACATGGATAAATATATAATGAAATGCAAACCCGGCCCACCTAGATATCCATCCGCTACACACCACCCGTACCAACCAATCACACCGTGGAGATTACTAAATCGACCTCCATCCGCTACACACCATCGAAGGCGCTTGCTGCGGTCAACATGCACATCGCCTTTATAATTTTGTGGCATGGCCACAGATAATTGTGGACCAAGTCACCGGATTCAAAATATGTGACCAAGTCACCAGATTCACATATGTGACCAAAGTCACCGGATTCAAAATATGTGACCAAGTCACCAGATAATGTGGTAAAAACCATCTGAACACTTCCCTTTATCAATAACACCCATATGCCCATGCACATACATATTATTTAGTTTTCATGCCATTTACCCCAAAATCATAGCAAAATCATATTTATCTCACATTTAGGCATATAGCAAAATTAGCAAAATATTGGGGTTAAACATACCTGAATATCGTATACCACTGAATGGTACCCGTAACCATTATTACACATATTTTCATACAAATCACATTTAATATAGATCTATGAGATTTTAGTATAATGTTACACACCTTATGACAGTGAGAACGATACCTTCCCGCTCGTCAACACCTAGTTAATTATCACACTTGATTAGAACACACTAATACTTATAATCTATACTATTGATGAGAGATCTAAATCCTTACCCTCGGAATCTCGGACAACCGTTATACGTGGTTTCTCTCTGATAGATGGATCAAAACCGATGATAACCCACTAACGAAAAGTGGTTCGATTATGCATACGACTTCAAATAAACGATCTTCGTTAGCGAGTGTCCATAACCCGTGGAAAATCTCTTATCGCCGACATGACCCTTCGTTTGAAGTTTGAGGGTATATCAGAGCCTCCCCTCTTCCAAACACTCCTTACCGCTCTTTTCGAACCTATCTTATTAGTCCCAAAATCACCCCTAAAATAAAGTTGATTAGTAATCTATCTAAAAGAAACAATATAACCGAAAATGATAATCCTTACCTTGGATGATTCTGACAGATCTCTCTTAAAACGTTGGCTACCAAAAAGAATCCTTAAATCCCCTTCAAAGATTCGGCCTAGGATAAAATGAGAGAAATAAGTTCCTAAAATCGGCTATTCTAAAAGGAAAAAAATAATGAGAACACTTAACAAAAATCCTTACTTGACTACTTGAAGATTCGGCCTTAATGATTTAAAAAAAGAGAATTGGTGATTTTGACTTGCACAAAAAGAGAAGAGAAAGATAGTGATTTCTTTGGCTATAATGGTTTCGATTTTCAATAAAAGAAAAGAAAGGAGAAGATGAAAATAGTAGATGATGATTCGGTTTGAAAAAAGAGAGGAAAAGAATGGTGGTTTTGGTTTTGGTAGAAGATGGTTTCGGTTGAGAGAAAGAAGAAGAAAGAAAAAGAGAGAAAGTAAAAGATTGAAAGAAGAAGATGATGATGATGATTTTCAAAAGAAAAGAGATGGGTTTAGAAGCTTATGTGCATTCGGCCATGAGGGAAAAAGTGAAGAAAAGGCTCTTTGGAACTTTGGTATTTTCGGTTACAAAGAGGAAGAAAGATGATATGCTTTGAAGAAAAGAAACTAAAAAGACTACTCAAAACCGAAATGGTAAAGTACCAAATGGCTAAATGAAAAGAAAAAGTTTCTCTTTTGTGTATTATGCAATCGGCTAAGAAACAAGGTTTTGAGAAAAGGGAAAAGATGAACAAATTGGTTAAAATTTTGGCCAACATACACCCTAATGCCAATGCAAAAATTCGGCCAACCTATGCTAACATGATCCCCTTTTTCCTCCTCATTTCTTCCCCATCAAATCCTTTGATTCTATCACAATTAAACCATCCCCCTTTAGCCCCTTATACTGTCTAGGTTCATAGTCAAATGACCATGAAAAAGCTTCCAAAACAACATCCCCTCTTCAAGCCCTTTGTCCCCCTATCTTACCATAACTTCTTGATTCCATGCCATAACTTCTAACTTGCCTTTTACTTATGGTCTACTAATCAAAAATAAAAAGATGTCCATCCATTCTAGAATAATCTTGGCCGACACTATAAGAAAGAAATAAAAAATATATAATTCTTCCACTTGTTAGCTAGGGGATTCAAACCTCTCCCCTCAAGCATTCATCCATGCGCCCTTACCACCTTGCCAATTGACTTATTTTGCTTAAAACCTCTTGTCAATATTTCTTAAAGCCTATCTTGCTTAGCTCCATCTTAATTATTAAAAATTTAATATTTCTCTAAGATTTCACTTACATATTTGAAGTTCGAAAAACTTCCCAAAACACACTCAATTATACTTAGGCATGCAACAACATTCAATTAAGTAAAGATGCATAACCCCTTAATTCAGGATGTTACAATGGTTTGCCTTGTCATGCAAACTTGAGGAATATCTCTGAAGATTGCGTCACACCAAGAACAGAAAGTTGCCGAAAAAATGGCCTGTGTGGCACAACACAGAGTAGATATGGCACGACATGATAGGAACTTTTCCCATATTTTTGTCCCGAAGTGGTCGTGCCGCGCCACAAGGTATGCATGGCGCGAAACGAATTGATTTTTTATGTTTCCTTCTTTGAAATGTGTGTGTTGCACCATAAATTTTCTATGTTGTGACACAACTTCGATTTAACCCCTCTAGGACTTGTCAAAATTCGTTAGTTTTCCATAGTTGACTCCAAATGACTCCTGGCTCTTCCGTTACTTTCGAAACCTATTTTCTTTCAATTCTAACATAAAATTAAAAATCTAAATCCTAACAACTAACTAACAATAAAAACAACGAAAAATAAAATCTATAATAAAACAAATTTAAAAATGAAGTCCTTTTTCAGAGTCGAGACGATCTGTATCACCCCCAAAGAAGAACTTCCAACTAGTTCTCGACAATTTGATCTGTCTTTTCTTCCACCGTCGATAATTCTAAACCAGTACTCTTGGTCGATTCCAAAGATATCGCCTTATCTTCGAACAACACGACATCCAAATCACAAGCGGTGGCAAATCCAAGCCAACCCCAAATTATTTTTCGTGGTATTATTGGGTTGAGCCTCCTCACCTCCATGCCGCAAGAAGCTTTGGTTGCCCGAGCTTTGTCTTCATCATTGAATGAGAATGAGATAAAATCATTGACTTCTTAAGCTAATACCTTCTCGGTTATGGTCAGAAAGTGTAACAATTCGTCTACACTTTCATTCAAAATTGGTTGAATCTCCTCTACCTCTAATTTTACTGCTACATTTACTACTACCTCTATCTCTATATCTACATTTATGTTAACAGGATCGGAAATGTCTTTGGTTATATCCAATTCGTTCCCGTCTCCGGATCCAAACTCTTGTTTACTTTTTCGATTTAATTCCAAATGATTGTCATAGTTCATGTTGGAAAATCTTGTTTGGAAAACGCAGTGGAAAATAAATTTAGAGAAAAACTAGAGTTTTAATTTTTTTTCCTAAACAAGAACTTGGTTGTGATATCTAAAGTAATAAACACTTAATCAAAATTGTACCTTTTCGATTCGTCTAGAATGAATGCTTCGACCGAATAGTCTTCTCTTCTATCCTCAAGCTCACCTCTGCCGAGTGTGGGCTCACTTCGAATCAAAAAATATTTACAAAAATTACCAATGGGATAATTTCGTAATTTCTCTAAACTTTTAGACCAAGTTGTAAATAAGAAAAATATCTCTAGAAATTTTCTGAAATAATTTCTTCAGAGAATTTTCTCTCTACCACTTTTTCTTGAATTCAAGTGTGTTAAAAATAATGACCCAAACCTCTCTTTATATAGGGAGAGTTTAGAGAGTTCAACTATGATTAAACTTAATCACTTTAATATTAAATTAATAAAATACTATTAAGATAAGTATTAAATTAAATTAATATTAAATCTATTAAAATATTATTATTTTTGGAATAATTAATCTGAAATCAAAATCTCTAGTAAAGTCTTAATAAGAGTGTAATTCTTCCACTACTCAACCACCGAAGACCCACCGTCGCCAACCATTTTTTGGCCATCAGAATACCGTTGTCGCAACCCTTGGCACCTCGAGCAATTTTTGTTTGGGCCAATGATGACCTGACTGTTTCGGTCCAGCCACCGGATGGACCGTCGGCCCACTTTCACATACCAGGCTCGATTCGACCAATTTTTGGGTCTTGGTCTCGATTTTGGGCTCTCGAGTCTAATTTACGATCTCAGATCCAATTTTCAAGGTCAATTACCCATTGGGCCAATTTTCTGATTGAAAATTAATTTCCAAAAATATCATATTAATTTTAATTAATTTGATTAATTTAATTTTACTTGATCAAAATTAATTTTCTCAAAAATTACTTAGATTTTCCAAATTAATTTTTCAAGAAAATTCTTTAATCAAATTCTCAAGTTGAATATTCCTTATGACCGCCCAAATTAATTCCACGTCGAATAAATCAACTCAATTAAATTATTTCCAAAGTCGTAATATTTTCTTCTAATTCAAAAGCAATCTGATCGAGCTTTTGTTGAGCTAGAAAGGGGACCAATTAGACATGTACAATTAGGCTCTAGTAATTGTAATTATGTCCAGAAGTATCATTCTGATAATTTGCAATTACTTAATCATGGAGTCAGTCCACAAGAAGTATAATGATTGAAAACTCTTTATTGTATACTCTTTACGAAAGCAATTCATCCAACTACTTTTTCCAATGACCTCACCATGTGTGTGTTACCCTCATATGATATCATTTATTCCTTTGAGTTAAATATGTTAACTCAATACAATCCTATTTTATCTAATTGTCACCATTATATCTTCTTAATGAGTAATGATCACTGTCAACAAATGACTGTGATTAAATTGCTCGTTCGAGAACAAACAACCCATGGTAACGTCCCATATTTATCAATCCACACAATGTCAATGAGAGAATATTGTTAACTCTTTAATTGAGCTATGAATTCCACTGTTACTAGTAAAGTCCTGCCATACACAAGTCATGTACCCAATATACGGGTTATTGACTCAATCATCTTTAAAGCATAAGCCTCCACTTATATCAAAGGACATGAGTTACATACTCATGGTAGTGACTAACTCAGGATTTAGGTAAATCACACCATGAATGTCACAAGTGAATTATTTCACAAATGGATTCTGACAATGAATACATTTATGTCTCTACCAGTGAATTTAACCACTCCGATAGCCAAGACTAGTCATCTCCTAAATTAGAATTGTAGATGACATAATAATCCTTCCAGTATTTGAACCAAATACTCACTTTGATTCTTTTACGGAATCACGGACTCGTTTAGATTATCTACTGAAGTAAGTTGCCTTTCTCGTAATGTAAACGTTCTTTCAATGCCACTTATCATCAATTTGAACTTAGACAATCAATGAGCTAATATTTGTTTATCACAATTTCACTATGTATGCAAAATATGAAAGACAAAAATACAAAAGACATAACAGTGAAATGTGAAATTTATTTATTCATCGTTCAAATACAAAGAAAACAATTACATATTTACTACAATATGGGCATATTTCCCAATAGTATATTGGTCCTTCGGATCAAAATTGGAGACATCATGTACGACCTCTTCCAATGGAGTGCTTGATTGGGAATTTTGCTGGAAAAATTCCTCTAATTGATCCAACTGTTGTTGGTTTTGCTTTAATTTAGCTTGGAATTCTTGTTCGCGGCTGTCTTGTTCAAACGTAGAGTCATACAAGTCACAAGGAGTTTTGGTTATATATTTGGATGTTCCCAATTGTCGCTCATCTATCTCTTCCAACGAAGTTACTATTTCGTTTCTCGTTGGTAAAGCTCTAGCATAAGCACTTTTTGGTTATCCATAATCTTTCATTGTTTGTATACTCCTTCCTCATATACTTCGTCCTCGTCCCATTGGTTCGTTGAACCTCCATTCCTCTCGAATGTATATTTTTTCTGCTTAGGTGGCAGTTCGTTTGAACACTCGGGCTGCTCATCTTTATAAGCAAAACTCCATCGGGTTGTCAAATCTCCGTACAACCAACTCAATTTGGATTGCTCATACACCGACCTATAAAAATCAATGTTCATGATTAAATCTGATAATCGACAAGGTAAAAAAAATTAAAAATAAAAATATTTAATTAACTAAAAAATTTCAAAATAAAACTAATCAAGGTAAGTAAAATAATAATTAATTTTTGTAGCACTAAAATAAAATAAAATTACTTAAATAAAAGTTAGAACACTATCTAGCTCGTTAGTCTTTTCGATTAATATTATTTTACAAGAATCAATCTAAAAAATTTCACTGTCACAATTAGAGGTGAGCATGGGCCGGCCAAGCCGGGTTTGGGTCAGGCCCAACTAAAAATTTAGGCTTTATTGGGATCGGTAGGCCCCAAAAATGGGCCTAAAATTTTGCCCAAGCCCTATATAAAATACTAAAACTGCTGCCTACTACCAGATATTATTTTTATATTATTTTATATAATTTTAAATATATATAATACATCAAAATATTAAAAATCAAAATAAATATTTTCAACAAATTGAAAATAAATTTTAAAAATATGTAGACTTAAATAACACTAAAATAGATGCAACTTAACAAGGAAATGCCTCTAAAATAATAACAAAATTAACAAATATCTTTAAAATAATAACAAAATTAACAATAAAATAAGTTTTATATAATATCTAAACAATAACAACAAAATAATAGAAACATAATAGTAAAATGGTAGCAAAATAAAGAGAAAAACAATAAGAAAATAATATTTAAAAATATTTTTTTTTGCTTTAATGATTTTCTGCAAATGGCAGTTTCAAAAAATTCTTACCGAGGTCTGACCCATTTTTAAAAGGGCCTCATTTTCTTAAGCCCATTTTTCGCCTATATTTTTACCCTAACCTCCCATTTTTCTAAGGCGGGCCTTGGTAGTAAGTAATGACCATGCTCACTCTAGTCACAATCCCGAAGCAGTGCCAACAACTTGACTACCTATAAACATGTTATCATTTATAGTTAAATATCACACCAAAAATATATCGAATTAAATCGGCGATGTTCGCAATCGTACAAGTTAAATTGTAATATAGTATAGTTTACAGCGAAACATTGGTAAATATTTCGAGAATCGTACCCAAGGGATTGCATATTGGAGAAATTACTATTAAATTAATTACAGAAAATAATTATTAATCTAATCGAGTCATGAATTAGTAATGCAAATCCAAATTAAAATATTTATTAAACTAATTAAATTAACTAACCTAAATTAACCTAATGAAATTTCCTATTCCTAGTGTTGATAATGCAAGCCTCTAGCCTATGATAGATTAAATCCCTAATTATATAATTAATTATCCTAGATTGAGTTATTTATCACCCTTAGCTACGACTATCCTCCTAATTCATCTTCACTAAGGATTACCTCCTAAGTCACTCTTCCGATCTCTTCCTAGGCATACAGATACCCTTCTGGCCTCACCGCTTGGCACAAGTGATACACGACAGTATACCCTTCTGGTCTCACTTGTCTCGATATTCTATTAAGAGCATCACTCCCTAATATACTAGGTACCCTTGAAAAAATAATTAACTTTAGATAAATAATTATTTAACAAATAAATTAGTTTAATAATTGAAGCATGTGAGATATAAAATAAACACAATAATTTATTTGAATGCTTATACTATGATTAATCGGCCGAATTAATAAAATATAAATCAAATAATAAATAGGAGAATGTTCATTAATATTATTGAAGCTTGGTGCCGGAGCAATCTCCACTCCCAATTGTCTTCACTTCAGAATAGAAAAGTTCCAACTATACAAACATGAAAAGAAAATAAAACTGAATGGTAAAACTATTTGTTTAGGTCTGCCTACAATCTCGATGTCCCTAAGGTTGCTTATATAGACAACGGTCTGCTTGGTGACTACTCAATCCCGAGATACACTTAGATACCGAAGAATAAAATATTGTTCTAAAAGCTAGGGTCCAAATAAGGAAATTCCCCAAAAGTGTTGTGAGAAGAATCAACAATTTCTTAGGCTACCATCATCATGTCGTCGGGACGTGAGAATGCTTCTCGTCCCAATGTCACCACTATGCAAAATCTTTCCATTTCCATCGTGTAGTCGGGATGAGAGGAAGCTTCTAGTCACGGTGTCGAGTGTGGTTTGGCCTTGGCAGCTTTGTTGGCTTATCAGGCTTCTTGTCTCATGGCCCGGTCATTATTCATTGTATTCTTGGACCTGAATTGACATCCTACACACTTAATTAGCTCATTAGTCACTCAAGAGGCCCGAGTCGGCCTTTCGAGTCATCGAAATAACAGAAAATGCTTAAAAATATTTTTTTATTAACTTTTAGTTCCTAACCTACTAATATCGGAAATGCAATAATTAGTTATAAAATGCCAAGAAAACAAACTCGTTAAATGTAGACATGACCTAAAATAACTACTACAAGTGATTCATGTCAACCTAGTAGAGTCCTTTTGTATTTTGCTATGTTTAAATTTGGAAGTTGATAAATGTGTATATTAGGTATATGCAAGTTGGTATGGAAATGTGGTATATATGTTTAATGCTTTGTTATTAATGGCATGTTTTGGTAATGGTTGGAATGCTTATAAGGTATGTGAAATGGTACCTTTAGGGATATGAATTGGTTTGGACAATCTAGTAGGTGGTTAAGGTTTATCGTGTGTTTTGGTAAAGAATGTTGGTTAAATGAATGATGGAATGTTGAGATTGGTAGTGAGAATGCATATAGTTATTTGTATGTCCTTTGGATATGTCCTTGGTATGTGTCATGTTAGTCAATGGTTAGTGCTTGACTTGTGGTTCTTGGTAGGTAAAAATGATAAGTTGGATGAACCTAAACAAATGATTATCAAAATATTTATCTTAGTTCATTCTTGATGTGGAAAAAAATTATATTTTTTAATTAATTTATATATTTATATTTTTTTTTTTAATTTATGTTTGCTAGAAGCTACCTCGTTACACTTCCAGATTGGCCAAAATTATCACATCAACACAAACTAAGTTGGTCCAATTAACCCTAAATAAAATAAACCCAATACAGAGAATGAAGCTTATTTGTTGAATAAGACTATTCTTGGCTTCCAACAGTATATAATTTCATAATTTCTATAACCCAAAGTGTCTTCAAATATAAAAATGAACATACATAGATGTTAATATAATATGAATGTCATCTTCATCTAAGTGCTCTGTTTCTTTTGGGCAATTCATTCTGCAATACTGCATTGAAAATGTCAATTACACTAAATCTCTGCACTTCAAAACATCGTTCTTGTTCAAACTAAAACTATTGCATATATCTGAGATAGCTTGCTCACTAAGATAATTTTCTTCATGTCCCCGGTTAATAAGGTCCTCCAATTCCTTCGATGGCTCCAACACCTGCTCATTAAATCGATAATAGAAAATATAACATCAAAACAGAAGTGAGTAGCGGAGAGGATGATGCTTGTGCTGATCCATTAAAGCTACATTTCTGCACCGAGAAGAATTACAAGCTAAACCGTAAACAATAATTGGATAGTGTTTAAGGATTTAGATGTCATATGGGATTGACAAAGCAATAAAACAATGAATTCTTGATATTCTTGTGATAAAAAATTATTGTTGCTATTGAGAAATCTCAGTAAAGATGGAGAACAGAACATGATAACCAAGTTATTATCAACATGTATGTATTTAGTTTACATCGCTAAACATCAATTAATTTTATGTATCAACATTACCACTATACTGATGACAAGTAAATGAAAAACCTAAATGAGGAGGTAATCGAGTAAATGTAAGTGCAAGATCCTAACAATTAAGGTTAAACCGAAACAATGTTCACATGGAAAAGTAAAGACTCACAACTAACAAGTAACCTCATACGATCCCGTTATTTCCATTGTTTTAGATTATAGCACGTATGAGCTTACCCATTGGGAACTTGGTGAATTCTTAGTTCCACATTTCGAATCATGCTCCAATTCATTCCCCTTCCCACTCAAAATAATTGAGTTTTGAACTAGGGTGTAATCAGAGACTAGCTGAAGGAGCTTCTCACTTCCCTGCAACATCAACACAGACAAACAACCATGAGTAATAGTGATACTGTATAAAAAAATAAATTACAGAACATGGAGGGTTCAAAAATAGTGATAACAGATGAGAGATATCCAAAAACTAAGGGATCCACATTGTGAAATCCTGAATGCTGTATTGCTTTAGAAGTAACTACTTTCCACTGACCATCTAACCCTTTTTCCCCATTCAGCTAGACGCTGAATACTCCTTTTCAGCTTCTCAAGCAAGAAACAACAGACATGCAGACGCCAAGACAAGTGGAAAGCAAATGATAAATGATGCACATCAACATAGGATGACAGAAAGCAATAACAAGGAAACACATGTGAAAAGAAGTGATCTTTTGAATACAATCATGTTTAAAACAGATTATGGCAACATAAATGACTCTACTTGAATGTCTGCAATAGGAATTCGTAGAACTTAAATTTTACTATAAAGAAACAGCTTTTGCAATAGGGTATGCCAAACTGTTCAATTCAAATATTAGAAATGTAAACAGATCCCTCTACTACTCTCTTTTAATCCACCCAAAAGGATCTAGCTCTAGGAACATTGAATCCACCTGGAGAGCCCGCCAATGCGAATATGTGCGAAACAAGACCCAAAAGAATGGAATGTTAGGCAGAGGCAGAACCTGTGTGGAAGAAAAGAAGCTTAAGTGAGAATGAGAGAAAATATAAATGGGAAAAATGTTCAAGAGGCAAAAGAGTCTATTCAGTAAATGATGGAACAACAATAATAATAAACATGCGTACAGTAAATGCAGTAGTCAGTGGAAGCAATGAAACCGAACCATAAAAGTATTTCCTGTGTAAAACAGTACCCCTGAAAATTAAAGAACACTTGTTTAGTAACATTGCTTATCTGCAGGAATTTGTGCGAATATAAAGTAAAATATAAACATAAGCAATCACAACAATAGACTTCAAAACTTGGCATTGACTGTTGGTGTTGGCGTTAAATGCCTTTAACGCAACAATATCAATAAACTGAACATCGCAGCATAAAACTGTGTTAGAAACTCTCTATGTCCTTACACATCAAGCACAAGAGCATTCCCAGTAAGAAAAAATGATGCCTCGGAAATGTCATGAACCAGGTTAAAGGGCTAGTGGCACAATTATTATGTGTATTCTGAAACAAATAGAAACTAGAAAACAAAGAAGCATCCTACATTTTGATTAAAAGCAATTTGTTTGGACATTAGAAATAACTTCTGATCTCTAGCATTCAAGAAAAGCAATAGAAAAAGGTACACCAATTACCTCAAGGCTATTTGCCGTAATCTTCGCCGCACAAGCTGTGCATTTAAACTGCAAAAAATGTTAGAAGTATGAGGAACAAACCAGCAGTCTAAAAGCACCTGAGAATGCACATAACAAACGTAATTCATAAGTCCTTTAGTGCATCAAGCTAAAATTTCCACAAATTATCCAAAATCCCAGGTTCAAGACAAAATAAATAGTATTCTCAAATGTAAGTTCTTTTTCCATAGAAGAAGCAGAAAATCATCTCAAGAAAGGAACAAACCATAGAAGGATGCCTACCATTGTTCAATTTTGTAATATTGAGAAACAATAATTTAAAGAAAAAATGATAAGTAAACGAGATAAAGAAAAGCACAACCATCTAAACTGAGGGCAAATGGTTGCTTCTGAAAATGTAGTTCACATTTTTTTCCACAAAAGATTTGCTATAAATAAGCTGTTAAAATGGTAGGAACCTACTCTAGCTTGAACCAAATTCTACAAAATCCCTTCTAATACATTATCATGATGTTGTGAAAGCTATAAGACAAAGAGATTTGAAATATTGAACTTAAATATAGATCCTAGAGAACATTGAAATTTAAATACCGGCAAGATTAAGAAAAATAACTATATTGCAGATATAAAACAGAAGATGCAGCAATGAAAATGAGAAGAAAGAACCTTGTGGGGTAAGTAATCTGTACATTAGTAACGTCTTTGGTAATAGATTTCAACAAAATCTCAGATGGTTTAACTCGAGCTAAAAGCCGCAACCCCAACCTAGATAATACATTCAACCAAAAGAAGAAAAAAAGTTAGCAGAAACTAAAGCCAACTAATCCAATATACGAAACATATTTGACTTCCAAGTAGTACCCATGTAGCTTGTTTTTGAAACTGCCCTCAGGCGCCTTCTCTAACCCCATCCAAGCCTTATTCATCTATAACAAAAATCATTAGCAAACCAAGAAACAGGAGAACATGGCATTCCAAAATGCACATTGAAGTTATTGTAAACAAGAATCACATATATATATAAGAGGGGTGTTTAAATTTTATAAAATGAAAAAAAAAAACAAGAGGGTTTACCTTGTTGGAAATGAAATCGACAAGAAGCTCAGCATTGGCAGTGAGGGGCTTGGAATTGGATGAAATCTTCTTGCAAAGCTCTTTAACAGTGGAAGGTCTGCTAGCAGCGGAAGATTCTGATGTAGACAGGTCAATGGATCTGCAAAAGCACCAGTTTTTCCCTTTAATTGGGAACACCACCAATCTAGCACGCATAACGATGATACTTTTTCTTTATACAAAAAGAAAAAGAGAAGTATTTATGGTTGTGGTGATAAGTTCTGTTTTGGGTTCAAAGTTGAGGAAAAAGAAAAGTCCTTTCTTACAATACTTTAGAAGAAAATAGAACTTGGTTTTGCTTGTAAAAATTAAAGAACCAGACAAGAAGTTGAATTCAACGAAATGTTTATAGAACAAGGATAAAAAGAGAAGTTTGAGGTTGAGATTGAGATTGAGATTGAGATTGTTACTTCAGAGAAGGAAAACTGGAAACTTGGGAAAGGATAAACATAGACGAAGCGGCGCGCTTCTAGACTAATAAGGGACTGGTTCAATTCCTACTTTCAGGGTAAACTATTAAATTTGAGTTATTTATTTTTGAAATATTAAATTTTAGTTTTTTATTGTAATATTTTAATTATTAAACTATTAATTATTATTGTAATGATAAATTGATATGCTACATTAAATCATCGTTTACATTTGATTTCTATATTTTTAATTTTGAGCAGTTTAATTTTTTCCTTTTATGTTATTTGAGCTTGTCTTTCTTTTTCTTTTTTTTTTTTTTTTTTCTTTTCATTCTATTTTCCTTCTCCCTCTGTTTTTCTCTTTTCTTCATCTATTTTAAAGTAGTTTTTCTATATTTTCTATTTGTTAAAATTTTTTTATGTTTACAAAAAAAGAAAAGACGAAAGTTGAAACTAAAATAAAACTTACTTCGCATATTCTTACCCCACGATTAGAAACCATCAACGTCCATCATCGCTTTAACGAATCAATTTAGATCTCTTAATGTCCTAGTCCACAAACTCGCCTCATTCGAATACCTCATCAGTCATGACTTATGCCACTTCACCCTCAGCAAAATTTCCTGAGTTTGTTCCTTAACCTCCTAACCAACTCCCACGACCACCTTATCTATCTTACCTACAACATTTTTGCCCTCTCAAAACTACGTTATTTCACGGATTCTTCAAACGAACTTTACACTCTCAATGACTAAAACGACCACCATGCGAAACTTACCCCCAACTTTACCCAAACCAGTTTGGTTCCATGCTCCTCTCTCTATTCAATTCATCCATACTTGGTTTCTAATCAAGCTTACTTGGGAATATTCAAGAAGGTTTAGATCAATTTTATCGTTTGTTTAATTTTATTCGTCAGAAAATAAAAGGAAAGGAAAATAATAATGTACACAATTCTGTAGAAGTTTGGAAACGAAAAAAATTGGTGTTGATCATAAAGAATTCAATTTTATATTTAGATTTAATTAAGGTTATGGTTTTTTTTATATTGATTAGTTAGATTCATTTTAGTTTCAAAATTAGGTTATATTTAAATTGAGATTTAATTAAGAATGGTTGATATTCGATTTTAAGTAAAATTCAATTTAGAAATCATGGGAAAGAAACAAGAAGTTGATTTATTTGGTGGGCAAAGATTATGTTTTGATGTAAAGAAGGGGAAGAGAGAAAAAAAATAAAAGGGAAGTAGAAAAGGAAAATAAAGAAATAAAAGAAAAATTAAATTGTTCAAATAAATAAAAGTTTAGGGACTAGTTTTAACAAATGGAAAAAATAGAAAAACTATGTTAAAAGAAATGGGAAGGAGGAAAATAAAGGAAGAAGGAGAAGAGGATGAGAAAGAAAAAAAAAAAAAAAAGGAAAGTTCAAAGTACATAGAAGAAAAAAATTTAAATTACTCAAAATAAAAAAAAATATAGGGATCAATTGTATAATTTAACCTAAAATTTTTGTTTGAAGTAATGATTTAACATGTCACATCAGCTTTCCATTATATCATCAACGGAAATTAACAGTTCAGTGACTAAAATGTTACAACACATTAATGTAACATTTCAAATATAAGGGTCCATTTATTTGTATATAAAATATTTTTTATTCTCCAAAAAAAAAGGGTAAAATCAAGTCTTTTTCAAGGAAAATGTCTTAACAATTTTTTGTTCCTTAAAGACATTTTCCAAAATGACAAGACTCTATTCGCTGTATTCATTGTCGAAAAACATAAAGGGGAAGCTTTCAAAACAATTAAGGGGAAGCTCTCTTCATTGTTAAAGAAAACAGTCTATTATATTCTAATTTTATTTTTTTTACGATTTAATCCCTAAAATTCAAATTTTTACTATTCTGCAATTTAATTCCTCAAAAATAGATTTTCTCATTCTACAGTTAAATCCTAAACCTCGTTTTGTACAATTTTGCAAAAGCAGTCCATTTTTAAAATTTCCAAATTTTATAATACCTTACAACTAAAATTGTCAAAATTTTCAATAATTAATTCTTGATTTTTGAACAGTTAAACTTTTATATTCTATTTTTAGAATTGTAAATTCTCAAATTATGCAAATTAATCCTAAAACTCAAGTCTCAACCTTTCTAAATTTTCATATTTCATAATCATATAATTTAGTTACTAAATCAATATTTCAAATTTCACAACTCAAACCTTTAGAATTCAAAAATTTAAGAATTTTACAATTTTATCATTACTTCAATTTTTATCAAATTATTATAATAGTTTACGCTTATTTTTAACTACCTTGCTTAAAATTAGTCAAAGTAGTCAGCCTTTCATATCCCTTTTTCTCCTCGGTTCCCACTCATTAAATTTTGTACACAAATCCCAAAGCAATTTTGTTAGAGACATTCAAACTTAAAGATAAATTATCAGAAAACACTCTTTTTTTTATAAAATTTACACAACAAGACTTATTTTTTAATTATTTATTAGAAAGGGTCATTTCTCCCGAAAACGCGTTCACGTCAGCGCGTTTTCAAGGGATGCAGTAGGAAACGCGTCTTGGGGGAGCGTTTTTGCCACATCAGTAAAAAACGCTTCCTTAAGGGTGCGCTTTGCTGATGTGGCAAAAATGCTCTCCAAGGACGCGTTTTAGACGTGTTTTTTTCCAAAAAAACTATTCTCGAATTAAATTTTCAAAAAAGGTCATTTTTTTAATATTATAAAAATAGATCAAATTTTTTAAAATTTACGAGAATAAACTTTTACAAATGCTCAAAATGACAACACAATTTTTTTAAGGTGTCATCAATTAATATGGAAATATAATGTAACAACCCAAACCCGTCCCAAACGTTATGGCCAAATTCGGTATGTTACAGATGAAAATATTTTGAAAACCCTTGTTTAGCCGATTTTAATTTAGAGTAAAAGATGTCTTATTTTAAAACAGTTGAGGTGTATAAAGAAAGCAATACTTAGCTCATTAAAAAAATATATTAAGTCAAGTTGTTACCAATTTTGTCATTGTACCCGATGGTACGAAAGAAAATCATTTACGTTTGAATTTAAGAAACTTGTGTAACCATTTTAAAGTTATTAAGCAATTTAAATAATTCATCCCAAACATGTAAAATAATAAAAATAATCTTAGGAGGCCTTATTACAACTTAAATAAATAAAACCAAAATAAAATAAAAATAATTCAAGGTTCATCTAGTCCATAATTTCACTGTATGGCCATCTCGAGTCCATCCGGCTCCACATTCGCGATTTACGAGTCACCTGAAAAATATTAAAGGAAAAGGCGAGTCACCAAGACTCAGTGTGCAACCCTTTTCCCTGTTTAATGCAACATCTTACACAATTTATAACAAATTAACATGCACTAAATTATGCACCCAACCTAGCCATCCAAACACCTTTCTCTACCCCGTGTGGTACCAAACCACTGGTGGTGCCAAACCACTGGTGACTTAAAGTCACAATATTCATCAATAATTGTGGTGCCAAACCACTGGTGGGGCCAACCCACGTGTGATACCAAATCACTGGCGTCGATCCCATAATATAATCCGTGGGGCCAACCCACTGTGGTGCTAAGCCACTGGGACGAGACGCTATGAGGTGCCAAACCTCTGGAGGTGCCAAACCTCTGGTGACCGTAGTCACGAAATGTGGTACCAAACCACTGGTGTCCGTCGACACGAATATCACTTCCCCCTCCACTCATATATCCCACATCAATCCATGATATTTAACAGAAATCATGCTAACATGCTTATTTAGCAACATACACTGGATTTATCATTAACCATATATTTAAGTCACATATACCAAATATGTCATACTTCCCAAAAGCATCATAAAGAACTCATAACGACAAGGACTTACCTGAAGCCTTGCTTATACCTTTATGGTATTAAATCTGAAGCTACACAAATCCGATTTAGCATACACAAAATACTTAGCACATTAATTAGTTATAAAGTGTGTATGTACACACATTACTAATGAGAGTCCCAAATCCAAAGAATCAAGTCGGCCACGCTAGATTTCCTTGCCCCTATATTCGGCCAAACATAAGGTTAGTGCCCTAGACCATTCGGCCAAACCAAATTAATTCCAAAGGGTTATCATTTGAAACCCGAGACCTTATCTACACGTGATTCGGTTTCTTACCAAATCCCGAGCCAAGGGATGGTTCACCTCCGACAATCGGCCACACCTTAAGACACAAAATAGTTAGCCTCCAAGCCTTTGGCTTAACGAATACCTAAAGGAAAAAGATTACTAAATCAAGTCCTTACCACCACTTACCTTCCTCTTAAACCGATTGGGGAAGAAAAGAGCACCATTTGCTTTGATATTCGGCCAAAACTATAGCAAATAGGGAGGAGGGAATTCGGCTAAGAAAACAAAAGAGATGCTGGAATTTTGAGTAATTTTTGGGTAATGGTATAAGGGAAATTCGGCAGCAAGGTGGTAGGGGTTTGGCTAATGGAGGAAGAAAAAGGAGAAGGGAAAGAAGTAGGGGTTCAAGGAGGATTTCGACTTGTAAAAGAAGAAGAAAAGAAGTTGGAATTTTGGCAATATAGGCAGAGGAAATTCGGCAACAGCTATTAGAAAAGAAAAGAAAAATTGAAGGACTTTTGGCACCTCTTTGCTGTACAAAAATCAATTTTGAACAGCCTCCCAAGGAGACCTAATGCCGCCAATTCCTCCCCTCTATCTGATAATTTCAACTCTCAATTATCAAAGATTTAATCAAAGTTTATCTAACTTCTTATCTCCTAGCTACTCTCAACAATTTGAGTGAAAATAAAATTACAAAAACTGCTCTCCTCCAGCTGAATTTAAGCAGAAAAAAATAATCCTTATCTTAACATTTGAAGAGTCCTATATGCTACCAACATATACTTTCCTTCACGCCAGCAGCATTGAAAAAAATAAAAACTAAATCTATTTGCTATCTTTGGCTCGAACAAGTGACACCAATGCAAAGAACCCTCTCTAACACGCCCCAGGCCACTACTCCCAATTTGACTTTCATGTCAAATATCCTCACGATTTAAATATAAGGCCTTCATACTGCCCCTTTCTTTTAACGCCACCACCCAAAAAACAAAACCTCTTCCTTGCATCCCTTGCGTTTTGAACCCGAGACCTTCGTGCCAACACCCTTAAGTGGCGCCCCAAGCCACTCCGCCCACCTGCCTTTCATGTCATAAAGCCTCCTTATTTAATTATAAGGCCTTCCTACTTAAGCCCATCACCGCATAAAAAAAAAAAACGCAAAACGCCCCTCCAGCCACTCGAACCTGTGACCTGCGCTTCACCTTCAACACTCAAGTGGCTCATGGAACCACTTAGCCAAGGATTTCTTTGTGTCACGTTTCACCCAAAGTTTTATTTAACCCCTATCCCCTAGCTTCCTTCCTTTTAAACCCTTAAGAAGAAATTTTTAATTCCACATCTGACCTAATTTAGGGTTATGTCAAGGCCCTAAATATGCTTAGAAATCAAAATATTTATTTCTACAAGCACATAAGGGAAATTAATTAAATTTTAACAACCCCCTAATTTAGGGTGTTACATATAACTTACAAAAGAAATCTTTATATAAACCCAAAGTCTCATTTCCCTTATTTTCTTTGAGCAATGTGGGATATGAGATATGTGTATATATAGACTCGTGAATGCTTGTTCCTAAACAATGTGGGATTCCTTCCTCTTTTAACTAACAACATGAGATGAAATGTTACACTATATTTGATTTTTTTTTACTTAAAAGGCTACACCATTTTATTTTTTTAACTAATAACATTTGAGATGATTAGTACTATATTTATATTTTGCATATACTTAAAAGTTTTATTTATAATGTAACAAATATTAACTTTTGTAAAAAATTTAAACTCTAAGTAAAATATTACATGATTTAAAAATACATATTTCTACTAATTAAATAATGATTAGTTTAATTTATATTAAAAGTGACCTTAGTTTTAAAAAATAATTGGGAAGCGATAAATAAATAATTATTAAAATTTGAATTTCTTTTCAAAACAAATCCACAAAAATGTTGGTTACTTACGTAAAATAAATAATATATTTGAATTCTAAACTAAGAATAATTGAATTTTATTTGAAACCCAACTGAGTTTTGATTGTATTATCTGAAGGGATTTTTTTCAGCATGATATTATATATATATATATATATATATATATTATATATAATGAAGATTTTGTTGATGGAAATAAGAAGTCAACGACTACCATAAAGAAGATTGCAAACCAAAGGCTAAGAGAAGAAATTAAACTTTTTATATAATTTTAATATTTTTAAAATCATTTATATGCTTTAAAAATGCTTTAAAATGTCAAATTCAATCACCAAACATTTATTTAAACCTAAAATTTTTAAAAATTAAACGCATAAAAGAACAACATTACATTTTTATCAAAAAAATTTATTTGAAATGATATAACATACTACATCAACTAACTGTTTAATGAACTTAAAATACAATAAATCATTAACATCACTAATTATTTCTTTAAATTCAATAACCAAAATGTAATTTAAAACATGCATAAAGATCTGACTAAACTCATAATTTAATCTACTAAAAATATCGATAAATCCTAATCCATATCCATAGAGATACTTGTAAGTGCTGTTAACAATAAAAAAAAACCACCAATTCCTAGCCCCCGTCTGCATTCTCTCCCCCATTCCAGCACAAGCTGGCTAAGACTGTAATGGTTCTCTTCTTTTATTACTTCATTATCATTTATGTGATTCATTACTTCAAAGGCTAAAATTTCATCCCTATATTTATTTATATTTTATGTAACAAATATAGTTAACTTTGCACTTCAGTGAAATGCAACAAAAATGTAACTACGACAACGTTAAAAAGAAAATTATTATTATTATTATTTATATTCTTCATGTTCGTTTCACAGATCATGTTTGAGGTTTGGAGCGCCTCCTAATATTATTGTCATCAAAATTTGAACTTCAACCTCTCTTGATACGCAACATTTGTTGGTTAAATGATAATTACTTTATAAGAGCACTCAAACACTTGTGATTTAAAGACATTTTGTAATCATATTATTATGTTTAATTTAACATTACATTGAGTCGATAATATGATATTAAGATTGGGTAATAAAGAAGTAATTTCAATACCAATAATATAGAAATAATTTTAATACCACTTATTTATCCATGGACCTGCCTGGCCTGATTCGACCAAGAATTTTTATTTCACGGACAGATTTAGTACTAAATACAAAGTGGGATGATAAGATTTTGTTTTATAAAATGGAAAATCGAGATAACATTTGAAAAATAATTTTTGTTACAAAATTAAATATTTGAAAGGCTACACCATTTTTTTTTAACTAATAACATTTGAGACAGATTTAGTACTATATTTATATTTTGCATATACTTAAAAGTTTTATTTAAAATGTAACAAATGTTAACTTTTTGTAAAAAAAATTTAAACTCTAAGTAAAAAAAATTAAATATAGTGTAGCATTTCATCTCATGTTGTTAGTTAAAAGAGGAACGAATCCCACATTGTTTAGGAACAAGCTGCAAAACTGTTCATGAGTCTATATATACACATATCTCATATCCCACATTGCTCAAGAAAACAAGGGAAATGAAACTTTGGGTCTATATAAAGATTACCTTTGTAAGTTATATTTCTATATTAATTGATGACACCTTTAAAAAAAATGGTGTTGTCACTTTGAGCTTTTATAAAGGTTTTCTCGTAAATTTTTAAAAATTTTGGTCTATTTTTATAATATTTAAAAATGACCTTTTTTAAAATTTAATTCGAGAATAGTTTTTTTTGGAAAAAAACACGGGCTAAAACGCGTCCTTGGGGGCGTTTTGCCACATCGACAAAGTGCACCCTCAAGGCGATTTTTGCTTGATGTGGCAAAAACGCCCCTGTGGACGCTGCTTTTCTCTTCAGATCCTCAAAACGCTACCGGCGTGGCGCGCGTTTTGGGAAATGACCTTCCGGTAAATAATTAGAAAACAGGTCATGTTCCGTAAATTTTGTAAAAAAAAGGTATTTTCTGGTAAAATGGTCTCCGAACTTATTATTATTAGATTTAAAGGAGTTTGATATAGTTATACAATAACCGATATTTAGGCTTTTTTATTTAAATAACTCAAATAATTTAATTAAGTACTAAAATGACTCACTTTTTTAATTAAACATCAAAATGACCTGAAATCTACAATAAAAGTTGGTGGAGCCAAATTATATGGCGTTACCAACTTGCCACATCAACAGGGAATGGCGTCACCTATATAAATACCATGAAAATACTACAAGTTCTAAAAAAATAGGAGACTTCAAAACAATTTTTCATTTTCTAGTGGAGCCAACTTAAATGGCGCCACCAGACCAGACATGACACTCTTCTTTTACTTCTTTTTTTTTTACTTTTTTTATTAACTTTTGTCTTTTTCTTTAAATTTTTTTCTTTTTTTAAGTTTTATATTTTTCTTATTTTATTTTATTTTGTTTATTTATTTTTTGTTATTAATTTTAAAAATTTTGAAATGTATATTTGAAATATTTTATAATATATATTTTAAAAATTTTAAATATTAATTTTAAATTATTTTTAAATTTTAAATATTATTTTTTAAATTATGTCTTATAAATTTTAAAAATATATTTTTGAAATTAATTTTCTAAATTTTAAATTTTAAATGTATTTTTAAAATATATTTTTAAACAAAATAAAATAATTTCAAAATATATTTTAAATTTTAAATATATATATTTGAAATTATTTCTTATAAATTTTAAAATATGTTTTTGAAATTATTTTTTAATTTTAAATATTATTTTTGAATATTAAATATTATATATTTAAACATTTAAAATTTTTAAATAAAATTTTTATAAAAATTCTTTTAAAAGGTTTAAATATCTTTAAAATAATTAAAAATCATAATTTAAAAATTCTGAAAAATGAGGACTTTAAAAATAATTTTCTAATTTCTAGTGGAGGCAATTTAAATGGTGCCACCAGAACACCCTACTTATATTTTTTTTTACTTTTTTTAAATTTTGTCATTTCTCGACATTTTTTATTTTTGTCTTTATCTTAATTAATTAATTAATTAATTAATTTTTTTTTTTATTATTAATTTTAAAAACTTGAAATGTATATTTGAAATGTTTTATAATATATATTGTAACACCCCAAACCCGGCCCAAACACCACGACCGGATCTGGTATGTCACTAAGAAGAGTTAATAAAACATGTCGCATTTTTTTGGAAAACATTTGTTGAGTTTAAACATATATTCCGGGAAGACTTAATGATTTGATAATTTATAAAAGATATAATTTTATAAGATGCCTTTATAAAAAAAAACCCCCAAAGTTTAGTACCTGTCTTAGTTTAATTTAAAAGTAAAATTTTACATGTCCATTAGCGATGAAAGCCCAAAATAAAACCGAGACAAAATATAAAGCTAGCGGCCTGTGGCCTTATTACAATGAAATTTAAAACCCATTAAATAAAAATATAAAATAATAAACTAAAGTCTTTTTTGCTGAATCCAAATGTTCTTTTTCATGGCCACCTTGCGCTCCTCTCCAGCCCGGTCCAATGCACTAGGTGCTACCTGAAAGATGTTAAATAATAGGGTGAGTCGCGAGACTCAATGTGCAATCCTCGTGCACCATCAGATTGGGCCTTAGCCCCAGCAACGAAATAACAAATTATCGAACAATGAAATTATGCAAAGCCCAACCCAATCCTAGGTTTCCATCCGCTACACGCCACCCTTACCTGCTAGTCACACCATTGGGGATTTCTACAATCAACCCACACCGCTACACGCCATTGATGGCAGTCATGCTACTCATCGTCAGATCATGGCAATAGCCACTACAATGATCATGGCAAAAGCCACTATAATGAGATCATGGCAAAAGCCACTACAATGCATCATGGCAAAAGCCACTACACGAACACTTTCCTTTCATCAAACCCAACCCCATGCAATCACGTAAATCAACATACTTATAAAACATATCATCTTAACAGAACATTCATCAAGAATGACAGAGATCACTAACACGGTGATTCACTTTTACCCTCCTCGGGTTTCAACGTTATCTTGGGATTTCGACATTTAACGAATATAAGCGGTTTATTAACACATATTAACGGACAATCTAATAGTGTGAAAAGTTACACACAGTAAATCGTAGGACTACTCTCTATGTTGATACCCTTGCT